>OX104067.1:11824590-11844497 GCA_944474145.2 Dicrocoelium dendriticum | reverse complement strand
ACACACAGACTGTGAGTAAACGCAAGGTCCTCTAACAAGGATCAAACAGAAGTGGTTCCGTTGACAAGCATAAGTGTCAAGCATGCGTAACAGAGCAGCGAAGAAAATGGGCGACAGATGAGAAAATTAGATAAAGGAGCACCCTCATCCGACTAATAAGAATTGTAAGACAATGAGACTACTGGCATTGCGAGATGGAACCATTTCGTGTTATCTGCTCACTCGCAAAGTAACAACACAAATATGAATCACGTGACAGAAAAATCGAAGGTTTGAAACTGGTCACAAAGGGAAATTATGTAGGGGTAAAAATAACAGATCGACGAACTTGACCTTAAGATTAGGAGCCTTAAGAAAGCTTTAAGGAGACTTAAATTTTTCTGTACACGAAGCATAGGGACAAGAGGGATTAAGTCGCAAGATCCAACTGTAGTAGTTTAGTAAATTTTATTGCTTAAGTTGTAGTACAGGAGACTTGGTAATGCCATACAAGATGTCTTCGAACTGAGTGAGTCAAATAGCGAAGTTGTAGAAGGCGAAATGATTGGAGAGAAGCATCAGAAGCATCCGAGTAGTTTGTAGTGATGCGTCGTCGCCATGCGACAGCGAACGGTGGTACGCGAGTTAAGGTAATGCGTGTGTGCTTAAACAAGAGCGTGGACTCGAGTTCGGAGCGCAAAAGTCGCAGATCGGATGCCCGAACACCTAAACGGTGGGCACCCCGTTGAAGAAGACGGCCAGCAGTGGTAGTGCATGGGGCTCATAAACTCAAACGACCGGTTCCGATTACTATGTCTTCCGACAAATTGTGTGAACTGATCAACCGGTCATAGTTCCCCGGAAAAGAATTCGCAAGATATCGATGATCAATGGAGAAAAAAAGCGCTATGTACTTGTGTGAAAGATCTGCCCGTGTGTAATCGTCTGGCCAACCAAACGCAGAGCCTATATACGAATTGGGGCAGTCACAGCTGGAGGCCAGTTTGCAGACAGAGGCATGCTACCTCGGGGTTGAACAAATACTATCGATCGAAACCTAAGGAATTTATGTCTTCAGTTTCGGACTAAATCCACCGTCAACTCCGGCCATCGGAGGTGATGTCTTTTGAGCAGGAAAAGACAGCGTCAATAATACTAATGGGGCTTGACTTTTCGTGATCGATTCGCTTATGAATAACTGATGAGGTAGATAAAAATCGAGTGGCAAATTTGACCTCGAAAAGAAGACATTGTGAAAATGGTGGATAGATGAGGAAACAAATGCGTCAACTGATGAAACAAAAAAATATAAAGCAGGTAAATGTGGGATATAGGGGGAGAGAAGTATGAGCAGACGCACCTCGTATTCTATCGTTACGATCGGAACTGCACATCAGAGTGCAGATCAAATGTTTCAAGACTGAGACCAAGGTGCCGACAACGGGAAAGTGTAGGGAAGACAGAGTCTCGAGGCCGAGTTGACGCAAGCTTGAGTGGTTCAAATAGATACACAAGAAAATAAACCGGAGAGCTTGAGGATCACGACTGATCGAGACGGCGCTCAGTCCACCGTCGACCGCTAGGTTGCGCAAAACAGTGGCGACGAGCTGAACTCGGAAACTCTCGTCATCCCCATAGGACATATCGTGGAGATTGAAGAGACTGCGGAATGCAGGCGGATCGGGTGCTACGACGGTGGAAAGATCTGAGGAGGGGAATGCACAGAGAAGCAAAAATGAGAGATACTGAAAGCACATAGCAATAACGTAGAACGAGATAGTTAAAGTTGACTACGACTCTAAGCGCAATTCCATGACAGCAGCAAATGACACGTCAGGTGTAAACGGAAAAACCAGAGGATGCCAGAAGAGAGATCTGGAATTCTCAATAACACAAGAATGTGTGTGATAGTGGCATGTTCAACAGGATCCCAAATCAATCAAGCTGACCACACAATGGAAACTGTGAAAAGTGAAGACTGCAGCTTGGATGCGGATGGCCAAATTGCTCTAGGTTAGGGGAATGCAAAACGGTGAACACTAGATTGTAATCAAAGTGTTCGATGCTTGCAAATGACGGCGAACTGCGAAAGCACGGTTAGAGGATGGCCTTCATAGCTGCGTTCAATGACCAGTCGAGCATGATACGAGGAATAACGAAAGAAACGCATTAAATGAGGAGTTCAAATGATGAAAAAAAGTAACTACAGTGTCCTATAAACTTTACCACCTATGTGAATTTAAAGGAAAAAGACAGTATTTTAATCAAATTAAAAGGATGATTAACAAACCCTGGGGCGTTGTTCACACTCGCCTAACATTTGATCTTGTAATGACCAGTGATGTGCCATATGAAAATGGTCATGCGATTTTAGGGAACCTGGTGAAGACAAATACTTTTCCACATTACCCTATCTCAGCTAGGGAATTTTGCTCATTTCAGTGAAGGGTGAGGCGCCAGTGGAGATCTGTGTGCATCGACAGTTCTAAACATAATGGTCCTACTTTTATTCAGTGAAAGCTCACCGTGTGTGTGTATGGTCACATTGGTAGCCGAACTGATTAATGCTACGCTTGATCTTTCTTCGTTGCCTATTCCCACCTTAATATTTTCCAAGCTTAATGGCTGAGATATCATAATGGAGGAGCACACGGTATCAACAGTGCTGAGCATCAAGGCAAAAACTCCATTTCTACTGGTCCTAAAAAGCCGCCACTTGTACCGCAATTTGGCTCTTTCCTCTGAAGGCACTTCAAGTCCAAGCGCCGTAAATATTTGTTATTTACTCGGATATACAGAACTGTCAATACAAACTGTGCGTATGAGGTCACTTGTTCTCGCCAGGAACAATAATGCTTCGTTAATTATTTCGCCTTTTTCATGTTGCACATAGAAATTCAAACTGTTCACTAACTTGATGCATTACTAAGTAAACTTTGCCTCCAAGCAATGTGCAAAGTATCTGAGTCCGGGTCCATGATGGACCAAATCATACCTTTTTGTTGCAAGTTTACATGACTGAACACAGCTTATTTTGAAAAACAAAATCCGCGGAAGACACTAATTTAAACATCTGGGTAAGGAGCTGCAAATATGGAACCAGGGGGGGATAATCAGACAAAGGAAACTTAATTGATATTGAACAACCGGGTACCCAAGCCGATGAGGTGTCACAACGTAAAGGTGAATCAAGAATGACACTAGTGGAAAATTAGCGGACCGCCTGCTAGTAAGTAAAGATAACACGTGGCATCGGAATGGAACACACGGGCTGGATAGACATGGGGAAATGAACTGACAATGCAGACATAAAATTATGCTCCAACAATCCAGTATATATATATATATATTTTATATTTGTAACGGTCTACGAATAGACATAGAGTCATCAGAAACCATGGGACTCAAAAGAAGGTACAGAAATAGTAAAACACAACAAAACACATCAAAGACCGTGGTTTCGCCAGAGGGCGAGATACTACCCGGTTGCCCAAGCCGAAGTAGGGAGTTGACTTAGGGGACATCACCCCGAGCATTTGGTTGAATAGCCTGCCCGCATGGCAGCGGCGCGAATTCAGGGAGCCGGTGACTCATTGCTTAGTTCATACGCCTTTCGTTTGTTCCTTTGTCAAACAGAGGCCCAACGTTCCTCAAAATTACAGCATCAACTTGCTGGAATACAATGCTTCGCCAGCATTAAGCAAGGGAAGTAACTTTATTTAGTGGCGAGTCACGTCCGCCACGTCACAGTGTTGTTAAACGGACATATGTGGCTTTTTATAGTGAGAATGCTTGCCAGGCGAAAACCCACCACGTCCTGGAACACTGCCGCCGAACCATTTTCTGGAACGGGAAAATCCCGAACCACCCAGCTGGCATCACGAGGAGGTTGTTCAGCAAGCCAATAATCCAGTATGACACAGACGCACACTGACTGGGTGCAGTAATGTTACGTGGAACGTTCTGTCACAACGTTTCGATCATTTCTGGTGTAAACGTTCTCACAGTAGAAAAGTAGTGAACTACTACTGATAAATGCCAACGGTAGGCGGCAGTGCTGTTATTCGAACAAATTTGAAAATTGTTTGTCAACCTATGCATGCGGACAGCCAGCAGCACAGAAAATCGATAATTGTCTGCAGGTACTGGGTGCAGACGTGGCACCGCAAAGGCAAAGAAATGAGCGATAGGGAGTGGAATTGCAAATCAATTCGACCGACTCACGCGACAACAGCATGGAGGCAAGTGTGTGTGTGGGGG
Source organism: Dicrocoelium dendriticum (assembly GCA_944474145.2). NCBI lineage: Eukaryota > Metazoa > Platyhelminthes > Trematoda > Plagiorchiida > Dicrocoeliidae > Dicrocoelium > Dicrocoelium dendriticum. The sequence continues at coordinate 11,840,258 of OX104067.1, read as the reverse complement.
GGGGATGGGTGGGTGGGTGGGGAGATCAAGTTGTTACATCTCACGCTGCAAACAGGAACTATAAGGGAACAACATGAATCGAAGAGGTGGGAACAAAGAAACTACCGCAGTGAACGCTTCGGAGCAATAATATACTCGATCAAGTAAGCTGCAGTAGGAAGATGATAGATACCTGTGCAAATCGACCTATCGGTCAGATTCCCCATGATACTGTGTGGAACGTCCGTTGACAGCCACTGTAAACGCACGGTGGAATGAAGTGGGATCTACAAAAACCATGAATTTCGATGTTCTCATACAACGTGACCAAGCCGACATAAGCGGTGTTCGCACACCGATACCGACCCAAAAGACGAGCAACTGAACGACATTTTGGAAATCCCAACGGAGCCAACTTGGAGACATGAGAACGATATATCTCCACTGTGTATTGCCAAAGAGGGCAACTTACTAGCGCATTTGACGAGTAGCAACCAAGTGCGTGATATTTACTGAAATATAGAGCGAAGCGTAACGCGCTAAATTTCCGATCAAAAAATAAGACAAAGCTGATTCGTGTGAACAAAGTATATACGTTTTGAACAGCCAGGTAGGTGATGGCAAAATGTGTGACTACCTCGTCGATGATATGATCGATAGACTAATCGACTACTTCCAGTAGTCGATTGGTAACGGTGAAAACTGGTGAAACAGACAGCGTACAGGCATTGTATTAGAAAGTATAAGAGAGAACACGCAGCATAGCTGAGCGAAATATTCTAGGTCTTTTAGTTTTCTTCAGTTCGTCAAGTTAATAGAGAGAGCAAACACAATGGAGTTATTTAGGACAAATTTGACTGTATGATGTAATCAAACGGGAAGAAGTTATGACTGACTGTTAGGTGTTGGAGTACCTATAATGTAATAGGATTGAGAAACGTAATCTCAATCGAGGCCATGATTCACAATGAAAAAAACCTTGGTCATCACTTAGACCGCATTCGAAGTGAAGGGGCATCGGCGTCGGCCTCATCCAACATTGCAGGTGAAGATAGTTGTAGCTGCGTGTGGAACGCTGGATAAAGTGGTTGTAAACCCTTAGAGAACATGCAAGGTTAAAGGTCAAAACTTGTTCCCTGTGGAGCGGTCAAACAGTGAAAAGTGACATTCTTGCACCCGGACCGTTGATGCGAACACTATCCGACGAAGATAACATTTTTAAAACTGTTATAATGCTACTCTACTGCAATAATCCGTAGGTAAAACCATTAGCAGTAGAGAGTGACGAAGAAGAGTTTCTGAAAGCCGGCCTTGAAGTTTACGCTGAAGAAACGAATATGCACAAGTTCTCTTGCGAACTCTATCCTGCGTTTATCCAACGTCGTCGATGAGATAATCGTAAAAAAAATAAGCGCAAAGGTGGGTGATCAACAGGTATACAAAGTATACGACACAGTCGAAGAAGGCGTTTCAAACGTGCGGACAGTTCAGAGATGTGTTAGGGATTCCTTTGACAAACCCCGGTTGATGAATTTCGGCATATTTGTCCGGTGATCACAGGAGAAATGAGCTGCCCAAAGACGAGCAGCTCCTTAGCATCCTCAACGGAAAGCATCCATGTCGCTAGTTTAGATAATGATATAGGCCATACTGTGGTGGTATTCACCAGTTCATGGAAATTGTGGAAACTTAGAAAAAACGCAACTATACAGGTTCGCTAGGCAATGAACTGATGAGCTGAGTACCAGTGGAGATCTCGGTGCTCACAAAAGCATAAACAAAATAAAAACAGCAAAAACAGTAGAAGGGAAGAGCTTTGGATGGGTGCTTTACGACACTACAGTTATAAATCCAAAGAGAGGACTCTATTGACGAGAAGGAATGAGGGGGATGAAGGGAATAACAACATTCGGGTTCAAGGCATCACACCTTGCTAACACCGCACAGCCAAAATCGGTATAGTTTAATGAGAAAGGGATGTTGACAAAATGGCGGTCTTATGGCACAACACTTGACTCAAACAAGCCGTGTGGTCAGTATGCGATAATAAACACGCACTGGTGTCGGGTGCGCGTCAACCTTGATGAAAGATACGTGAAGTCCCTTGCGTAAAATGGGTTAAAGTAACAGCATCCGGTTGGGTGATGGGTGGGTTTGAATTGCGCATTCCAATTCGGGGTAACAAAGCAAGGTCCTATCAGTGAAGGCGACGAGTGAAAGATGTCAAACCAAACACCAATTAACAGGTTGAACTTCGTGATCCAGTGAACTGATCGATTTTTCGCAGCTTGGTACTCACTCGCTTTGATCAACAAACTACCTGCTCCGATCTCAAATAAGAATACAGCCACAGAGAAGAAAAGGGGACTAGTAATAAGGTCTGTGGATCTGTTACCAAGAAAAGACGAGACACAAAAAACTGTTTTGCAACTTTTGTTCTTTTTGTTGTGGTATATATTTATTACTTCCGTTTCATGGTTTTCGCCGGCTCTATGTCTATCTTATAGACTGCTCACAATAATAATAACAATACTAATAATAATACCGAGGGCAGCTTGCACCATAGGCAGAGACAGTCCAAACCGACCGCAAAGATGAAAAGAACAGAAGACTAGATTACTGGTAAGGCATCGTCTAGAATCTAGTGGAGAATAATTGGATTTTACACGACCGAAGTGGGTGAGTTTAGAAAAGCAATATACGTAACAGGGACGGCTTGGATGGTCAGATAACGGCACATACAGACGCGAGCACCGGAAACAGAAATGAAACTTGGGTCGAGGAAAATACCCATATGTGACGCTGTTGAAGCTTTCAGGGAAGCGTAAAAAAACGATCAATACAACCCAAGCTATTTATTTTATCTCCACGATCAACGGGAAGCTAAAGAGTACGATGAATGTCGGCAATGTGGTAAAGCAGTGATAAGTTACGAGGATTGTGGACAAATCAACGAATCCACTTTTTGGTGCTCCAGATGGAACTGAAGGGGAAAGGTGGAGGTCAACTGCGAATCAAGTAAACTAAACGAGGTCGCACAAATCCACAGAGAGTATTTGAATAAAGCAAAGGGTGTGCACAAGTAACTTTGGTGTCTTATGGCCAAACATGGACGATTTCAACTTACACTGAGTTCACGTAGGGCGCTTGTTAGCGATCGATTGCGTTCAAGTCGAATTTATGGAATTGCTTGACAGAGAATGGTTTTGAATGATGTGCAAGCAATCGCGAATTCGAGTGCGTCGTCGGCAGCAGATAAGTGGGCGCTAAGCGAGCGCACTTTAAAGTGTGATCGCAGTTAAGGGAATTACTCCGAATCGATTGATAACACCGAACTCGAATGTACCGTCAATAGCTGAAAACAGCTTGGGCAATCCGGGTATACAATATCGTTCGTTCGAAAACCGTCAAATCAATGGTTAACAGTGATACGAATTCAGCGCCTGTGTTGGAGTGTAGTGTGTCGTTACTACAAAAGAGTTCAGGTTGGTGCAAAGTCAAACGAAGAAAATGATCGCCTCAATGGTCTTCAGGACGCTGATCGGACGTTGTTTAATAATGCAATTAACAACATATATCACTTGCTGAGATTATCATATTTGTATAGCTGAGAATATGGATATGAATTGCTGAGATAGCTCATCTTCGTGGAGCCGCTGTCGAAGTGATAGAAACGACTTAAGAAATGCAGCACAGCTCCCTGATGTAGAGATGGAGGCTCCAGATGGAAGCGTAAAAGTGCGGATATTCAGTTGCGTCTAAGCAACTGATAACCAACAGCATTACCGATAGATGTAAGCGCAATTACGTGACTAATTCAAAAATATAACCCCATTTCGCTCGAGGTAGGAATTTCAGTTGTTTATGAGCAGAATAACCGTACACATGGCTGGCTTGCCGAACAACCTCCTCGTGGTGCCAGCTTGGTGGTTCGGAATTTTCCCGTTCCAGAAAATGGTTCGGCGGCAGTGTTCCAGGACGTGGTGGGTTTTCGCCTGGCAAGCATTCTCACTATAAAAAGCCACATATGTCCGTTTCACAACACTGACGTGGCGGACGTGACTCGCCACTAAATAAAGTCACTGCCCCTTGTTTCATCCTGGTGAAGCATTGTATTCCAGCAACGTTATGGTGTAGTTCTGGGGAGCATTGGGTCCCTGTTTGACAAAGGAACAAACGAAAGGCGTATGAACTGAACAATTAGTCACCGGCTCCCAATGGGCGCGATTCCCTGAATTCGCTCCGCTGCCTTGCGGGCAGGCTATTCAGCCAAAGGTTCGGGGTGGTGTCCCCTAAGTCAACACCCTACTTCGGCTTGGGCAACCGGGTAGTATCTCGCCCACTGAGGAAACCATGGACATTGTTGTGTAGTGTTTTATTTTATTGTTTCTGTACCTTCGTTTGAAACCCATGGTTTCTGATGGCATTATGTCTGTTAGCAGACTTTTGCAAATATATATATATATATATATATATATATATATATATATATATATATACATGGAGGTGCGGTGGATTCTGAGGCTTTGATATGCGTTGCCGAAAAACCAGCAACAATAAACTAGGAGGGTTGAACATAAATGTAAATCGTCGGACGGAATAGACAAATTATGGAGAATGCAAGAATGCCACAGATTTCGAGGATTCAATATACCCGAACATTGATATAACTAATCTCGAGGTCCAGATTCAAAAAAGACTCGCTGGCAATCGAAGGACATGACCGGGCCACCGACAGACACTACTTAAATGAGGCATCCGAGGGTCTAGCGCCAAACGTCACAAGGGAAAGTCCAATGGCATTCATTCGGTTCTCCTCCCTTTGTGGGCAATATTTTGCAGACACCGGTAGTTAAACACAGGTAGTCTCATAGGGTGACCGCGCAGCGACCAGGTCCCCGGTCCATACAGAAATGCTGGTCGCGCCGCTGTTTTTTAACTTCTTTGTCAGAACGATAAGCAGATTGTATAAGTGCCTGAGGCATTCGAAAGCCAAATGGGCCCTAATAATATGTGTAATAACCTGTCCGGTGATGTGGGAGAGGCAGGGGGATTAGCTGTACGCCGGTGCGCAGTACCGACGTTTCGCTGCCGCGCAACTACCACTAGTCGCACAAAAGCGGAGGATACTGCGAGGGTTACCCGGTCCCTACGCAGACTCAATCCGCGCCCTCGGATTACAAGGCAGGCTCGTGATCCTTAAGGCTACGGGTCAGCGGCGGTTAAGTGATCACCAGAAGTAATGCAGCTACAAAAATAAGTAAACTATCAACGAATTTGATTGGTCGTCCGGTGGTGGTGATTCGGTGAAGTTCCGTAAAATCACTTGGTGTGACGCACGTGACGACGCCTGCAGTGAAGCAGTCTATTCGGTATCGTTTGCATAAGTTGTGTGTAACCCGAAGAAAGTTAAGTCGTCCGCATCATCCGATAACTTAAATAAATAGGTACATTCTGAAGTTCTGCACTCGTTATGCCGAACTCAGGATGAAATTCCCCATGTAGTTTCACACGGCCCCGGGAGTTGTGGTATAGAGGTTTTAGATCTCGGAAACTACTCCGGCACGTCTGTTAGAGCAAAGTATTGCAACTAAAAAGTGCAATTAACCAAATCAGACAGACATCAAGTTAAGGAAGACTATCATGATAGACCGCCCGTGAGTGGGGGCGACGTTCGAGAACTTGACAGAATATTGGGCCTCCATATGCACATGATACAAAAGTGTGTCTGCCGGATAGAAGAATACGCCTCCGTTCTTCTGGTAGCCTAATGGAAGGCAAATATTTGTGAACCGCACATGATAACCTAGTGAATCAATGGAAACAGTCGTCTTTCGGGTGGCAGATGAACACAAAGCCCTACTGCCATTATTTTCATTGCCAAGGCATTCTGAAGGGAGCCACAGAGCAAAGTCCAGGATAACACCTTGGGAAATCAGAGGGCTTTCAAGTCCACTCCGAGAAACAGTCGTAAACCGTATGTCTTCTGCAACTCACACGAAGGAAAAAGAGAAAATGTTTACTTTGACAGGAAGACGATTTTTGTCTATTATGTGCTCAAAGAGGAATCGCAATGCCTAGTTGGGGGAGGAGGGTCGATAAGGTAACGAGATATCAAGGATCGCAAAGCCAACATCAATACGACGAACAGAAACCCGAGAAACGTACCAAAAAACTTTCAAGCATTGGATGGGATGGTCATGGCTCATCCTGTCTTTCAGGTCGGGATCTATAAGGCACATCTCGTACTTTTCCAGAGACCTGACAACGGATGGTAATCAATCAATGTCCATGTCCTGTTCGCTGTCGCCTCTGCCAGACGACGGGTTTAAAATCTGATGGTGCCCAGTGATATGTGAACTAAGGATGGTTATGATAGGCAGCGAGAAAGCTGTTCCACCGAGGCCCCCTGGTCATCATACCATTGTCAGTAGGGTGTAGGCATATTGGCTCTGAATATTTGCGGTGAAGTCCATCGCAATCTCAGCCAACAACTCAAGCAAGGCCAGTGTAATGATCGTGAAACTGAGTGGTCTCAGTGCGCTTTTAAAAATGAACACAGTAGCTTCTTGAAAATTTCGAACTTTTCCAGATTGTTCGGATAGTTAGCCATTGAAAACCTGACGACAATGAGGCTAGCCGTGAGGGTGATGGATCACCAATCACAAATTTGCGTAGATGCATGGACCGCTAGGTTGAGTGTTTTCACTTTCAAATCACTCGGCCTCCTCCTGCTGCCTACCGGCCGTCCACTTGGCAATCCGGTAGTCACCGGTTCGAACACGCGTAGGCGTGGGCAACCCAGCGGTAGATTCAGCCAACGCACTGAGGTAGAAAGCTCGAAACGCGAATGTACTCACCTGGGCAACAACCATTAACGAACACGAACTTAGAAATTTTACGGGACTAGCGTCTTACTATCGCACAGGTCGCTGCGCCCCTCCACCGACTGATGGAACAAGGTAGGTCACTTTTGTGGACCAAAGAGTGCTCAACTGCGATAGAAACGTTAAAGGCACTGTCATCACCACATATACTGGCCTTTCCTAATGCTTCGGAGAACGCCGAGCTGTTTGTTCTAGACATCGACGCCAGCGGCACGGCCATAGGAGCGATATTATCACAAGGTTAGGTTACGCTAGCCGCTAACTAGATAAGCGAGAACGGCGGTATTCTACTGCACGACGAGAAATGATGACCTTAGTCCACTTTCTCGACCTTTCCGGCCCTATTTGTTGGGTCGGCCGTTCGTTATTCGCACAGACCACCGATCAGTCCAGTGGCTACAGGAATTTCGGGATCCACAAGGACAGATCGCGCGGTGGCAAGAACGCTTACAGGAATATCACTTCACTTGTCCATATCGATCGCGTCTACGACATGGTAATGCCGATGTGTTGTCACAACGTCCGGCAAATGAGAAGCAGGTTAATGCGCTACTTACTATGTATGGAAAAGAACTTTGAAGTCAACCGCAAGCTTCGGACTCAGATTTCGGCATCATTTACTCTAGACATGAGCACCGGCGAAAGCAAACCGACTGATCGGTAGATGAAGGGGCGCACGACAACAGCTAGAAGCTTGTGGAACCTTCGGTCATATTTGGTTGTATTAGACAATGTGTTGTATCTACGTACTCGTATGATTGGACCCCTAGATTCATTGTTCTCTGATCGAAGGTACAAGACGTTATCAAGCAAGTGCACGTTGATGGTGGTCAGCGAAAGACCGAGACCATTGTCCGTCATCGCTTCTGGTGGCCATTCATACACCACGGTGTCAACATTTTTGCCAGCAGTGCGATGTCTGCCAACACGACAAGTCAGCTAACCAATTCCCCAAGGCTCTATTGCGCCAAACAGTAGTAAATAGGCCAAACCAACGAGTGGACATCGACATCATGGGTCCACTACCACTACAAAGAGGGAGAATCGCTATATGCTATTGACTGCTTTCCGTAACGGTGTGAGGCCGTATCCTTAAAGTACGAAGACGGTCACCCTGTTGCTTCAGCCATTGTGAACGAATGGATATGTCGCTACGGTACACCAAGTCTTCTCCATTCGGATCAGGGCTCCACATTCAATAGATTAAGCGCACATACAGATAAGTATGTAGCTTATTTTCACAACCAATCAAATGATAACAGAGGTGAAAATTAAATCGAAGAATGATGTACCGACAAATGTGGGCCACGGTAAAAGTAACTGGCGTACGAATTGCTTCTATATGCACAGCTGCGGCCCGAAGTGGCGGAGCCAGATAGCTTCAGCAATGGGTAAAAGATGTTTACAGAATGCGCGCGATTATCTCTCAGGAACGGAATAAATAACCCTTAAATTCTTTTCAGAGCTTGCGTGATTGTACTAGAGGGGTGCAACATGGCACCCAGTCATTGCTTACGAAGAATCCGTTGTTAGAAAGAGTGGATTACATTTAAGAAATAGTAGAAAAGAACATAACATTAAAGGTCCCGGAAAATCTGCTGAAGGAATTGTTACTTAGGTGCATCATAAATGTGCAGTTTACCTTCAATGGAGATATATATCGTCAAATTGATGGAGTTGCCATGGGATCACTGTTTGGACCCTTGCTAGCAGATGTCTTATGGCGAAGTTGAGCATAGCTCACAGATCGTACATCAACGAAGATGAAATGTATATACGTTATGTTGATGACACCCATATACTCAACATATCGAAAGCATAGGCTGTGAGCCTTTTGAAAGCTTTCAGACGTGCATCAGAATCTGCATTCAACGTGTGAGCACGAGTCCGGAAGTTGACTATCATTTCTGATGGTAGTATTAGCAACAGTCTGACGAATAGACATTGAGCCAAAGAAAAAATGAAAATCACAGGTTTAATCACCACACCATCAACATGGCACATTAGCTGAAGGTGGGCAACACAGTTCAGCTATTGCGCTACAAGAACGGAAGCTTTTTGTCATTTTTCCACACTTCATATTTTCGCTTTTGTCTTTTCCAATTGTTAAGCCTTAGATAGCTGAATTTAAACAAGGATATACATAGAGCTTCTACTGGTTTTGATTGCGCGCCACATCCTGCAATGTTTTCAGACATCGGCACTAATCAACCGGCTGTTAGCTCTCCGGAACCATGGGCATCCGTTACTGGTGACTCAGCCGACGTGCCACTGTTTCACTTTTTCTCTTTTGTTTTGTATTGCGACACCATAGCTGAGGCATTCCCACATGCAGCTAGCACCAGTATGATGATGATGATAATAATAATAATAATCGTCACTAATCGTCCATTGGTCCCCAAGCAGGCAGATGGGCGGATCTAACGGTAGCAAGACGTGAAGTTAACGATTCCACATGCTGCCGCCAAGCGGACGACTGACCACCACGCGTTCTCTTCTAGACAGACTCTGCACGAGCGAAAAGGACGTAATAGGGGAAGTGCTCAGCTGACATATGCAGTATGTGGCCGTGTCATCTTAACTGATGCAGCGAAACCAGCTTGTTGAAGGTAATACTCGCATTCACTAAGATACGATGTCTGATGCAGATATGATCCGAAACGCCAAAAGGTAGCGAGGCAGAAAAGTTACAAAAAACACAGTTAGAATGGGCAGTGCATAGACTTTTACAGTGTGGTTCGTTTACCATACAAACAGAATCTAGTGCCAGCTTTCACCTTTTGTATGCGCTGTATTTGCACACCGGACACTGTTACCGAGGATTGGCAGAGGACCAGCAACGCCCCAAAAGTAAATGGGCATCAGGACGAATTCAAACTCAAATATATACAGGAACGTAAGAGAAAATCAGAGAATGAGCGTGCCCCAAAAAAGAACTTCTGAGGCATTTACCATTCAAAGACGATGTTGTGGCTGAGAGAAGCTATTGCGAAGACTTATTTCGCGGGCTTACCTGCGCATAGTGTAGAACAGCAAGTCTATACTTGCAAAACTTGGGAAGGATAGACTGCTATTGTTGATCCGCACGAAGCTCGATTATCAATACTCGTGCTCCTATGATGCACGATACGTAGACAGTACTGCGACGCGCCTATCTTATATGGTTCGCAAGCACATCCCCAAGTGGTTTTACAGAGGTAAAGCGAAGTATATTAATATCTCCATCATGTCGCACAGCCTGCAGAACGGTCATGCAGGTTCTGAAGAGGATTTCCGTTAGCTATTCCATTCCTGAGAGATTGTTGGGGGATCCGTAAACATCTCCTATCCACTGCTGAAGCTATTTGCATCCGCCATCTCAAGCCGGAGCTGTGCGCATAGAAGTAATTCGTACGCCAATTAATTTTACCGTGGCATACATCTTTCGATACATGATCATTCGATTTGACTTCCACTCCAGTTAACGTTTGATTGGTCGTGAAATAGTGCAGCTAATTACCTTTCCTTTGTACCTAAGATGCCACCTTTAGTGACATCGTGGGTTATGGATTCGACCGTTTAAGTTAACATCCTAATTAATATTCAGCTCGGCACATTTACCATGTAACCCGCACTATGTAAATATGAACGTGACAACTGTTACCGAAAAGAATTCTTAACTCAGCACTCAGGCTGCTGTTATTAAATGGGAATTTTTGGATTACTTAAGCATACCCGGTGAGTAGTACGGGGTTCCGAATGTGAGAGATTACTCCTCGCAATGGTTAAGCCCAAACAACTTTCGTTAATCTAAGGCATCTGTGGTGATGTCGTGACGTTTCGCTCTCGGTAAAGCGCAAGGTCTATAATGCCTGTGTTCGCCCAGTAGTGTTGTATGGAAGTGAGTTATGGATGATTCCATAAAATGAGAACGGTTGTCTACGAAAGATAGCTTATCCGTGTGAAATATCATCATTCGGCCATTCCGTCTGAGAGTGTGAATATCTGTGGAGTTAGTCTAGCCGGTCATACCTGAAGGTTAACGTCTTCCTATCTTTTTCTGACATCGATTGCTTCCTTCCGGTGGGGTTGTCTAGGACTAGTTTTCACACCACTACAGTGAGATGTTACACTGAAACCATAGGTGGCGAAGGTTAGCAAAAGTTCGAGGAGCTTTTGCTATACGGTATGGGACTTCGTTTTTAATTGATCAGGCGCTGGTACAAATGCGTAGGTGATCGAATTTGTAAACGACTTCTAACTGATCCCCACCAAGAGGCAGCGCAGTAGGCGGTAACTGCTAACATTGGAAGAATGTCTTGTACTTTAAGGGTGCAAAGGAAAGTCCGAAACGACTGACAACCAGTGGTAAGCCACTAGCGGTGCTTAGCATATTTGTGATGTCACAGATGAAAGCAATGTCTTTATCATATTTCAGGTCAAGGTTCAAGTAGGAGCAGCCTCACACCTAAGTCGTATCCCGTGAACGCAATTTAAGGAAGTTCGTTAAAACCGAGGCAGAAGAGGAAAGGTGACAGCGGAAAACCTTGTCTCCCACCGCTGGAGATACTGAAGAGCGGCGATAACTTGTCATAAGCCCTCACTCTGTCCGAGGCACATGCGCGAAGCTTTAAGAAAATATTTATATATTTATCGGGCACACCTTTCTTTGGCAGACAGTTTCAACAATTGACGTAAAGATTTTATCGAGGAAGCCCCGAAACTCGACAAAACCCGACTTACTCCTAATGAATCTGGTTTCCAAGAGTGCTAGTCAATCTGTGAAGGATGACGGAGGCAAGCAACTTGGAAGCGATGGAGATCAGACGGATTCCTCGTGTCCTGTAAACGCGATTTCCATGACTTCGTCAACAGCGAAATTGAAGAGGAAAGGTGACAGCGGGCATCCTTGTCTCACGCCGCTGGAGATATTAAAGGGCGACGACAACTTGCCGTAAGCCCTCACTCTGCCCGAGCTACGTGCATATAATGCTCGGATAATATTCACATATTTCTCAGGTACACCTTTCCTGAGTAGACAGTCCCAAAGTGCATGTCTATCCACCGAATCGAATGCACCTTTGATATCGAGGAACACGACAACGGTGGGCGCCAATATATGTGACGGTGCTCCAACAACTGATGCAAGGTGAAGATGTGGTCAATGCAGCCACGACCTCGACGAAATCCAGCTTGCTCTTCACGAATCTGGCTTACACGAGTGCCAGTCAGTCTGTGAAGGATGACAGAGGCAAGCAATTAGGAGGCGATGGAGATCAGACTGATTCCTCTATGGCTGCCGCATTCCGATCGTGAGCCTCCTTTGAAAATTGGGACTATGACGGAACGGCTCCAATCGGTTGGGACAGTTTCCTGCTCCCACAGTCTCACTAGTAACTCGTGTAAATCATCCACAAGAGCTGGTCCCCCGAATTTGAAGAGGGCTGGAGGAAGGTCATCAGGTCCCGCGGCTTTATTTAACTCAACAGTTTGATCTCATGTTCGACTTCTGAGCGAGAGGGTGGATCCAAAGGAACAGCCCACGGAGCAGGGCGATCACTGGTCGGCGAGAAATCTAACAATTCCGACCGATTAACTTGTTTTTCAGAGTGCTCAGCCCAACGTTCCAGGCGTTTTGATAAGTTGTGGATAGGCTGTCCACTCTCGTCACGTATAGTTTCACTAACACCAGGTCTCTTGCTGCCCGTTTCCCGTATAAGACGGAATAACTCACGATGCTTACCAAGGGCAGCGGCCACTTCGATCTCTGTTGCACGATGAGACCACCAGGATTCGCGGTCTCTCTTCAGGCTAGCACTGAGTCGTACCCGGAGCTCTTTGCGAGTTTCATTGTGTTCGCTTCCAGCCGGAATATGCCGGCGAGCATCTATAAGTTCCAAAGACTGTGAAGAGACCCAATGTTCATGTTGGCGATTAGACATACCACATGAGGATTTGCCTGCTGCAAGTAAGGTCTGTTGCATATGAGACCAGTGAGCTTCAATTGCATCCAGTGAGCGTTTATCCAACTCGGATGACAGCGTAATTTGATAGGCGTTCAGAACAGCTGGATTCACCAGTCTGCCGGTGTCAATGCGCTCACATCGTCGCGGGCGTCCACCAAAGTGCATCCGCAGGTCAGCACATACAAGTGCATGATCGGTGTCAACACCTGTGCTCCAAATCGAGCGACAGTTCTGGACGCAGCCTCTCCATCGGTAACTGATAGCAATGTGATCGATTTGCGTCCATAGCTGGTTCGAGGCTGGTGGGCGTCAAGTCACCCTCCGGCGGGTGCTGTGTCGGAAATTAGTGCTCGCAAGAAATAAGCGAGCATCCTCACACAAATGAAGTAACCGCTCATCGTTATCATTACGGGAGCCTATACCATGTTGGCCGCCCAGATGCAGCTCATCTGTGGATAATTTTCCAACTTGAGCGTTCAGATCCCCAGCCAGCACTACAGTGTCCGAGCTTCTTCTGTGGCGAAGGAGTTCGGTCAGTTGGCGATAGAAGTCGTCTTTTACCGAGTCATCGCTACAGTTTGTCGGTGCATAGGCAGCGATAACGAATAGACACCTGTTAGTCTCACGCGACTTCGAAGTTTTGAACGAGCCAGCCAATCGGACCGCACACATCCGGCTACTGATTGGAATCCAATCAACCAGAGCAGCTTCAGCCCGGGGACTCAAGGCAATACCAACGCCGGCTTGGCCGGTGCTCGAAGCTGCATCGTCACCGGATAGGCGCAATGAGAAAGTGCTGCTAGTGTCACCTGAAGGGGATCGCAGAGTGAGTACAGAGTTCGAGTCTTGCAGGCGGGTCTCCGATAAGCAGCAGATATCGATCGAGAGGGTCTCCAATGTTCGGGCAAGTGCTGCCTGTTGACCGATCTGAAGCAATGTGCGAACATTGAGGCATGCCAGTCTGAAGGAGGATCGAGGGCTCCAAATGGAAGCCGATAAACTGGAATGGGCCGCTTGCTTGGACATGGGCCTGTTGACAGTGAAGGAATGACGCTCTGCGTTCACCTGTGAGTTGAAACTAAAAGACACGCGACTATTGAAGCAAGGTGGGGGAGGGCCGAGAATTGGGGGGTTGAAAACAGGGGGGATAAAAGTAAAGCTGGAACGGGACGATAAGCGTGAAAAAGCGCAAGAAGGGGAATAAGAAGATGGGAAGGCTTGAGCAGTAGCATCCAAACCCCTATCCACCCTGCTCGATGCAGCAGATAGGGCACCGTTGATTAGCCTCTGCGGTGGCCAGAGCATCAGAAATTTGTTTGGGGAAGGATTCATTGTATTGCGTGGGCAGGATACTGTCAGGTTGCCCAGGCCTAGACAGGAGAACGATTAGGGTTCTCAACCAAAGCCTTTGGTTCAAAAACCTGTCCGCAAGGCAGCGGGTTTGGCATTGGACTACAAGGAGTCCGTTTTAAGGAATAAGGAGCCCCCCTCATTCCAACCCCCAAGCTGGAGGACCAGGAGGCTGAGTTTGTCTGGCCTCTAACCATTGACCAATCTGGTATGAGTGGCTCTGAAGGTGCAAAAGCACCACCCAGTATAGCTCAATGGATCACTGAGGCACACAAACCATCGCACCACGGTAAGGTCCAGCCTCATTGCGATGGACAGATGTAGATAGACTGTCCACTATTGTCGCAACTAGTTTCACTAAACACAGGTCTACTAACCGTTTCCCGTATCAAACGGTTACAAAGGGCAGCGGCCACTACCGTCTTTGACGCACGATGAGACTAGCAGAATTCGCATTCTCTCATCAGAGTGGCACGGAGTTTACCCTAGGGTCCATGCGAGTCTGTGTGTTCTCTTCTAGCCGGAATGTGCCGGCGAACAACGATAGGTTCCCGAAACCTCGAAGAGACCCAATGTCTATGCTAGCCATTGGATTTACATCATGAGTATTAAGCTGCTGCTAGCGGTCTGATGAACATGCGACCAGTGACCTACAACTGTACTCGGCGAGCGCCTACTCAACCCGAATACCATTGTACTTGGATGCACAAGCAGAACATTTCGCTTAACCGTTTGGCGGGTGTCTATGCGCTCACAGCGTCGTCGCGCGTGTCCACCATAACACACCAGAAGATCAGCACATACAAGTGCATGGTTAGTGTCTACGTATATGCTCCAAATAGGATGACAGTTTTGGACTCAGCCTCTACAGCAGTAGCTGAGCGCAATGTGATCGACTTGCGTTCATGGCTAGTCCAAGGCTGGGAAAGCATCGGAAGTGGGTTCTCACGAGCAGTAGACGAGCATCTTTACACAGGTGTAGCAACCACTCATCGTTATCATTACGGGAGCCGGGCACCATAGTGACCGTCCAGATGCGGCTTATCGGTGAACAATTATCCAACTTGAGCGTTCAGATCCGCCGCCAGCACAACGGTGTCAGTCAGTCTTCTGTGGCGAAGGAGCTCGGCCAGTTGGGGATAGAAGTCGTGTTTTACCGTGTCATCGCTATAATCTGTGTTGGTGCAGGCAGGGACGACAATCAGGCATCTATTAGTCCAGCGTGCGCCGGTGGTTCAGTTGTAGAATGCTCTCAGAACTACCGGCTGGCTTGCCGAACTATCTCCTCGTGGTGGCGGCTGGGTGGTTAGGGTACACCCCGTTCCAGCAAAGTGTTCGGCGACAATGTTCCACCTCGGTGGGGCACTATATTCCAGCAATTGTGCTGATTTAATGAAGAGTATTGGATCCCTGTTTGGTGATCTACCAAACAAAGACGCATGAACTGAACATTTAGGCAGCGCCTCCCAATGGGCGCGATTCCCTAAATTCGCCCCGCTGCCTTGCG
>OX104067.1:11805587-11824390 GCA_944474145.2 Dicrocoelium dendriticum | reverse complement strand
TGAGGAGCCACGCTATACCGCAGTCCGCTTGGTAGTCATGATGGTCTACCGCCGTCACCTGACTTAGTATCACAAGCCGTTGGGTTCGGTTCTTGGTGAAGGATTGACCAGCGCCAACAGGGAAAAGCGGCGGTCTAGTGCTTTTCCAGATAAATAGGGTATGGGATGGTTAAGAGTATAGTGAGAAGAGTCACTCACAAACTAGATGCAAGAAGCCGAAAATAAAAGCACCGTCTCAACTAAGATTAACAACAATGATATGGAGTATCCAGAGGCTCGCATCCCGAAGAGGGCATGCACTAGCATGAGCAAGCCACTTGATCACTTTTTCTGGACCTTCATGCCACGTCGTCGGCAAGCCAACTCACGCTTTCGCCCAATTACATGCAGCGACGGTATATGCTGCATACCAAGGGAGGCGGTCAACTGCAATTTAAGAGAGAATACGTAGCTAAGGTAGGTAGCACAAGTTTGTCAGATACCCGGTGGATTGCTTTTCAAACAGCAACCAGTGCATTTCAGCAATGCTCAATCAATGATCCGACCAGATGTGAGCAAGGTGCAAAAAATATCTGATCCATGCGGTGGTATCCGTACTATCGAAACTTTGTACACAGTACCACTGACTGACAGACTGGCATACCGTTGTTTCTAGAGACGATATGAAAAGCCACATGGGTTTGCTGAACAGACCTGAGTTCTTGGGCTCAAGCTGCCCTGATTGATTGGATACCAATCCGCAGCGGGATATGTGAGCTGCGATTGTCTGAGTCATGCAAAGCTTCGAAGTTGCGCGGGGCTACTAAACGTCTGATTGTAATCGGGGCAGCATCGATCACATCATCACTTGATGTTAATTGTTTGAGTATCGTCACTTACATTGGCGGCCCACCGTACTCGTATTCCTGGACATGAATGATGCGTTCGATGCGGTAAATCGCTATGCCCTTTGGGAAGGCCTACTTAAAATAGGTATGCCCAAGAAATTGATAAACATTATCCTGTTCAACATCATTTTTATTAAAGAAACGAAATAGGGTGTTGCTAGTACCAAGTGAGCTGATAACAAATATGCAAAGCAAATATTTTTATTATGTCCGCTTTTTATTTAACTTTGGTTTTTTATTTCAACTAAGCAGTGTGTTCCATGCATCGAATGCTCGTCTGTGATTGGGCCATCGGCGCCCTGTAAAAGTTTAGGAGTAATGGTCTTGACCATGGTATTCACCTGATACTGACAGTCGATTGAGAGCTGTGTTTCCTTAATTGATACCTTGATCATGGCTGAAAGACGCTGCTGTGTCAATGACCGAAATCATTTTTGTTAAGTCTGTGGACAGTTTACTACAAAGTCGCAGTGCAGACCCATTTCTTCCCTACTGAAGTCTGCCTACTACGCATATTTCGGGATGAAACTGGGAAATCTGGATAAGAAGTGGGTGCCACATGTTGTTTGTGTGTTGTGCAACCTTCATCTGACTCAGTCGCTCAAGGGCAAAGGCAAGATGCGATCTGCAATCCCCATCGTGTGAAGGGAGCCGTAGGATCACATGACAGTGTCATTGGATTCTCCAAGCGAAACAAGGACAATACTCATTACCCCAAGCTTCCATCAGCTATTCGACCTGTTCCACATGACTACACCTTACCCACTACAGTGCCTCCAGTGAAGATGTCACTGATGATGAGTAGTGATTCTGCATCGGCAACTTCACCTGATGCTGACATCTGTGATGACTTTGAAGCTGATGAGGTCAACCCACATCTTACTGAACACTCAGAGCTGAATAACTTGGTACGTGACCTGGGCTTGCCTAAAGACAAGGCCGAGTTGTTGGCATCTCGGCTGCAGTAGTGGCACTTACTTGCTGCAAACAATAAGGTTACCGTATGCAGAAAGCGAAGCGTCAAATTGTCCGGTTTTTATGACACGAAACCTTTTGTTACGGTTCTGACGTGGAAGAACTGATGAAGGAGTTTCGCGTGAGGCATATCAGTGAAGAATGGCGTTTGTTCATTGACTCGTCCAAGAGTAGACTTAAGGCTATACTGCTCCACAATGGAAATGTGCACCTAACTGTGTCTCGGTTGCAAGTCACCAATATGAAGGATACCTACGAAAGTATGCAAGAGATACTCATTGCACTGAACTACGATAACTACTGCTGAAACATCTGTACCGACTTTAAAGTCATTGGACTCCTAATGGGTAATCAAGGAGGCTTCACAAAATAGTGTTGTTTCTTGAACTTATGGGACAGTAGAGCAACTCGACAGCAATATGCAACCGAAAAGTGATCAGAGAGAACGGAGCATGGTGCAGAGAAAATGAGTGTAAAGCATACACCACTTTGGCAACCTGAGCATATCTATCTACCACCTCTGCACATTAATCGTGGTTTGAGTAAAAACTTCGTCAAGACCCTCAAGCGAGATGGTTTTGCATTCCGGTACCTGAAACAAGTGTTTCTGAAGATCAGTGATGTGAAACTCAAAGAAAGGATACTTATTGAGCCGGATATTTGCCGGATGATGTTAGACTGCTTTGAAGTGTCAGTTGACTTTATGAGTTAGAAGACTGGAGATCATTCAAGGTAGAAGAAAGACCGAGAATTACAAAGACAGTATAAAAACTTAATGCAGGCTATCAGGCTGTTGGTGCTCAAATGTCACTCAAGATTCAATTTCCACATAACCACTTTGAGTTCTTCCCTGGGAAGTGGGGATCTGTTAGTGATGAGCATAATGAACGCTTTCACCAAGACATTTCAGTCACGGAGCAGCGCTACAGTGGCAAGTGCACACCTTTTATGATGGATGAACCGCTGGTTTCTGCAGAATGAGGACACTGGATCCTATAAGCGAAGTTTTTGGCGAAGTCATCATTCCCCAGTAGTAAACTGCAATCAGCAGTTATGGGCGAGGGTATCAGGGATGTTTTAAACGTAGTTGCAACATACATGCATACTTTGATTTAGTACATTTATATATAATTCATCCAATCTAGACTGGACATTACTGAAAATAATCATTAGCCTATAAAAATGTAGCTTGCCGCGCTAGACAACATCGGAATTCACTTCAACGATCAGTAAAGGGTATTCTATAAGGTAAACAAGTTGGTATTTCTGTTATAGAAAAGAAAGTTTTGGCCGGACAGTGTTATCAGAATGCCCTACACACGCACAGGTCGGACAAAGTGTCGCCGCCCTCCAATATATCCGGCGGTGTAAGACAAGGTTTCCCGCTGTCACCATTCCATTTCGACTTCACCATTGACGAAATAATGAAGACCGCGTTCACTGGACACGACTAAGATGTGGAGTTGCTCCCACGTGAACGAAATCTTGACTTGGAGTGTGCTGACAGCATTGCCCTCCTATGTGACAGTCCCCAAACGGCCCAAGTAGCACTGGAGAGATAAGCACTGATTGTAAGCCGTTTCGGAATGTGCTTTACATCCACAAAGTATAAAGCTTTCCTTCAAGATTGACAGGGACCGCCTCTTGCGCTGAATGCTGGTAAATATCAAGTAGAAGTCGTTCACAAACTCAACTATCTAGGCAGTTGTATTAGCGTGGTTGAAATTAAAGACGAAGTCACAAACTGTATTGCATTTTCGCTCACCTTCGTCCCCTATAGCGTCGGCGCGACATCACTCGTTCTTTCTCTCGAAAGAGTTAAGTGTACAATGCAGTCGCAAGTTCGACCCGCCCGTTCGGCAGTGAAAGCTGGCCCATTAGGTGAACAGCCGTAAATAGGATAGTTACGTTCGACCACCGGTACCTTCGCAGTTTGGCTCATATGTGGTGTGAACACTGCGTGAGCAATGAGTGTGTACGGCGCCTTGTTTGTGACACAGGAAAAGGAAGTGAACCGCTCAGAACCGTCATTTCACGAGCCAGGCTCTGATGGCTGGGCAACATGTTGCGTACGCTAACATGACTCTTGCTACGTGAGTTGTTTGCGTGCCGGGGTGTGGATGAAAAAACAGGAAAGGATGCCAACCGATGACATGGTCAAGTGGAATGAAGGCCCTTAGTTTGAAGTTTGCCTCGGTTGGAACCTTTCAGCTCCCTGGTTGGTGCCCGAAAGACGGTGAACACGTTTGGCTAGATACTTCTGTTGACATGGCTAGGAGATGACCTCAATGGCGTTCATGTCGTGAGTTTCTTTGTCCCACCCTCCTCGTCTTAGCCTCCCCCTCTGAGTAGGATGTCATTCCTTAAGCATAGCGTAACCTTTTTGCGGAACAACAGCCGCCTGTTAGCTATCCGGAACGATGTCCATCCATTACTGATGGATCAGTTGGCGTGCTTCTGTTGCGTCTATTTGCCCTTCTCGTGTAGTGCGGTAGAATAGCTGAGGTGTCTCCCACCTCTAGCTAACGTGCATAACGATTATGAATGATTGGTGAATAGCGAATCAATCACGTTAGTGATGTGAGGACTGCAGGAGGCAAAAGTGCTGAGGGAGAATAAAGTGCCCGGACAACTTACGTTAACAGCCAAAACAGCCATCTTCGCTTTCTCCGATTTGATGGGGATGGAACGGCCAAGCCACTCCACTGACGTCACTTGACCAGCTTGGCTGGCTCGAGCCTGGGTCAGTAACTCGTCTAGCTGTAGTTCTGCTAAGCCACCGAAATTCGTAGTCGCTTCAGCCCGCATCCTTTGCAAATCGGATGCCGCGGATTTGTCGCCAATATTGTACGCACAATAGTGGATTTGGGGCAAAATGTCAGCGACGCGTGCAGTGTAGATAGCTCGTGCATCCTCCTCGATGGTTTGAATGAGGCAAGTGTAAATAGCCTGCATAGATTCGAGGAATTCTTTCGCTTTAATCCAATCCTGCAAAAGAAAAGAGAGGTAAAAGCGGCCGTCAACGTCTTGAGACGATCAAATGTGCCAACTGCGATAACATTTTTGGTGTGTAATTCGGAGGTTATAAAAAATCCATCAGCGGTGGTGGAGTTCAAAATAAGAAGGATGCGATAAGTCTTCCTTTTCTTGTGTCCAGTGTGGGTTTTTTGTCAGTGACTGCTTATGAGATGCGAAATTAACATGATAAGGTAGGACTCCCGAATCGAATCAGTGAACTTCAGACCGAAAGTATTTGAATGAAATCAGACTGAAGGCAAAATCAAATAGGTAATCTCTCAACTGGACCGTGTTTACGGATTCCAAACCCTTGTAAAGTTAAAATCACTGATGTGCAAGAGCTAGTCGTTCAGAATGGCACATTGAACGTGTCGCATACACAGAACACGTGCGGTTCCAACTTCGAGATGAGATCTCATGAGGTTGCGGGTTAGACTGTAGCCTCATGAATCGCACAATACATGAGCAAAAATGACAGCACATCATGCACGGTATGAAATAACCCGACTGAGTTATGAGCCTAATTTCCGGCTAACTCAGAAAATAAACCGACTATAAAATGATATGAACAGAAGAAAAGGTCAACCAGTGGCCGAAAGAACAAGATGTTAGCTCTGGAGGTCACTGGTTCGAATCCGCGAAGGTGCGTGCGGCCTCGCGGCATACCCAGCCTACTCGCGATTAGTGATGGTCACGTGGAAGCGAGGAGTCGGTATGATTTGCCGGTGTACAAGTGATGCTTTTTAATAGAAGAAAGGGTGAAAAACTGTTGTTGACTAAGGATCGCCGTACCTTTACCCAATCGAGAAACCAGGCAGTTTCCCGCAGACAAGGCTCTGAAAGTAATTAAACTGAAATTTCCAGTCGCACACAGTGAGATCAACAGAATCAAAAACCATCTCCAATTCATGGAAGACTACCAATATAGGAAACCGGTAGATGTGGTAAAAAGGTGATCGACGTCACCTTCACCAGGGTAGAGTCTGTTCTGCTTTCAGTGATTCGTCTCTCGCGAAGATCGGTGAACCGCCACCAATAGCTAGGAGGAAATCGAAAGCAGGCTGACAGCATGACGATTGGCATGGTTAGCCGTTTTGCTCTTTCTAAAAATCTGGATGACGGATGACAACCGCAAATCAGTGGGCACATTTTCTGTGTGCTCAATAGCGCCACACAGAGTGGCTAAGGTAGCCAGTGGAGACCACGATCTTGCAGCAAAGAAGATGGAACGTCATTCGGTTCAGGTGCTTCGTTCCGCTGCAACAATACCAGGTTGTGTCGAATCTTGTTAACGGTAGGAGCCGTTACATCGACTTCCAAATCGGGTTCAGATGACCCAACTAACGATTCCGATGCCCTTGAACAGTGAGGGCAAAGGGGCCAGGCTGTGTACTAGTACGAATGAAGGTAACCAATATGTGGCAGTTGCTTAAATGATCCCGGTTACAACGAATCATTGCTCATTGTCAGATGACAAAATTGTCTAGGTTATGTAAGGGTCACTGCGGGTATCCCGCAGCCCTTAACATTTCGTGCCCTGTATAAATACATACCGTCAACAACAATGAAAGAAGTTGCGTGGATGCTTCGTAGCCATGTAATCAAGACTGCCACAATGAGGAGCAACAGTATAGAGAGGGGGGGGGCAGACCCAGTGTAAAACCATAACGATCAACGCAAACAGCATATCCGCAAACAGATAGTCATCGTGTGTAAATAAACAAGCATGAACGTGACAATTCCTTTGCAGCATCCCATTGCACCCCGCAACTGTGAACGCCGTCCGACTGATAACCCGACATCAAACACAATAAAAACAGACAATTAGACTAGATGACAGCAAGCGTGTGTGGGTAACGCTGGCCGATAGACGACGTCTTGCAATCTCCGGTCAAACACACAAGGTAGATCGTGTGATCGCCAACCTGGAAGGTGAGACGAACCAACAGCACCAATGCCGGTGATATTATTTGGTCACCAGCCTCTCGCCAGTCAAGCAAAACAAGAACCTGATAAATAATGTTAGGCGTTGCCCGAGATAGCAACTAGACTGGTTTCACACTTGTTTACCCGCATCAGTAGGAGAGATCATCACTGGGGTTGAGATCCGAGATGAGGGAACACACTGCGAGTCTAAGCGCTGACCTAAGCCACCATAAGACGTGGATAACACTTGCCACAATGGTAAATGACCCATTGTGGTTTAGTCTGAAGAGCAACGTTAAGCGATTTAGATTGCGTGATGCAATCCACTCAGACCATGGGTGTTCTCTAAATGAATTGATAACAACAACAAGGACCGTCTCGATAGATGGTGAGTGCGCATACCCTAGAGAAATGGTGACAGTTAGCAGGCACGAGCAACGCCCCGCAGCCGACAACGGTCAAAGAGTTGCAGGGGTTACTGGTTCCAAAGTCAAATAGTCTGTCATAGGATACCGCGAACAAGGATGCAATAATGAGCAACTCGAAGAGGGAGAAAAAATGAACATTGAAACAGAATGTGTGCCTTCGCAAACTGTAGTAAACGGGGATTAGCTTGTTTGCTAACTACCCTGAAATTGCCACGTGGGTTCTGGCATTCAGGGCATAGTTAGCAAACAAGCTAATCCCCGTTTACTACAGTTTGCGGAGGCGGCAGCAATTCGGCGGCTGAAGCCAAATCTATGCAAGCAAACAGATTTCGTGACCATGCTAGCCCTACCCTGGTGAGGCTAGTGATTGCGTTTTCCTCGGAACAGGTCACGTGAGCCTAAAGACCTTCGACCGCTTTGAATTTTTGCTGCTAACATCGCACTGTTTTCCACTCATTGAAGGGAGGTTTAATCACCGCAGCATCATCATTAGGGTACATTAACTGAAGGTGAGCAATACACTTCAGCTAGTGTGCCGCAATACAGAAACGATATGTTTCTTGTTATTCTGCATTGCCATTGTTTGTTACTTTTATCCTTTTTAATTCCAAACAGGAAAATTAAATGAGGTAGATTGTGAGATGACGTCGCTATTCCGTGCATTCTTATCAATCACAAAAACACGCAGCGATGAGATGGAAATGAACAACCAACAATATCAAAGAGATCACAGGTGACTCCGGATTTGCGCTACCAGGGTAGGCGGCTTAAAGTCACAGTTTTCTGAGTTTTCTGTTCGGAAGTATAAAGGAAACATCTTGTTTTAAGAATTTATTTTTTAATTTTTGTGCACCGTGCATGGGAAGCTAAACAAGTATGTACACAGATGCTTCAATGGTTTCGGAAGTGCGCGTCAATGTGGTCGCCAGACTGGCAGGCGTGTGGATCCAACGGCAGCAAAACGTGAAACCAACGATTTTATATGCTGCCGCTAAATGGACGATTGACCACTGCATGGTCTCTTCCAACCAACTCTTGCATGAGCGAAAAGGGCGCGAGGGGGCAAACGCTTAGCTGACATACATAGGACGTGACCGGTCCATTTTAACTGACGCAGTAAAGCCAAGTTCTTGTGGGAAAAATTCGCATTTCCTAAGAGATGACGTCTAGCTTTATCGGTGCAGATACCTTGTTGCCACTACACAATAGCGATTCACTTCATGCACCATTATCAAAGTACACTCAAAAAGATGAGAAGAATAATCATGAATAGGTGGAATGGGGCACCTATCAGAAATGGTAAGGCGGTTAAGTGCTCTGTAGTCGCCACAATGTCTCCAATCAGATGCCGTTTTCTTTCCTACCATGCGCAACAATGACGGTTGTATACGGGTCCAACATGCGTGGTGCTAGTCTAGCTAGACAACGCACAATAACTGTTTTCCAAATGCAGATAACGTGTACAATGATGACGACCCATTATCAAAGGCCGAGAGTCGGTGCATGTCATGTAGGTGAATTGGCCACGAGTCGCTTCCACATACCAACACCGTCCGAACGGTAGCATTGTAAACACGGCTCAAGCAAGAGGGAGACATTTCGACGGCGGCACAAGTGTTGCGGGTTGACAAACGCCGCCAGAGCTTCGGGAATGCGAAGGGAAACTTCTCTTCAATAATGGCACAAGCATATACGAAGCTGTCCAGGAAAACAACGATATCCACTTGTTCAAGCAGTGTATCTTGAAGAGCACAGAAACCGGCCAATGCTAATCCCGAAGTAGCAGTTTACATTTCGAAAACGATTGGCAGCCAAATGCATATTGTCAAATTTGTTTGTTTGTTGGTGGCATCCGTTAACCGGATTTGCCTGTCAATGTGGCCTCCAAAGGACAGCCACAGCACATCTGCGCCTACAGAGGGACCATAGGTGGCTTGCGTTGCACCAACCACAGACCCCATATCTAACGTAAACCCGAAGGAATAATACCGGGAGGCATGTGGATGGAAAGCGCGTTTAGTCGACGGAGACGGCCCACACCCCTTCACAGGCAAACACAAGCACGTTGCATTTGGGAAACAATCGCACACAAAGCGGTGGCTGGACTGTAGTCGGCTCCACAGTGAGTGTATAGAACCACTCTTCGAGCCTAGCACGGCCGTGCACCCTGTCCCCTCCAGCAACGACAAACTGTTTCCTCAAGTCAGTATCGAGGACGCCGTGGGTAATAGACGGGTAGGCACCTTTTCAACATGCACATCAAGCGCAGCCAAACCGGGGATGTCAAACAATAGCCAATCACTTAAAATAACACTAAAAAACAAAATATATTTGTTAAAGCATACGGCTATGCCAACATAACTCTTCGCTAAATTAGCATATGAAGTTGGTTAGCAACGAATCCGCGATAAGAACACAATGTGCACAAGTCACACAAAGAAATGCTACAGATGCAATAAAGTTAACGAAGATAAGCGCAATTAGCGCAAGCAACGTGTGCAAGTTAATAGATTATTCAGGTAAGCAGAACAAACCAAATAGTAAAACGAATTTATCTGGTATAAAAAGACCTAGTTTACATGTAAGTTGGTTTAGCCCAAATGCGGTGAAGAAGCATTATGAATGCAACATCAGCATCCGGTCCCGGATTCGCCTATCACTGTGGCCTCCATGGAGATAACCACAGGACGCCTGTGCCTACAGAGGGACCATGGGTGACTTGTGCTGCACCACCCACAGTTCCACCCGCACACCCATATCCAGGGTAAGCTTGAAGGTGAAAGACGAGGAGGCATGTGGATGGGAGCCACGTTTCATCAACGGAGCCAGCCCACACTCCTTCGATATACATAACAGCATTCGCGTCTATCTGTGTCTGGAACCATACGTGCCAGACGTACACAAGGCAGTGGCTGAGCCGCAGCTCGCTCCATCCTAGGCGAATGGAAGTACACTTTAAGCCCAGCACGGTCAGGAGCACCTGCATCACGTTTCCCTAAGCATCTGCTATCTCCTGAAGCCAGTAATCGAGGTGGAAGGTAATAGACAGGTAGGCACTTTTTCAACATTCACATTAGGCGTAGCCAAAGTGGTGATTCAAACCAACAACCAACATATAATTTGAATGAAAACAAATATATAAAGCTGACATGTAATATGCACCAAATAACAGAAATGAGCAAATGGAATAAAGTATAATACTTTCTATGTGGGTTAAGAACTAATTTAAGCGCAATTAGGAATAGACCAAATGCGGCGAAGAAGTATGAGGTAGGTAACACCAACCACGGCATGATGCACCTAAAACAAGGTGGCCTACGATAAAATAAATATAAATATTGAAGTCTAAAAAGTAGACAAGGGAATCAAAAAACAAAGTAGTTTGAATGAAAATGAAACGAAATTTGTCATAAAGGCATATTTCATTTTTGGTCATTTTCAATGTTTGAAGTATTAAACATGTGAATCAATACAATTCCGTACACAATCCTTTCAATGATTCCGGTTACGAACCATGTCTTCAAGTGTGTTAATCCATTGGCATTTTTCATCCTTGGGTACCCATCCAGATAGACGTAAGGGTCCAACAGCGGCTAGACGCGACGTCAACGAGTTCAAGCGCTGTCGCCAAAGTGGAAGGATGACCACCACGCGGTCACTTCTAGTTCGTTGCTGAATGAACAAAGCGCGGCGTGGCAAATGCTCAGAAGCCATGCGTAGCACATGACCTGGCGCAGCAAAACCACATTGTTATAGAAAATACTGGCATTCCGTAGGACGCGACGTCGAACGCTGTCACCGTGAAATCGGTGTTGCCA
This sequence comes from Dicrocoelium dendriticum, assembly GCA_944474145.2. Classification (NCBI taxonomy): domain Eukaryota; kingdom Metazoa; phylum Platyhelminthes; class Trematoda; order Plagiorchiida; family Dicrocoeliidae; genus Dicrocoelium; species Dicrocoelium dendriticum. The sequence goes on along the minus strand of OX104067.1, from coordinate 11,813,338 downwards.
CCACACACGAGCGATCCTCCTCCAACAAACGTTGTCGGCGGAAGCACAGTGCATGTTCTCCACGCGAACTGACCAGGACTCGCTCCCATGAAACAGTGAACGAACAGAGCCAATGTAAAAGCAGCCATTTATCGAGATGGGCACGTCTGGAGTACGCTGAGCAGATTTTAACGACGTTGAGAGATACTTCCTCTGTGATGGTACCACTAGTAAAAATACAGCTTCAAAGGTAGACGAAATTAGTTAGATGTTCGAGCTGTGCACCTTCAAGGGTGAGAACGACGACAGTGTTGCTGAATCTTGGAGAGCTCAAAATAAGATGTAGAAGACTAACTTTGGTCACGCAGTTATGAAAGTTCACTTGGAATGCAGATAAGATAGCGGGTGGGATCGGCAGATCCAACCTTAGATGGATAACCTCGCTGCGCGAATGGGGCGATGTGTTGATCGAGTTTGTTCACATCCCTAATTTTAATCAGAAGCAAAGTGAAAAAGAAAGATCCGTGGAAAATAATCACAGAAATAGCAGTAGTAAAGGAAAACAACAGTAGAACGGAGAAACTCGAACAAATGGACCTGTATGAATATTTCTGTGTTGGCGCTGATCTAGTATTTTCTACAACACGAATTGTGCTTCCAAGATTCGGCAAAGAGAGCGAGAAAGCAAGTTGGTAGTAGACAAACCAATAGTGATGATTGCGTGATCACATAGAGTCTGTCCCGATGAGGTAGAACAAATCGTGACAGCAAAGTGCTATCCCAATTTGCCGAAAGTGGATTGAATGCATATGCGAAAACAAAAATATCTGCGTACCTGCAACTCAAAAGAGAGGGTTCCACGGACCCACTGAACATATGCCTGAATTTCCAGTTTAGTCTTGGCATCCAACATAGGCAACTCAGCAGCCAAATCTGTTAGTTGGTTGCCACGTAAAACAGCCTTTCGGAGTCGAGAGATCATTTGGAATCGTTTGCGCAATTCTGTATTCGATTCCGCTTTCAACTGCATGGCATATGCCCAGGAACGCTCGATCTCGAATACTCGGAGAGTGATGAACCGAGGATCAGTAACAATATCCGATGTTAATTTTTTGGGAGTAACTTTGGACCGAGTACCCTAGTAGTGATGGAAGATTAAAAACGCGAAGCAATTGGCATACCTGTTGAAAATGCAAGGATTTTCGCATCCGTCTCAGCTTTCGTGAAACGTACTGACGATATCGTTGATAGTCACCGTGTCGCAATCCATGCTGTTGTTGTGCCGACTTCACAAGGGCAAGCACTGAAAGTGGAGCATAGAAACGATCAGCAGTGTACATTAACTTAGCAAAGCAATAAATGTTGGGGAAAATGGTAGACGCAAAGAGCTGATTGGTGCGCAGTCTGAATTCGTACCCCGATCTACTTTGAACTGGACTTGAGATAGTTTGACTATCTAAATGTACCCTGATTCGTTAAGCGCGGTGTGTAGCCCGCTCTGAACACGAAGTTCAACAACCGTTTTCGTCCACGTAAGGATTCCCCAGTTAGAGATAATTGGGTAGGAGTTAAAACGCGGGACTTAGAGTTGGCTGAATCTGGGTGGTGCAACGATTGAATCTCTTGACGGTAAAAACTGTGACCCAAGTTCGAGGGTCATACAGGCAATAAGAACGTGGGAAGTATACATGAGAACGAAAGCAATTGTGGAGTCCAGCACTGAAAGTAAGCAACAGCTGATAGTTACCTAACAGGAAAAAAGCCAAAATCCGCAGATTCGAACTCCGACACCTTTGAATATAAAGCCAGGTGCGTAGGGGATCATCAGAAAACAGAGTGGAAAGGCCCTCTGCTAACCGAGCACGACCTAAAAAGTCCAAAGCTGCCCTCAGGTGAACGATTCACTGACTTCCAATACGCCGACGATACTGCTTTTATCTGTGACAGCTCCTAAACGTTCCAGACTGCCAGTTGTTCCTCAGTTTGCTTCGTACCCTCAAAGTGAATAGCGTTCCTGCAAGATTGGAAGGGGCCCACACCAAGGGCCAGCGCAGGGGTGGGTCAGCAAGAACTCGCTGAGAAATTCAAGTATTTAATTAATCGCATTAGCGCATGTGGAATAGAGGTCATGAACGTATAGCGCTCGAGGCATACGACGTTGTGGCTGCGTGAGATTGGCTATGAGCGCGAGCTATAGCCCGAAGAGATTTGAATTGTCTGGCGCGCGTTCGATGCCGCAGCGGGACTAGGATGTGAGACCGAGATAAGGCCCAGAGTTAACGAGTGTAGATGCCGTTAGGTTCTAATCTCAGCGCACACACTCTTGACACGTTTGCATAGGCGATTCTCTTCTCCACTAGACTCCACTCAGACGACCACGATAGCCTATACGTGCCTCCATACAGGCATTAGCTCGACAACACCCTGCGCGCGAGGTATCGCGTAACGACAAAGCTATCCTCACATCGGCGAAACAAGTTGAGAATGGGGTATTCACCCCCCACGCGCAAGTACCGCGAACATATCGCAGACACATAGATCTCGCGCTCATAGTCGAAACTCAAACCACATCAGAGGACGCGTGTAGTCATCACAGCAATCACTGTTCTAGCATTCACCGCAATAAGCGACTCACCGCACAGCGCGTTATCCTCATATTTGCTCATCGCGTCTCATCGACACGATATGCACGAACCTAGACTACACACACCAGCAACCTAGATCATACACCCGGTGAACAAACACGGCCAAGCGTTTAAATGTCTCGTCGCGACAGGCGCGCGCACAGTATATACTTCGACTGACGCACACACAGCAAACGTAACAGCGCCTATTACAGGTACAGCTGCAGCATTCTCACTCCATCCTCATCACCTACAGCAGCCCTCTCTCGACCGTCTACCAAGCGCGATTCATAATGCAGACTGACCTCATATCAAACCAAACTGGTCTTGATGATACCACGAAGTACACTCTCCTCAGCATCTTCACTCCGACGATCCGCATACACTTTGTCACACGAGCACAGCCCAGCTCTAGCTTCCGCTGTCAATTGCAGTGCTATCCACTCCACTATTATCCAGTACAGAGTTACGATCTCATTCTCACTATTGGCGTCATCAGCCCACACAATCTGGATATTTCTCAAGCCATATTACCGAGGCGCTACTGAGAGCACTTAGTGACTCTCTGGAGAGCTGAAGAGAGTGAGAGCCAAATATCATCTGCACTGCAGGCGTCTCAGAGTGAGCACACAACTTATCACTCATCACTAGCGCCGTGACACAGACTTGATATATCTCATATTGCGGAGTCGGACATAGCTGTGTATGACAACTTCACGCGACAGGAACAGGAAACGCAATCGAAGTTCCAATCTACAGCGATATAGAGCTTCTCTTATATTCTGAGTCAAGCGATGAATAGCGACAAAATTGCACGTGAGCACCCAAATGTATGTAGAACACTCCGAGTAATAACTCACAACACCTTGCACATCATGGGATTCTCTATATGTAGAGAGGTAGAGACACCAAACAGTTCTCAGACATGAACAGCAGAGCGAAAACAGGCAGAGGAACTACGAATAAGAGCCTGGCGAACAGTCCTTCTATGTGATGACTTCCCGAGACCAAACAAGTACATAGAGTTCTAATCTCAGTCAGAAAGATCTACATACATGCGCACAAGGCTTTCGTGTGACGTCTGAGCAGAGTAAGAGCGTGTGAGATGGTTCACGCTACAAGTAAGACAAGTGAAATAGTTAACGAGAGAGACAGATGCTAAGCGTCACGAGTAATTCAGGATCACGTCTCCAGGACGAGCTCACAGCGCGGAGCTGTGCGCGGTTACTACAGACTCAGAAGGAAGATTCTCGCAAGATCATGCAATAGAAAATAGACCATCATATGTCGGGAGCGAGTTATCTCTCTGAGTGTCTGGACTCTGAGCAGACAACAACAATGATACTAGCGCGACGACTAAAATATGTGTACTGTGCCTGATGTAGCGCAAGTTTCTCGCACTGAGCGCAGTGAGCGATAAGCCAACCTGTGTTCTTGGCTGCAGAGTGTCTAACAGTATTTCGAGCCGCGTGACGACAACCATTAATCACTCAGAGTACTTCGGATAGACAACTGAGAGTCATCATACTCTCTGACTTGTCTGAGATTAGAATCTGAGTCATATCTTGAGGAGGGCACAAGAGAGGAAATTATACTGCGCAGACTATTAGACTCGAGCTGAGAAAGATAGAGTTCTCAATAAAACTGACACAGTAGAGAAGATCAGACCTATTGAAGATGAGCAACCGAGCGAGTGGAGAGTTGTAGAGTGAGCACTTGCGTCTAAAGTATACACACACTGACAGACATGCAGTGAGTCTACACTGATAAACTGAAACCACAAATCTATATATTAAGAAATGGAGCAAGAAAATTAATCTCTATCTCTATCTGTCACCAGCCACAGTCTATAAAGAGAGTACATGGAGTACACTGTATCAGTCAAAGAGGTCTCAATGAACAGGCGTCTGAGACTATGACTATTAGACACCACACGCTGAAACCGGATGTCTTTCATAGTTATATCTTGACAAAGTCTAGGATGTGTGAAATCTAATTACCGGCCTCGCGCTCAAAGGTGATTCGCGAAGAAGTATGTATTGTGGATCAACATAGACATAACTGGAAACTACTATCTACACAGATCATATGGAGCAAGAGACAAACAGAAGATCACACGAGTCGGTCGGGTATTAGTCGAACAACAGGACTCTTTAACGATCTATGGTATCAGTACTAACTGAATGTGAGCTCCATCAGAGAGCCAGACTTCACGTAGGTACTACTTGTAGCTGAGACATCTAGAGTGACAACAGAGTGAGTGTGCAGGCAGATAGAGAACACTCACAAAAGCATCAGAGTAGAAAGATGAATACCTTAGAATTTTAAAATTTCTACTCGAGATACGAACATTAGAAACTCATAACCTGATTTGTGCACACACACACAAACAGACAAACATACGTTAAGATATCCTATGTATGAGAAGCGAGTACACGTCTTATCGAGATTCTAGAGACAGCAACTCTTATCTGCAGTGAAATCACTCTTAGAGTCCTCATCAGGCACGCCACGTCTATGTATCAGACTTGCATACTGCACAATACACACTACATGATGACTGCTACATTATACGAATTGTTCAGCAATCACGACTATTGTCAGTTTAGTGATATTCAGTACACTGCGAACTGGAACAGAGTGACAGAGATCACAGACTCAACATTTATTGACAAGTTGAGCGATGATAATAGACGGTGATTCGTAGAGTCAAGAGACTAGCTTCGAGATAGCATCACATATAACAGATAGCGACACTTTATAGAGCACACTCTTAACAATTGTTGAGGTGAAGCATTATTACACTGAGACAAGAGTTTATTCACAGTATGATTGAGATAATAGTAATGTAGTCTTTTAGACGGGCAAGTATCAAGAGCAACTCACATGAATAGTGTCTGTCACTGATTCACGTGTCGCAGTGCAACGCAGAGTTGATAGTATCTAGAAATATCCATTGGTTTGAGAGCGTGTACACATTGCACTCATTAATCAGGCGATGGAGCCTCACAGGTCTGAGACATATGGACAACGAATAGTATACATAGAGACACACTCACGTGTGCAGACAAAGACTTAGAAATATGTAGATTATGAAAATGAGCATGCGTAGCTACCTTAAATGGATATGTCTGTACATCTAAGAGCCGGTGATAGTATTTCACGAGAGACTTTACAAGACAGAACACTAGCATGTGAAGGTAGTGTCACACACACAATAGGGTGTTATTGACAATGAGAGAAATTAGACAGACACAAGAGCAGATAAATGGTTGATGAGAGAGTCGTACAGCACACACAGAGTTTAAGGTATAGTACACACGAGAGAGTGAGAGACTAGTCTCATTATTAATGCAGAGTAGCAAAGGACGAACAACTACACAGAGAAGCTAGATGTACAATATCACTCAGAGATGAGATCATTAGAGTTTCATGTAGAAGTCAACGACATAAGAGACACACACGCATGATCGTAACACTTACGAAACAGCGACTTCATACATAAGACAGCCATAAATTCCCAGACAACGACATCACAGAGAAACGCAGAAGATCAATCTGATAAGTAATAACTATCAGCAGTACGAACATAAACTTCGCATTCTTGACGAGTGTGCGAGTAGTTGGGAGAGCGTGGTGTGTAACCAATTGTGCTCTTTACAGGAGGGTAAATGGTCACAAACTGAAAGATTACACAAGAGATGTTCTCAATGTCGTACGTCACAATGGATACACAAGCGTGCAAGTATTCTCACAATTGCATGAGTGGTCAGTGAGTGATTCAAGTTATGTGAAAGGAGCACTCAACAGTGCAACATGTAATCATAAGGACACAACGATCTACTTGCTGATACTCATGTAGTGTGTAAAGTAACAGGCTCAATACTTGTCACGAGACATATAGTGATCTTGATGATTAAAGCTAGACATACGACTTATTGCACGCAGTGAGCACTCGGAGTGTGAGGCACTGACGTTTACATGTCCAGTGATGATCTGCGGATATTTACCGCACAAACATCTGAGTCTGTAACTCTAATACTGAATGGGTGATCATGTACGCACAATTGCACAAGATTGTAGCAATTATTAAAAAGGTAGTTGTCATTACGACATCTGTTACTAGATCTAATGTTTGGCGAGCGGCGCAGACTCACTCTGATTTGATAAAGGAGATAGCGTTTTATAACTCTTATACTCAGAATATTGTGATATCACTCAAAGACATGTTGGCAGGGTAGGGGCACAGCACTAGGGCACGATAGTGTGGAGTATACGGTGAGGTGAACATGACATAGAGATATGAGTCGAGGTGGACATGTGTGTCGATTGCGGACTGCATTGAATACACTTCATCACACGAGTCACGTGGTGACTATAATTCACGAGACATGACATAGCATTTTATGACGTATGGATATAAGTGATTAATGCTCATACACGACTCTGTTCAGACACAGATCTTATATGATACGTCGTGACACAATCATACGCGTGTTGCACAACATACTGTGTTTTGCTTATGCAAATTTGCGTAGTCACAAGCACGACAGTATATTGATATAAGAGTGATTATCTACAATTTACATAGTCTTTTAATATGTTTGATTTTGTTGATAGGGGACATGTAATAAATATGATGTTGTTTTTTTTACACAAGATTTGGTGTTGTTTGATTGGTTTGTTAATTGTAGTAGTTAGGTGTAATGGTTATAGGGTGTATTTTTTGATATGTTTATATGATGACGATGATATATGTATAGTTTTTTTAACTCAGGTATTTGGAGGGTATGTATAGTAATGTGAAGGTTATAGTTGTTGAATTTTGATAATTTTGAAGAATAATAATGATTATAATGTAATTGATTTGAATTTTTGGGAGGATTATGAATAGTATGAGAATTATTGGAATGTTTTGAAAGGAATGGGGTGAAAGTTAATTATTGATAATTGAATTTGGAAAAAAAAGGTGGGAAATCGGTTATTAAGTTTGAATGTTTGGAATTAGTATGGGGTATAGGAATTTGTGATGTAATACTTAAGTAGATTTTGTATAAGTTTTGTAATATATAAAAAGAGATTTTATAAAATAATGTTGAATAATGCCAATGGGATGGAAGAAGTATTTGAAATAAAGTAATAGAGAGT
>OX104067.1:11780285-11805309 GCA_944474145.2 Dicrocoelium dendriticum | reverse complement strand
CTACATTAATGCACGGGCAAATGTTGCCAAAGGTGCGTTGGGTCAGAATGTAATCCACGAGAAAAGCTGATTCGACAGCGCTTAAACTGACCTTTTCTGTGCAAGTTGGTTCACAATGCAAATACTTGTTTTTCATGATTATGCCTAAGGAATAGAGGGAAGATGTGAACGAGATGATGATGTGAGAATAGGCTACGCGGATTCGTATTTGTATCCTGTTCATCGGCGTACAGACTTTGGCATGAGATACCTGCTTCCAAACAAAAACATACAGGTAGACAAAGGGGAAAGAAAGATGATCCAACGATCTTCTAATAAGAATAGAGACCATGAAAGGCTGGCTTTTCGATCCTTTTGAATTTGCTATTCGGAGTTTGCAGCATAATGTGTCAGAAAAGTTATCACAAGGATAACGGGCTTGTGGTGCACAGTATGCGTGAGAATTCACATGCGTGCGCTGTGGTCCCACGATTTGTCATTCATATTTTAAAGTCAAGGAGCTTCGCGCATCGTGCAATACGTGATTCTCAGTATCCGCGAAGATTAGATATTGCCTAGAAATGCAGCTTCACAGTTCCGTGCTAATGAAACATTGCCTCATCAATATGTTTGAACGAAAGATCATGGTCCCGCCTGAACCAAATTGGGCAGCGTAACCACACTTGTTTCCTGCAACGGCGATCAATACTGCGACGGGAGAATAGGCTATGCGGCAGCGCGTAGTCTTTAGGCGACATAGCTTTTCAAGACTCCTTTCTTAAAACGTCACATTTCATATTTGCAAGGCCTAATTGCGGTAGTGGTTATGATTACACTATATTTTATCGTTGTTTTTATCATTTCCATTACTGGTCATTTTGTAACATTGGTTTAGATTCACGAATGCTGAATACAACAATTACTACACACTCGCGCTGTCCTGGTATCTTGTGCTGCTGCCACGTCTGTCCAGTAGTTGGATTTATAAGTTCGAATCGCTAGTCGGCATGAGAATAACATTGACTGAAAGAAGAACTATAACGCAAGTGTGCTTGATTGTTCCTTTATTTTGTGTTTTTGTCTATTGTCCTTTGTCTCTGCACTCTAACTTGTTAGGTAACGGGCCCTTACATAAGTTAGTGACCCCGTATACTTTTGGGAACGTTATTTTTTCTTCATTATGTTTGATTAACCTTTTTGCGAACAGTTATCTGAGAATTCCTTAAATTTTCTTTTGCCATTCTTCGATGTGTCCAACCCACGTGTCTGGTTTATTCAAGTAGGACCTATCTCGTTTTCGTAAGATTATCTCACAGCCTACAATGCTTTCATACATTACTGCCCATTTACCTACACACATGGCCTCAGAAGTCATTGATATCCTCGACCCTATGCCGACTGGCTCACCTTATGACAAGCTTAAAGCAGCTATCTTAAACCGCACTTCCTCCCCCCAACAGCTACCCTCTGGCGTCGAACTTGCTGATCGTACACCGTCTCAGCTCCTCCGACACATGCGGTCACTTGTTGGTTCATCAACCTTAGATAATTGCATCCTTCGCCAACCCTGGGTTAAGTGTATTCCAGCAAACACGACGGCGATACTAGCTGCTTTGGCTGAGGACCATCCACTAAATAAGCTGGCGGAAACGCCCGACAAAGTACACGAAAATTTCTTTAAAAACGCTGTGAATCATGTGGCTGAGGCGTCCACTACAAGCACTTCAGGGAGCGCCACACTGGACTCCATCAGTGAGAGGCTCTAAAACTTGGAGCTTAGGAGTTATCACCTTAGCCGCGGTCGAATACGAAAGTAAAGATCCTCTTCCGGAAGCAGGCATCGCAGCAACTTCTGTAGACGAGCATCGCGCTTTTACTGCTATTTCCATTACCGCTTCGGTAAGGCTGCACGAAAGGTCCGCTCAGGGTGTATTCACCCAAAAGCTTTCACTAATTCCAACTCGGGAAACGTCGAAGCCAGCCAGTAATGGCGACGGCTGCCGCTGGCCAAATTATTAGTCGCCTCCTGTACGTATTTGATTCCACGACCAAACTCCACTTTTGATTGACACCGGCGCGGAGATAGGCATTATACCCCGTTCCTTGGAAAAACGCTCTTTACAGCCGGCTGGGATGACGCTACATGCTGCTAACCAGACGGAAATCACGACTTATGGCCAGAAACTTTTCACGCTCAGTCTTGGACTACGTCGTAGCTTTCCTCACATTTTTACAATCGCCGACGTTCAGAAGCCTATCATCGGTATCGATTTCCTTAGCAAATATGGCCTTGTAGTAGATCTAAGTTGTGGGAAGTTACGCAATGATACCACTTCGTTAACTGCTTCCGGCAAGCTTACTGCAGTAAATTCCATCGGACTTCCAGTCCTTATGTGCGATCGGTCGCAGTATTCGGCATTGTTGCAGCACTTTCCATCACTTCTCGGAGTAAATAAGGACGCGACGGAACTCAAGCACGATGTGCAACATCACATCATCATAACTGGTCCACTTGTGACGGCGAAATCATGACGGCTTACACCTGACAAACTACAAGCCGATAGGAAAGAGTTGGAGCACACGCTCAAGCCCGGGATCATTCGTTCTTCAAGCAGTTGCTGGTCTTCTCCACTGCATTTGGTGGTTAAAAAGACCGGTGATTCGCGCCCATGTGGCGACTATCGTGCACCGAATAAAGCCACAGTTCCCGACAGATACCTGATTCAGCATATACACGATTTTTCGTAAAGACTGGCGGAAAAGTCGAGCTTTTCTGAGATTGATCATGTCAGGGCGTATCACCAAATTCCCATGGCCTCGAAAGATGTTGCAAAAACGGCAGGGAACACCCCTTTTGGCTTGTGAGAGTTTCTCCGTATGCCGTTCGGTCTCCGAAATGCCGCGCAATCTTTCCAACCCTACATGGACCAAGTTCTCCGTGGTATCAACGTTGTTTTCGTTTACATTGACGTTTTAGTTGCAAGTTCCTCCACTGCCGACGAACACTTAGCACATCTATGAAAATTTTTCGAAGGTTTCTAACATCATGGTATTACCATTAACCCTGACAACTGCGTATTTGGCCAACCTTGCATCGACTTCCTAGGCCATAGAATTGACGCTAACGGAATTAACTCCTTAACTGAGAAAACCCAAGCTATACTGCATTATCCAATGCCACAATTCGTTAAGAACGTAAGCCGTTTTCTTGGCATGATTAACTACTATGGACAGTTTATACATGACTGCGCTACAATTCCCCAACCTTCCACTGATTTGCTCAAAGGCAATCCCAAAAATGTTACTTTCACTCCAAGCAATCAAGCAAAAGCTGAGCCAAGCTACTACAGTTGCTTACTTGAGAACGGAGGATAACGTCACACTCATTCGCAAGACAGACGCTTCACAATTTGCCGTTCGCGCCGTATTGCAGCAGCTCGTGGGTAACGAAATTCAACGCTTGTCTTTCTTCTTACAGGAGCTTCAACCTGCGCAGACCAGGTACAGTAAGTTCAGTCGAGAGTCCCTTACCACGTACCTGGCTGTAAAGCCTTTTCGTCACAATCTTGATTGTCGATGTTTTTGTTATCTTGACGGATCATAAGCCCCTTGTGTATGCTTTTCGTGCAACATCTGATCGTTACTCCCCTAGAGATACTGGACATCTTGATTATTTTTCCCAGTTTTGTGTTGATATTCGCTGTATTGACGATCCTAACAACCTTGTTGCCGAGGCATTATCCCGTGCTCACACCTATCAGCTTTCACGCTCACCCATCGATCTAGTGTAAATGTCTGTTGCTCAAGCCAGTGACCAAGAATAACACAGCTTCGATTGAACACTTCGTTAAAACTCTTGCAATTGCCCGTGCTCAATTCTGACGCAAGAATCTACTTCGATATTTCCACTGGGATCAGGACTGGTTCGCTGTTCAGTTGAGGACTCAGAGTTCGTTGCGTTCGTTCGGGCAGTGTAAGAAACACTACTATATATATATATATATATATATATATATATATATATATATATATATATATATACGGTTGCATTACAGGACAACTAATGGAATAAACCACTTCTAAACATAAGGCCATTGTGCAGCGCTTCAAATCAACATGAGTGCAGTCTAACTTCCGTCGGATGTTTCACCCGTTCTCCACATACCGATCACAGCTCGTACGCGCTAGCAGCTAACATCCATTTCGGATTTAATCGATACGCAACCCCAGCAGTCTACAACACAGTTTCAATTTACGGTTTTTTCCACTGGAATGTCCACGTTATGTCCAATTTAGAACCCAGGGTCAAATAGTTGGTAACCATCGTTTTAAGATTTTCGTTATAAAACTTGGTGTAATGTTTATAGGTCGGCACTGACATTTTTGGGAGCGGAAAAGTCCTGTAAAACCTTTCTTGTCCATACTGCCAATACGGGACTCGTAATCAACTTGCGTGAACCAAACTACATGTGCGCTGATCATCAGGGGCGACAAAAACGATTAGGAGGGTGTAAAAATCCTGTGTTCAGGGATCTATCCAAAACGGACCTCTGCATTGTGCAGCAGATCCTCTTGATTGCTGGTGATTTACTCTAGATCTTAGAGTACTCAATGATAAAAATGTTTTCTCTGGTTTAGTTGTAAATCTCGGAGCTATGATTTTGATCTCTTTATTGCGTACAGAATGTCTGGTGTTTAACGGCGAAACACTATCGCCTCTATTGTGCGCAATTCGATTTGCCATTCCGAAAAGAATGCAAAGACTAATTTCCACCTCATGAGTGTACCGGCGCTCGCTGAATGTCATTATGGTGGAATATCCAAACATTTATTGTGAAGTGTCTCTGACCTCCCTGGAATATGCTCTTATTAGATAGGTGCAGATCACTGAGCAGTACTCCATAATTTATCCCACATTTTTATCGAACTGAACCTATGACTAGGTGAAACAAAAGTATCAACAGGTATATCCTTTGGTCCTCGTGGCTTACACTTTTATTGCATTCCAAAATGTTTTGACCTACTAAGACACCCACGTCGTTGGTCAGTTACGTGCTTTTTACTCTGTGGGTGGACAGGTAAGAAGGCTAAGGGGTTGAGTGTCTGGTACTGGTGTGGGAGTGTCTGCGCAAATATACCGTGAGTGATTAGAGGTGGCTCCTCAAGTGCTGCCTTTAGATGGTCCATGGGTAATGTTATCTGCTGACCCTTCTGGTTTTAGCTGAAGTGCTTCCAAGTTTGTTCCAGATTTCTAACGCGACCAGCCCAGATAGGCTCGATACACTACGCCCATTCGTAGAGAGATTTTAGTGCGAGTAGAGAGTCCACTATGCATAAGCACATCCAATCTGTTCCCGGGAAGCACTCGATGGTAGCGGGCGCGTGTGTTGAAGAAGGGATGGGCCGGAGGCATGCGGGAGAATGAGCGCGGTGAAGCAACTCCACCAGCATCTAGGGTGTTGGGCGGTAGACCAACTCTACTGGTACGCACTTCAAGCCAGCGTTGATTATATCGCAAATTCTCGTATGGACCGACGGACTGCTTTTCCTCCAGGTTTGGTCAGAGGAGGCACAAATAAATGGCTTAATTCGTTTCTGCAAGTATTCACCTAGACCGTTGCTTGAAAGACTACGGTTCTCAGCCGTCTATACTGGTGCATGGGCACCCTGGCGCGTGCTTGAGTCATTCCCAGGCTCTCACTCATCAACGACTTGTGACAACAGTTTTCGTTGCATGAATAAGTGTGCATACTCATTGGAGTGGAATTGGCGAGGACTTCTAGTGGTGTCTCAATCATTTGGATCGTCATCCATTGTCAGTCTGCACTTTCTGTGCTCAGCTACTCAACTAGATATCTTTCACATTCCAGTCTAACAGCACCCTTTTAGCACCAACAGGAAGGGAATTCAGAGCTTTCCAAATGTCTCATCCAGTCCATTCGGTTGCATTCGGCTTGGGCAACCGGGTAATATCTCGCCCTCTGACGCAACCATATACATTGTTGTGTTGTGTTTTCTTTTACTATCCGTGTACCTTCTTTTGAATCCCATGGTTTCTGATGGCTTTATGTCTATTCGTAGACCGTTGCATATATATACATATATATATACCTGAACACGAGATTTTTACACCATCCTAATCGCTTTTGTCGCCCCTGATGATCAGCGCACATGTAGTTTGGTTCACGCAAGTTGATTACGAGTCCCGTATTGGCAGTATAGATAAGAAAAGTTTTACAGAACTCTTCCGCTCCCAAAAATATGTCAGTGCCGACCTATAAACATTATACCAAGTTTTTTTTAATGAGGATCTTAAAACGATGGTTACCAACTATTTGACCCTGAGTTCTAAATTGGACATAACGTGAACATTCCAGTGGAAAAAACCGTAGATTGAAACTGTGTTGTAAACTGCTGGGATTGTGTCGACTGCAACTTAGCTACGCCCACTATGTGTTCTCGAAGCTGAGAGAAAATAGTGACCTCAGCATGCCATTCTCTTACCAAACTAGCTGAGGTGGGTAAACAGATACATTCGGTACTCGTCTGTTGATCAGCCCAATATACATAACGCGCATCATCCAGAAAATCCACGCCCTTTCTGCCCCTCGTAATGCAGCCAGAAAAGGACATTAATATCGGGAAGTCCAAGACTCGCTTAATTCCCCCACAATGTTAGCAATTTGTTGTCGAGGTTGCAACGTTAAGTACACCAAAGGATGCGACCTCACTTCACCGATCATTTAACGAAAGTCGGGCATCTGATTCTCCATGAAATAGTGCTACTCCCACGATCCAGAGCCGTTGTACTAAGCAGTGCAATCGAATCACGCTTATGGACAAATCCGTGAATTGATGCGATTGCAATCATTATGTATGTGTACATACGATTTGTTAATTACGCTCTTTCAGCGCGCAGCTTCTCTACTTTCCAACCTGAATTCTAGGAAATTCAAACGAAGATTGGTTCAGTTGGACAATCCGCAAATGAGAACTCCAGGATGAAGCGAATGCATTTCACTATGCAAACGAATGTGCGCATTAGGCGACTGGAAAATGCAAATTAATGTGGGCTCAATTGGTTTCGGAAAGATCAATTCGCTGTACAAAAGATTTTCACATATTTATTTATGCATGAGCATGAATCACACGTACTAATTAGGATCGCTCCTCGTGGGGTAAGCTTCCCATGAATTCGAGAAATATGTCATTGCCTTATTTTAGTTAGCAGCTCGTTTCGTTTTGTACTTTGTTTCGTCTTCCATTAGGGCTCAAATCTATCCGACCACATCTCAGCCCCTTTTGATCTCTGCAATCAGAATCCCCAACAACCCGATAAGCCACGGCGTTCTCTGCATCAATCATCTACATCCCTAAGTCTCACAAATTTGATAAAATGTGACAGGCACCCGGTCCTCGGCCGTTGATACCAGCAACCGGTCTGCTCTCTGAACATCACACCTACGAGGATTTCTGAAATTCTCCGGAGGGAAGATGGATGGGTCGGTGGTAGAGAGCAATTCAGTGAACGAACTGTCCTGTTGGTCTTGTTTTGAATCAGTGACTTGGCTTTACAGTCAGACGAGCCGCACTGATAATGTGCTCCAGTCTACACACAAATAACAAGCAAGTACCGAAATGTTCGCGCCTACCGAGCTCCGCTCGCACACCTTTTTCGACACTAGTGGTCATTCTTACCTGTTATCCCTACTCAATCATGCTCGCATCCTCCCACCTTACTTGCCAGATTCGTGGAGGGTTTCAAGCAATCAGCCTCAGGGAGAAACCATTGCAGTAGGTCATAAAATATCCAGTGAATCAGAAGTTTGTGATAAGGGTTCTCAGCCATCGGTGTTCTTATTCTCTGGCTACTCAGCCCAGAAGGCGTAGGGGAATGACGACAGCTAAACAGGAAGTCTTTTAAATCTTCAAAGGCTGTGTGGGACAAGCCCCTAGCAGATCCCAAGCGGTCTCTCTAATCACACTCCATAGCTGGACTTGCGCACCATTACATTGTGAGCCAGGCTATTGAACCAAAGGCTCCGTGTGGAGTCCTTCAAGCGAACCTCCATGTAACCCACTGCCTTACGGATCAGATTGTTGAGTCAAAGGCTCGGAATCAGCAGCTGGAGAATATAATCTGCTCACTCGAATCCACCGACAATACTCCCCTTATTCTTATATTTCTCTCCCCTCTCAACTCTCTTCTTCCCCGTCTATTGTGCAAGAGACTGCCGCTGATCTCGCAGTTGCTGCCATTTATATTCGTAACTCGTCCACCAGTCTCATCCCACAGTGATTCTTTTAACATCTGCACTCTAGGTCAGGTCGCCCAGCAGGCAGAACTGACTCCCTCTCTTCATTCTCTTGGTATTAATGTGTGCTGTCTCCGAAACACGCATGCAAGATGGCAGCGTTGTGACGAACCTTCGACTCCCTGGTTCTGTATCTGATGATGATGACTGCACTCTTCGCACCTCCAGTTAAGGTATTTACGGTGTTGATATCGCCCTCAGCAGACATGCTGAATGTAATCTATTCGACTGGACACCGGTGAGCAGCCGCATGTGTGCAGTTCAAGTTCGAATCTCTATTGGGGTTAATAAGCACAGATTGAAGACGAGGTGCCTTTTCATCGCTTCAGTTTATGCTCATACTGAATGCAGTACAGAAGGTATCAAAGGCGATCTTTACCACCATCTTTCATCTCCTCTCCGCATGACGAAGAATAATGACATTGTGATAGTTGCTGGTGACCTGAAGGCCCAAGTGAGTCGTCCTCAGATTGTGAACACCTGGGAGGGCGCTTCGGGGTCGATGCACGCCGAACAGACAACGGCGATCGCTCCCTGCAACTGTGCGCCGACCACAATCTTTATATTAGCAACACTGCTTTCCAGCGTAAACGTCCACACCGCGTCACCTGGCGCCCACCGAGGTCCTCAATGACCTGGACCCAAATTGACCGTATTGCCATCAGCTACAGATGCCGCACATCAGTCCAAGACTGTCGGTCAATTTGGAGCATATGGCTGAATTCCGAGCATGCTCTAGTGCGTATACGCTTTGCGCTCACTCTTCCTGCCTCAAAGAAGCGCCTATCGTCTAACCTCTTAATCTGTATCTTGAATTTGCTGTCTGCGGTTCAACAATATCACAATGAACTGGCCCACCAATTGTCGATGATGAATGAGGTTGGTGAACCGAACCCTGACTAGGATGGTCTCAACTGTGCCACGAAGAATGTCTGTGAATGGATCTCCGAGGCATCGATCAGTGTGATCGAACCGCGCAAACACGTTCTAGGGGTAATGAGTTTCAGCGTGTCCGTAACTCCCTGAAACGACGTCTGGCAAGGAGGTTTCGAGTGGATCGGGAACGTTGGTGGGCTGCAAAGACCCGTGAAATGGAGAAAGCCGGCGCTATTGGAAATCGCCGGGTGCTATTCCAGTTCATCTGAAATACGGGTCCGAGAGAGCCATCAGGTAGCGAGGCAATAGCATCATCGACTAGCCCATTAAGCGGAACATTTTGAACAGCAGGCCTGCTGCGATACTGCCGCTTGCCGAATCGCCTGACCTGATATAGGAAGTAGATGTCACACCTCCAATTTTGGAAGATATTGGATACGAGCTTTCTGTGTTAAAACGAAACAAGGCTCCTGGAACCGACGACCACTCTCCATTTTTGCTGAAAGATGGCGGTGACTCTTCGGTGGTTGGACACGCTTCTCTACTTAAAACCATTTGGAACACTGAAGAGATATTTTCAGACTAGCGCACCCATCTTCAAGAAGGGTCAGCATACTTCGCGCGAAAGTCATCGAGACATTAGGTTTGTTTCGGTTACATCTAAACTTCCCAAGGGTATCCCGCGCTTGCCCTGGATCGTGCCTGGCGTCCATTTTGCGTGTCCTTCCCGGTAATCAGGTACAAACACTGGTTGACCCGGTTTAAACGAACGTCGCTTGACACCATACCGCCGACTGAAGTCAAGTTCCATCTTGAAGTTCATTTCACCAGCTGTAGGATCTGAGAACGGTTGAACCGCATCAAACGGCATGCGAAGCTTTCTCTTCAGCATTGCCTCTGCTGGTGATATTTCACCCGCCGTTTTTGGATTTTGTGTAGATCGGTACAGAAAGAGGAAGCGGTCGATCAACTTTCCTTGATATTTTTACCTTCTCCCGGATAGTATCCGCGCGCACGAGACGCGGATGTGACCCAGGCAGTGCAGTTGGCGCAGCGGTACTAATTTGTCAAGAGGGAGATTCTAAGACATCGTCGTTGCAAACATAATGTCCCCAATGCCCAAGAGCCATTCTCCGCAGACAACCGTTGTCATTATATATATATATATATATATATATATATATATATATATATATATATATATATATATATATATATATATATATATACGTCTACCTGTATTCTATTCCATTAACTTGCACACCTCGCTTAAGCCAATTGTATTCGATTTCCATAACATTTTTGTGTTCGTGGCAATTCTGTAAAGTATACTTTCTGACTTCGTGAACTTATCTAGGATTCCTTCGTAAACAACTTATTTCATATGCTCATTAACGTAAGGTTTATGTCACCGTTTTCCTTATGCATCAATCGAGTCATTTTTTTGTCTCTCTCTCTCTCAAGTGATTGGCTGTTGTTTGATATCCCCGGTGGGGCTGCGCTTGATGTGCATGTTGACAAGGTGCCTACCTGTCTGTTACCCGCTACCTCGTCCATACTGGCTCCAGAAGACAATTGGTCGTTGCTGGAGGGGACGGGGTGCACGGCCCTTGTGGCCGTGCTAGGCTCGAAGAGCGGTTCCATGCACTGTGTGGAGCGGACTACGGTCCAGCCGCCGCCTTGTGTGCGCTTGATTCCCCAAATACAGCGTGCTTGTGTTTGCCTGTAAAGGAGTGTGGGACGGCTCCGTTGATGAAACGTGGCTCTCATCCACATGCCTCCCGGTCTTATTCCTTCGGGTTTACACTGGATGTGGGGTATGTGGTTGGAGCTGTGGATGGTGCAGCGCAAGCCACCCATGGTCCATCTGTAGGCGTAGGCGTCCTGTGGCTGGCCACAGTGACAGGCAAATCCGGAACCGGATGCCGCCAACCATATATATATATATATATATATATATATATATATATATATATATATATATATATATATATATATATATATATATATATATATATATATACTTGCCCAATAAACATTTGGCAGAGTGCCACAACACATGAGTAACAATACCAAAAAGGAGGAAATGAGAGTCAGCTGAATGGATGGAAAGTTCCATGTGTGGCGTTGGCATTGAGCTCCCCGGTTGTTCACGCCGAGGAAGAGGGCTGAGTTAAGGGACCCCACCCCGAGCCTTTGGTCTTAAAGACCTGACCCGCAAGGCAGCGGGGTGATCCACGAAGACCGTTGACAGCCAAATGGCTCATTCGCCATTTTTGTGTTCGGAAGCAGTTCACAGAGAAGCCGGTGGGCAGCGAAGTTGTTCATCCGCCCTCCGTTAGATGCTCACCCTCAGTTACAAGAGTGAGTGACCTGTGACCCTATAGCCGGCCAAAGGCCGAAATCCACACGAAACGTCCAGGACTCATTTACATACAATAGTACTGCGCGTTATCCCGTAGTTAATATATCTATTAAGTGAGACTACCGATGACTTCAATAAGAAAAGCATTTTACAAACTTTTAATCTCAACGAAATCTCGACAAGTGTCAACTTCTCTGACATAAAAATATGTTAGGGTAACACGTGTACCCAAGAAGAGGTTCCAGAATTATTATCAAATAGTGCGCGCGATATAATATCGAATTTGGAATTTAAATAACTCCCCTTCTGAAGACGTATAGAAGTTTGTTTATACCTCAGCGACTCACAGTGGATGCACTGATGTGTCGTAAATATTCCAATCACGGAGTAAATGCGTTACCAACTACGTTCATAACACGTTCCACGCATGCGGATGGAGCAGAGAATGAAACGTTATCAAAGCAGACCATTTAATGAAAAGACAGAAGCACGCGGGCAGTGTGAATACCAAAGAAATTGAAAGCACACGTCATGAAAGCAGACATTCGCTGATAAAGATCGATTACAACATCCTCTAAGACTTGGAGTCTGACTGAGCGTTGGATTTTCCCCACAGCCAGCCACGCACAAGGCCAGCGAGACCGGAGCCAGCATCTTTCGCCAACCCCGAGGAGTCCACTTTGTCGGCCAAGGATGGGAAATTTACATAATTCAGAGCCAGATCGAAAAGGATGGGTTTCACCGGGACTGGTTCAAAAGGAGGTGGCAATTGAACGAAGGGGTTTGTAGCGGAGGCAAGTGATTTCTCGACAATCGCTACGTCCAGATAACGATCCAAGCGCTCGATGAGTGGCTGTAAAGACAAACAATCAAACCCATGAAGCTGATGAGAGCAGAAATTAATTCAGATATCAGTTGATAGTGTATTCCATCAGATAAGGACACTTGGTAAATGTGCTTGTATACCTATAGATTCAAGACTTGATCGTTAAGTTAATTGAGATCTAAGGTCGAAATTGCTTCAGTTGACCCAGGAAAAGTTGAACAGCGCTTGCAACCACACGTTATTCAAGGAAATAGAACGAAAGGTATCAGCAGCTGCACGCGAGCTTGAATGCTGCCATGGTTCTCAAACCTAAGCAGCAGGAAGAACTCGGATCCGGTGTGCAAAGTGAACACGTCACAAACTGAAACACACTTTCTCTCCCAGTCGAACGAGGTCAAATCAAAGTTGAACTGTTTGTGAAAACCAGTAATCGAATTGCATGGTGGAACGTATCCACGGTTGTCATTAGGATAGTCCTCAGAAAACCCGGATGTTTGCCCACCTTGTGAGCTTGCATTGTGTTAGGTGTTCAATTCTCCCTAAGCCCACATCTTTGTTCTGCTGTTCATCACTAGTTCAGGTCGATACTTCATCGCATCTCAATTGTTTCGATTATAACAGATATTCCATGCACTTGGTCTGATGTCGTCTTCTCCATGGCGTGGTAACATGGTTAGCACTCTGAGCGATGCGTAAGATATACATTTGGCCATAGCCTATCGCATTGTCGGCGTGTGTGTGCTTCACGTTCACCTCTCTAACCCTCTGCACATTCTGTGACGGGACCACCAATGACTGACTATTGTGAATTTGTCGTTTCACAACACATTCGTTGTTTATTCATTCCACATCTGGTTGTTTTCTTTGAACAATGATTTCGATACCTTCACTGTTTCTCCCCATCTGTTTTTAACTGCATCCCGTTGTTGACGATGACGTAACAGGGTTCTAGACGATTGGAGTTTGTCCAATTTCCTTAACGGCATAGTAGTAATAGCGTTGTAAACACTGCTACCCTAACTTGTTCTGAGTTCGAGAGCGGTGGCTACGCGTGACTATTTAACTTTCGATCGGGAAGATTAAAAACACAAGGGAGTAACTAGGAGAACAGAGTGGAGTATTGATTCAGTCAGCTTGTGAGAGCGAAATCACATCCGCTGCCAACGGTTAGCGGTTCGACGGGATTTCGTGTGGTGACGGTGAATTTCTCAGAAAACTTGTTTTTGCCCACAACAGGACAGACTGCACCTAGTCAATAAATTTGGAATTTTCGGGGAAATACCTGTACGTATGGATTGGGAGACGCAAATTTAATTTGAGGTGAAGTTCAATCAGTTGGCTTTCTAGGACATTGTCGGAGGTAGCTAACATGTAGAGCATGGTGGACTACCAGGAATTGAACTCGGGACGAGAGCGTGCAAGTATCGAGATCACATCATCGAGCTCCCTTGTCGGCGTTTGTCACAACAGCTAGGAATTTACCACTAATTTGTTTTAGGACACTCAGGCTACTTGGCCTGAAGAAGCTCCCACATTAGGAGCAAGACATTGCCAAATACAAACTGGTACAAAACGATTTGTAGTCAAAGATCGTAAGTTCGATCACTGAGGCTGTGTGTGAATTAGATAAAATGGAGGTGCTACCCGATAGTCGATGTGTTGGTAATGATCTCGCACTATCAACAAAAACTCACCTTAAGACCCAATTTAACGTCTGTTTCAGTGGTCGTCGTTGAGTCGGAAGAACGATCCCCAGAGCCGGATAGATCGAGCATATACGCGGCGCGACAAGCCAGATCCTCCGATTCGATCTGTTTGACGAGGGAGGTCAATGCGTCCATGAGCTGTTCCGGTGGAGGACCAGGGGCAGCGTGGGACTCACTCTCACTCCAGGTAGAGATGGCGGGAGACAGCGAGTGTAGTGCTTCCGTCGCATGGCGCTTGGCTCGGGCGAGCAGAGCGGAGCATTCGGCAAATCGTTTCCCATGAAGATAGATGAATGCCAGATAGTAACAACTACGAAAAAGATGAGTAAGAACAGAGTGGAAAGGGATGTGAGCAAATGGAGGAGAAGAGAATCACAAGTCAGTGCAGAGAGTAGAAATGAAGCACAATGAATCCGGTGGAGCGGACATGCGCACCGAGGCCATATGGGAAGATGGCTACGAGGAAAGACGCCGACAGTATGAATCCGATGTGCTGCATGTTTCTATGTGGTCGAACGGAAAAGCAAACGACTATATACAATACTAATGAGTGGGAGGAATTTTGATGAAAGTTTATGTATTCGTCCGAGCAGGTGGTCATGGGTCAGACGGTATAACTACTAATCCGTTTTGTCCTCTCGGGGCGCGTCAGTAGCGTGTATTCCTTAGTTTTCACGAAGCCAGACCCATAACCGATGGCAGCTTGCACCAACCAGCCAGTGGTGCATGCCAGTGAGATATGGGGGACAGTGGTGAGGTACAGAATAAATGTACTGGATGCAGCTCCGATGAAACAAAGTACACGGTGTCCATAAAGTCTGGAAATGTAAAATAGTTGGATAGTATTTAGTAAATTAAAATTAAAGTAGTAATTACTACTGACAAGCCCCAATCGGGCGAAACGCGTCCCGTGCTTTTCCGGACTAGATTGTGCTGGGTAGCTTGTGAGCGGCTGGGACGAAAACACTAGAATTAAAAAATCCTCTTACTCAATAGCAATACAAAAGGTAGCCTCTTCTAGTTTCAAATTCTATAGACGTAGCGTCTAGTGAGAGGAAGTCATGACCTTCGGAGGCTAGCCACTGTCATCTTCTTAGTAACCTGCGCGGCAGTGGAAGATAGGTCGCGTTATATCCCAGTTAGCTTACGACGTCAGCCGTGGGTAAGTGGCTTAAGCTGCTGGCTAGTTGGCATCTGCCTCTAGCGGTCATGGGTTCGACACACAGTAGGGGACCAAGGGAAGCGCACCACTGACGAGCCCCAATAGAGCGAAACGCGTCTGGTGCTCTTCCGGACTAGGCTGTGCTATGTAGATTGTGAGCAGCTGGAACGAAAACATGGCAATTAAATTTAAACCATTAGCGGATTTTTTGCCTTTACAGATTAAACACGGCTTCGTCAACAAATAAAGAACCGTAATTCTACTGATTTCCTTTTCTAGGGCACGCAAAGAAAAGTGTAATCAAAAAAATCACAGATCCTGTACACTTGACGCAACGAATAATAAGTGAATGTGACGAAATTGACGGCAATGTGGATTTGATACAGAATGTATATGAAAATTTTGCGAAACACAACATTTGCGCTGTAAATGATGGAAATTATAAAGAGGATGTGATTTGAATAAAAGTTGCATTGCTACTCAACGGTTCGACTTATTAGGAGAATAACTATTAGACATTCATTTCTTGTGAACAAGCTTAATAGTCACTCTTTATTCTCCCTATTTGCTGTTGTTTAAATGCTCTACTGGGTTAACGCCATTGGTCCACACACGTCATTGTTAATGGACGCTTATCGTCGTGTCCCTTCCAGCGGTGCCATTTGTAAGAACACATTACACTGGTTTTTCTCCTCATCACTGTTCTACTTGGGTATGTTAAAAGGATATTTAGTTGTCACATGATTATTGTACTATTTTTTAATTTTTGGGTCTGCATTTCTTATTCTCGTTTGTTGCGTGACATTTGTTTAAACGTTACATTTCGTTATTCTGATTGGCCAGTGCCCGTCACTGTAAATAGATGTCTGTCTTACGCTTGGAGTTACATGATGCTATCTTTAAGGACATATGTGATTCGCTCTTGAGTGCACGGTTGCTTATTCGCCGTTGCATTTCTGCTGGTTGGCTCAAGTGTAATTTAGTAGCTTCCTTTTATTTTGCCTTCAAAACCATATAAGCAAATGTGATTTCATGTATACAAGTCTTTCTGGCTCATCTTTGGACTTCTTCTTGCGGTCGTGGGGTGAAGGCGTCAGCGGCGACACAACACGAGTATAGTAGGGGGTGACGTGACGTAAAGCAATAGTTACTTCACCCAATGCCGTAACTTTAAGGCATGAAGAACTGTTAAAGGAAAAACCTGATTCATCACTAGTCCACAGACGAATCGTGTTCGGTGAGCACAGATTTCGTAGTGAGTGTATCGAATCAGATAGTCGCATAGAGAAAAAGGCATCAAAAAATTCGATGGGAGAGGGATGAACGAGGCAGAAATAGAATCAGTATCGCTCAACGAACGCGTGACCGAAATGGTAAAACAACTGATATTGTTCCAATTACTGGTGTTTGGCAGATCAATGCCCATACGTGTTGGAAATGTCATCTGTGCAACAATGAAGGTTGTCAAGCGCTTTGGGTCCTTGGTGTTGACATGCTAAGTCGGTGGTACTAGGACGGACGAGGTGTAGATTGTAGCTTATACCATCGGTAGAACTTGAGATTTGGGTGGCCGATGTGTGTTTGACGTTGGTCAAGTTTGAATACGCTCCATGACCAAGATAATTCAGGTAAGTGTTCAGATAAAGTAAAAAAATGCATTGAGACACGATAGCAAACACATCACCTGAAATAAAAAAAACAGCAAGCAAGGACGCGGTTATTAAATCGAATGCAGTGTACCGACAAACGCTGCGCCAGTTCTCCCTACGTGCTATGCAGCACCCGTTGTCGTTTCGATGCTGGTCCCGAATGGCCTAACTCGTGGCTCACTAGGCCTGCCTAACTCAGGTGCTCACGGCCGCATGTGCTAAAGCACCATGAGCCAGAGGTTGATGGAGTACATCCCATCAGCAAATGCCGTTTCTTCTCTGCATGCACAACGGTTTTCTCTTGCATCGCGATAACGCGCCATGCACGCCGGTCAACCGCCTTCGATTCCCATGACCTGCAATCAAGATTAGAACGTCATAGGCACACCTTGATCATGTCCTGGTAACGAAGCGTCGGTTTCCTCACATGCCGCTTCCCACCACTCAGCAGACCAGATAATAGCTACTTCGGTATCCGCGTCTAATCCATATGCCACACATAATCGAGCACCTAAAGTGACCTAGCGACAGTATACAGACCACTGCGTACATTCCACTTCCACCTCGGCACAGCAGCACCGTGTCTGCAACTCTGTTGCAACAACCAATGCGCAGAATCTGTTGATGAAACCGCTCGAGATATCGCACATCTCGCCGGTACATCGTCCACGTTTCGCAGCTGTATGGAAGAATGGACAGCACCATGGAGTTATACACCATCAGCTTCGTGCCAACGGTAAGCTGATGGTTGTTCCACAGTCGGTACTCAAACTTCCCGAATGCCGCCGCCGCCTTCGACACGCGGATACGCAGCTCACTGTGTAGCTGCTGATCAGTCGACATCACATTCCCAAGGTAGCAAAAGCGGAAAGTGGTTTACAATACTTCAGCACCAATGCTGATTTGCGGCAATATTGAAGATTGCATCTCCGGTGAAGGCTGAAAGAGACAGACAGTTTTGCTTGTGTTGATGGTGAGCCCGAATTTGGCCGCTGTCGAAGCCAGAGCACTAGTCATGTGCTGCAACTCATCCGCGCTGTGTGAAAACAACGCACAGTCGTCAGCAAACAGCAACATACGGATAGTGGTCTCAGAGACTAGAGTTCTCGCACCGAAACAAAGGATGTTAAGCAACCCACCAGCAATACGGTGCTCCCCACGAACACCGTAAGCACAAGCGGCATCAAAAGCACAAGACATCATTGCATGAAGATAAATACCAAACAAGGCAGGAGTTAAGACACAGCGTTGCTTCATACCAGAGACAAGTGCAGTCATCCGTCTCTCCACTCAGCTGCATGCTCGTCCGCATACCACTTTGTAGACATTCAAGTAAGCTTACGAACTTACTCGGAAAACCAAACTTACCCAACACCAGCCACAATGCGTCGCGGTTCACCCTAACAAATGCTTTGGTGAAATCAACAAAGTGAGTACAACGGCTGGTGTCGTTCTCTACACCTTAAATAAATAAATGCATCTGTATATTTACCGACAAGCGATACACGGCCCCATAAGCAGGAGCGATAATTTGTATAGTGAATAGGTTCCATGGTTTCGAGGATAACTGCTGTTATCACTAATGGATGGCGTGTCGCTAGACATTTTGCTCCCTGACATGGGTGTACTTTTCGATGCACTAATCGCGTTGACGTCTATTCCCCGTGAGACAATCGAGGATAGTATCGTCAGCGAGTTGGTACAATCAGGCCCTTTTAGATAAATATCTGAACACTTACTGGCTGGACGAGTTTCAGACCGTAACTTTACAGACGGGCTTTCTCTGCATGTGCGCAAGAGACGGCATTCCTTGTACTGGTTATGTCCTCAGTAGCATTTGAAAAGTCAATGGTGGCTGCAGAATGATCTAAATCGAAGGTTCTGCCTAACGGGCCAATGCAATAAGCACCGGATGCTATCCATTCCCTCGATTTCCGGGAGCAATAAGCGGAATTCTTTTTAGTGCGCTTTGGTGAATTATTAGTAATAGATAAATAAATTTGTACATTTACTGACAACCGGTACACGGCCCCATAAGTGGGAGCGATCATTTGTATAGTGAATAGGTTTCACGGTTTATGCGGTGTAAATCATAATAGTAAAGGAAAGGAAAGTAATAGAATTTCGGATCATGATATTTTTCCTCGGGTCCTAGATCCGAGCACCTAATATGTAAAAATTACCGATATTTGTATCATCATTTGCTAGTTTGTGGGGCTCGGGAGTAGATAATAAAAGGGAGGGGATACTAGGCTGCACAAACACAGGGTAGGTAATGTGACATGTAGTGGGTAAGCTAGTTTTAAGCAAATATCTGCTCATGTTTTTTACACCAGCCTCCGTCAATGTTTCTAGAGTTTGTTTTGAGTCAAAGAGCTTCAAGTTATTTGATATAGTGAGGAACGTCTGAAGGGAATTTCGAAATGTGACATAGCATGCACTCATGCGTATCTGTAGGGGTAGTTTGTTTAACAGATCGGTGCATCTCACTAAGAAGAAATTCGATCGAGCTTTATGACTTGCAAGCTTTCTGAGCAGCAAGTAGCCGCCATTACGTAGCTCAAGTGCGGTGCTGTCTGCGTAAATTCATTGGTTAATAATGTTGTAGAAGAGAAGGAGGTTGTTCTTTAAGCGTCTCAGCCAAAGAGGATCTATTTGGAGTTTTCGACAGCGATCATAATAACTCAGGTTTGAGCAGCGCCCCGTGATCAGCTTGATAAAAGATCGTTGAACATTTTCTAGAGCTAATCTGTCTTTATTAATTGGCTGTGAACGACATTACAGTACTGCAGAATAGGTCGTACAATTATCTCGAATGACTCAAGTCGTGCTTCAGGCAGGGAGAAAGTTCTGGTGATATATCTGCATAAATGTCTTGTTTTCGCAACCTGACAAAGCACATGTTCGGAGAAAGTGAAAGACTTGGAGTACCTAATTCCTAAGTCCCGAACTGAATTAGACGTTGGGATCACGTTTTCGTCAAGTGTGATATAGCCTTTCAGAATGCGGCATCTGTACCCATGTACTTGACATTTTAATGCGGAGAACTTCCTTAACAAACATTCAGTAGTTATAGTTGGTGAGCATAGGTCTTCACAGATGTTTCCTAGGCACATTTGTAGTTGGTCTGGATGAAAGGGGTAAACCAGTTTGACGTCATCTGCAAACAGAATTGGGTGTCCATGTTTGATCGGGTCACGTATATTGTTTAAGTGGATTAGGAAAAGTAGTGATCCGAGCACACTTCCCTGGAAGACGCCGCTGTTTGTGTTTTGGCGTGGAATATTGCTGACCGATTCTAACTACCTGGGTTTGATCGTTTAGTTATAAATCGAAGTAGTGTAGTAAAGAGTTTGCAATGCCATAGGACTTTAGAACAGGCAGCAGTGGCTTGTGCGGAACGCGTTCGAAAATCTTTGGCATGTCCAAAAGAATCATAAAGCTTGCCATTCCCCTGTCCATCATAGTCGTGACATGATCGAGGAATTGCAGCTGGCAGGTAACGCAGGAGCGTTTTGAGAGAAAGCCATGTTGTGAGGGGTTGATCAGAGCCAGCCTGGTAAGAAATTGAACAATGTTCTGCCTGACTATTTTCTCCAGAGCTTTGGAAGCAGCAGAGGCGTGATTTATTGGGCGGTAGCTTTACATTTCATTTCACTGGCCAACGGCTTCCATTGAGAGGGAAAGCATTCGGCAGTGAGAGAAAGTGTGAAGATGTTTAATAACAGTGGAGCGATGTTTTATAACAGTTGGGGAGATGCCATCTGGGCCTGGAAGAGTTGATGGTTTTATGGATGCGATGACATTTTCCACCACTCTTAACGTAACAGGGATATTGCAGCACAGCTCGTTCGTTCTTTTTGGAGGCGGAAAATGAATAAGCTGAGCGTTGGGGACAAAGTAGTAGGCAAAAGTAAAATTGATAGCCTCGCATATGCAGGAGTTGTCGCGCGTTATCGAACCATCGTCCACAGCCAACGTTTCAATTTCCTGACGGGGTTTAGGGTCCCTTCTTTGGAGCAGTCGCATCAATGTAGGTACACTTTCCGGATTTCACAGTACCCAACTTTATTCTTTGATTTAAGCCGTTTGGGTTAGACGTAGGTGTAGCAGATACTCGTGTATTTGTAGAAATATTGCAAAGCTGTTGCTCCTGCGATATAGTGATTTAAGTTCCTACAGTTTGGTTGTGACTTTGTACAGAAGCTTGAGTTCAGTACTATGTTCATAGGTATTTCTCCATACGGTAAATGCCAGTAGATCCATACCAAGGGCAATATGGTTAATAAACTCATTTGTAGCCAAAGTAGGGTTGAGTTAGGAATGACTTGTTCCAGTTCATAGTACTGATAAGTTCATTAAATGAGTTCCAGTCCACACGATGGTGGTTGCGAATGGGTGTTAGCATTTTACATGATCGGTTAGGTGAATTAAGAAATATCACAAAACCTTGTAGTGATCACAGCCAGGTAGTGGATTATCAATGAATACATAAGCGTAAGAGATCCCCATCGTGAAAACAAGGTCTAAGGTAGTGGCACTTCTGGTTATCTCTCTAACATGCTGGGTCCAGCCATTGAGATGATTTCCTAAATCCCCGCAGTGTTTTTCTGAGTGTATACAATATCCACTTAACATGCGTTAGGTTGAAATCTCAACACATATGTTTAGACTTGTATTTAGTGCTGGAAGCAGCACCATATTGATGGTGCTGCGACCCGGACGGAATCCATATTGCTCTTCCGCCACGTTAGGTTCCACAGTCTGACTGACGACGCGGTTGAGCAGAATTCGGGCAACCACCTTGCCCACACAACTCAGCAAATTGATATTAGGATATTTCATGGCACATTGCTTGCTTCCTTTGCCCTTATACAGTGGTAGCACAAGGGCATCCATCAGCTCAGGAGGCACCTCCTCAATCCATACGCGTTGCACCAACTGGTGTAGCGCATACACCAACGTGCGCCTGCCGTGTTTTAATACTTCAGGCGGGATCCTGCCGGAACCGGCACACTTGACGTTGCGCAGCGGAGTAAGTGCTCTCTGCGTTTCATCCACTGTCGACGTATCCGTCAGACTCGCCATCAACTCGTGCTGTTTCAGACAGTCCAAAAGTAGGTCAGTCAAACTCCGAACGGTTTTTCAAGAGACGGTCAAAGTGATTTCGCTGGATCTGTATTATATCTGCAGTCTGTCAGCAGGTAGCGCCTGAGCCACCATCGACCAGCGTCCTCAGCGGTTCCAATCCCGATCCATACACCGCCTACAAGGAGTCAATAAATTTCTTGTGTTGGTGGTGTTCGGCGTAGCAGTCTATCTGCTTCGCCTTCTAAGTCCAACATGCATTTTTATGCGACGGAGCTCTCGGGTCAGTCGTCGAATTCGCCCAAACTTGCTCTTCTTCCCCAAGCTTCTGTAGGAATTCTGCAAAACTGACTCTTCATCCCCAAGTCACTTGGGTCTGCCACATGTGCAGCAAATGTTGCATTCTTCTCACACACGAATGCATTAATAATCACATTGTTCTCATAAAACCAATCACGCAGCTTCCAAATTGCGCACCCGATGGTCTCCTCGGCAGCAGCTGTCACCTAGTCGCGAATATGGTACCACAGGTCGCCCACTGTGGCTATGCACTCCACATCACACAGGCGTGCCGCTATCGCCTTCCTCAGCTCAATACGTTTCGCCACAGTACCGAGGGAGAAAAGGTTAAATTTATGCCAATTCACGGCAAGAATGCAATATGTTGATTTCCGAAATGTTTGAACAGTTTGGTTCGCAGCAATTTGTGATCAGTGCCACAATCAGCTCCACAC
The DNA here is from genome assembly GCA_944474145.2 of Dicrocoelium dendriticum. Lineage (NCBI taxonomy): Eukaryota > Metazoa > Platyhelminthes > Trematoda > Plagiorchiida > Dicrocoeliidae > Dicrocoelium > Dicrocoelium dendriticum. The sequence continues at coordinate 11,782,609 of OX104067.1, read as the reverse complement.
AGTACACGTGTCATGCACACTTCACGCATATCACGCTGACGTACGATGACATAGTCGAGCAGGTGAGCGTGACCACTCCGTGGGTGCGTCCAAGTTGCTATATCACTCGCACTCAGTGCAAACCGAGTGTTCGTGATCGTCAGGCCGTGAGTGGCACACAGTGAGAGCAGCCTGTCACCGTTCGCATTCGCTGAACCAATGCCATGCGCACCGATAACATCTGTCCACACCAATGCATCACGCCCAACGCGTGCGTTGAAATCACCCAGCAAAAATAGTCTGTCGCTCCTCGGCACAGACCGTATCACGGAGGATAGCTGAGTGTAGAATTGATCACGCATGTCATCAGATACAACACATGGTCGGACCGTACGTGCTTATACAAGTGGCAAACTTACCTCTTCCGAGTCGTAGACGAGCAGTCATCAGTCGCGCGCTGATGCCCGTTGGTTCACCCATCAGCTGGCCATGGAGGCGATCGGATAGTGCAAATCCGACCCCATGTTCACGTGGTGCTGAGGTGGCATTTCCCACCCGGTAGAATGTGTACCCAGCACCTAGTTCATGCAACTTACCTTGCTTAGAGAGCCGGGTTTCACTGAGCGCCGCAATATCGATGTTGTAACGCGCCAGTTCCATCGCGACCAGTGCAGTGCGTCGTTCGGGTCGCCCACTCTATTTCTGGTCCAGTAGTGTGCGCAGGTTCCAGCACCCGATGGTGAGTGCTTTGCACGTAGGCATATCATTGCATTGGCGGCAATCGCAGGCGGGGTGGCGGCTGTGCTTCGGAAGTTTGCTTGTGAGATTCTGCCCGGAGCCTTTGGCTCGATAGCCTGACCCACAATGCAGTGGGGAGCAGATCCAGCTCATGAGCGTGACTGCAGATATACTTTGAAATCCGTTTGATGGCCGCCACGCGCAGCCTTTGAGGAACTGGAACAATTCATATATGTTTTGCGACCGTAGTAAGATACGCACCTGCGACCACGGCCAGACGCAGGTGTGTTTTGGCGGGTTTGCACCAATTTGTGCACGGGCTGTCTGGCTTGAGGCGGGCAGTAGCAAACCATTGAACACCCGGAGGTGCCCTCCCACCGTCAGAGAAAATGCGTCGCGCTCGTGCGCTACGCCAATCGAGCTGTGAGCTTATAACCCGTAGACCTGTTGTCTCGCATTGCTAGGTTTTACGGGAAGAGTGCCAACGACCACTTCCTAACCTCTGAAAGGGATGGGGTTTGGAGTAGGATACTGGCAGAGCGCCCACACCTGACAGGAGAACGACTCGGGATTCTCAGGCTGTCTTCCATTAAATGTACACCCGAAAGGCAGCGAGTCTAGCACATGGTCATTTCACTGACCCATGCGGATTGGTGTCTTGGATCATAGGAAGGAGAATGGCGTAACCCGACTCCCACCCGGCGGTCGCCACGATGAGGCGTCTATGACATGAGCTCATGGCACAACAGTAGCAGCAGTGGGTAGATTATCTGTCAAGATCTAGGCACCACAAGCGCCAGCACACCATAGGTTCTCCCGCCTAATATATATATATATATATATATATATATATATATATATATATATATATATATATATATATATATATATATACATGGTCGAAGCAGAGTTGATAAGTGAGCGGCTTCGGATTGGGTACCGCAAGCTTGTAGCGGCGTGCTCCTGTAACAGGGAACAGCCAGTAGCGAAAAAACCGATGCCAGGGTTAGCGAGCGGTAATGGTCGTGGGAGATGGATGCCATGGAAGGAATGCAGATCGTAGGTATTCAAGTACTCCACACACCACAGAGCGTCGGCATTTGCAACGAGAAATTCACGAACTCCAGACATACGTTGAAATTTAGCATGTTTAGCCAGTCAAACAGCCCATAAAAGCAGTGTAGGGTCTTTTTATCCTCTTGGGAATCGTCTACAGTGCGCATTCCTTGCGATCCATGTAGGGTTCGACTCCGAATCCTAATTACCACCATTCTGGACTTCAGGGGAAGGTAACGACCGAAGTGAATAAATCACTAGATGTGGCAGAGCACAGCTCACTACCCACTGACATGCACTCTACTGCCGCGCGAGGGAAAGAGCAGTCCCACAACAAGCGACGAATTTACCAAACTTAAGCAGCCAATTAACGTATGAAATTACAAGCGGTTTGGTCTGTGTACCGATTACAATGGATTAGTAGGGAGATCAACAGTACGCCGGTACGTAGTACCGAAGCTACGCTGCGACGCAACCACCAACAGTCGCGCGTGGACTAAGGATACTACTGCGACGGTTGCCCGGTCCCCTATTCAGGCTCGAATTCGCGC
>OX104067.1:11758643-11779788 GCA_944474145.2 Dicrocoelium dendriticum | reverse complement strand
ACCAAAACTCGACCAAGCGAAACTAAAATCGGATGACTTTTAGTCAAGCGGTATGTTATAGCTGATGCCACCTCACCATATATCGTGAGTGTGCCACCGTCGGAGCCTCTATACTACGAGCACAATCCTCGGAGTCAAATGCTATTACAACGCACTTGGGTCCAATTACATCGGCATTAAACGTGCCACTGCCGGAGCCTATATACAACGAGCACGAGCCTTGGAGCCGTGTGCTATTACAACCCACCTGGGTCCTATTGCATTGGCAGCAAGCGTACGCTAGCCCAGTTAATCGTTAAAAATGCTTTAATCCCGAATTAGCGCAGAAACCGCAATAACAACTATGCTTTGTATTTAACAGTAAGCTTGCGAGAAAAGGTTCAGCGTTGTTCATTATATCCGTGTTTTGGACGCGCGTGTCCCATGCAGGGTGTCATTACACAAAGTCGTATTCATCAGCTAAAATATAATAATGTGAACGTATAGTCTACTGTCAGGCAATTGAATAAGAGTTTTTATCTGAATAAGTTTCTTCCTTCTCAGCGTTTTCTTTACTGGGCCAGCATCCATGTCGACGTTACAATAAAGTGAAAATGGGCGGTTAAGTTGCACAGCATAGCTTAATTTGGCACCGCATTCTACACAATACCTCTCGTTGCGGGGAACTCGACGGCTTCTTTCCGACAACCTATCGATGAAAGTTAAGGAAAAAGATCATCAGTACCAAGTGCAGGTGCAATATGATGGGGTACGGTTTGTTGACTTGTACTCGGAAAGGCGGTAATCTCATCCTGACTGCCTGCGCAGGAAATTGTTATACTAAGCTGTCGCTTACCTTCGTAAGCGGGGCATGTTGATGGGGTCGAGGCAACTGTGAATTTCGGTGAAGGTGAATGGCCAACAGATAAATATCGAAGGAAAAATGTGCTTTCTTACCGGTAGTACAGCTAGACACTGCCATCATGGGCACAGATACCGTTTGTGAAGCGTTGACACAAATTGTACAACGGGCTTCTGATTGCACACGCAGACACTTTCGATGGTAAAGTAACCGATTGTGTGCACAGCGAACTGCGTCAACCGCAACAGGCTTGCTGCATGTGAAGCACAAATCTACGGACGCCATGATTTTCGGCCAACGCGGTTGTTTCTTTGCACTTTGAAAGTCTGATGAATCACCAATTACTTCGTTAGTCATTCGCAGCAGCTCTTGATACAGTTCCGAAAATCCGGATGGATTAACCTCTTCAGCACTTCTCAGAAGATGTACAATATGTGTGATTTTAGATGTGGTTGGTTTCGTAACGGGAAGTTTTAACGTCCGCAACTGCGTGGACTATGTGGGTAGGTTGTAGTCCACCAACCAGCGAATGCAAATAGGTATTTGGCCTGTGAATGGTTGCACATATCAGAAACGGCTTACTTGTCGGTTACGCGTGTTGCTTGTATGCCGTCAGTAAATGCACACACGGCCGCCACACGGTTTTATAAAATGGACAGGTACGTGTTCCCAAAGATCAATCGATAGTGAACCGGTTTCCCTGGTGAGATATCTCAAACTATGGAGACGTCAGCAATTTTTATTCACATATCACTCCATCTCCAAAGTCAGAGTAAACTGGTGGTAACATGGGTTGTGCTAGATGGCGCCTCACTAAGTTGCATGCGTACGTAGTTAAGAGGCAAACTACGCGATGAACGTATTCGCTGCCTTCTCTAGTAGCTAACGTCTGTCACAGAAAACGCCGCATGCATCTGGGACTCTTTCAGGTGAAGTTCCGAATGCTCCCAGACTTTGCCGAACGGCTGCAACAAGGCCAATTGATGCATGGGTAACTTTCTTCAACCGCAAGTTGGCATTCTCAACTCGGTTGTTCGTTGTATTTCCACAATGCACCAGTTCAGCTTGGGCGTGTTTCGCCCACGAGCGTTTTATGTACAACCAGTACAACGTAAGGTAGCGCACAAACCGGGGTCTGTTCTTTGGAGGAGCTGTAGCTGTTGTTGAAATCTAAGATAAGAATATTACATACCGAAAGCGATTGTACTCAGTCTCCGTGTCCGAAGTTGCCATGCGATGAAACAGATAACGCGACCGGTTAATGTTTGTCTACAGAATGTAACAAAGATTTATCACTTCCTGATGGCGTGGCGGATGTGGAAGTAACACAACAAAATGTCGCATTGAAATACCTCGCGCGCTGCGCGTATTTGAGCAGCCATTTTGTCCATCAGTATTGTGCTGACGGGAATCTCATGACCCACAATATCCCCAAACGCATCGAACAACGTAAACAAAGATGCGTAATCTTCCCGATGCAGAAACGCATAAAATGTTGGCCGGCCGTAACCCATCCCGTCAGTTATTAAAAACTGGTATAGTTTGAAGCTGCAAGCAACAAGTGACGCCACTATCAATTCTTATTTCAAACTGTTAGTACCATGAGTAGCGTCCACAACAACGACGTGTAAGAATCGGTGGAACAGTTCTATTTGTTGATGCCGAGCGAATAATACGTGTGTGCACAGGCCAACTTCTGAAATAATTCGCGCAACTCCGTCTTCCTCCATAGACTTGATAACCTGATGCAATTTTACTGCAGGTATTAAAAACCATCAAAATAAGCTTACACTCAACGCCAGGTCGCAATTTACGACGAACACTGCGGACATCATTGCTGGTAATATACTTTCCGAATCGAATCTCGACGAACTGCTTGATGTCGCTTGTTGGCGTGTTGTAGTGGAAAAGGTCCACGGACTAACTGAACTCATCGTCCGTTAACCCATGGTGGACTGCTAATGGTGCTTCAGCCTGGGTTTAGAGATAGTTTTAGTTGCCAGCAGTGGCGCATGGACTGGCATCGTTAGCTAACAGCTAACGTAAGGGTTTTGGCTAACCCTAACCCTAACCCTGTCCCCACCAGCACCACTCTATAGTATTGATCTGGATTGCGTTCGAGCAAAGGGTTATTATCGCGAATTCATGGTACATCGTGATTTCGCGCTCTCACGCAAAACTCTGTGGGTAGACGGTAATGGTCTAGATGCGAAGCGCAATCCCTGTCTATCGGATACTTCTAAGCTACACGCGGCCTTCTTTGTACAATTCCTAAATATGACGGCGGAATTTCGGAAGTGGTGCCCTAACGTCGGAACGCTATACGTAACATGCTACGTGCAATATCGCGATCGCCGTTTGTCTTCAACGGCCTTGGCTTTGGGACAATAGAGAAGACGCTTGTATAAAAAATTAATTATATTCTTTAATAATATCTATACGACGTAAAAGAGCGTTTTTTCTAACTAAGGGTGCTAATGGATAAAAATCTAAAGGGGCAAAATTAGATGTAACAATGATAGGTTTTGAAAGAAAATCGACCGTGTAACCTTTACAATTAACTTTGTGAGGAAATTTGTCAAAAAGATACAACAGTTCTTTGATTGGCCATTGGCCATCGTAATCATTAATGATTACGAGGTCTTGGCCCTCGTAGCCATCCCACCACTGAGTGGGATTCTTCCAATAGTACGTGTTCACGCGGTCGCATTCGCTTAGGGCGTAGGTGGACTTGCCCTTCCCCGGCTCTCCCCAGTGCCATTCAATGAATGTTTTCTCGCGTCGGTCGTTGCGTGGCCCGTGTAGGCTAATAAGGCGTCGTGCATTATTATAGTTACGTAAGAACAATCTCGGATAATTATAGGATAGCGTGTAAATGCTATCTCCTTTTCGTACGTCCGTAAGGAATTTTCGCTCCTCTGATTCCCTGGGCTGTCTAGTCGTGGACGCTTCGGCGATGTTGGTCCAGGGACCTCTTGTTCTGGTGTATGGCTTTCTGCAGTATTGTTCGGCAGCAACAGGGTTGGTGGCGCGCTCGTAATGTGCTCCTGGAAGGAGCTGGTGTAAAGTGGCCGGCCTGACGGCATTGGGGAATCGTAGGAACAGTTGAAAATGTCGGGTGTTGAGATTCCCGCTTTCCTCTTGAAAAGTATATTGAACGTTTGTTCTTTCCAAAATTGCTCGGAGTTCTCCATCATCAATGGGAGGGTTGTTCCACGTAATGAGCCAGCACCGAGCGCGTTCTGCCATTGACTGAGTTTTGCGGTGCACGCATGTGACTTTTGTTGGGTGAGACATGCGTGACTCGGATAACCATGTCTGAGTTCTCATTGATTGGTGCACTCGTGCACCGGTTTGAACCGGATATCGGACATGGGTGAAAAAGAGCCACCTAGTCATGTGTGTACACGTGAGGGTCCCCTGATCTCTGGGAGAACGCACATGAGCTATATGGCCTCCAGTATGTCCAATATTGCATAGTGCGCGGATTGTAATGCTAAAAGTCAAATTTAGGTCGCTTGTTTTCATGGATGCTGTATGTAACTAATTCGCAGTCTTGGAAGTCCGTTTGAGACATTAGATTTCCGCAACTTAAACCCTAAAAGCTCGCTTTTTTGACAAGCTTGTCGACACGAGCGTCCGATAAGAGTCAGTGGGTCCTCTTTTATGCGTCTTATCGGCGTCCTGTCTAGAAATTGTTAGAAGCAAAACAGATCACTCTCAAATTGCGCAGCACACCGCTTTTGAAATGCATGCAAACTAGTGCTCACTCAATCAGGTTTGCACGCTGTGTTGCAGAAGTGTCAATACTCAACTCGCGTTACTATGCGTCTACGTAACGATGTTAAAACATCCACGTGTATAATGCGTGCAGCTATATTTGCTTTATACTTGAGCAACACTAATGGAATATTAGTAACTGAAGTCGAAATTTTTCACCATAAGGCATAAAATATAAACATACTGTTTGTTAGCCCATTTATTAAAGATACCTGCCGTCCACTGATTATCTCGTCCTGGACTACTTACTTAGTCTCCTATTGTGCCGACAGGAGAGCATCGGAATTTTAATGTGGAACACATTATTGATATAATGAAATGAGTAACACTTGGGGTTTGTGAGTTTCGTAGCAGTTGACACATTATTGCAACCACATTTAAGTGCCTTCTTTAACAGCGAATATTATGTGCAATCATGGGAAACTTATGCAGAATTATAGTACGTATGGATTATCATTCCATGCAAACATATGGACTGCGAGCCTTCCCATTGAAGCGTACTTTTTGCCACTCGCTGAGAAGTAAAAGGAGATGAAGGTAAATGGCTTCATATGTCCATGGATGTTGTTAGCTAGTGGTCTAAATCCTTCTCGATGCCGTTTATTGCATAAAAAGCTTTCTTTGTAATCGTGATCTTTAGAGCACCATGAGTGACGAATGATTCGTCACTGTGGTAGTACGTACTTGCAAGTCTGTAATCGATTTCCGCGTATCCTTGACGGAATATGCATCCCGTGCGCGCGAGCAGCGAGAACGTGTGCCCTAGCGTGAGTGTTGTAGCTCTCTAAATGACCAAATTTTTGGCCATCAGCAGCCTAAACGTAAACCTTTTGGACGACACTTTGGTCACTCGAACGTGACTTACCCTTGCCTGTGTCACTCTATGGTGACTGCATACAAAATGAAGTAACTGCCACTGAGAACGGGGCTCCGTTGTCATAGATAATCAAGGACGCATAATCGTCGTTCGTAGAGCCACCCACTAGACTGCCATGCGGTATGCTCGAAGTAGTACCCAGCGGCTGCCGAGCAGCGTGGGTTACCATCCGGGGGAGTCATGCCGCTGCAGCGCCAGAGGGTGGCCCTAAAAAGGGCCGGTTTGTCGTTCTCAGTGGCATGGAAGAAGAGGAAATGGGTTAGAAAATGTGAACTCACATGCAAAAGACGCACGTATAGTGCTCCTGGTCTGCGGTGTATGCGGCACATACCTGATGAAGCCACCGGTTGCATTTGCAGCACATCACCCAGTGAACGGTGTCTCCGCCGGTTCTCGGTCCGTCCTCCGTATCGCAAATGATGCAGGCGTTTTCGTTGTTGTTTGCAGGTTGTATATTCTCAGCTCTGGCGCGTTTAGTCACCGTTTTGCAAACTGCGGAGGTGACAGTCGGCATGCGTCGGAAGTGCAGGGGGTGCGTTTCCGTTGACAGTTGCGGGGCTTCCATCACCCTAGGTGAAAGCGACTGCTTCCTTTTTGTTGCCTTGGGCCGTGGACGCTGTGGTATAGCGTCCGCCTGGTGGACGTTGTCAGGGAGGCAATTTCCAATGGACACCAGTCTCTGCCTCCGAAGCAAGGTATTTAGGCTGCTTTGGTAGAAATGCTCTGCCTCAAGGAATGCCATTGTACCCAGGCTGGTCATGGCAACGGTTAAATCACCGAACAGCCGGTTAGCACGAGACAACTTTTCCTCACGCGTTAACACGACGTGCGTGGAGGCAGATGTGGAGGGCATCGGTTCAACTTCCGCTCGGAAGGTTTCCTCATCAGGGATAGGAAACTGATGGTCCACCATCGACCAACGGCTTCTGTGCATAAGTGGGGTAACGTCTGCGGTTAACATCCCAGCTACTCGCACAATGTGTGCGCATGGCATATCCCATTGCCTAAGAAAACTGCAATCACAGGCCATCTCATTACCCATAAAAACGGTGTGCTTTCGGTCTCCCTTATCTAATACGTCATACCCAGTGCCGTTCGGCCGTATTGAGGTGACCGTCTCTGAAGAAATGTGCCGCATAAATATGGCAGCAGCATAAGTAGAAAGGCAGGAAACCAACTCCCGCACCTGCCCTGTTGCCGGAATGGTGCGCGATTTCGACATCCGCAATTTGCCTAGTGACGTGGTCCAACGTGATTCCGCATCGCGTGCTCTACGTACAACTGCCTCAAAAAGTTGCAACAGCGATGTCCTTTCGCTTAATCCGCACTTGAGGTGCTTATTCTCATTTTCCACTCTGTTTGTGGTGAAGGCACCCAACGTACGCACATCGCGCAACCGGTGGTACGCCCAGCTTCCTGAGAAGGGCAACCACGTACGACTGAGGTAAGTGAATGCCTCTTTGCTTCTAACCCTTATCGCTCTGAGCAGCATCTTAAATTGCAATTCCGTCTTCGTGTACACTAATCGGTGCATCCACTGCTTGAGCAAAAGTCTGTCCGCCTTCTTCACTTTTGACAAACACTGGCATCTGCGTGAAACGTCCCGCAGGAAATGAAAGCGGCATAATACTACCGTGCTCCGTGCATATACTGACTTAAATGCCTTCATTTGACCCAGGCACCTATCCATGACTATAGTCTTCGCTGAACGTGGTGGGCAACATTTCCGACATGCCCCGAGCAACCTCCAGGTAACTGCATGCTGTCTCGTTGGGCATTAAAGCGTAAAACACGCTGCGACCTACGCCGACACCGTCAATCACCATGCAGTGCCAAAGGACATAACCACCGCAGTTCACCTGATGCGTCGCATCCGCAAGAAGTACGTCGCCGTATTTCGCCTCTATGGAAGTCATTGAAGCAGGAACGAAAAATTCGAATCGCACTTGTGACCCATCTCTTTCGACACGTACAGCGCCGTTCTTACTCAACAATTCCTCTACCGTGTTTACATCATTCCCCTTAGATACCCCACCTAAGCGATGGCGGATGGAAAATAGGTCCTGTCGATTCAGTCGTTTGTTATATCTTTCCAGGACATAGTCTCGCAATTCTCCGGTATTACGGAAGGAATGCATTAAATCAAACACTTTCCGCTCCGCCTCGGGAGTCAGACGCCGGTTATCCACGTTCCAACTTGGATTCCCCAAGTGAAAATTATGATTATGCACCAGACAATGCGAGCCTATCTCATAGTAAATGCTCTTAGCACTGATGGATATGCTCGCTTTACAACCGAGGCTGACATACCTATGATACATGAATTACGCATAAAAAAACGTTCGCACTTACCGACTGCCACCGTCTCCTTTCCGGGTGCAATGGACACAACGATATTGTACCCATTTGTATCGCATCCCATCGGGTAGCTCTTGACCGGACCTCTTCTTATACGACGCAGCGGTCAAAACGTCATATTTGTAAAAACTGGTCGCCGTCTGAAGTTGAAACCGCTTCAAATCTTCCTCGAATTCACCAAATGCCTTATAATATTGCCGAAAAGCAGCGCGGAAAGCAAGAGTATCATCCACAGCCATTGCAGCGAAACCGAAACAACACCTGCGCACTAAAACAAACACCATCTCATACATCGTAAAAGAATGCACCACCATTTTCAGTTCCCCTAAATCAACATACCTTTATCAAACCCTTATCAGGCCTTAACAACGTACTTCATATCATCCATCCCCATCAGCCCGTACAGCAAACAGTACCGCCCCCAAAATACGATCAGCTGTTTTCGATTAATCCGACGCTCTCTACGGATAACGTAATGCTGCATATTTGGTAAATTACTTACACAATAAAATATCAACTCCAGTATGTCCAATATTGCATAGTGCGCGGATTGTAATGCTAAAAGTCAAATTTAGGTCGCTTGTTTTCATGGATGCTGTATGTAACTAATTCGCAGTCTAGGAAGTCCTTTTGAGACATTAGATTTCCGCAACTTAAACCCTAAAAGCTCTCTTTTTTGAAAAGCTTGTCGGTACGGGCGTTCGATAAGAGTCCGTGGGTCCTCTTTTATGCGTCTTATCGGCGTCCTGTCTAGATGTTGTTCGACGCGAAACAGATCACAGAAAAAATGTGCAGCAAACCGTTTTTGAAGTGCATGCAAACTAGTGCCCACTCAATCAGGTTTGCACGCTGTGTTGCAGAAGTGTCAATGCTCAACTCGCGTTACTATACGTCTACGTAACGATGTTAAAACATCCACGTGTATAATGCATGCAGCTATATTTGCTTTAAACTTGAGCAACACTAATGCAATATTAGTAACTGAAGTCGAAATTTTTCACCATAAGGCATAAAATATAAACATACTGTTTGTTAGCCCATTTATTAAAGATACCTGCCGTCCACTGATTATCTCGTCCTGGACTACTTACTTAGTCTCCTATTGTGCCGACTGGAGAGCATCGGAATTTTAATGTGGAACACATTATTAATATAATGAAAAAGTAACACTTGGGGGTTTGAGTTTCATAGCAGTTGACACATTATTGCAACCACATTTAAGTGCCTTCCTTAACAGCGAATATTATGTGCAATCATGGGAAACTTATGCAGAATTATAGTACCTATGGATTATCATTCCATGCAAACATATGGACTGCGAGCCTTCCCATTGAAGCGTACCTTTTGCCACTCGCTGAGAAGTAAAAGGAGATGAAGGTAAATGGCTTCATATGTCCATGGATGTTGTTAGCTAGTGGTCTAAATCGTTCTCGATGCCGTATATTGCATAAAAAGCTTTCTTTGTAATCGTGATCTTTAGAGCACCATGAGTGACGAATGATTCGTCACTGTGGTAGTACGTACTTACAAGTCTGTACTCGATTTCCGCGTATCCTTGACGGAATATGCATCCCGTGCACGCGAGCAGCGAGAATGTGTGCCCTAGCGTGAGTGTTGTAGCTCTCTAAATGACCAAATTTTTGGCCATCAGCAGCCTAAACGTAAACCTTATGGACGACACTTTGGTCGTCGATTACAACTAGTTCTTGTCCCTCATAACCATCCCACCAGGGTGTTGGGTTTTTCCAATAATATGTTTGTGCTTTGTCGCATTTTGCTTGCGCATAGGTGGATTTCCCTTTTGCTGGTTCACCCCAGTGCCACTCGACGAAGGTTTTTTCTCGGCGATCGTTTCTGGGTCCATGTAGACTGACAAGGCGTCGTGCATTACTATGGTAACGTAGGAACAATTTCGTATAGTTATATGATAGGGTGTAGATGTTGTCACCCTTTCGGAATTCTCTGAGGAATCTGCGTTCTTCTGATTCTTTGGGCTGTTGAGCCGTGGACGTTTGGGTGATGTTGGACCAAGGTCCTCGGGTTCTTGTATCTGTCTTTCTGCAATATTGCTCTGCTGCGATGGGGTTCCATGCGCGTTCAATGTGGGCCCCTGGTAAGAGTTGCTGCAGAGTTGTTGGGCGGACTGCATTTGGGAATCGTAAGAAGAGTTGAAAATGTCTGGTGCCGTGTTCTCCCGACTCTTCTTGGAAGGTGTATTGTATGTTTGTTCGTTCCAGAAGCGAACGTAGTTGTTCATCATCTAGCTGTGGGTTGTTCCAAGTTAGTAGCCAGCACCTGCTTCGATCAGCCATCGACTGAGTTTTGCGGAGCACGCATGTGACTTTTGTTGGCTGATACATGCGTGACTCAGACAAGGTTGTCTGAGTTTCATCCGATTGGTGCGGGTTGTCACAGGTTTGAACCGGATATTGTAAATGGTTCAAAAAGTCGCGCCTAGTCATGTGTGTAAGGGAGTGGGTTCCCTGATTTCAGGGAGAACGCACATATGCTACATGGCGCTTTTTCTCACCTGTCAAAATTTGAATCTAAGCCACAGACAGGTGGGTAGGGCGGGTAACCCTAAGCCTAAGGCCCTAACCTTAACCCATGGTGGACTGGCATGGTGGACTGCTAATGGTGCTTCAGCCTGGGTTTAGGGATAGTTTTAGTTGCCAGCAGTGGCGCATGGACTGGTAACGTTCGCTATATGCTAACGTTAGGGTTTTGCCTAACCCTAACCCTAACCAAAACCCTGTGCCGACCAGCGCCACTATGTAGTATTACATAGTTGCCGCTGTGTCGGTGACAGGGTTTATAGGGTTGTATTTCTACTTATAAGTAGTTTGTTTTTCTTGATTAATTTATTTATTTGAAGGGCGGGTGGGGTTTTGGGTATATATTTGTATGATTTTGTAAGGTTTACTTATTTCTACGGTATGTGCGACGAGATCCCTAAGTGGAGGAGGTCTGAAGAGCAGTTATTTACGCAAATAGCCGCTTGGAGGAAGCATTACGGTAATTGTAAGGGTCATTGTTGTTCTCCGCAGGTGAAGAGGACTTTGGAGACGTTGTTGGACCATCTTAATAGCCTAATTTCTCAGTTGTTGGAATTCCGGGAGTTCGTTTTGGGTGAATATGAGAAGAGGTGCTCGGCGCCGTTACCTGCGCGGATCCAGGTTACATCGGATTCGGAGACGAGCTTATAGACGGCGGTTTCGCCGGTTTAGGCGATATAGGTTTCGCAGAAGAAGAGGTCGCCGTTTTGTTTGCCATAAGTTCCTGTTTGAGATCTGTCCCCGGTTGGATTATATGCCTCAGGCGGTTGAGCTGTTGCACATCTACGACAGATACAGGTTCAAAGGGATAAATATTCGGTTTCGTAGCGATTTACGCGGAGGAACATTATCTCTTAATCAGTATAATCGTTGCGGTGTACGTCTCGGTATATGTGGATTGCGGTATCCTACGGAATTCTCTAATTGCACCGATATGGACTGCGTTCGCGCTAAGGGCTATTATCGCGAATTTATGGTTCATCGGGATTTCGCGCTTTCACGCAAAACTCTCTGGGTCGATGGCGGTCATCTAAAAGGCAAACGTAATCCCTGGCTATCGGATACTGGGAAGCTACACGCGGCTTTCTTTATACAATTTATCAATATGTCGGAGGAATTCCGGAAATGGTGTCCTAGGGTTGGTACGCTCTATGTGACTTGCTACGTTCAGTATCGCGATCGCCGTTTATCGTCAACGGCCTTGGCTTTAGGACAATAAAGAAGACTTGTGTACAAAACTAATTGTATTCCTTAATTATATCAATTCGGCGTAAAAGTGTATTCTTTCTAACTAAGGGAGCTAAAGGGTAAAATTCTAAGGGAGGGAAGTTAGAGGTAACAATGATGCGCTTAGATAAAAAATCAACAGTATAACCTTTGCAGTTCACTTTGTAAGGGAATTTCTCAAACAAATACAAACGTTCGTGGATCGGCCACTGACCATCGTAATCGTCGATGACGACTAGGTCTTGTCCCTCATATCCATCCCACCATTGGGTTGGATTCTTCCAATAGTAGGTGGATACTCGGTCGCATTCATTTAGGGCGTATGTGGCTTTGCCCTTTCCTGGGTCGCCCCAGTGCCATTCCACAAATATCTTCTCGAGGCGATCGTTGCCGGGTCCGTGAAGGCCGATGAGGCGTCTGGCATTACTATAGTGACGTAAGAACAGTCGTGGATAATTATACGATAGGGTATAGATGGTGTCTCCCTTTCGAACGTCAGTGAGGAATTTGCGCTCCTCGGATTCTTTGGGCTGTCGAGGCGTGGACGTTTCGGCGATGTTGGTCCATGAGCCTCTGGTTCTGGTATATGGTTTTCTGCAGTACTGTTCAGCTGCAACTGGGTTGGCTGCGCGCTCGCAATGGGCTCCTGGAAGGAGCTGGTGAAGAGTGGACGGCCGGACGGCATTGGGGAATCTGAGGAATGGTTGATTCAAACAAACGCGAGCAACGTTCAAACAAGCGAGCGGCTAATTTGCTATGTACATCGAGAAAATATAATTTTGTGATTTTGTAATATTTTACGCAGCATGCGGCAGCCAAACAGGGGAATCTCCAGGTCACTACACACTCTTACATTAGTAGGCGACAGTGGAATAAAAACAAAGAAAAGCCAGGTGAATTAATCAGAACTTGATCGCCCGGAGAAGAGCCGTGGTGGTGTTCTCCAAAAATCTGTTACATTAGGTGCTCGAACACATGCCCATTTTCTTTCAGACACATGTGTACCCTCTGTTTGATGTTTTCCAGGACAGACAGCAGCACGACTGTCGGGATTGTGCGACATGCTTCCATTATGTTGCTCTTCAGCATGTCCAAGGTCGCCGGTTTTGGCTGGTACACCGTACGTTTGAGTTGACCCCTAAGGAAGAAATCCATAGGCGTTAAATCCGGCGATCGCGGCGGCCAACGAACTGGTCCGTGTCTACCGATCCACTTGAATGGGAATGTCTCGTCAAGCCACCGCGTCACTGTAGCTGCTGAGTGCGGTGGCGCACCGTCTTGTTGGAAGAACGTTTGACACAGTTTCCCAAGTGGAAGCTCTTCAATATGCGTGGTCAACACCTCCGTTATCACCCTCAAGTATTCCGCGCCTTTGAACTTGTCAGGCAAGATCACCGGTCCAATAATTTGCGTTCCATGCAACGCACACCAGACGTTCATCTTTACATCTCCTTGTCGCCGGCATTCCACAAAGTATCGGGGGTTTTCAGGGCACCACTGACATCTGTGTTTATACGCCATCGACTCATTCAGATAAAACGTCGACTCATCGGAAAAGATTATGTCTGCACACAGCGTTGGTTGTGTGACTAGCAGGTCTCTGAACCAGTCGCAGTACGCGAAACGATGCTCCGGGTCGTGCATCAAAAGGGTCTGCACTGTGCGCGAGCTGTATCTGCGATAACCCTCTCTGTTCGACATCGTGAAAACGGAACCCTCGGAGACGCCGAAACAAGCGGCCGCCTTACTGATCGAGGTAGTTGGATTTGAAGCGACAATTTGGTGAAGCGAATCCACGTGACAGGCGTCTGTTGCTGTGCGTTTCGCTCCTGGGGGCTTCCTTGGTTGGACGCTGCCGGTTTTGAGCATCCGACGAACAACAGTCTGGCAAAGCTGAAATCGTGGCGTCGGACGTTCCGGGTGACGGCGACTGAACTCGGAACACGCGGCGCGCAAGCTCCTTCCTTGTGTGCTCAGCACGAACAGCTCCGTCAACTCCTGCGTGGACCATGCCATGATTAATGGCGTTGCACTGCGTAACGGTTCAAAATAAACTGGCGGCTTCATGCTCAACCAATGGGTCATCAGTCATTAAGGCGACCGCGACAATGACCAATCGTAGGGAACCATCGTCCCGTTTATTGAGGTGAAACCCACTATGTGCCCCCCGTGTTTCCATCCTTTCATTGGCTTCAGGCAACAGGCGGATACGGCGTCAAGTAGACAAGGTGACAGTTAGTTGAAAAACACGATGGATCACATCGTGTGAATGCGCTCAGATTATGAGCAGAAACCGCTACAAGTACCCCGACATGTCGAATGCCTGCGACTTAGCACAGGATGAGTGGCTCATAGTTCATAAACCATGTAATTAATCAGATCAGGGCCGCAAATTCGGCTGCCGTGGAGCTCCGACAAATAACCGTAAAGTTCAGACGTAAATAGAGGAAATGGAGAAGGATAATGCAAGACTGTCGTTGGAATTTCACCGAGTGATAGCCGTGAACGACCAACGGATTATTAGAAATTCCGTGGATTTTTGCTTTTCATCATGTGCAAATTGGTACAGTTCAGCATATAATGATGCACTTCCGCACAAATGTGATTGCATTATAGGTTAAGATTTAAATGTATTGTTCAATAGTGCAGCCGCTGTGGTATTATACCGTGGAGTGCGGAACAATTTGTGACAGTTTTTCACATTCCACGGCAAAGGTGACATTTTGTGAAGTCGACTGATTATCGCGTAGTCGAAGGCCTCTGTTGCCCCTTGAGCGGGATATCGTGCGTTTCACTCAAATAAGACCAAATCCGTTTATGTAACTAATGAGCAACTGTTCGGCGTTTTATGCCACTGTTTATCTTCGTATCGAAAGAACACGCCACCCACCTGACAGAGGCGTACATCGCGGAGCCTGGAAGTGCAGAGTACGACGACTCATCGTAGTTTTCGAAGGTGTGTGGTTGCGATGCATCCCAAAGTGCTATCATCAACATCGCCAGGAAATCCTTGTAACCTACAACCTCCGCTGTGGAATGCAAACAGCGATGATGCAGTAAAGTCGATCCCGACAAACGGTGTGGTCACCGCCTTCGAGGGTTGAGGTGCAATTGCACTGAAGAAGGGTATACGCAAATACCCACTAACATTTATTTGCGGCCGAAATACCCCCGCCCTGTCAAAAGCGTTTGAAATAGGTTTGCAACTTCAACCTATACGTGCCTATCACTTGGGTTCACTGAATATTGTGCAAGCTCTGTATGTAGCTGTTTCTCGCGTCACCGATCTAATTTTCGTTGCGCACTTACAACGATACGTAATTTCACGACGACACTTTCTATTGCACTGCTCCCCTCCACGTGATTCCACGATGCTGAGGATAATGTTCTCACAAGGTATCGAAACGACAGGACTTCCTCTATACGGATAAACCGCTTGGCCTATTCCTTGATAAGCAGTCCGCCCTGGTTAAAGTTACGGAATTCATGAATATACCCGGTGTTGTTGGCAACACCCCTCCCGTGACCAAAACTAGTCCATTCAGCTTGTGTTATTCACATAGGCGCAGGGTAGGATACCAGTAACGCATTGTGCAACTGACGTAGAAGTGACGGTCGTCGGATTGTACACATGCTGGACTACTACGAGCACGACGAGAACATCGCCTCCAGCACATACGTATGGCATGTTACGGTCCATTTCGTAGCAGTCCTAAACGATTACGTTTGTTTCATCCTTTACAAAAGTGTCGCTCTTACACGGAGGTTCAATAGCTGGTGATGATATCACATCAGCCACAGCGTAGATGGTGTTTCAGTGAACTCGTTCGGTAGGCGTCCCAGTTTCAGTCGTACAGATCAACCTAGGGACTTCCGTTGCCGTCATACAAGAGCTCTTCGGCGACCTCCGTGGTTGACCACGTACGTGCTCTCCGATGTGCTACAACGGCAGTCAGTGCAAACAGAACTGCGTGCGAGTTGAGCTAAACAGATTACTAATAATGAACACGTTCTCGCTGATTTCGTCGTCCTGTATAACGTACTGCGCCGGTGTCGGAAACCGAGTCATCCTCGAACGAATGCGTTGACCCATTTGCCAGCAAGCTAACACCAACCAGCTGGTTGACAGGTAAACCAGTCATTCACATTATGTGACATTGCGATCGTCATGCCTTCAAGGCGTTCAACCAGCCCCTTGCTCGACTGCAATCAGTACTGATTGAAAGCGGCTGACTATGACATCGTGCGTTCCCAACTTGCAATTAACACCGGTGTGTCGCCCATCCGTGAAAGGCACAGATGGATCGCATGGTTAAACCACCAATTTGTTCATTTTGTAGCAGCAGACTCCTCCCCCTGATACCTGGCCCTTCATTTCCCACTGTGAAGTGACTGTTGTTATTCGCTCCCTAGCCTCACTATGTGATCTGTAAATGTTGGGCACATGTTAATTGTCGCCAGGTATGTTTGGCACTGCGTTATTTCCTTTTTCGTATTAGATTATGAACTTTCGTTTACTGCACTTGGGTCACATGCACTTCAAACCTGACTATTGACTATGTCGCACTTATGCCAATTATTGTTGCATTATTGAAACGTTTGCTTCGCTGAGTGCGCTTTAACAGACGATAACTATGACAGCAAATCGTGGATGTTTCTTCATGACTATACTCCTGCTCATAGCGCTCCGGGCACCCGGAGATTCCTGACCGAGAACAAATTACTATAATAGAACAGCCCTCATACTCAATTGATATTGCGCTAAGCGACGCTGGTATTAAGGAGCATCGTGGAACAATGCTTCCAGCAGTGCGTCGGAGCGTGGTAAAGAATGACGGGAACTCGCATTAAACCCGAGGGGATTGTGCTGAAGGTGAAGTTATACAGTTAGTTATCAAAATTTGCAATGAATTTCCATATTACCAGTCTCGTTACTTTTCAGACCCACCTCGTGTTTCACCAGCAGCATCACAATGTAGAGGGCAGAACCCGTGTGCAGCAATCACTTCTAAACAACAACAAAACGGCACTGTAGAATTCAGCGCCGTGTAATTTCTGTTGCGCCAGCTTGAATTTTTATAGTATGCTACATGGTTGCTCCGCCGAAAGTGTACACCGATGAGCTCACGTGCGTTCAATGTGACATTAATTGACTCGTCCATTAGGCCTTTGCGGAATGCTCACATCGGGGGCATTGAAGTGTTTGCGAGCTACTCGGATTCTATCAGTAATATAAAATATCTATGCGCTGTTGTTGATGTTCATGCTGAATAAGGTCGCCGTTCCTCTTGAAGCACCGGTATGTAGAACCAAGGCTTCATGTATCGGTTAAGACAGTAGGCTACGGATCTCCTTGTAAGAGCACCAAAAATGTCCGTCACGAAGCATCTATAGCTAGCTGTTTAACAGCACTGGGACGATGCGGATATGATCCCATGCATATAATAACCCGACTGTCAAAAAGGTATAAACACAGATCAAATTTCTTGGAATGTCGTCGTTCAGACCCATTCAAAGTGCTCATGCAAATGTGCCTGCACACATCGCATGCGTCACGTCAACACAGCGGATCACTAAGGAGTGGGGTAAAAGTAATGTACCTGAAGCATCTTGGGTTCGCCTGTTAGGTATAGGGAACCTACATAGTGCCGGACATCTTTCCTTTTTAGTCTACAGTATAAGTTGAATGTTCCAAGGATCAATTGGATCTGGCTCCTCGCAAGGTAAGCTCGCAGAGAGCTATTCATAATGATTGAAAACACCTGGTGACAGAAAGCCAGCTTGTGACATCCGGCTGGCAAGGTTTCTAGCCTAACACGGATATCGTCGTGTCCGGTGAAGTTGAATTTTGTTCGGCCAATTGTTATTGCCTCCCTAACTGGCTTCCCAAAAAGCCCCAATACTTTCAGTGTCGATGCCCAATGACCAAATGTGTGTATAACAGTTTTAGATGGAGTTGAAGTTGTCTGGTCGCGTATATCATTTTGTGCTTTGAGAAGGGCAGATGGTAGTGGGTTATTGCCTGTCGATGTATGGTGATTTGTGTTCCAGAAGTTCACTTTTTCGAATCCGCGTAGGGGTGGGCGTCCTCGCGGTATACTCAGCCCGCACGCAACTGGTGGTGGTCGCGCGGCAGCGAAGCGCCGTTACGGCGTACAGCTGACACATTATTATTATTATTATTATTATTATTATTATTAATGTACTTGAAGGAAAGCATTATGAACAAGGAAAACATGGGTTTAAGACCCAGTTAAGCAGCAGTTGGACCATTCCTGCGAGGATTACGGAGCCACCGTCCGATTCATTTGCCGAATGTTCCCATCGATGCCGTCAACCGAGTAGTTGCATTGGGTAGGCAAGGGGGAAGCACACGGAAATGAAACAGCAGGTGGCCCTAAGAAGGGCCAAGTTTGCGTTCTCACAGACTGGCCTCTAAGCAGTTAGGCAAAGTCGTAATCATCGGCTGCAATGGTTTACTGACAATGGCACAGGACTTACTGTCTGGTAAGCGAATCATGAAAGTCCTCCTTAAAACGGTGGTCTTTCCTGCAAACAGTTCATTTGCAATAGAATCCAGATCTAAACTGAGGAGGATGCAGATAACAATATATTATGACATACTCGAATGCAGCTTTGCAGAGAGGCTGCAGCTCCGCCGAGGTGTTCGTGTCATTTTCTTTGACTGTAAATTATTTCGTAAGCGCATAGGCATACCGGTTGCATTGTCCGTACTGTGTGACACATATGCATAGCTGCAACAGGGTACCGCGTCCCAATCATCCGAAGTGTCTGAGCGTAGGTAAATAGCTATTTAAAAGCGCATGCCTTCCTACGCAGAGGAAGTAGATAGGATGGATGATTTCGTTATCTTCGGAGATGGCGTACGGCGCGAAGCTGACACTGAATTACGAGGATCATTCAATAAATAAGGTGAGTTATTCGGTATAAGAACTTCGAATACAGATAGAACCTTACTTTTTTATTTTTAAACGTAATCTCCCAGCACTGACACATACTTTTCCCATCTGTGCACAAGCTTCCGCATCCCCTCAGTGTAAAAATCTTTGGACTGATATCTCACCCAGTCGCTCAGAACACCTTTGACTTCATCGTCACTTTCAAACTTCGTGTCTCTCGTGAATGCTTTCAGGGGACCAAACGGGTGAAAGTCTTAAGGGTCAAGGTCTGTGCTATAAGGGGAATGAGGGAACAGCTCCCAGCCGACCTGGTTGATGGTCTGCACCGTTCGGGATGCTGTGTGAGGCCTTGCGTTGTCATGATGCAAGATGACTCCTTCTGACTGATGACCCCTGCGTTTGTTCTTTATGCCTTTCTTGACCTGCCTCAGCAGTTCACAGTGATTCCTTTCTCAAGGAATGTAATGGTGATTGGGCCTTGTAAGTCCCAAAAAACCGGTGGGCATCACTTTCCTCGTGGACCGCTGGGACTTGAACTTCTTCTTCACTGAATAGCCAACGTGCTTCCACTCCGTGGACTGCCGTTTGGATTCATGCTCATATTGGCAAACCCATGTGACCACACACATGTGACCACGTTCTTCAGAAACTCATCACCATCCTTCTCATAGCGGCAGAGACACTGCTGGCACAACTCGACTCTCCTCTGTTTGTGCTCTGCAGTAAGCATCTTTGGCACCCACCGGCAGCTAACCTTCGAGTAGTTAAGGTCATCATGGACCATTTTGTGTGCTGTCCCAACAGATAAGCTCAAAGTCCTTGCAATGTCATCCACTGTCACCCTTCTGTCCGACTGAATGAGTTCATTGACTGATTCGATCACCTCAGGAGACCTCACTTCTGTTGGCCTCGCAGACCTGTCTTCATCCTCAACACTGCTCCGTCCTTCTTTAAACAATTTTGCGCAATAGTAGACTTTTTCGGCTGAAACATGTGGCACCATACATAGTTGACATTCTCCTATGAATTTCAACTGGTTTGCACTCTTCAGCAACCAAAAGCTTGATAACTGACCACTGTTCAATCCTGGAGCATGCTTCTTGGTCGGCCATCTTTGCTGATCGCTAAAACTCCCAAAGTTTTTTCAATCTGCAAAGGAAATTGCATCCATGTGAAAAAGAAGTAAAACAACACAAATAAAAAAGTAAGCTTCTATCTGTATTAGAAGTCTTTATACCGAAAAATTCATCTTATTTATTGAATGACCTTCGTACTTGATTCCAACTGACGTATGTTACCGGTATGTGACGGCTTCTTTGTAAGTGTAAATGCTGCTGCTATGTCGCTGCAGCAAACTTCTCAACCGTCGATTTTGTGATCCACCGTGGAATATATTTGTAAGATTTTGTAAGGTTTAGTCATTTTTACAGTATGTGCGACGAGATCCCTAAGTGGAGGAGGTCCGAAGAGCAGTTATTTACGCAAATAGCCGCTTGGAGGAAGCATTACGGCAATTGTAAGGGTCAGTGTTGTTCTCCCCAGGTGAAAAGGACTTTGGAGACGTTGTTGGACCATCTTAATAGCCTAATTTCTCAGTTGTTGGAATTCCGGGAGTTTGTGTTGGGAGAATATGAGAAGAGGTGCTCGGCGCCGTTACCTGCGCGGATCCAGGTCACATCGGATTCGGAGGCGAGCTTATAGAAGGCGGTTTCGCCGGTTTAGGCGATATAGGTTTCGCAGAAGAAGAGGACGCCGTTTTGTATGCTATAACTTTCTTTATAAGGTTCTTATGGATACTAGTAAGCCGCTGTTTGAGATCTGCCCCCGATTGGATTATATGCCTCAGGCGGTTGAGTTGTTGCACATCTACGACAGATAGCGATTCAAAGGGATAAATATTCGTTTCCGGAGCGATTTACGCGGAGGAACATTATCTCTTAATCAGTATAACCGGTGCGGCGTTTGTCTTGGTATATGCGGACTGCGTTATCCTACGGAGTTTTCTAATTGTCCGGATATGGATTGTGTACGTGCGAAAGGATATTATCGCGAATTTATGGTTCATCGCGATTTCGCACTCTCACGCAAAACTCTATGGGTCGATGGCGGTCATTTAGAGGTCAAGCGTAATCCTTGGTTATCAGATACAACTAAGCTACATGCTGGCTTCTTCGTACAATTCATTAATATGTCGGACGAGTTTCGTAAATCGTGTCCTAGAGTCGGTATGCTGTACGTCACCTGCTACGTGCAATATCGCGATCGCCGTTTGTCGTCAACGGCCTTGGCGTTGGGACAATAAGAAGACGTTTGTACAAAATTAATTATATTCTTTTATTACATCAATTCTACGTAGAAGAGCGTTTTTTTAATCATAGGAGCTAATGGGTATAGTTCTAGGGGGGGGGGGGGAAGTTCGAAGTTATAATAATGCGTTTCGCTAAAAAGTCTACGGTATAACCTTTACAATTAACCTTGTAGGGGAATTTGTCGAAGAGGTATAGGAGTTCGTAAATAGGCCATTGTCCTTCATAGTCATCGATTACAACGAGTTCTTGGCCTTCCTACCCATCCCACCAGGGTGTTG
>OX104067.1:11723265-11758143 GCA_944474145.2 Dicrocoelium dendriticum | reverse complement strand
ATTTCTTAGTGCGAATATTGAACGTCGCAATGGAGACGGGACAGCAGGGTCTTATAAAGGACTGTTGCCAATAGGCATCCGATGCGTGTCGCTAGGTGGCTGCAGATGGTTCTACTTCAGTGGCAGTTCGGTTACTGTCAATTAAGCTGAGAATTACAGAAGGAAGGTTAGTAATGAGGGTCGAGATGGGAGTAAGAGAAACAGGTGGAAAAAGAAGAAGGGAGGCGCCAGCACTAGCATGTTTTCGCTTATCCGCCCTGCTGTATGCAGCAGATAAGGCGACCCTTGATAATCTGCGCCACGGCCGATGCAGGATGAAGTTTATGTTTGAAGAAAATGTCATGGTTGTATGTGGGCTGGGATACTGCCAGGGCACCCAGACCTAGACAGGAGGACGATTAGGGTCCTCATCCAAAGGCTTTGGCTCAAAAGCCTGTCCGCAAGACAGCGGGGAAGTGGCAATGAGTTGGTTTTACAGAAATGAACACCATTTCATTGCAAAGTTCCAACCTGGACGACCAGGAGACTGAGTTTGTCTGACCTCTCAACATTGACCAAGCTGGTAGGAGTAGCCCTCAAGGTGCCCTGAGGCACCACCCGGTATAGCTCAATGGGTCAAGGAGGTACTCAAACAGTCGCACCACGTTAAGGACGAGTCTCATTGCGGCGGAATCAACAGTACTAGGATTTGAGCAGTTCAGTTCAACGGTTGCGAGACCTGATCGATTAGCGGATATAATAGTCAGAGGTCAGTTCTTGTTCACCGGTCCTTTCGGAGCAGTGCCTGTGATGACCACAACATGAGATATTTGTCGACATATTTATAATTTAAACAAATTGCACCGGTAGCTGAGCTGCATAATTGGACAGCCCAAGCTTCGGTGGATGGAGCACATAGCTCGCACAAGTTTCACAGCAGTTAACCGAAAAGGAAATCTTTTGTTAGCTCCACCACTTCTCGATCCTTGCAGTGACGACCGGAGCCGTTGTGAAAAATGGTCC
The DNA here is from genome assembly GCA_944474145.2 of Dicrocoelium dendriticum. NCBI lineage: Eukaryota > Metazoa > Platyhelminthes > Trematoda > Plagiorchiida > Dicrocoeliidae > Dicrocoelium > Dicrocoelium dendriticum. Next base: position 11,757,141 of record OX104067.1, on the reverse strand, counting down.
CATAGGGGACGGTTATGGTAACACTGTGAGTAGCAAGCTTCAGACATATGCAGTAAGCGGGAATCTAACAGCCGCTTGGAACGTTTTTATGTCCGAGATGAACATGGCATCTGATAAGCAGATTCAACGATTTATTACACGAATGCACAGAGCGAGATCGGGTTGAACTCGGAGCCTCTTCGGTTTGAACAGACCCTAACGGTGACCCCGTGCCAAATCCTCAGTGTTAAGATAAAAGAATCTTCGTGACTCAAACGCTAACTATACGACGGGCGAATATCGGATATATAAAGTAATTATGGTAATCCAGGGACGACAGATTCAACCGGTAAAGCCTGAGCCTCAAAGAAGTGGAGAGCAAGTCCAGAAAGGGAGAGTGATTGCAGAGATCAGGTGTGATCTGCTTAAGGCCAGTCACACACAATGCTGGAAGATTTGGAACAATAAAAGTGCATTATACGACCGTCAAGATAAGGTTTGTACACCCGTGTGGGAGCATTTGCAGCGGTTTACGCTAACAAAGCGGACATACTACAACAAAGAACCGGTGAGGAATGATGTGAAATGACACGAACAACAAAAACAGTTCATTCTCCAATAAGCAAACGTTTACGCGATTGTTGCACCATCATTTTTGGGACGGCTAACAAGCGAGACAGGTAAGGTACAACGAAGTTGCGGTATGAAGAGGTACGGCAAAATAAAACTTTCAAGTTTGACCACATGGAAACGGACGTTGTACTTGCTAAAATAGTGTGGGAGGGATGAGAGGAGTCGTTTAGAATCATGGATGAGAAGCTAAAACATGTGTCAAAATACCTGAAAACTACAAAATTAACGATGGATTCTCTACTTAATCCAGAGCATCGTCCGTAGCATGTTACACATCTACTGCATGTAATCTGCAGGGTGGGTGCGCTTGACGTGAATGATGACAAGGTGCCTACCTGTCTAACATTCTCCAGCTAGAGTACTAGCTCCAAGAAACTATGAATCGTTGTTGGGGGGACGGAGTGCACCGCCCTCGTGCTAAGCCAGTGTGGAACAGGATACGGCCCAGTCACATACACACCCACACACACACACACACACACCATACACGTTAGTCAGTGGGAAACACCTCAGCTAGTGTGCCGCAATATCTAAAAGAAAAGAAAGGGAATAAAATGCTACGGGTGCAAGACAGATGAGCTACCGGTAACGGATGGGCATCGTTCCGGCAAACTACCTGCCGGCTACAATGTACCAAAAAAATAATAATTTACTATGCAAAAATATAAAATGCCAAATAATGAGATCATGGTTGGTTTGGAAAGCTAAAAGACGTTGTGGAAGTATAAAGAAACTCACAGCACGAACGCCACTGCGGTCGGCACCTAGCCATATCAGCAAGTGTATCCAGCCAAAACGTATTCATCGTGTTTCGGACCCCAACCACGGAGCCGTGATGCTCCAACTGAAACCACGTTCGAAGTGAGGGACTCCAATCCCCTCGACCAAGTCATCGCTTGTCCACCTCGCCTCTTCTTTCATCCACAACCCCGACCAGCAACAATGCACGTCGAGGGAGTCGGTGGGCTGGTATGCGCAACATGTAGCCCAGCCATCGGAGCCTGGTGCGTGAAATAACGGTGTTGAACGGTGCAGTTCCTTTTACTGTGCCGTAAACAATGCGTCGAACACGCTCGTTACTCACGCGATGTTCCTAACAGATGTGAGCCAAACTGCAAAGGTCCCGGTGGTCGAACGTAACTCGCCTCTTTATGTCCGTTGATCTAAGGGGCCAGGTTTCACAACCGTACAATAGGGTCGAACGTACCGCTGCACTGTACACTCTACGCTTCAGGGCGAGAGTGATGTCGAGCCAGCACCATAAGTGGTGAAGGTTAGCAAAAGCGCCTCAAGCTTTTGCTATACAGTTCTTGATCTGATCTTCTATTAAACGGGCGCTGATACAACTTCATAGGCAGTTGAATTTTTAAAAGTTTTAGCTGATCCCCACCAAGGGTCAGAGTAGGAGGCGGTCCAGGACAACCTTGGAGGAACACTTAGCACCTCGAGGGTGCGAAACAAAGCCCGAAGCGGCTGACAACCAGTGCTAATCTGTCTAGTGCCGCTTGGCCCGTCTGGGAGCTGTCACAGATGAGGGCAATATCATCAGCATACTACAAGTCAAAAAGTCATTCACCTGGGAGCAGATCCACACCTTCTAAGTCGTGTCCTGTGAACGCGGTTTCCATGATTTCATCAATAGCGAAGTTGAAGAGGAAAGGTGACAGCGGGCATCCTTGTCTCACACCGCTGGAGATATTAAAGGGCAACGACAGCTTGCCGTAAGCCCTCACTCTGCCTGAGCTACGCGCATATAATGCTCGGATAATATTTACATATTTCGCAGGTACAAGTTACTGAGTAGACAGTCCCAAAGTGCACGTCTATCCACCGAATCGAATGCATCTTTGATATCGAGGAACACGACAACGGTGGGCCGCCAATACATGTGACGGTGCTCCAACAACTGACGCAAGGGGAAGATGTGGTCAATGCAGCCACGACCTCGACGAAACCCGGCTTGCTCTTCACGAATATGGCCTTCACGAGTGCCAGTCAGTCTGTGAAGGATGACAGAGGCAAGCAATTTAGAGGCGATGGAGATCAGCCTGAGTCCTCTATGGTTGCCGAATTCCGAATGTGAGCCTCCCTTGAAAATTGGGACTAGGACGGAGCGGCTAAGGTCGGTTGGGACAGTTTCCTGCTCCCACAGTTTCACTAGTAACCCGTATAAATCATCCACAAGAGCAGAGCCTCTGAATTTGAAGAAAGTTGGAGGAAGATCATCTGATCCAGTATCTTTATTTAACTTCAACAGTCCGATCTCACGTTCGAATCCTGAGCGAGAGGGTGGATCCAAATGGACAGCCCAAGGAGCGGAGCGACCAGTGGTCGGCGAGAAATCTAACAATTTCGACCGATTAAATTGCCTTTCAAAATGCTCAGCCCAGCGCTCTAAGCGTTTTGATAAATTGTGGATAGGCTGTCCACTCTCGTCACGTATAGTTTCACTAACATTTGGTCTCCTGATGCCCGTTTCCCGTTGCAGCCGGAATAACTTACGATGGTGACCAGAGGCAGCAGCCATTTCCATCTCTGAAGCACGATGAGACCATCAGGATTCGCGGTCTCTCTTCAGGCTAGCACAGAGCTCTTTGAGAGTTTCATTGTGTTCGCTTCCAGCCGGAATATGCCGGCGAGCATCTATAAGTTCTAGAAACTGCGAAGAGACCCAATGTCCATGTTGGCGATTAAACATGAGGATTCGCCTGCTGCTAGTAAGGACTGGTGTATATGAGACCAGTGAGATTCAACTGCATCCAGTGAGCGCTTACTCAACTCGCATGACAGCGTACTTTTATAAGCATTCAGAACAGCTGGCTTTATCAGTTGGCTGGTGTCAATGCACTCACAACGTTGTCTTGGGCGTCCGCCAAAGCGCATCCGCAGGTCAGCACATACAAGTGCATGGTCAGTGTCCACAAATGTGCTCCAAATCGAGCGACAGTTCTGGACGCAGCCCCTACATCGGTAACTCAACACAATGTGATCGATCTGCGTCCAAGGCTGGTGGGCGCCAAGTCACTCTCCGGCAGGTGCTGTGTCTGAAAATAGTGCTCGTAAGAAATAAGCGGGCATCTTCGCACAAATGAAGTAACCGCTCACCGTTATCATTACGGAAGATTACACCATGTTGGACGCCCAGATGCAGTTCATCAGTTGACAGCTTTCCAACTTGTGCATTCAGATCCCCCGCCAGCACAACAATGTCCGTGCTTCTTCTGTGGCTAAGGAGCTCGTTCAATTGGCGATAGAAGTCGTCTTTTACCGAATCATCGCTACAGTTTGTGGTTGCATAGGCAGCGATGACGAATAGACACATGTTAGTCCCGCGCGACTTCGAAGCTTTGAACGAGCCAGTCAATCGGACCGCACACATCCGGCTACTGATTGGAATCCAGTCAGCCAGAGCAGCTTCAGCCCGGGGATTCAGGGCAATACCGACACCGGCTTGGCCGGTGCCTGAAGCTGCATCACCACCGGATAGACACAAGGAGAAAGTGCCGCTGGTGTCACCTGAAGAGATCGCAATGTAAGCACAGAGCTCGGGTCTTGCAGGTGGGTCTCGGAAAAGCAGCAGATATCGATCGAGAGGATCTCCAATCTTCAGGCAAGTGCTGCTTGTTGATCGATATAAAGCAATGTGCGTACATTGAGGCATGTCAATCTGGAGGATCGAGGGCTCCAAATGGAAGTCGAGGAACTGGGCTTGGCCGCTTGGTTGGACATGGGCTTGTCGACAGGATAGGAATGATGCTCCGGGTTCACATGTGAGTTGAAATTAGGTAAAAGTCTAGCAAAGCAAGCTGGGGAGGGCTAAGAATTGGGGGTTGAAAACAGGGGAGATAAAAGTGAAGCTGGAACGAGACGGTAAGAGAGAAAAAGTGTAAGAGGGGGAATAAGAAGATGTGTATGTCTAGTACGCATGATTCCCTAATTAGACTGCCTGGAATGCTGCTCCTGTGCAGGTCGAAGTGCGGGACAGCTCCGTTGATGAAATGTGGCTCCGGTTTTATTCCTTCGGGTTTATACTGGATATGGCGTGTGTAGATGGAGCTGTGGGCAGTGCAGCGCAAGCCACCCGTGATCCCTCGGTTGGCACAGGCGTCCAGTGGCTATCCCCATAGAGGTCGTAGTGACAGGCAAATCGGGAACTGAATGTCAAAAACCATATGTTACACATCTGTGCCCAGGGCCAGCCGCAGGTGAGAGTTGGCAAGTTCGCACCTATTTGACCAAGAGCTGCCTAAATTGAGGCGGGCGATAGCAAACCATTGGGTACCGACAGGCGCCTTCTCACGGTCAGAGAAAGTGCGTGGAGCTCGTGCTTTGAGTCAATCGAACTGCCGGCTTAGAACCCGTTAAGTTGTTGTCTCCTATGGTCAGGTCTTAAAGGAAGAGGAGCTTCGACCTCCATAACTTCCAACCATTAACCTATCTGAATTGAGTGGCTCTGAAGACACTTGGAAAATGACACACGGCGTAACTCAATGGGTCACGGAGGTAGGCAAACCAGCCCACCAAGTTAAGGTCAGTCACGTGGCGATGAGAAGCCGGAGATGAGGAATGTGCATAATTCTGAGACGAATTTGGATCCACGCCACTGAAGTTGTACAATCAGGTCGCATGAAGATTCTGTGAGAAAACAGGCGGCGTGTAATCAGCACTCGAGAATCGGGCGCACATGTAAACAGGAGTCTGTAGGACTCTAAGGATAACAGGTAGAAAGGCCTGGAAATGATATGGAACATAACACTTCAAGTAGCGACCCAACGAAGATGTTCTGTGATGATGTTACATAAAAAGACGAAAGTATGCCACGATCTTTTGTATGAGATTTATGAGCAGAAAGCCAACAGTATGATGGGCATCAACTGGTTCAGAAGAGTCGATTGGAAGAAAAAGGCACCAGCAGTATGTCTGAACATCGTAAAGACGTTTCGCTGTTAAGCGAACACCAAAAGTTGCATGTGGGTTGAGTATACAGGGAGGTCGCACGCATCTATGCGGATTCGAACCGGTGACCTACGGAATACAGGACAAGCTCGTGATGCTTGCAGTCCCCGACCGAGAATTAATCGAGGTTTATAGGCAACCGCCACTTGATTGACGAATCGTGTGGTTGGTCGGGTTTGCTTACCATGTGCTGGGGCATCAAGTTATTCGTACTACGGATATATGCCTTCACCGGAGGTACAATCTTCAATATTACGAAAATCAGCATTGGTGCTGAAGTATTAGAAACCACCCCGCTTCTGCTACCATGGGAGTGTGATGTCGACTGACCAGCAGCTTCACAGTGAGCTACGTATCCGCGTCTTGAAGGCAGCGGCGGCATTCAGGAAGCTAGAGTTCCGAGTGTGGAACAACCATCAGCTAACCGTTGGCACGAAGCTGATGGTATACAAATCCATGGTGCTGTCCGTTATTCTCTACGACAGCGAAGCGTGGACGATGTACCGGCAAGAGGTGAAATATCTCGAGCGGTTTAAGCAACAGTTTTTACGACGGATTCTGCGCATCGGTTAGTGCGACAGACCTGCGGACACCGAAGTATTGCGCCGAAGTGGGATGTATGCAGCGGACTGCATACTTTTGCTGAGACATCTGAGGTGGCTCAGTCATCTGTAGCGTATGGATTCGACGCGGATACCGAAACAACTATTATATGGTCAGCTGAGTAGTGGGAAGCCGCATGCGGGGAAACCAAAGTTACGTTACCAGAACATGATCAAAATGAGCCTCTCACGTTCTAATCTTGATTTCAGATCATGGGAATGGAAAGCCGTTGATCGGCGTGCATGGCGCAATCTGATCACGTAGGCCGTTGCCGAGGTGCAAGAGAAAGCCCTCGTGCATGCAGAGAAGAAGCGGCAAGCACCGATGCGTTGCACTCCAACGACATCGAGCGCATGGTGCTGTGGCACATGCGGTCGGGAGTGCCTGAGTCAGACAAGCCTAGTGAACCATGAGCAAGGCAACTCGGGACCACCACCGAAGCGACGACGAGTCCTGCAGAGAACGTAGGCAGAACCGCCGCAGCGTTTGTAGGTACGCTGCATTCGAGTGACTGACCGCGTGCTTGCATGCTAAGTCTCTTTATTTCAGTTGGTTGGTTTACAATTTTATCTTCATGATTTTTCTTCTCATATTAATATTCACATGAACTAACTTCTATGAGTCTGCACACGTCCCTTAATCCAACTGCAGTTAACTTGGGTAACATTTTTGCGTTTGCGGTATTTCCTTAAAATACATCTTCTGACCCCTTGAACTTATCGCGGATACGTTCGTAAACAATATTTGCTACGCCTATTTAGTGAATAGCTATGTCCGTATCTGTATGCATTATCCGATATAAAACACTCAGTCGCCTTCAACCACTTCATTAACGCAGTAATAAGACACAGCTTGCGAGATGTTAACATTGCGATTGGTCTCGTCAGTCGCTACGCAATACAGGCAGAACAAAACATGCAATAAATACAATCCACACTTAGTAACATAGATAAGCAGATAAAATTGATGTGAATGACGCAGTCAGGTCCAAGGCAATCCAACTGATTGCCTCAGTTGTTTCTGGGCACAGAGCGTGGGACAATTCAACCTTATCAGTAGCGCCTCGTCAATTGCCAACAACGTCGGATTCCTACTGCGCAATAGCACCTTGAATAAATCGAATGGGTTCACCTGGTGACGAGTCATCATTAGATATTTGGTGATAGACGAGGTAGGGTTTCAGTTCATTCTTTGCTCCGCTCCGCGTTGGTGAGACAGCAACTGCTTTAGCCACAATGGAATGGGTTCCGCCACCCTCTGAGCCAGCCGACGACCAGTCTTGTCTATGTATGTCTCATCGCAACTACAAGTGAACTGGTAGATGATGTTAGAGGCCAAACTGATTGGCGAGCTACTCGGACGGCTGTGAAGAGGAACCCTTCGTGTAGTGTGTATAATTCATAGTTGGGCGGTAGAGTAGGTGCGCATTAAAGCGGACCTGAGATTGTGACCAACTTCATTTGCTACATGATCGCCCTTGAACGGCAAGAACAAACAAACATCCCTCTTCGCCGTTGTTTGTACTGGCAGCTTCTTGGGGCTTTGCTATGGGTCTGAATGAATTTCTCCGGATACCCATTGGATAGCAGAGTCCGGTATAAAAACTCTTCTTCAGCGTTGAGCAATTCCGGACTGCAAATGAGATTGGCCCTGTAGAAAAGATTTTACGAGGCCGCGTTTGCATGCAACTGGGGCGAAGTTGGAAAAATGTAGGTATTGTCGCCCCAATTTCGCCTTTCTGTACACAGTGCGCTGCAGTGTGCCATCGGTCCTTCACTTGATCAGCATGTCCAGAAACGGAAGTCTGTCCTCTTGTTCCCTCTGCTGTGATACAGAAAGGTTAGGGGGAACTGAGTTCAGGATGGCAGAAAGACGGTAAAAAGGTTCACCAGCTGTGAAGAAGAGAATATCAGTTACATAACGCTTGTAAAGCTTGGCTTCACCTATGCAGGCAGCAACACTCCTCTCAATCACACCCAAGATATCTGTCAGAACTGGTCCCAAAGGACTACCCACAGCAACGCTGTCGATCTGTTTGTATGCCATCACTTCAAACTGGAAGCTCGCATTCTCAGTGTACAACAATATCAAGTGTTGTAGATACTCCAGAGGAAAGCCCACAGAGAGGTTCCGACTCAAAAGAAATTGGCATAGGTCGTCGACCGTTTCACGTAGGTGCACATTCGTGAAAAGCGATTCCACGTGTATGGAATACATGAGCTCCGCGTAAAGCGTTATCCACACTACACGAAGGGTTCCTCTTCACAGCCGTCCGAGTAGCTCGCCAATCAGTTTGGCCTCTAACATCATCTACCAGTTCACTTGTAGTTGCGATGAGACATACATAGACAAGACCGGTCGCCGGCTGGCTCAGAGGGTGGCGGAACCCATTCCATTGTGGCTAAAGCAGTTGCTGTCTCACCAACGCGGAGCGGAGCAAAGAATGAACTGGAACCCTACCTCGTCTATCACCAAATATCTAATGACGACTCGTCACCAGGTGAACCCATTCGATTTGTTCAAGGTGCTATTGCGCAACAGGAATCCGACGTCGTTGGCAATTGACGAGGCGCTACTGATAGGGTTGAATTGTCCCACCCTCTGTGCCCAGAAACAACTGAGGCAATCAATTGGATTGCCTTAGACCTGATTACGTCATTCACATCTAAGTGTGGATTGTATTTATTGCATGTTTTGTTCTGCTTGTATTGCGTAGCGACTGACGAGACCAATCGAAATGTTAATTATCCGATTTATTTTCTTTCATCTTGTCGTTGGCTGTTATTTGATATCCTCGGTGTGGCTGTGCTTGATGTGATGTCTATCACCCACTACCTCATCCATACTGGCTCTAGGAGACAGCTGGTCGTTGCTGGAAAGGATGGGGTGCACGGTTCTTGTGGCCGTGTTAGGATCAAAGAGTGGTTCCATGAACTCAGTGTGGAGCGGACTACGGTCCAGCCACCGCCTTGTGTGCACTTGATTCCCCAAATACAGCGTGCTTGTGTTTGCCTGTGAAGGAGTGTGGGCCGGCTCTGTTGATGAAACGTGGCTTCCATCCACATGCCTCCCGGTGTTATTCCTTCGGGTTTACACCGGATATGGGGTATGTGAATGGAGCTGTGGGCAGTGCAGCGCAGGCCATCCATGGTCCCTCAGCAGGCGCAGTCGTCCTGTGGATGGACACAGTGACAGGTAAATGCGAAATCGGATACCGCCAACCATGTATGTATATAGGCGCACCGAGACCGGGTTGCCAAACGAGGAGAAACGAGCAGCTGAAATCCGGGAAACGCTTGACTGCAGAGAAAGCGGCGGAAATTTGTAGCGAGACAAAAACGTTTCTAAAGTGCAAGAGCAAAGCGCGACCTCTTTTGTAAGATACACTTGAGGCAAGACAAAGAAAACTGTCGTATACAAAATACATAACAAACAAGTCACAAGCGCAAAGTTGTTCAAGAGAAAAATCCGGAAGCATCTCAAGTCGACAAACCGAGAAGCTCTATAAGAGAAGTGCTGAGTCGACAATTCACATAAACAATCAGAGCAACGCAAGAGGATAAATGCGCTAAAATTACTCAGACATACCATTCGGTACACTGAATGCTTCGTGTTGCGGGACGAAGCCATAGTACGGGTCCATCTGAGGTGGAGAATAAACAGGAGGCGGACACGCATAAAATTCTGAAGGCCCGTAATCCTGGAAAGAATAAGGAGGCGGAGGTTGGAAAGTTCGCTTAGCTTCACATGCTCGGCGGCCAAGTTCGATCAGGGCTGTGCCAAATTCTATCGCTCCTCCTCTCTTGAAAGTGATGGAAAATTCGGCTTCACCCTGATAAACCAAACACAAGAGATCACGTGATGAATACTGATGAGGATGTGGTAACAAGAGCCGCAATAGACAATGCGATGGCAGTTTAGTTCGCAAAAAAGTAGTTTAGCGTTACAGTAGACAGTGGTCGAATCTGCCAAGGCATCCTGACGGATGATAATACAACAATTAAAAGTAGCTGGAAAAGAAATTAAACTGCTAACTGAATACAAATTCTTGGAAGATTTTTGGAACCAATAGAGAAGTCATGAGTTCAGAGAGGTTTGGAGACAATCGGTTGGCATAGTAGTTTGGTAACATTTCGTTCTTGACACAAATGTTTCGTCAGACCAGATGAATCAGCGTGCAATTGGAGTGGCATTTTATAGCGAACAGGGACGATAAGTGCATTGGTCAGAAGTTGGCGGGCGAGGGCGCGAGCACAGCAGCTGAGCTCATGACCGTGCTACGTAGAAAAGATGACGAATGAGCGGCCATTTCCGTCTTGTAACACTACACTCCAAGATGGGTGTTATAACCATTTTTACTCAAGAAGCAAAGAGAACGGGGTTACGACTGGAATCTGAGATCTTCTGGATGTTAGCTGAAGCCAGTACTCGCAAGTCCTCAGCGGCAGCGAGCAACGCTTAGGTATTTGGTCCAAAGGGTCTCATCAAGAAAGACAAGAAGAGCCAACCGGACACAGGATTTTGGTGAATTCTTACACCTTAGGCATGTTATGGATTAGTCGTTTGCAAGACGAAGCACAAGTGACGAAGAGATGCTGAAGTCCAGTAATTGATTTTTTGATTATATCGCACCAGAAATGGACGCAATCTACAGAGATTGAAGGAGCTACAGTTGCGCATCCAGGACAACAGCTAAAATAGCATCCGCAGTAGGGCGACACGTGATACCAACGCTTCGCAGCGATGTGACCACCAGAAGTCGAGCGTTAGCTGAATATACCGCGAAGTCGCCAGCCCCTAAGCGAAATCAGCGCCTCTCTGATGTCTGGTCATGCTGGATCTTTGCGAAAATATAGTGAATCCTTCCACTAGTCTCTAGAAAATGACCGCTAGACATGCGAAAGACATGACGCGACCAGCGCAGGCGAATCTAGTTCAATTAGCTGTTCAGTGCGACATCATAACTGGCGGATAGTATCCCTATGCGCTCCAACCAGTTGTGAGCGGCGGCACGCATGTATCGGGGATCAAAGAAGATCAATGTCGTAATACTAGGGCACAATGTGAATGTTTCTCATTCATAAACTGGTGGCGTCGCATCTGTGTAAAAGTTATCAGCTGTACGGCACACATCGTACTGACGCTTCACTGTCACGCAAACACTACCAGTTGCACGAGGTCTGGGTATACAATGAGGTCGCCAGCAACTAGGCGGATTCGAATCGGTAACCTCAGGATGCAAACGTAAGCGCGCAATTCTTTCGGCCATTGATAAAAGGGTGTGAATAAACAAAAAAATTTAAAATCTATAAAACAAGTGAGGTAACAGAATGCATGTGAAAGGCCAATTAGAGTGCACACAGTCAGTTGGCAGGGTCACAGATGGAGTACCGAGTTTGCGGCAGTCCCACGAAAGAAAGCACCTTCACCAGATGCAAAGAGTACACACGTACCTGCCAACCGCCATTAGGATCAGCTGTTATCCGACCAACAATCCGATTTGCTCCAAAAACAGGTTGTTTAATATCCACATCCTTCATATTTACGAATGGCATACTAAATGACTGAAGGCCCACAGACCCACGACTGTTCATGAACACAACCTAATTAAATGACCAGTATAGAAGGAAGACTTGCTCTGTGTGAGGTGAGATAGACCCTGCCAGAATACGAACCTTTCAGGGGAGACCCGAGCTTGAAATCGCATCCATCATAAAAGATTAATAGCCTAAAATTTAGAAATGAATAAAAAACAATCACCGTTCCCCGAAAAATAGCACGACGCCGTCCGAGCCCGGATGATGAGCTTGGTTGATAGACATCCTGGAAGAAAGAAAGGTTTATGGTTATCAAATGCAATGTGAAAATGTCTATTACTAAATGGTAACAAGTGTATCATGTAATGTATTATGCAAGCAGAAAAGTTGCACCATTACGACGCCATCTTGAGGCCATGTTGATAAACTAGACATTAAATTTTCTGTAATAAATTTAACGAGAACAGAAATTGAGTTCACTCCGTACTCCAAAGAGTCGGCATAGAAGCAGACCGTCCTTCGGAAGCACGGACACAGGAATCAAACCCAGATGCATAAAAGGCAAACGAATTACATAACCGCAAAATTCTCGAGTGAATCGCACTGACCCACAATCCACATAGCCTATTGGACCAGGCAATTGAGCCAAATGCTACGGGAGAAGTCCTTCAAGCGAACCTTCATGTACCCCACTGCTTTGTGCGCTGGGCTACAAACAAAACAATGTGTCAGCTGTACGCCGTAACGGCGCTTCGCTGTCGCGCGACCACCACCAGTCGCGCGTGGACTGTGTATACCGCGAGGACGCCCGCCCCTACATTGATTCGAACCGGAGACCTTATGATTGCAAGCCAGGCGTGCAGACTACTCGGCCACCGCCCGACAGTTAGTCTCCTCTATCGGAAGAGGCAGCCAGAAAGTATCAGTTGTCCTCTAGACTACGTCGACAATACTCTCATACCTTTCTCCAGTTTTTCTCTTCCCTCTAAACTCCTTTTCCTAGTATATTGAGCAGAAGACTGCCACTGACCTCGCAGCTGCAGCCGGTTCGTAGCATTAAGGATCACAAGCCGAACTTGTAATCTGAGGGCGCGGGTTCGGGCTACTCTAGCAGTATCCTTAGCCTATGTGCGACCGGTGGTGGCTGCGCGGCAGCGAAGCGTAGGGACTGCGTACCAACCATCGATAAATGCTGCTCGTCCATCCAAGCTATGGTCACATTTCACATTGGTTCTTCTAACGTCGGAACCCTGGGTTAGATCGGCAAACAGGTAGCACTAAGTCTCATTAATCACTCTCTTGGTGCTGATATATGTTGTCTCAGACATGCATACAAGATAATAGGGTTGTGACGAACCTTTGACTCCCTCGTTCCGAGTCTACCGACAATGACTACATTCTTCGCGTCCCTGGCGATACTAAATCAATAGCTCAAGGTTTTTACGGTGTTAGTATGGCCTCAGCAAAAATGCTGAAGGCAATTTACTCTACCGAATGCAAGTGAACGGCCGTAAATGGGAGACTCGAGGATGAACTACAATCGGAGTTAATAAGCAACGATTATTAACATCGACACTGGGTCTCCAAGCAGTATTTGGAACTTCTCGATGAACGTCGACCTTCCGGCTACAAGCAAACAAGAGTTCAGTACAGTTGAACGACTACTATCAAGCACTGAAGTGCGGTGCATCCAGTCGCCACGATTCACACCGCCAGAATAATAAATAACGATGGTAAGAAAAGGAAGTAGAACGCAAACATAGTAAAGTGGAATCAAGGCAAAACTGCGCAAAACTAAGCAGAATGGGGAAATACTGAGTAGATGGAAGAAACCGAATGCAGGTGTAATATTTGTCCGGTTCGGGGTGATAGGTTTTCCCGTATTCGTCACCAGATGTAGGCTGTAATAGACCGGAAGACGTGCAATGGAAAGCAAAGAGAGAGCGTAGGCGGCTGTATATTAACCTAGTAAGAACGAAGATCGACGAACGTATCGAGTGTGCTGGCAAGGAAATATAGGAAAGTGGTCGGATAGCTAAGATCAACCGAGCGCAGGAGCACGCGTCCGCAGTCAGGGTTACGACGGCAGGAAGGACGCTGAAGCTACGGGGGAGGTTCAAACAACATGGCGCACGGCGTTACATTGCCCCTCCTTTTAACAGGCGCCGTCCTCAGCGTCCGTGTTCCGCCTATACAGCTTTGGCTTATTAAAGTGTACTACGGTCGATGAACTTGGTACCCTTAGTCGCATAATTCTATAGGTCAAGTTGGACAGCACGTTTTTAACCACATACGGGTCTTCCCATTTCCGGCGGAAGATTGTAGGTACGCTCGATTGAGTCGGCACTGCTTTGGGCCACACTGCATCGCCCGGCCTGAAGGAGCTGCCGAAGTCTTTACGATCGAAATATGCTTTCTGGTGACGTAGGGAGTTTTGAAAATGTGATTGGGCCAACTGGTGCACTCAGACCAAAGTGGCCTGCATCTTGAGTACGTGTTCAGATGAAGTCATCGTTTCGTGGCAGGCCTTCGACAGTAAAATGTCCGACGGTAACCGTAGCTCGCGTCCCGTCATCATGAGGTGCGGGGTTTGTATTGTAAAGGATTTGACAGTGGCTCAATATGCAAGTAGGCATTTCAGTAGATTAGTGTCCCATTCACTGGTTGTCTCTTCGTCTATAAATGATTGGAATGGCGCTTTCAGCGTGCGGTTCGTGCATTCCACCAATCCGTTTTACTCAAGGTAGTATGCAGTTGTCCGCGTTTTCCGAATTCCAAATATGTGATATAGCGCTCATCAGTGTGCTCTCGAAGTTAGATCCGCGATCGGAAGGTAGCTGGTAGGGTGGGTCCCACCTTGCCACGCACTCGCTGAAGAAAGCCTTCGCCACGCTCCAAGCGTCTATGTTCTGCAGTGGAGCTGCTTCACACCACTTCGTAAAATAGTCAACGATGATTAAAGGGAAACGATGTCCTCGGGGGGTGTCTGGTAACGGGCCGATAATGTCGATACCGAGGAACTAATTGGGAAAAGCAGCGGACATGGGCTGTAGTAGTGCGCGGCGGGTTCTTGCATTGGGCGCAGTCTGAGTATGGTTCACAGTAGTTCGCCACATCGCGTCGTAAATGGGACCACCAGAATTGACGGCGAAGTGCTTTTTCCAACTTGTTCTGCCCTGCATGCCCAAACTCCTCAAGTAATCGGCGCATGACATCTTGAGTTGCTGTTGTGGTGACAATAACGCTAGGTAGGTAGGTTGGCCTATTCTGGAAATACATTATACCGTCGATCACGCGTAGGTGTGGCCATAGGGACCACAGACATTTCGTCTCCCAACTAGCGCCAGCGAGTTCGTGGCTAGTTGGTCGGTCTTCACCGCGTGCGAGTCGGTGGTACAACGGGCTTAACTCGGTAGTCTGCAACTGAATCTACTTTTCAGCTTCGGTGGTATCGAGAACAACAACAGCTAGACAAGCGGCAGTACAAGTGAAGCATGGCCCATGGTCTCGGATTGGTCTGCGAGACAGAGCGTCAGCATTAGCATGTTTCGGGACTGGACGATGGTGGTATTCAAAGTTGTACTCCTGCAGTTGGTACTGCCAACGGGGCAATTTGATCTTCGGGGTCCCGAGAGTTTTGGAGCCAAATTAATGATGGATGGTCAGTGCGTACGATAAATTTGCGGCCAAGGAGTGTCTAAAATGTTTGATGAAGAAGACTAGTGCAAGTATTTTTTCGGGTAGTGCAATATTTCCGTTTGCATTGCGATAAGCTTGGACTGGCGTGTGCGATAAGCTTCGACTGGCGTATGCGATAACTGGCTCTGAGCCGTCGGGTGTACGATGACATAGGACTGTTCCAATCCCTGTGTCGCTCGTATCAGCATCCAGAATGAATGGGCCCGCGGTTGGGCGCGTGATAAAAAATTTGAGCACGGCTGCCTGGTAAATTGCGGTTATAAGTTTCTCGAAAGCAGTTTGCTGAGCTTCTTCTAAACAAAATTTTTGCTCCGACTATAAAAGCTCAGTCAAAGGAGCGGTAATGGTCGCGAATCCGCGAACAAAACGTCGGTGGTATGGAGCAAGACCGACGAAGCTGCGGAGTTCATCCACATTCGTGAGGGCTGGCAATGAGCTAACGCACTCGACTTTATTTGGGTCATAACGCACCCCATCTTCCGAGACAATGTGTCCCAGATAGGCTACTTGCTTTTGAAAGAACTGGCATTTGGACGGTGTAGTGGGAAGGTCAAACTAGGCTTTAACTACATAAAAGACCTCCCAGTCTATAAAGTAAGAATGCTGGACCTGACCTTTGGTAAAGCATGATCCTCGGTAAGCCGTCAATTAGTCGCACGATCCGGTCGGAAGACGAAACTTAGTCGGCACAATAATTCGATGCGGTAGATCCGATGACCGAGGTAAGTAGACAGACGATCAACAGCACAACACGCGTAACCGAAACCAGAAGGCGAATCGAAACCCGTAAAAGTGTTTTATCGGTTGTTGGTCAGTGAAAAAATGTACAATAAATAATGGAAATGGGAGAAGAAACGTAAAATTGAGAAGAGAGAAATGTACAATCGCTACAGAACTCCCCACTAGAGCGTGAGTCACTGAGACGAATGCTGAATACTTGTGTCATTCATCATGGTCTGGAAGGGAGAAGAACTGTACGTCCGAAGCGTGTTTGGTGGTGCGAGTTCGAGTTTGTATCCTGAGATGTTTGGGGTGCAGGAGAGGGAACAGAGGTGTCACAAATGGGCTGAATAGGAGGCGTAGCTGGGAAGATGGGCTGGCCGGTGACAGGAATGTCCGTGGGTTTCGGTAGTGGTTGCGTCTCGATGTAAGCCGGCTTCAAGCGGTCAATACTCACCATTGAGTAACCATTACTATCCAGCATGAAGTACTTCTAATTCCGGGCAAATAACTTAAAGGGGCCCTCGTAAGATGTCAGAGGTTTACGGACGGAATCGACACGCATGAGAACTAAAGGGCAAGTGCGCAAATCCGGGTGTACCTGTTGACTCCGAGGGCTGATTCGAGGTGTTGGACGAAATGAGCTGAAGTGTTGCCTCTGGCGTGTGACGTACAAGGTTGGATAAAGTTCGCCTATAACCCTTGAGTGTAGCATCATCTCTCCAGGAAGTCTGGGAGTAGTGCCAAAAACAACTTAGCGAGACAACAACTAATGAATTATATAATGGTGTTAAGAATACCAAGCAAGTTAATCGGTAGAAGTTTTGACCATTGTGAGTTCGAATGCGAAGCAGCAATCGTAGTTTAAGTTGATGATTAAAACGTTCAAGGATGCCATTAGCCGTTGGGTGATAGCCGGCTGTCCGTAGGTGGGAACATCATCATCATCATACATGTTAGCTAGAGGTGGGGAACACCTCAGATACGGAGCCGCAATACAAAGAAAAAGGAGAAAAATGCAACTGGTACAAGCTAGTTGAGCTACCGGTAACGGATGGGCATAGTTACAGTAAGCTACCAGCCGGCTACTGTGCATCGAAAAAAGTACCATGCGAAATTCTATAAGCCTAAACGATAAGATCGTGGTTCGAGGGGGGGCCTAAGAGGGATGGGATGGGACAAAGAAACTCACAACACGAGAATTGATAACCGCTCCCAAGCTTCTTTTCTCCTACCTGAAAGGTAGTGTCAAAGCTGGCAATGGAATGTCTGCTCACTCCCCCCCCGGAAAAATGCCATTATGCTTCGTGCAGATGACGCAAAGGTTCAGTTCTTGGCCTCCCAATATTCCTGTTTTCGCGATTGAAGAACCGTCGCCCTATAGCCCTCTCATTAGGCCTCCCCGCTCTGGCGCACCTTGAAATCAGCAATGATTCAGTCACAAAACTAATTTGGAGTTAAATTCGAAGTTCTCACAGGGTTCTGATAAGCTTCACTCTCGGTTTCTCAAAACGGTAGCTGAGTATATCGCTGCACCACTTTACCAAACTTTCCAGCGACCTATCAATGCAGGACGTCTCCCGCTTGCTTGGAAATGTGGAATCGTTAAGCCCATATGGGTGGCGGCATCCGGTTTCGGATTGGTCTGTCACTGTGGACATCCACAGGACGTCTGCGCCTAGAGAGGGATTGTAATGAACACGGATTATTCCAGGAATGAAGGAAGAAGACAAAAGCCGATAAGGAGGCTTTACTCGATTAATAATTCGGATGTATGAGCTATAAAAACAGAAACATGTATTAGAACGGTAAATACGCCAAAGCATGGAATACGGCAAAATCAAAAACACATAACATTCTCCCTCGCTAGGAAATCGTTGCTGAGTAGTTGATGACGTTTGTAAAGATGAGTTCGGCTCAGAGCGGTCCGTGTTAGGAAGGGAAATTGGATAAGGATAACATGCGGGTTGCGAATGAAAGAGCTGTCCAAAAAAGCGACGTATAATAAATGAAGAGCAGGATCAAGCTTCACGATTTCTTAGATCGTACGGTCGGGTTCGTTGTTGTTGTTGTTGTAGCAGAGTAGTCTCTCTTCTAGTAGTAGTATCATCAGGAGATGGGTCGGGAGTTGCTGGCAGAGTAGTAGTAGGAACCATAGCATTCGGTGCATTTAGCACGTGGGGCGTCAGAGGGACATCGCTGTCATCGGGAATCTTACCAGCAGCAGGAGCCAAGTGGCAAGTAGAAACCGTCTCCTCTCTGCCATCGGGAAGTCGGACAAAAGCATAAGCTGGGTTGCAATCCAGTAGCTCAACTTCTTCAACCAATGGTTCATATTTCGATTGACGTGAAGCACGCTTCATGAGTACCCGACCAGGCTCGGATAGCCACGTAGGAAGGGATGTGCCAGTAGTTGACTTTCGGTTGAATCGAAATAAGCGCTTGTGTGGAGTTTCGTTGGTGGTTGTGCACAGCAACGATCGGATAGAGTGAAGAGCATCTAAGAGGACCGACTCCCACTGTCCGATATCCAGGTTTTTTGAAGATAGTGAAAGCGTAATAGCGCGCCATAAAGTTCCATTGAGACGCTCAACCTGTCCATTGCCTTGCGGGTTATAAGCGGTAGTCCTACTGGTGGATATTTCTTTATCGTGCAGAAACTTTCTTACTTCTTCGGACACAAAAGAAGGACCGGGGTCGGAGTGTATATAAGATGACATTCCGAACAAAGCAAACAGCTGAGTGAGGCATCCGATCACTGTTGCAGAAGTCATATCAGAGCAGGCAAACGCGAAGGGAAACCGAGAGTATACGTCAATCACAGTCAGGAGATACTTGTTTCTTGACGTAGATGGAAGTGGTCCTTTGAAATCAATGCTCAACCGTTCACACGGTTGTGTAGCTTTAACGAGTCGACCAACAGGGGGTTTATAGAACCTAGGTTTGATTTTGGCGCAAGCTTTGCATTGTGAGGTCATCGTCCTGACATCGTCCAAGGAAAATGGAAGGTTACGAGAACGGATAAAATGCATCATACGAGAAACACTAGGGTGGCACATTGACTTGTGTAGTTCGTTAAGTTCCGTACCACTCAGAGACGCTGAACAATGAATTCTGGAGAGCGTGTCGGCTGCTTTATTTCCGCTTCCCGGTCTATACATTATATCGAACCGATAACTTGATAGTTCCAAACGCCAACGTTGGATTTTATCATTCTTAATTTTTCCTTTGTTATTGTCACCGTAAATGAATGTCACTGATCGCTGGTCAGTCACTATCGTAAATGGATTGCCAAAGAGGAAATAGCGGCATTTTCGCACTGCTTCGATTATAGCGTAGGCCTCATTTTCGACGGCGGAGTGGTGTTTTTCGCTGTGAGATAGCGTTCGGGAGAAGAATGCTACTGGTCTGCCATTTTAATTCAAGGTAGCGGCGATGGCAATGTCAGATGCATCTGTTTCGACTACCAATGGTACACCGGGTGTGATAGTCACGACTGTAGATCGTTCTAATTCTTTTTTGAGTTGTTCGAAACAGTTCATTACCGGTTCGGGCAGCGGGAAAGTTTCATTGTGAATCAATGGATAGATTTTATCGGAAAATTTTGGAATCCATTTCGAATAATATGCAAACATTCCTACTAGGCGCTGTTGTGACTTGGAATCATGCGGTGGCATCAACTCGACCAAAGGTAGTAGTCGCTCCGGGTCAGGTTTGATAATGCCCTTGGATATTTCGTAACCGAGCAAGGTGATTTTATTAACAGCAAAAATGCTTTTTGTGTCGTTAAAAGTGATGCCGCAATTTCTGGCTACCGTCAGGAAATGTTTAAGATTTGTGTCATGTTCCTCTTTGCTTCTACCGCACACCGTAACGTTGTCAACATATGCAAAGGTATCTGCAACTCCTTGCCGTTTCAGAAAACTGTCGATGGCTCGTTGAAAGCAAGCGACGCCGTTGGTAACATCGAAGGGAATACGGCAAAACTCGTAAAGTTTTCCACCAGCTTCAAAGGCAGTGTATTTACGTTCTCCCTCGTTGATTGGTATTTGATGGTAAGCACTCTTCAAATCTAGAGTACTATACACATCGAAACGAGCGATTTTATCGATGAGGTCATCGATCCTTGGAAGCGGGTAGGCATCAAGATAGGTAAATAGATTGATAGTTTGGTTATAATCCACAACCATACGCTTCTTATGTCCGCTCGTAGTTACTAACACGTGCGCTCGCCACGGCGACCTCGAAGGCTGGATAATGCCATCTGCCAGAAGTCTTTTGATTTCAGATTGAATGAAAGTTTCATCGGATTCGCTATGGCATCTAGATTTTGTAATAATCGGCTGGCAATTTGGAGCAAGGTGCTCAAACAGGGGGAACGGTTCCACACGGGCCGCCATTAGGCCACAAATAGTAAAAGGAGGTCTGGATCCATGAAACGATATCTCAATTTTACGATGATATTTGAGGAAGTTGTGACCAAGTAATATGTCAGAGCAAAGGTTAGATAAAACGGATAGTTTCACATTGGAATAACAGGTGTCTTTGTGTCGAATGGAGCAAATAATATGTCCTTGGGTGAAACTAGAATGAGTAGTGGAGGCCATAACGATGTGCTCCCGAGATGTTTCGATATGAAATTTGTTAAGTTTTACAACTGAAGCGGAAATGCAGGTTTTAGAGCTCCCAGTATCGACAAGGGCTTGCAGCGGTATGTCATTCACAAAGATGTTAGTAACGGCACTGCAAAGGCTGCCGGGCGCGGCAGCAGACGTCATAGAAGATAAAACCGACATAGAAACGTTCGAGCCGTGATTTGTGCTTGGCCTGGATTTGCAAACGCTCTGGAAATGGCCTTTCTTTGTACACTTTTTACATGTCACATCTCTGGCAGGACACCTTGATCTAGGATGTCTGGCGTAGCCGCAAAATAGACATGTTGACTGGGAGGACGCAGCGACAGGTTCTTCTTGAGAAGATAGCTGCGGCTCAGATGGGATTTCAGTTTTCATCGTGGAGTTACAAGTCGTCAGCTGAAAGGAAGCGGCTTGTTTTTGGGCCAAGTGAAGCGATCTAGCCATCACGAAAGCGGACTGAAGATCGAGTGATTTTTGTTCCAATAATCTCTGCCGGATGAGTTAAGATTGTAGACCGCTGATAAAAGCACCTCTGATAACTTGATTCCTGTGTTCGTCGGCAGTGACTGGTAGAAAATTATAGTCACTAGCAGCGGAATTTAACTTCTGAATGAATTGGTCTAACGATTCACCGTTTTCTTGCCTGGCAGTGGCTAGGATGTGACGTGCAAAAATTTCGTTTTTGGGTTTTATGAAGATATCTTGTAGCATTTTGACGGCATCCTCATAAGAAGAGCACTGAAAAACCACCTCGAACAGGGCAGATGAGATATAATTCATAAACGTTTTGAACTTGTCCGGCTTCATGGACTCGATCGATTCTAAAAAATTGTTGAAAGTGTAGATCCAATGGGCCCAGCGTTTTCCGGCGTCAGAAGATTGAGGATCCACATCAAAGCGATCTGGGCGTAAGATTCGATCCATGAGATTGTTGTATTAATCGAGTAAATTGTAATGAACACGGATTATACCAGGAATGAGGGAAGAAGACAAAAGCCGATAAGGAGGCTTTACTCGATTAATAATTCGGACGTATGAGCTATAAAAACAGAAACATGTATTAGAACGGTAAATATGCCAAAACATGGAATACGGCAAAATCAAAAACACAACAGGGATCATGGGTGACTTATGTTGCACCACCCACAGCTCCAACCACACACCCCATATGCAGTGTAAACCCAAGGAATAAGACCGGGAGGCATGTGGATGGGAGCCACGTTTCATCAACGAAGCCGGCCCACACCCCTTCACAGGCAAACACAAGCACGTTGTATTTGTGGATTCAGGTGCACACAGAGCGGTGGCTAGACCGTAGTCCGCTCCATACTGAGGGCATGGAACCGCTCTTCGAGCCTAGCACGGCCACAAGGACCGCGCACCCCGTCCTTTCCAGCAACGACCAACTGTCTCCTAGAGCCAGTATGGACGAGGTAGTGGGTAATAAACATGTCAACATGCACATGTCACACATGCACATATCAACATGCACATCAAGCACAGACACACCGGGGATATCCAACAAAAGCCAATCACTTGAAACCACAAGATGAAATAAAATAAATCCAACAATGCATACAGATACGATGGCATAACTTGTTATTGTTTTACGCTGATTATTGCTCTATCACATAAACGCTTCTTGATTTTGTAACTTCCTTTGCAAGGTACACACGATTATGTATGTTGGATGGTTGTTTGTTTGCTCCAAATATATGTGCCCACAAGAGAACGGCCGTCTTATTGGTTCATTATTCCGATCTTTCCAAGCGTGCACGATGTCGGACGCACGGTCCATGCCTTTGATTGGCATCTCTCGGTCGACTGCACAACGTATGATACGGAGGAGTGGTGAAGAGCTCGCAAACCTGCTTACGTCTCATGATTTTAAAAGTAATCTACTTATTGTATGTTATTTGTTAGCGTCCTCCGCTGATGTTGATGCACGGGCATTTTGCATGAAACACGAATTGAGCATCTACGAACCTGCCTGTGCTAGCACTAGCACCGGTTTACCAGTGTCATTAAAAGCAACGAATGCTCCCGCAACTGTTGTTTCGTCCCACGGAAGCACTGAGGAAGTTCAGGAATGCCGGGAGATCCAGAAGACTAACAGTAAGTGCTGCCGTCATGCGACGTCACCCATCATCGTTTCCACAAAGTGCATTCGACGCCCTTCCGAGGACGTGACTTTCAATGAAGTTTTACACTGCATGTTTTGAAGCGAACGTCTCAGTAGCGCAGAACCATATTTTCAGGAATTTCCGATGTTCACATCCGGAGCTGCCTACATCATCACGATTCCTTATGAACACTCCTCATTATTGTTCTGAATACTTCATCAAGAGTGGACCTTATGTGCAACTTGGAATGGAAGCCGCATTAGGATGCAAAGCCAATCAGCAAAGTGTCCCTCATCCGCAGATATTAAACTTGTAATTGCATATCGATGGTATGACACTTTTCCGCAGCTCCAGACGAACCTTATGGCCTATATTTGGACGACTTATGCAAACACAGTCTGACATATTTGTCGTTGGAGTCTTCCGCGGTTTAACGAAACCAGCCGACGTGCATGAGTTTCTGCAGCCGACCATACAGGAACGTAAGGAAAGCGTATTGTTTCAATATTGTGGTCCATGCATCAGGTTGCACCTCATGTGTGTCGTTGCTGAAGTAGCTACAGGAGCTTATACAAAACAAGTTTAACAGCACTCGGAATATTTTGGGTGCCAAAATTTGATTACCGTCGACAATTAATGTTATTGTAATAATGTATACCTTTGTAGGCGTATGCAGGGGCCATCGCAGGACTTTCCGGCTTCTTCGGAGGATATCATGGGCAGCAATGAGGATTTCCACTCAGGACAACGAAGTGAATATCATGTTGGCGATTCAGCTTTCGAGGCTCTACGAATGGATATGATTGCCGACTTCCCAATCGAGTGTATGCACATGCCGTGATTTGGAGTGATCATTTTTATACACGTTAGCTAGAGATGGGAAACACCTCAGCTGCTGTGCCGCAATACATAAAAGAAAAAAGGGGAAAATGCAACAGGTGCAAGCTAGCTGAGCTACCGGTAACGGATGGCATTCGTTTCGGTAGGCTACCAGCCAGGTACCATGTAGCAAAAAAGTACTATACGAACTTTATAAGGCTATGTAGTGAGATAGTGTTTGGAGGGGAGGCTAAGAGGGATGGGATGGGACAAAGATACTCACAAAACGAACGCCACGGAGATCGGCTCCTAGCCATATCAGCAAGTGTATCTAGCCAAACGTGTTCATGGTCTTTCGGATCCCAATCACGGAGCCGTGACGCTCCAACCGAGACCAGCTCAGAAGTGAGGGCCTTCATTCCTCTCGACCAAGTCATCACTTGGCCACCTCGCCTCTTCTTCCATCCACAACCCCGGCGCACAAACAACGCACATCGCGGGAGTCGGTGGGCTAACATGCGCAACACGTGGCCCAGCCATCGGAGCCTGGTGCGTGAAATGACGGTGCTGAGCGGTTCATTTCCATTACCTGTGCCGCAAACAAGGCGTCGAACACACTCGATGCTTACTCGGTGTTCCCACCAGATGTGTGCTAAATTGAGAAGGCACCGGTGGTCGAACGTAACTAGCCTCTTCAGGTCCGTTGATCTAAGGGGGCAGGTTTCACAACCGTACACTAGGGTCGAACGTACCGCTGCACTGTGCATTCTACCCTTCAGCGAGAGATCGATGTCTCGCCGGCGCCGTAAGTGGCGAAGGTTAGCAAAAGCGCCTCGAGCTTTTGCTATACAGTTCGTGATCTCATCTTCGATCCCACGGGCGCTGATACAACTTCACAGGTAGTTGAATTTTTGAACGACTTCTAGATGATCCCCACCAACGGTCAGCGTACCAGGCGGTCTAGGACAACCTGGGAGGAACGCTTTGCACCTCGAGGGTGCGAAACAAAGCCCGAAGTGACGGACAGCCAGTACTAATCTGTCCAGGGGTACTTGACATGTTTAAAAGCAATCACAGATTAGGACAATATCATCAGCATACTCCAAGTCAAGAAGTCAATCACCGGGGAGCAGATCCACATCTTCTAAGTCGTGTCCTGTGAACGCGATTTCCCTGACTTCGTCAACAGCGAATTTGAAGAGGGAAGGTGACAGCGGGCATCCTTGACTCACACCGCTGGAGATATTAAAGGGCAACGACAGCTTGCCGTAAGCCCTCACTCTGCCCGAGCTACGACCATATAATGCTCGAATAATATTTACATTTTCCTCAGGTACACGTTACCGAGTAGACAGTCCCAAAGTGTACGTCCATCCACCGAATCGAATGCACCTTTGATATCGAGGAACACGACAATGGTGGGCCTCCAATATATGTGACGGTGCTCCAACAACTGACGCAAGGTGAAGATGTGGTCAATGCAGCCACGAGGTCGACGGAACCCGGCTTTTTCTTAACGAATATGGCTTTCACGAGTGCCAGTCAGTCTGTGAAGGATGACAGAGGCAAGCAATTCGGAGGCGATGGAGATCAGACTGAGTCCTCCATAACTGAAGCATTCCGATCGTGAGGCTCCCTTGAAAATTGGGACAGTTTCCTGCTGCCACAGTTACACTAGTAACTCGTATAAATCATCTACAAGAGCAGCTCCCCCGAATTCGAAGATCAACTGGTCTCGCGGCTTCATTTAACTTCAACAGTCCAATCTCACGTTCGAATCCTGAGCGAGAGGGTGGATTCAAATGGACAGCCCAAGGAGCGGAGCGACCAGTGGTCGGCGAGAAATCTAACAATTTCGACCGATTAAATTGCCTTTCAAAGTGCTCAGCCCAACGCTCTAAGCGTTTTGATAAGTTGTGGATAGGCTGTCCACTCTCGTCACGTATAGTTTTATTAACACCAGGTCTCCTGCTGCCCGTTTCCCGTATAAGACGGAATAACTCACAATGGTTACCAAGGGCAGCGGCCATTTCCATCTCTGTTGTACGACGAGACCACCAGGATTCGCGGTCTCTCTTCAGGCTAACACGGAGTTTCGCCCGGAGCTCTTTGCGAGTTTCATTGTGTTCGTTTCCAGCCGGAATATGCCGGCGAGCATCTATAAGTTCTAGAAACTGCGAAGAGACCCAATGTCCATGTTGGCGATTAAACATGAGGATTTGCCTGCTGCTAGTAAGGACTGGCGTATATGAGACCAGTTAGATTCAACTGCATCCAGTGAGCGCTTACTCAACTCGCATGACAGCGTACATTTATAAGCATTCAGAACAGCTGGCTTTATCAGTTGGCTGGTGTCAATGCACTCACAGCGTCGTCGTAAGCGTCCGCCACAACGCATCCGCATGTCAGCACATACAAGTGCATGGTCAGTGTCCACAAATGTGCTCCAAATCGAGCGACAGTACTGGACGCAGCCCCTACATCGGTAACTTATCGCAATGTGATCGATTTGCGTCCATAGCTGGTTCGAGGCTGGTGGGCGCCAAGTCACTCTCCGGCGGGTGCTGTGTCTGAAAATAGTGCTCGTAAGAAATAAGCGAGCATTTCCACACAGATGAAGTAACCGCTCACCGTTATCATTACGGAAGATTACACCATGTTGGCCGCCCAGATGCAGCTCATCTGTGGATAATTTTCCAACTTGTGCATTCAGATCCCCCGCCAGCACAATAGTGTCCCAGCTTTTTCTGTGGCGAAGGAGCTCGTTCAATTGGCGATAGAAGTCGTCTTTTACGGAATCATCGCTAGAGTTTGTGGGTGCATAGGTAACGATGATGAACAGACACCTGTTACTTCCGCGCGACTTCGAAGCTTTGAACGAGCCAGCCAATCGGACCGCACAAATCCGGCTACTGATTGGGATCCAATCAACCAAAGCAGCTTCAGCCCGGGGACTCAGGGCAATACCAACACCGGCTTGGCCGGTGCTCGAAGTTGCATCGTAACCGGATAGGCGCAATGAGAAAATGCTGCTTGTGTCACCTGAAGGGGATCGCAAAATGAGCACAGAGCTCTAGTCTTGCAGGCGAGTCTCCGATAAGTAGCAGATATGGATCGAGAGGGTCGCTAATGCTCGGGCAAGTGCTGCCTGTTGACCGATCTGAAGCAATGTGCGAACACTGAGGCATGCTAATCTGAAGGGTGATCGAGGGCTCTAAATGGAAGCCGATGAACTGGAATGGACCGCTTGGTTGGACATGGGCTTGTCGACGGAAGGAATGACGCTCCGGGTTTACATGTGAGTTGAAATTAGAAGGTAAAAGCCTATCAAAGCAAGGTGGGTGGAGCCAAGAATTGAGGGGTTGAAAACAAGGGGGATAAAAGTGAAGTTGGAACGGGACGGTAAGAGTGAAAACGCATAAGAGAGGGAATAAGAAGATGGGTAGGCTTGAGCAGTAACATCCAAACCCTATCGACTCTGCTCGATGCAGCAAATAGGGCGCCGTTGATTATGCTCTGCCACGGTCAATATGCAATCTCAACAGTCTAGCAACTAGACATAGAACCAACAAAGCCATGGAGATCAGTGGATAGGAGACAGTCATTGCGTCATGATCATCGTGGCATGGTAGTTGAAGGTGGGTCACACACTTCAGCTAATATGCCGTAAGAATGGAACATTTTGACAAAAAATAGAACAAAACATTTTTAGCGACGGTCAGAGCATCAAGAAATTGTTTGACGAATGATTCATAGTATTGCGTGGACATGATACTATCAGGTTGCACATGCCTAGACAGGAGAATGATTAGGGTTCCCAACCAAAGCCTTTGGTTCAAAAACCTGACCGCAAGGCAGCGGGTTTGGCGCTGGGCTACAAGGAGTCCGTTTTAAGGAATAAGGAACCACTCCTATTCCAACCCCCAACTTGGAGGACCAGGAGGCTGAGTTTGCCTGGCCTCTAACCATTGACCAATGTGGTATGAGTGGCTCTGAAGGTGCAAAAAAGCACCATGCAGCATAGCTCAATGGATCGCTGAGGCACACAAACCATCGCACCACGGTAAGGTCCAGCCTCATTGTGATGGCTGGAGTGATGAAAAGGCTCATCACGTTATGGCATTGTAGACAGATCGAACAGGACGTTCGTTTGCCATTTAAAGATTTCAATCGCATCAACGACCGCTTAACGTTGTGCGCTGGCTGCCTTACATCAGACTTTTCACGGAAAAACCGAACACTGAAAGCTGTGGACAGATAGAAGGCAACCGAATTTCGTCAGTTTCTATTATACCTCGGACCAGTGGTTTTGAACGGCATTTTGCCAGACAAACTGTACGAAAACTTTCGCAACCTTTCAATCGCTGCGTATGTGCTTTGCAGAAAAATGTGGTGCTCATACCACATGAAGCATGTAGTGAAAATGATGGGCGAAATACATGAACAATTCGCGGCAATTTACAGTAAGAGTGAGTTGGTTTTCACCGTGCAATGCCTGCAGCACATATACGCGGACGTGGATCAATTTGGACTCAGATTCTTTCTCCGCATTTCCGTTGGAGTCATTTTTGCATCCTTTAAGGTGCATGGTGCGTGGCCCTCATGTGCGAACGTCGCAAATAATCCGTCGCATTGCGAAGCGTTCGGCGCCACCTCTTACTAAGAAGTCCGGGTGTGTTGATGACACGGGTTCTGTGATGGTTTTGGGTAGGGCTAGCACTATACTGCCGGCTTAATGCTGCAGGGTGCGTTTGTTCCCATAAGCATACCAACAACGTAGTCATTGTACGCGATGTCTCGTCTATCGTCATTTGTGTCAGAAACTCGGAAGGGTATATCCAGCGGTATTTGCATCAGGAAGCACTATTCGACCCATGCATACCCACAGGAGACCTCTGCATCTTTAAGTGCATTTCTAAACGCCAGGTCAGATGCAAGTGTCTTCTCCTTCCGCTTGATGGAAGTACAGTATTCTACCCTATATTGCACAGTAGGCGTTGAGAAGGGAATAACTGAAGTTTATGAAGGTAACAAGTGGCTTTCGTAGAATTATCATTGTTTTTATTTCAGGTGTCATACAACATGACACGTAAAGGCAGGGTAAAAAGAACGACAAAGTTTCCATGATGCAATAAATACTTTTCTTTCACTGGTTGCTCTTTTCGCCTTCTATTAAACATAACTGTACCTACTAATGAACTCGATCGTTTCGTGTCATTAAATTCGAAGATGTAAGCGTAGCCGTTGTACATGCGAGCTGGAGGGTCAGGTTCGGTGGCCTAAATTGCCTTCACCGTAAATAGTCTCTGATACTTAACAACAGTCCGCTACCAGCAGCAGCTCCCTTGTATAGGGTGAGGACTCACAGGTGTACAGGTAAATCTACGATGTTATGCACACAACGCTTTGCAAATGACTACACTAAAGCCAAGAAACTGGAAGGCGTGTTACGGGAATTGTCGGAGGCTTCTTCCAACGACGCAACTTGTTTCATGGAGCGTGGAGGAAAACGCAAGATGTATGTGCAAATGAGGCTCTGTTTATTTTCAGCATTCCCGTCCATTTTCCGGAGTGCGAGACTCCACTTAAGAAGTCGCGTCCATACACTTCATACTGTGTGGACGTTGATTACTCCGCCAATGTTACAGCTGCGGAAATACTAACCGGATAGTGACCAGAACGTGGATCCACTGAATAACACGCCGGTGAGGTCTAGGTAAGTGGCATTAAATACCATATATTATTAGCTCCATCTCTCTATTTCAGACTTCAATGCCAGAAACGCATGCGGATGTATTAAGTTATAGCCTTAAAGTAGTGTGCAGTGAGCTATGACAACCCTTATTATGCCAAAATAGTTAGGCTTGACTATCTGACGTCTGAGTTCGTCAGGATACGCGAACACGTTCATTCTCTGGAGTTGAAAATGAGCTCCATGAATCGACAGATGGCCAGCGGCAGGTCAGGAGCCGTTCCACTATCGGTGATCTTTGTGGAAGAGCTCATCACTCATAACGTGTGACTGCAAAACCATGACAGTATGCAGATGGTAATGCGCATATTCATATATCACCGGTTTTAGATGATTACTTCGGGAATCTCGGTGGCTAGTCACGCACGGAATGCGTGGGCAATATCATGCATTCTTTGATGACAAATGCGCTGGTACCCCAGGTAAACTGGCGAGGCGTAAATGCGAAGCAGCGCATAAGCGGCTCTCATTTGGCCCGGGCCATAATTGGTAAGCTACGTTAACTACGGTGAACAAAATCCTTATAGATGCGACCATGCGCCAACGCTTCGTAGGATGCATGGGATCCCTGGTGATCGACTAGATTGATCCAGCGTATCAAAGACCGTGTGACTTTCCATCGGATTTTCAGTACAACTCCGAGGATAGGTGATAAAAGATTCTAACTGTTCATCATGAAATTACATATCACGTTCAGAATTTTGTCACTTCTTTTGCGTATCTAAGCTGACGGAGAGTGCGTATCATGGGTGATGGCTGTCATGTAGCTGAGATTTGGGCTGCGTACATCGCGTAGAAGGATTAGCAGATCTGATTTCTGAGCGCACGAAATTTCCCGCAAAAGGGGTGAATTTCGGATGCCCATCGTAAGCTTCAAACTCGTATATGAGAATAATTCCGGTTCCTTAAGAGCCGGTTTGTGCAGACAACTGCGTTGGTCGTAGAAATGTATTACAAGTTATACGAAATGGGTCCCTGCGACTAATGAAAAGCGAACGCCATTCGCTACTCTAAACCCGAAATGGGACTAATTTCGGACGCCCGGGAAGGACTGCCATACAGCTGTACAAAAGAATAATGGAATGCGCTGCGGAGTGATTTTGTGCAGAAGAGTTCAACAGGCGCATGAATTTGGTATAAGTTGTTGAAATAAGTTATTGGCGATGGAGGTAATGCGGAAGCAACAGTGTACTATGCGCCAGAATTTAGTCCAGAATTGGACTAATTTCGGGCACTCACGACCGCACGTAATTTATGTCGCCGAGAGGAATTTCGGGCGCCTATCAGACGTTGATGCCGTCAGTGAGACCGCTACGAGTTTCTACGGATGTGACAATTTAACTCATATGCATAACATTTATTGAGCAAACATTTGTCCGCTTTTTTGTTTCGTTGTGTTTCATTGAGTTCCTAGAGCTGTAGAGGATCCATGTTAGCCCTATCATCTCCAGTTTAGCACCAAGACCATGTATGTCTGTGCGACCCGGAGCATTCGCAGTAGGACAGTACGGTCCTGGTACCTAAGAGGCGTTTGAAACTCCTCGGTCGTGTCAATAACAGTCGTCGGAAGACGACTCCAGTCATTCAGTACCCGAGTGGAGAGGGCGCCAGCTGTGCCGTCTTTGAGCCACCTCGGTTTGAAAAGTTTCCAGTTGTCACCACGTGAAGAGCCACCTATGTTGAGCTGAAAAAGCTGCTGTAGCTTGTTCCCAACTTCCCCTCTTAGTATGCGCCTCATAAAAAGATGAGGCCACCACGACAGCGACGGTATTCCATGGAGAACAGATTCATCTCATGAAGCCGAAGGGAGTAGGGAAGATCACGAAGCCCGGAAACGGCCTCTAGATCTTTTCGATTAAGGCGCATTCAACCATAGAGAGAGAAAATGTAGCTGGCAGCCCATACTCCAGACTCGGTCGTACATCTGAAATGAACAGGAGCCTGAAGATCTTCGGTGTCATTCGAGAGAAGGATCTTCTTACGGCACAACACATCCTGTTTGCAGTGCCAACCTTTTTCATTGTATCCTGTGTGGTCTTTAGACCAGGTGCTATTATTACGCCTAGATCTTTCTCCTGAGTGGCGTATTTGAGAAGGAACCCACCAACGTCATCAATACAGAATGAATACGCGGTGCACTCCCGCTTGTGTTACCTTCGTTTATCACGGCATGCTTGTCGTGTTTCACTGTTTGAGCCTTGCTCTGGAAGTTTAGGTTTGAGAGTGGTTGGTTAACACAGAACAGATATCGAACTTCGTGTTTGGTTGATATTTCTA
Source organism: Dicrocoelium dendriticum (assembly GCA_944474145.2). Classification (NCBI taxonomy): domain Eukaryota; kingdom Metazoa; phylum Platyhelminthes; class Trematoda; order Plagiorchiida; family Dicrocoeliidae; genus Dicrocoelium; species Dicrocoelium dendriticum. The sequence continues at coordinate 11,725,406 of OX104067.1, read as the reverse complement.
CGGGCTTGAAAGTGCCAGATATATGGGAAACGCTGATTCACTGTATCCCTCTGTTGGTCATTCGATTTTCCTTGTGGATTTACCTGAGAAGCTTCCCTTTCATTCTCTTCGGACTACCGTTAAATCGAAGGAGTACTATTTCCGTTGGTTCACTGCTTCGCCTTAGGCAGGTGATTTTTGTGCGGCAACCCACTTGTTGTATCGTGAATTTTGACGGCGTGCGTGCCGTGCTTCATCGTCCAAGCTTTTTAGCAAACTTTAGCCTTGTCGAATTTTCGTGTGGTGCCGAAGGATTTATAAGTCCCAACTTGCTCGGATCTTTTATCCGTCACTAACTTGCTAGTCCCTACATACGCTGAATCCTTCATCTCCACGAAAGCGACACCAGCAAACTTTGCTAACCTTCATCTAATCCCAACGTTTGTGTGGACACTCTCCTGCCCGAAAAAGTGCATCATTTCGGGTACCGCCGGTGAGTGCAAATCGGTGCGTCCTTTTCGCTTGCGGTAGTAGCCGACTTTCGTTGGCTGCATTGTGGGTCTTCGCAAACCGGTCCTCACTTTTTTGTTCTGCTCCCACTTATCTTTTCTTCTTTGCTGTCAAGATGGCTAAAAAAGTTGTGGGTGTTTTCGGGTCTTAAATCAGCAGATGCAGTTTCCATATGCGGTTTAAGGAGATGCGCTGTATCTGGAACCGAAATCTCGGTAGTATGCAGTGCGATCTTTGCGATAGTTGGTTTCATGAGGCATGCGCCGGTTTGCCTACAGCTTAGTATGCTCTCATGGCAAGCAACATGAGGTTCCTGTATAGTTGTAGATTATTTTAAGCTTAAGGCACGGTGCCGCGTAACCACGAAGGATTGCGTTGATTCGCTCGTATCCAGATTGACAAACATGGAAAGAGTGTTGTCTTTGCTGTTGATCACTTTGGATGGGAAAGATGAAGGTTTAGTAGAGCGCCTGACACCCTCCGTTGTTCTCGGCCAGGTGAAATTGGCGGATAGTAGCACGCAAACGGATTCCGTCGACCTAACACCTTTTCCAACAACAGATTTGAGCTAGTTGGCGATAAACAGTTGGAGCGAGTACGTGATTCCACTGCTAGTGACGAAGTATTACAGACCTCTGTACCAGCAAAACGTAGGGGGAGCAAAAAAAAGTAAGCTATAAGCTTGCAAAATGTGGTAGTAACGGAGTGCACAGTAGGTCAGGTAAGCACTCCTCTTGCAATGCCTTCGGTATTGAGTTCTACGGCGTCTCTGCCTAAAGACTCTTCTTACGCCGCTAGTGCATTCAAGCAACCAGCCACCCAGTTGCAGGTTCCTGTGACTGTGGCGTGTGGAGTAGACACTACTCGCCGTAGTGACTTCTACACCGATAGGTGTTGGTTTTAGGAATGTCACGGAGTTCACTGTCGCCCCTCCAAAGGAACGAATGCTTGATGACCTTCCATGGTTTAAGATTTGCGTTTCTAAACTTCTACCGCCCGGGTTTCCTGGCGTAAATGCACAGAAACTTATTCGGCTTGGGTCTGTGCCGGGCGACGTCGCGGACGTCAAACCCCGTTTTTGAGGATCGTTCTTACATTGGGCGAGCGCAATACGCTTCTGCGTTTCGCTTCTAAACTCAAGGGTTCTAGGGTCACTATAAAAGGTGACCTCCTTTTGGATGATGGGGTGAAATTGAAAGCCGCCATAAAAGACCTAAAGGCCCATTCCGAGGCGGGTGAAGCGAGTGTTCGATTGGTAGGTTTTTGTGTAGTGAGTCGGAGGTCAACTTCCGCACTTCCAAAGCCCGTTCTGGTGACACCGGATCCCCGCCTCACAAACCCTATTTCCTTAAAGTAGTCATCAGTAACGTGAGTGGTCTGAGGAACAAAACATGCGAGATGGGCATTCTAGTAGAAAGCTTCCGGCCAGATATACTTGCTTTTAATGAGACGCGGCTGTTCGCCGACATTCTTGACAGTGAAGTATGCCTGCCTGGCTATATCCTACTGCGAGCTGATCGTAGAGGTTTGTAAACCAGAACTCCTTAAACATTTAAGGAACCTGTTTGTTCAATTCCCCTGATGTAACTGATGAGGCTCTTTCGGTGTGCGTGCACATCTTTCACGCAATTTTAAATCCTGTTCCAGTCCCA
>OX104067.1:11642611-11722781 GCA_944474145.2 Dicrocoelium dendriticum | reverse complement strand
ACAATGTTTCATTGTTCCATGCAGATGAAACAGTGCCTCATCTGTAAAGATGACAGAATGAATATTCCCGTGATCCAGAAACCAGCGGCAAAATTCATGCCGCTTCTCCGGATCGCAGGGGTTCAAAACCTGCACTTGGAGTGCACGGAATCTTCAAAATTTTCGTTCCTGTAATATCCGGTGTACCCCATATCGGCTCGTGCTACAGTGCTGTGTGATCCGACGTATGCTGAGAAGGGGACTTTTTGATACTTCACTGACTACAGCGCAAGCTGAATAGTCGTCCGTGGTGATGCGAGGCGGTCCGGTTCTCTTCATGTCACACACAATCTCAGTTTGCTCGAACTTCACTAGTTTAAGCACGTACCGGCCGGTGACGGGACGCATTCCTGCGTTCGTTGCATTGTATCTTAGTGAAGCTGATGCGGCGTTTCAGCCGCATTCACCATACAGCCGAATAATCAGCGCGCGCGGATTAACAGACAAGTTACATGACCCCGACTGCAGTGCCCGTTCGTGCTCCATTACCTGAGGCAGTGCTTCAATGATATCGACTCGACTTGCATTGTCTAATATCGCAATGAGGCTGGACCTTACCGTGGTGCGATGGTTTGCGTGCCTCAGAGATCCATTGAGCTATGCTGGGTGGTGCTTTTTTTGCACCTTTAGAGCCACTCATACCAGATTGGTCAATGGTTAGAGGCCAGACAAACTCAGCCTCCTGGTCCTCCAGGTTGGGGGTTGGAATGGGGGTGGCTCCTCATCTCATAAAACGGGCTCTGTAGTCCAATGCCAAAACCCGCTGCCTTGCGGTAAGGTTTTTGAACCAAAGGCTTTGGTTGAGAACCCTAATCGTTCTCCTGTCTAGGCCTGGGCAACCTGACAGTATTCTGCCCACGCAATACAATGAACCTTTCCTACAACAATTTCTTGATGCTCTGGCCGTCGCAGAGGATAATAAACGGCGCCCTATCTGCTGCATCGAGCAGGGTGGATAGGGGTTTGGATGCTACTGCTCAGGCCTTCCCGTCTTCTTATACCCCTTCTTGTGCTTCTGCATCCTTATTGTCCCGCTCCAACTTTACTTATATCCCCCCCCATTTTCAATCCCTCAATTCTTGGCCCTCCCCCAGCTTACTTCAATAGTCGCTTGTCTTCTAATTTCAAATCACACACAATCGCAGGGCCTCGCTCCAATCCAGTCGACAAGTCCATGTTCAAGCAAGCGGACAAAGTCAGTTCATCCGTTTCCCTTTGGAGTCCTCGTGTCTCGCTAAGATTGGCATGCCTCAACGTGCGCACTTTGCTGCAGATTGGCCAACAGGCAGCACTTGCCCGCACACTAGAGACCCTATCGATCGATATTTGCTGTTTATCAGAAACCCACCTGCAAGGTTCGAGCTCCGTGCTTACCCTGAGATCCCCCACATGCGACACTGGCGGCACATTCTCATTGCGCCTATCTGGCGATGATGCAGCTTCAAATGCCGGTCAAGCTGGCGTCGGCATTGTTTTGAGTCCCCGGGCTGAAGCTGCCTTGCTTGATTGGATCCCAGTAAACAGTAGAATGTGCGCCGTTAGATTAGCTGGTTCGTTCCGTGCTTCGAAGTCGCGCGGGGACAAACGGTGCCTGTTTGTCATTGCGGCCTACGCCCCTACAAACTGTAGCACTGATTCGGTAAAAGATGATTTCTATCAGCAACTTCACGAGCTCCTTCGTTACAGAAGGAGTACGGATACTGTGGTGCTGGCTGGCGATCTAAACGCCCAAGTCGGAAAGTTGTCCTCTGATGAGCTTCATCTGGGTGGCCAACATGGTGTAGGCTCCCGTAATGATAATGGTGAGCGATTGCTCCAGCTGTGTGAAGATGCTCGCCTGTTTCTCGCGAGCACTAACTTTCGACACAGCACCCGCAGAAGTGTGACTTGGCGGCCACCAGCCTCGGGCCAGTCATGGACGCAAATCGATCATATCGCGATCAGTTACCGCTGGAGAGGCTGTGTCCAAAACTGTCGCTCGATTTGGAGCACGAGCGTGGACTCTGACCACGCACTTGTATGTGCCGACCTCCTGATGCGTTTCGGTGGACGTCCGCAACGTCGATGTGAACGGATTGACACTAGTCAGCTTGCGAAGTCAGATGTTCTGAATGTGTACCAAGATGCGCTGACATCTGGGCTGAGTAAGCGCCCACTAAACACCGTTGAAGATCACTGGTCGCATACTCGTCAAGCGTTGCTGTTAGCAGGCATGTCTTCATGTGGCAAAACAAATTGCAAAACCGGACATTGGGTCTCTACACAGTCTCTCGAACTTATGGATGCTCGCCGACGTATTCCGGCTGGAAGCGTATACAATGAAGCACGCAAAAATCTCAGGGCGAAACTACGTGCTAGCCTAAAGAAGGACCGCGAAACCTGGTGGTCTCATCGTGCCTTTGAGATGGAAACTGCCGCTGCCATTGGTAATCATCGTGAGTTATACCGTCTGATACGGGCAACAGGCAGCAGAAGACCTGGTGTTAGCGAGACTATACGCGACGAGAGTGGGCAGATGATCCACAGCCTGTCAAAACGCTTGGAGCGTTGGGCTGAACACTTTGCTATGCAATTTAACCAACCTGAGTTATCGTTTTCTTCTTCGGGCATTGAGCGCCCTTCTCTTTGGGCCGTCTCCTTGGATCCGCCCTCACGCGCAGAAGTCGAATGTGAGATCAAGCTGTTGAAATTGCATAAGGCCGCAGGAGCAGATACGATTCCTCCAGCCCTCTTCAAATTCGGTGGACCTGCTCTAGTAGATGATCTACACGAGTTGCTAGTAAAACTTTGGGAGCAGGAGACAGTCCCGACAGACTGGAACCGCTCCGTCATTGTCCCAATTTTCAAGGGTGGCTCCCGTTTAGAATGTGGCAATCATAGAGGGATCAGTCTGATTTCGATTGCCTCTAAATTGCTTGCCTCTCTCATTCTCCACAGACTGAGTGGCACTCGTGAAAGCCAGATTCGTGAAGAGCAAGCCGGATTTCGTCGAGGTCGGGGCTGCATCGACCACATCTTCACATTGCGTCAAGTGTTGGAGCACCGCCATGTTTATTGGCGACCCACCGTTGTCGTGTTTCTTGACATAAAAGGTGCCTTCGACTCAGTCGATCGATGTGCCCTTTGGGACTGTCTGTTGAGGAAAGGTGTGCCTGATAAATATGTAAATATTATCAAAGCGCTGTACGCACATAGTTCGGGCAGGGTAAGGGTTTATGGCAAACTCTCGCCACCCTTCAGTATCACCAGCGGTGTGAGACAAGGATGCCCGCTGTCACCTTTCCTCTTCAACTTCGCTATTGATGAAGTCATGGAAACAGCGTTCGCTGGACACGATCTAGAAGGTGTGGAGCTACTCCCTGGTGAGCGACTTCTTGACTTGGAGTATGCAGACGATATTGCCCTAATCTGTGACAGCTCCCAAACATGCCAAACAGCACTGAACCGATTAGCACTGGCTGTCAATCGTTTTGGGCTATGCTTTGCTCCATCGAAATGCAAAGTACTTCTCCAAGATTGGCAGGGACCCAACCCTGCGCTAACGCTTGGTGGTGATCTGCTAGAAGTCGTTCAGGAATTCAAGTACCTGGGCAGCTATATTAGCACCCGTGGGATTGAAGATGAGGTTACGAACCGTATAGCAAAAGCTCGAGGTGCTTTTGCCAATCTCCGCCACCTGTGGCGCAGACGCGACATTACTCTCGCCCTGAAGGGCAGAGTTTACAACGCAGCCGTCCGTTCAACTCTCCTATATGGCTGTGAAACCTGGCCCATCAGGTCGACAGACATGAAGAGACTCGTCACATTCGATCATCGCTGCCTTCGCAGCTTAGCTCATGTCTGGTGGGAACACCGCGTGAGCAATGAGCGTGTTCGGCGTCTCGTATTTGGTACAGGAAGAGCGAGTGAACCGCTCAGCACGATTATATCACGCACCAGGCTCCGATGGCTGGGCCACGTGTTGCGCATGCCAGCACACCGACTCCCACGACGTGCTTTGTTTACGCGTTGTGGGTGCGGTTGGAAGAGGAGGAGGGGAGGCCAAGTGATGACTTGGTCGAGAGAAATGAAAACCCTCACTTCGAAGTTGGCGTCGGTTGGTGCATCCCGACTGCCTGGTTGGGGTCCTAAGGACGGTGAACACGTTTGGTTGGACACACTTGCTGATGTGGCTAGGTGCCGGCCCCAATGGCGTTTGTGTTGTGAGTTCCTTTGTCCATCCCCCTCCTGTTTAGCATCCCCCTCCAATCACGATCTCAATCGTTTGGCATAGTATGACTTTCTTTTACGGCAGCCAGCTGTTAGCTCTCCGGAACGATGTCCATCCGTTACTGGGGACTCAGCGGGCGTGCCACTGTTTGTTGTTGTTGTTTTGTTTTTTCTTCTTTTCTTGCCTTTTGTATTGCGGCACAATAGCTGAGGTGTTTTCCACCTCCAGCTAACGTGTAATGATGATGATGATGATGATGTCTGATGTCTCGAAATTGACCTTTCTACAGCTTATTGGTAAAAGCGACCGTTGTACGATCTCCTTCTTATGGATTAAACGTCTAGTTATTCAAGCCCGGAGCGCACACCGTCGCAACTTCTGGCGCACCGACGCATTCATGGTAAGAGCGGCAGCAATTACGCTGGACCGGAATGTTCCGCGACACTTGGAACTTGATGCTGCTTGGAACGATCTATTCTCCAAGATTAAGCTACTCATTGCGGAGGTCATCCCATTCCACAGTAACAGGCCTCTCTCCAAGCGTCCCCCCTTCATCGGACGAGAACTCAAGGCCACCATGAAACAACGACGAAAACTATGGGGCAACTTCAAACTTTCCCGCTTAGACTCAGACTACTTTAAATACAAGGAACTTCTGCTCCCTGCAGAAACGTGAAAAGAGGCAACGATATGAGCATGGCTTTGCTGAACAATCCCTTTCTAGGCCAAAGAATCTGTTCTCATACCTTAACGGATCATCCAAGGCCGGCTGTGGAATTCCTGTGTTGCCTACAAACGAGCCAGGTATAATACTCTATGATGATAACGCCAAAGCTGACCTCTTGGCTCTATAGTTCTCCACAGTATACACGAAGGGAGGCACAATAGCAACCAACCATGTACTTGCACATCCAGTACCTCTGGAACATGATATAGATGCAGGTGATACCTTGAAGTTACTACTCGAACTGAACTCAGGTTCCTCACCAGGCCCAGACGAGCTACACCTCCATTTTCTCAAGATGGTAGCAGAACTCACTGCCTCCCCACTTTGTCAACTTTTTCTGCTCTCTTTTACAGCTGGTCGACTACCTATCGACTGGAAGATGGGCGTACTTATGCCGAAATACAAGGTTGATAACCGCCATGACCCTGCGAACTATCGGCCGATTTGTTTGACGTCGGTCGCCTGCCAGATCATGGAAATACTCATTAAATGTGCCATCCATCGACACTGCAAACATCTGAACCTCACTTCGTCTACTCAGCATGGTTTCCGTAGGGGACGTTCCTGCAGCACTAACCTACTAGGCGCAAGCGAGAAGTGGACTAAGTCACTGGATGCTTGAAAACGCTTAGATGTGGTTTTCATTGACTACAGCAAAGCTTTTGACAGGGTACCTCATCAGTAACTACTCTCTAAGCTCTGCGGAATTGGCATAACAGAGAACGTCCTACTATGGATCAGTGACTTCTTGCAAGGCCGGAACATGCAAGTCAAGGTAAGCGAGACCCTTTCATTTCCAGTGCCTATGTTCAGTGTGGTACCACAAGGCTCCGTCCTCAGATCGGAATTGCTCAAGATCTATATGAATGACCTACCTACCTACAAACCGACTGTCTGATCTATTCAGACGACCTCAGGCTATGGTTGGAAGTGTCCAGCCTAGAAGATACCGACCGATTACAGGAAACGCTTGATCTGCTGCACGCTTGGTCTACCAAGTGGGGTTTGCTGGTCAACAGTGATAAGTGCTCTGTCCTTCCCATCGGTACTGCTGAACCACAGCGCCTTTATCACATTGGCTGCTATTTACTCAACATTGCCACACAGGAAAAGGACTTGTGGACAATAGTATCCTGTGATCTCAAAACTACCCGTGACACAATAAAGAAGACTGCTACGACGAATAGGATGTGGGCGTCATAAGATCATTCTCTAAAATGACGCCGCAGATATTCAGACTTCTCTTCACCTCCAACATCCGTCCAATCTTTGAATTTGGACTTCCGGCCATAGCCCCACTACTGAAGTATAAAAGTGACAAGATCGAAAAAGCTTAGCGACGAGCCTAGACATTTGTCGTTTGGCTACGCGAACTCCCGTATTCCGCCCGACTACAGAAGATGAACCTTTTCCCCTTAGATTATCGCCGAAACCACTTTGACCTCAACTATACTAGGCTTATTCTACGAGAAGAATTGGGAAACGAGCTGAGGCAGTTTTTTCAACCAAGACTTGGCAATTCGACTCGAAGTCACAGCTGGAAGCTGTTTAAACCCAGGAGCTTCAAAGTCCGTTCAGACGTTGCTCTCTCTCTCTCTCTACTCCAGTACTTAATGACTGGCATCGACTGCTGGACCCGATTGCCATTGCGCAGTCAGAAGCGAGTTTCAGACGTTTGCTAGACACTTACCTACTGAGTACTCCAGGATCCTGCATGACGCTACATCCTGAGCTATGCCACAGCTATCACGCCTGCAATCCTTGGAAGATCGGTAAGTGAAGGAGCTGACAGGGGACCACCCTTCTGTTTTCTACCACTCAATGAACTTACTAAGGAATAGATGGAAGGAACTGTCGGTAAGCTGTAAGTTTTCTGATGTGATTGCGGTTACTGAAACCTGGATGACAGCGGGATCTAGTCGGTGACTTAATATCTGACTATTCAGAGTAGATAGACCTGGACAGCAGGCAGATGGTGGCGTACTTCTCCTTATCAACAGCCAATATGGAAATTGGGAAGCTCCGTTCCTTATGAAGACAGTAGGTATCCAAGTTGTCTCTTGTTTTCTGGAAATGGAAGGCCTGCTAGAGATAATAATCTGTGTGTACCGTAGACCTTCCTCTACGCGAGCAGATGTGGAACTTCTTGGTTTGCTCAAACGGGCAGCAGTTACTGCGCCGAACTTTGTGTTCACTGGAGATTTAAACCTCCCACACGCAGATTGGGTGCATGCTTCTAACACCGTGGAAACGCTGGACAAGGAAATTGTAAAATGAATGCAGGGAAATGCCTTCGTCCAGTATGTCAAATTTCCGACAAGAAACCGTCTTGGTTGCGCTCTTTCAACGCTAGCTATTATAACATCTAAATATGGCCACTTGCCAAATATGCAACCTCAGGCTACCATAGGTAAAAGTGACCATTGTGTCATTACCTCCTCTTTAAATACCAAAAGGTTCCCCAAAAAACACCGGCTGTGAGGACCCTTGGTCGTATTGATCTAAATAAGTCACGTGATGGAACACCCCAGCTCATTTGGGTTCTTGAATTGGATCAGGCCACATTAGAACAAAGCTGGAGCTTATTCAAGAGCGGGCTCGTTCAGCTACTGGACGAGTTTGCCCCGTTGAGCTCCAGGAAGCAGTCCAGTAAACCTAGAGGATGGCGCCACAGAATCAGTCGTGCGATAAAATAGCGCAACATATCTTGGGACTAGTTTTAAAAATCAGAAGGATTTACCCGTTGGTTGTAGTATAAGAATTGTCGCAATGCAGCAATAAAGATGCAGCGACAAGCGGAGTATTGCTGTGAAGTCAGACTGACCAGCAATATAAAGCAAAACTAAAGGTGTATTATAGTTATGTTCAATCCAAGCCTTCTTTAAGGCAAGGAGTTGGTAATTTACTGGCCGATGACGGTAGTCACACCACAGAGGATGTAGCCAAAGCAAAGGTGCTTCTGTGCTTTTTTCAAAAAGGTCATTGTACAGACGATGGGTTTCCTATACCCTCACCTTCATATTGTCAAAATACTAGTACAATGATGGCTACACCACTTACTGCAGCGGAGGTCTATGGGGTACTGGCTGGCTTAGACCCACATTAGGTCGGCTGGACCTGACCATGTGCATCCTGCCATTGCTAAACCGCTGGCTGACATACTTCAATACCCTGTCTTGGAGATTTTCAATATATCACTACGTGAAGGTTGGCTACCACAGGACTGGAAGGAGGCAACTGTTGTAGCCGTACATAAAGCAGGTTCCAAAACCTTACCCGTCAGTTACAGGTCTGTAAGTATTACCATCATTTTACTCAAATGCTTGGAAAGCCTTATTCGAAAACCAGTATGTGAGCACTTAGTTGATCACAACTTAATTCATCATCATCAACAGCAGTATATCAGTCATTTGAACTGATGCTTCGCTGCCATGCAGCCATGATGACCTATGAAATAAAGAATAAGAAGAGGGAGAGAAGGGGGACTTACCTGAAAACCTTAATGCCTTAAGCAAACATTCAGGGTCAAGGCGCCTACACCTTGTGTTAACAACATACTGTCACAAACAGCTGGCTATCGTACAAAGATAAGGCGGCATCGGCGAGACACAAGGCGAGTCACGTGGACTCCAGTCCGGAAGGCGAGACGGACCGACGGCATCCGGTTTGGTCGTCAGTGACTTCATTTCCCGCTGCCAAGTCAACTTCTGTCTACCTCGAGCCTTGCGCCACCCTACACCTGGCAGGCTAAACAAAGCCCTCCTAGGTAAGCGGTGACCAGGCATACGTAGTACGTGCCCGAGCCAACACAACTTATTCTGTGCCATCTGTTGTTCTAGGGAGTTAGCATGATTATCACCACCTAGTACTCGCCTACGCACATCATCGTTGCGCACAGGCTGGTGCCATCCGACATCAGCAATGCTTCGCAGACAACGATGATCAAAGACTTGAAGGCGCCTCAGATCTTCAGACCGAAGGGGCCAAGTCTCACTCCCATAGAGCAGAACGGCCCTCACTGTGGCCTTGTATACCCGGCCTTTCAGACGAAGGGAAACTCAGTTCCGTGTCCAACGATGTCGCAGGTTCAAGAACGTAGCTCTAGCTTTTGCATTGCGTGAGCTGACGTCAGTTTCTATGCGCCCATCATTGCTGATGCAGCTGCCAAGATAAATGAATTGATCAACCACCTCGACTTCCTCGTTAGCAAGGGCGAAGAGGTCATCAAGTGGCTGGTGGTCCTGCTGCAACACTTTGCACTTCGAAGGTGCGAAGTGCATACCAAATAATGGGACCACTCTGGACAGGCTATTCAGGGTTGATTGTGCCACCCCAACATCGTCGAAAAGCAAGACGATATCGTCCGCATAATCTAGATCAACTAATGTTTCCCCAGGCAGCACTTCAACGCTTACATCGTGAGATTCCGCAAGGGAACACTCCATGATAGAATCCACGACGAAATTGAACAAAAACAGGGAAATCGGACAACCCTGACGAACGCCACTTCTGGTCGGAAAGCTATCCGATAGCACACCGTAGACCCTGACACGGCCTGTAGTGATCGAGTGTAGAGCACGAAGGATGTTCATATATTTCGTGGGAACCCCTTTCCGCGCAAGTATTTCGAACAGAATCGGTCGATCGACTGAATCGAACGCACTCTTGAAATCGAGGAACACAGCTATTGTCGGTCTGCGGTATGCGTGTCGCTGATCTAGCACCTGCCGCAAAGTAAATATATGGTCTATACAGCCACGTCCTGAGCGGAAACCGGCCTGCTCTTCCCTGATTCGAGATTCCCGTTCTGCAGTGAGGCGACGAACGATAATCGAGGCCAGTAATTTTGTCACAACTGGCGTTAGGCTAATACCCCTGTGGTTAGAACAGTCTGTGCGACTGCCCTTCTTGTATATTGTCACTATAATCGATTCGCTCCAATTAGCCGGGACACTCTTCCTTCCAGATATGTTCGAATAGGGAGATCAGTGCTTTGCAGAGGACCTCACCTCCATCCTTAAATAGTGCAGGTGGGAGGGAATTCGGGCCAGCGGCACGAAAACGATTGAGGGCTGTGATCGCGTTTCGGACCTCAGCGTCCGATGGAGGGTCTAGACTAACCGTCCATGGCTCGTCCTGCATCACCTGAGTAGGAAGAGGTCCGGGAACAGGGGGGGGGGGCAGCTGAACCGATCTTGAAAGTGTTCCGCCCAACGAGCCATACTGTGTTCCTTATTGTGTATCAGTGCACCCGCGCTGTCTCTGACTGTCTCACTGACGCCTGGTTTTCTGGGACTAGTGGTGCGGATTAGCTGGAGGAGCTTGCGGTAATTACCTACTGCTCCTGCCTCCTCCATTCCTTGAGCCCTACTGGTCCACCAGGCTTCCTTGTCAGCACGCAGGCTCCGCTTTAGTTCACGCCTAATAGCCCGTCTGGTCACATTGTGTTCAGAGCCAGCCGGGAGGTGTTTCCTAGATTCCAACTGGTTCACCGACCTCTCGGATATCCAGTGACTGGTGCGATGACGATTGATAGTGCCACAAGCAGATGCTCCTGCGTCGTGCATAGTGGCCGAGATCCTATTCCACTGAAGCTCAGTGTCATTAGGACAAGACAGCGGAAGTTCGGTATGCAGTGCTTCTTGACAGGCTTGCTTGAGACAATTTCTCAGTTGTCAGTCGTAGGGGACACTTTTTTCGCCTCTCTTTAAGGTTCCTCGTGAAACGACAACTTACTTGGAGCCGAGTAGCATGGTTTTAGTAAGAGGAAATCGTGCCATACTAATCTGTGTTTCTTAGATAAAATAACTAGCCGTCTTGATGATGGAATCTCAGTGGAACTATCTTACCTCAACTTTAGCAAGGCGTTCGACTCGATTAACCACCGATTCTAACTTGCGAAACTGGAATGGTTTGGCCTGCATCCTCAACGTTTGACTTGGATTTGCACAATTTCTCTGCGGTAGAGCCTTTCGCTTTAGTGCCAGCTAAGCTAGTTCAGGCATCGGCACTGGTCGCAGCGGTGTTCCCCAAGGGTCCGTTTTAGGATCATTATTGTCTCTTAAGCTTATCAACGACTTGGCACCTCTTCTCCATTACCCCTGTTATATTTTTGCTAATGATCTGAAGATTGGCAGCAGCGGTAATCGAGCCATGTTGTCCAAGGATCTTCGAACTGTAGTGGATTGGTCGGTTAAATGGGATTTGCCTTCAAACGCCAGTAAATGCCAGTTACTGACTTCTCGAAGGGGTTACGGTGCTATCAGGCCTCTAGATTTGCGACGTGCAGATGAAGCACGAGACTTAAGCATCTTTGTTACGAACGACTTCAAATCTTCAGCGCAATGTAAACATGCTGCGAACAAGCTTGGAATAAATTGTTTCGCTTCAGAAGGTTTTTATGCAGTATTAGAGCTGAGCACTTTCTTCCCTTATCCAAGGCGGTGGTAAGATTTCATCTAAAATACTATGTACGGGCTTGGGCGCCGTACCACCAGAAACAGGTGGCCTGTATAAAAAAAAGTACAAAAACGGGCGACTAGGATGACTGAGGGTCTAGGTGACAAACCACACACTGAAAGCCTAAGGCGCTTAGGTCTGTATTCAATGGAACGGCGCTGATTAAGAGGGGATGTAATAGAGACTTGAAAATCATGAAGGGTTTTAATGCCATCCTGTGTACTGAACTGTTTGAGCTAGGTGGGTCAGATCACCTGCGAGGACAGCAACTGAAGCTCAAGCACCAGAGATCTAGACTGGATATCAGGGTGAATTTTTTTGTGTATCGTGTAGTCAATAACTAGAATTAGCCACCTCCAGCATTAATAGAATGCAGCACCGTAGAGGCTTAGATAGGTGTTGGTCTGAACTTTTTCCAGAACTGTTGTAATTTTATTGTGTCATGTCGCTGTAACCTCGTACTGCTTTCCAGTACAGAGAATGCTTTTGTCTTCGCTTCAATCTCTTGCAGAAACCGCGGAAGTAAATCAGCACTCGAAGTACCAGGGGTGTTGTTCTTTTACCGGGGCAAGAAACAGGACGCTCGTTAGGCAGAGGCTTGTATCGTCCTTGGAACCTGACCTGACCTGCTCTCCGTATTTGGTTAGACGGCCCCTCCGCTGACCTGGCTGGGGATGACAGCTACAAGCTTTTACAAATATGACGTTTTAACGGCGGCGATGTATAAGATGTCAGGTCATGAGATACCTGAAGAAGTGTGGTACAAATGGGTGCAGTATCGATGTGTACACTCTAACAAGAAGAGGTGGGGGTCGGTAATTGTAAACAGTTTTACTTGTCATACATCTTGTGCAGATATATCAGCCTGGGTTGTGAAACGAGCACAGCAATCAGTGTTAAAGGTCTTTACCATGAGATAGGTACGCATAGTGTGGTGCATAATCATACATTCCACCACGCGAATCCCAGTTTATGTCAGTATTCGGCGCTTGCCTCCCGAAGTGGCTCGACAAGTGTTTGAGTTGATGCATTGATTCTGTAATGCGGGAGAAATGCGCGGCTATGTACTGGAAAGGTATAATAAACGTTTAAATAGACAGGACCTATTTTCCATCCGGCATCGTTTAGGCGGCGCTTCTAAAGGTAACAATGTGCACACGGTAGCAGATTTGTTGCATATGAATGACATGGTGCATGTGGGAAGGGATGGCTCGCAAGTCCGATTCCTATTTTTTGTTCCCGCATCGGTTCCGTCCGTAGTAACAGCGACGTGTTTCTTGCAGATGCCACCCATCAGTTGAATTGTGGTGGTTACATCTTGTGGCACTGCATGGTGATTGACGATTTCGGCGTTGGCCTCAGCATGTTCTACGCCTTGATGCCCAAGTCTCCTTTTAGAACGCGTCTTGTGGATATCAGATCCCCACGGGGACGATGACAGTCCAAAGGGAACAAGTTCATACGCTGGAGTCGAAGGGGATATGACAAATTACGCAGCACTGATACGCACTCGGGTCCACGCCTCTCTGAACCTTCTCGATTAAAGCGCACTCAAACTTTGTGAGAGGGTGCATGGCGGGTAGTCCCTATTCCAACATTGGACGCACTTAGGAAGGAAACAGAAGCTTGAAGATTTCAGGCATCATTTTTGAAAATGACCGTATGGCACAGTGTCCTGTTGGTAGAGGCAACTTTCCCCAACGTATCCGGGATGTCTTTCAACTTAGGGGATACAATCACACCCAGGTAGGAGGAATCCACATACTCATTTGTAGGCATATTTGCAGGGAGTTTCATGAAGCAAAACGTGATGCATCTAAAGAGCAAGAAACAATATAAAAGGTAAGCATACGCTGCTAAAATGCATAAATGTGAAAATCCAGGAAATGATATTTTTCTACGAAATTAATGGTTCACATATTTAGCGTAGTTTACAGCTGTAACAAGATTTAAGTGGAAGTCGTTTTCAAAAGAGTAATTTTATAAATAAATCTGTAGGGCCTGTAGAGGGCTTTAATAATTAGTATTTTCTGTGTTGTTACTCTTAGAACACTAAGGGCTGAAGAGGCATGTATGTAGTTTAGTATATTTAATAATACTAATTCGTACATAAAAAAGATAGTTTTTATACATTTTCGGTAATTGTCATCCACTATGTGTTGAAGTAAGGTGTAGGGTTTGCGGAACAGGAAGTGCTCCATTAAATGGCAATTTAAAAAATCCAGAGAATATAACTGAACGGGAATGCACAGAGTGCAAATCAGAAACCGAAATTTTCAGCAATCAGTACTGGAATAAACTAACTGGCATGGTTGCAATAATCCACCCAAAACCGTTGTGTAGAGGTTAACGTTTTCAAAATTAATGGTGAAAATATGTAACTTGAATAACCTTAGGTAAACTGCGTAACCGCTGCGTTAAGCAATGCTGCTACACATTGATTGACGGTCACAAGATAGCAGATGTGGCCGGTTCAATGGGATGTTGCACAACAATACTACTCGGTGCAACGGAGCTGCTCTACTAGTAACTTACTCTGACCGCCAGTAGTTAACAGATCTTGCCGGCTCCATTTGATGTTACACAGCAGCACTTCTAAGTGCAATACAGCTACGGGACTACTCAATCAGACCGCCACTAGTTGGTACTAATATGTCGCCTTACCTTTGCTGCGCTGTCAACGGTAAAAGTGAATCAGTCAACGTTGCTGAGCGACTTTGTCCGGTTGTTGCTCAGGCTCATGCAAAATGCTCACCCTGATGTTGAGGACATCGTTTATTTGTCTCGTCAACACGGTGGATCACTGACGTCCAGGCTATATTTTATGTTGTATCATAGGCGTACGAAATAAATAGTAACCGTACTTCTTAATGCATACCATTGTGGGCGTTTCGTTCCGACACCTGCAAAGGGGTCACAGGAAGATACATTTATAGAATAAGGTAAAAGCGGAGCTAAGTGTAAATGTGCACCACGGTACACAAATAACTTACGAATGGTCGTTTTGCACCATGCAAAGTGCCCACACATGTATAGCGGACGTATGCTTGCCATCCAGTCTACATCGCGTAACACTAAGGATAGGGTTTTCGTCTCCAACCTGTAATTAATAAACAACAATGGTCGATAGTTGAGCCACCCACTGGCCCCCATGCGGTGTGTTCCAGTCCGTACCCACCAGCTTTCGGGAAGCGTGAGTTACGATGTGGGAAACATGCAGCAAGGGTAGCAATGGATGACCCTAAAAGGGGCCGGTTTTTTGTTCTCAACAGCATGTATAAAGGAATAATTGTTACCGGAACAGTTTTGACTCACTTGCAAAATTTGCACATCTACTGCTCCTCGTCACCGTCGTGCGCTGCACACCTGTTGCAGTTATAGCACATCACCGAGTCAACAGCGCCGCTCGCTATTGGTCCATTTTCGGTGTCGCAAATGAGGCATACCTTTTCGTTAACGCATGTTGGTGGGTTAATCGCTGCTCTGTCGCGTTTTTTAGCCTTCTTGTACGCTGCAGAAATCACAATCGGAATGTGTCGGAAGTTAAGAGGATGCGTTTCTGTGGATAGTTTGGGTGGTTCCATAACCCTAGGCGATAGCGACTGCTTTCTTTTGGTTGTCTTGGGACGATCACAGTGGGGTATGGCCACCGGCTGTTCAAAGTCGTCAAGGAGGTAGCTTCCAGCTGATAACAAACTCTACCTACGTGGTATTGTATGCAGGCTACCTCGGAAAATACTGCTCCACCTCAATAAAGCAGCTGTACCTGGACTGGTCATCTCAACCGTTATTTCATCGAACAAGCTGTTGGTATAGGACAACTTTTTCTCGTGCATCAGCACCATTGGTGTGGAGGCTGATGTGGATGGTATTTGCTGAAGTTCCGGTAAAGGCATTTCGGCGGTTGTCATACCTGCCACCCGCATGACATGCGCGCATTTCATATCCCACTGACTTCTGAAGGAGCAAGCGCACGTCATTGCAGTACCAGTCACAAAGGTATGGTTGCGGTCACCATTACCTAAAACTTCGCACATAGTTTCGTCACCTCGTATTATTCTCACAATCTCCGATGCAAGTTGACACATAAATATGCGAGTTGCATAAGAAGACAAGCAAGGTACTAGTTCTTTCAGATGCCCTGCACCCGTAACCGTGCGTGCACTCGACATCGACGACTTGGCTAGCGAGCTGGTTCAACACGAATCCGCCTCCCTTGCTCTTCGAACTACCGCCTCAAGTAGTTGTATCAGGGCTGTTCTCTCGCTTAAGGACCTTCAGATGCCTATATTCGTTTTCTACTCTGTTTGTTGTAAACGCACCCAACAGGCGCACTTTGCTCAATCTATGCTGCGCCCACTCCTGTGAAAGGCAACCACGTTCCACAGAGGTATCTGAAAGTATCTTTGCTTCTAACCCGTATAGCTCTAAACATTATCCTAAACTGCAATTCCGTTCTGGTGTACACTAACTTATGCATCCCCTGCTTCAACAAAACTCTGTCAGCCTTTTTGATATTTGACAAAGACTGACGTCTGCGTGAACTGTCCCGCAGGAAATGAAACCGGCGAAAAACAACCATGGGCTTTGGATACAACAACTTAAATGCCTTACTTTGCGCTAGGCACCTATCCATCGCTATTGTCTTCACTGAGCGAGTGCTGGGCAACATTTCTGACATCGCCCGAGCAACCTTCAGGTCACTACCTGCCGTTTCGTTGGTCATCAAGGCGTAGAACACGCTGCGGCCAACGCCGAAATCGTCACTCACCATGCAGTGCCGCAAGATGTAACCACCACAGTTCAACTGATGGGTGGCATCTGCAAGAAACACGTCGCTGTATTTTGTTACTACGGACGGAATCGATGCGGGAACAAAAAATAGGAATCGGACCTGCGAGCCATCCCTTCCCACATGCATCATGTCATTCATATGCAACAAATCTGCTACCGTGTTCACATTGTTACCTTTAGAAGCGCCGCCTAAACGATGCCGGATGGAAAATAGGTTCTGTCTATTTAAACGTTTCTTATACCTTTCCAGTACTTGGCCGCGCATTTCTTCCGTATTACAGGATCAGTGAATCAACTCAAACACCTATCGATCCCCTTCGGAAGGCAAGCGCCGAATAGTGACATATAAACTGGGATTCCCGAGGTGGAATGTATGATTATGCACCACATTATGCGTACCCATCTCATAGTAAAGACCTTTAACACTGATTGCTATGCTTGTCTCACAACCCAGGCTGGTATATCTACACGAAATGTATGACAGATAAAACAGTGTTCGCACTTACTGACTCCCATATCTTCTTGTTAGGGTGTACACATCGATACTGTACCCATTTGTACCACACTACTTCAGGTATCTCGCGACCTGACTTCTTATACGTCGCCGCCGTTAAAACGTCATATTTGTAAAAGCTTGTAGCTGTCTGTTGTTAAAAACTCTTAAAATCACCTTCGAATTCCTCGAACGTCTTATAATTTGAACAAAATATACCACAAAACACCACTGGGTCATGCACAGCCATTGCATCGCAACCGTAACAACAGGTCTGCACTAAAACCAGCACCTACTATGGGATAATATTTACGGATTACCACCTCTTTCATTACCTTCGTTGATGGCGGTCAGTACAGCCTCCAAATTACCATCCGCTGTTTCCTATTTTTTCGACGCTCTTGACCGGAACAGTAGGATAATCCCGTGATTGTTCCTCTTTGTAAAACGTAGTTTATCCCAGAGTGATATTTTTGGGGAAATCTGCCAGGCGGAACCAAATCAACACGCAAGGTACACTGTACGTTCGACCAAACAAAGCCCACGTGCCCTACACTAGCGGTCCCAGCTGTGAAGTGAAGTAAAAGTGGAAGAGCAGAAACAAGGCAAGCTAAAGAAAGTAATGTAAAAATTTTAGTATGCACATAGAAACTTAAAAAGCAGTAAACATCCACATATAATCATGTTTTACTACCAGTTTTTACCTTTTTATTGCGGTCGTGTTACTTCTGTATACGTCTTAAATTCTGCTGTTTTCCACTTTAAACATGTCCGTCTCGCCTACCTCCGAGGCGGATGTACCCCTGGGGTCCTCCTTTGATAAGTCAAACGCAGTGGCAAATCTACCTGTTCGAGGCTAGTTACCGATTCAGCTGGTGGTATGCAGTGTGACGTTTGCTCCCACTATTATCCTGCAAGTTGTACCGGCCTCCGAGCGGACCACAAGACGTTATCATCCGGCAAAGGACTTTCTTTTTAGCTTTGCTGAATGCTGCGCCTGGATTTCACCTGTGCTCAATTTAAAGCACTGTCAACCAGATTGACAGATGTTGAGAAGGCGTTAGCCGAGGTTGCCCCTCTTGCTTTGCTCAACACTAAATTGATTTGCTTATGAAATCCCTTAATATTGTGTGTGAGGACGCGGTAACGGACTGCACCACTGCTGACACTTCATCCGCTGATGTCTGTCACTCGGTCGAGGAATCGCTCCTCCAATCGGACGCCACAGTTAACATGAAGACAACTGACTCGGATGTCTGACAGCATTGTTGACCCTCTCCAGATGGAACGTGAGTCACGGGCCCCTGAACCAAAAAAGAATAAACGTAAGAGGGCAAGAATGCACGTAAACCCTCTGCCACCAAACCGGGAGGTGAGGAAACCCTTAAGATGCAAGTGCCTGAGCTTGAAACACCATCTGGTGCTGAAATTCCCTCAGTGAGACGTGAAGTGCCCTCGCCTTCGATCCCACCAATTCTTATCAAACAACAATGTGGCGTGGATGGTAGACAATGTGGAGTAGATAAACCTCATCGGGGTTATTCTTACACAGATAACGGTGTGCTTTTCAGAAACGTCCCTGAATCCACTGCCGCTCTTCCCACCGGGCGCATTCTTGATGATCTTGGTTGGCTTAATGTTTGCGGGACCAAGCTTTTACCACCAGGTTTCCTAGCGTTACTGTCAGGAAGCTGATCAGGTTGGGGAACGTTCCGGTTAATAAACCAAATCCTCGACCCCGTCTGCCTAGAGTAATTCTCTCCACCCCAGAAGAACGCAGGGCTTTACTGCGATTTCCATTCAAGCTCAAAGCTAGTAACGTTAGTGTGCAACCAGTCGTTCAGTTAGCGGATTGTTAAAGCCATTAGCGACCTAAAACCTCGGCGTGCAGCTGGAAAGCAAAGTCTCCGATTGGCGGGTTTTCTGGTGATCAGCCGGCAGTCATTTTCCGCCCTGCCAAAACCTATTCTACTTGCGCAAAACCCAGGGTTGGTCGTGCCGAAGTCCTGAGGAACTAGATGTGCTAGGGGGGTCTGCTCGTAGACAAATCTCTCCCAGATATACATGCTTTCACTGAAACGTGGTTGTCTTAGAAAATCACAGACAGCGAAGTACATCTGTCTGGCTATGCACGGTTCCGCGCTGACCATTCCATTGGCCGTCAAGAAGATGGTGTAGCTCTTTCCATGAGTTATCCCATAGTCGTATTGAGGACCAGCGTTTTTCGGTCTCCCGGCAAATCTGTTGCGGCTCTCACAGTCTTGATTTGCGCTTTCTCGGTTCAGTTTGCGGTCGTATTCTCACATCCTGAATGTTACTAGTGAGGTGAAGGCCAAAGTGAGTCTTCTTTCAGACTCTGAACAACACCTTGACTGCCGCCTTGGAGTCGATGCACGCCGAACATACAGTGGGATCGAATCCTTCAACTGTGCGCCTACCACAACCTTTACCATAGCAGCGCTGCATTCCAGCAAAAACTTTCACGCCGCGTCTCCTGGCGTCCACCGAATCCCTCAATGATGTGGACGCCAATTGACCATATTGCCATTAGCTACAGATGGCGCACATCAGTCCAAGACTGACGGTCAATTTGGAGCACGTGCCTGGATTCTGACTATGTTTTAGTGCTCACTCTTCCTGCTTAGAAAAGGCGGCTATCTTCTAACCTTTTTACCTGCAACTTGAACTCCAAATCTGCAGTTCGACAATATCACGACGAACTGGCCCACTAATTGCCAGTGATGAATGAGGTTGGTGAACCAAACGCTGACTTGGATCGTTTGAAATGTGCCATAAAAATGCCTTTGACGCATGCTGTGCACCTAACTTGAGACGTCGTAACTGCGAATGGATTTCTGAGGCGTCGATCAGCTTGATCGAAACACGGAGACGAGTTCTAATGGGCACTGAGTTTCGACGTGTCTGAAACGACGCATCGGAATGAGTCTTCGAAGCGACCAGGAACGTTGGTGGATAGCAAGGGCCCGTGATATAGAGAAAGCCAATGCTATTAGGATCACGATTGCTATTCCGGCTCATCCGGAACATGGGTCCAAGAAAGCCATCCGTTAGCGAGGCAATAGCGGAGAAAGACGGTCAGCTGATCCATTCTCAGCATCATCGACTAGCCCGTTGGACGGAACATCTTGAAGAGCAGTTCAGCAGGCCTCCTGCGACATAGCCGCTTGCCGAATCACCTGAGGCTATGTAGGAAGTAGATGCCTCACCTCCTACCTCGGAAGAGATACGATATGAGCTTTTTTGTTGAAACGAAACAAGGTTCCTGGACCCGACGACCTTCATCCATCTTCACTGAAAGATGTCGTGACTTTTTGTTGACTGCACTCGCTACTCTGTTTAGCACGAGTTGGGACACTAAAGAGATACCTTGAGACTGGCGAGTATCAACTGTCGTGCCCATCTTCAAAACAGTCAGCGTACTTTGTGCGAAAACCACTGTGGCGTCAGCCTTGTTTCCATTACATCCATACTCCTCACGAGTATGATTCTCCGACGACTTACTGGTCCCCCTGAAGACCGAATCAATGAAAGCTTTCGCCCTGGTCATGGTTTTATCGACCACATATCTACTCTTCGCCAAGTATTAGGGCAGAGACACACATACAGACGACTGATTATGGCCGTTTTCTTTGAATTGCAAGCTGCCTTCGACTCTGTTGATCGCGCCAGGTTGTGGTACTGCCTATCTATGAATGGCGTACCGGCGAAATCCTTTTCCATCCTTAATTCTATTTACCGTGAATCCCGTGGCCGTGTTAGGGTCTACAGGAAACTGTCTCCTGAGTTCCCTACGACAAGTGGGTTCACCGGGGTTCTCCTATATCTCCTTTCCTCTTCAACTTTGTCATCGAAATGATCATGAGTAACTCTTTTCTTTCAAACTTTACCGGATTGGGAGTTCTACCATGTGACCGACTGACAAACCTGGAGTACGCGGATGACAGCTCTTCTTAGGTCCGACGCAGTGGCTATGCAAACACTGCTGGCTAGACCGACGCGTAGCGCGGCACGCTTCGGAATGTGCTTTGCACTTTCAAATTGCAAGGTACTGTTGCAGGACTGGACTGACACACCCGGTTCTAGCTAGCCACTGGGAGTGGTGGATTGTTTCACTTATCTTGGTGGCTGTGTCACCTCTGGTGGTCACACCACTTCGCGCATGGGCAAGGCTCGTGTGGCTTTCCAGAGACTGATCCATCTATGGAGACGGCGGGATATCAGCCTGTCAGTGAAACCTAGGGTGTATAACTCTGCGGTAAGACCGAGGTTGCGGTATGGATCAGAGACCTGGCCAGTTCACGGTAAAGACACTAAACTCTTAGCCGTGTTTGATCACCGGTATTTGCAGAGTATTGCTCATCTCTCGTGGGAACAACGGTTGAGCAATCCTGAGGTCCACCAGTTGGCTTTTGGCAAGAAGCATTCTGGTGCCTCACTCGAGTCTTTGCTGGATCTTAGTCGCTTACGTCGTCTAGGCCATGTCCTACGTACACCCATTGACCGGCTTCCAAACAAGGTTGCCCGATGTCACCTTTCCTATTTAACTTCGCAGTTGACGAAGTCATGGCAGCAGCATTCACTGGACACGACTTAGAAAGTGTGGAGCTACTTCCTGGTAAACGACTTGACTTGGAGTATATGGACGATATTACCCTAATCCGTGACAGCTTCCAGACATGCCAAGCAGCACTGGACCGATTAGCATTGGCTGTCTATCGTTTTGGGCTATGCTTTGCTCCATCGAAATGCAAAGTACTTCTCCAAGATTGTCAGAGACCCACCCCTGCGCTAATGCTTTGTGGTGATCATCTGCAAGTCGTTCAGGAATTCAAGTACCTGGGCACCTATATTAATGCTCGTGGTATCGAAGATGAAATTACGAACCGTATAGCAAAAGCTCGAGGTACTTTTGCCAATCTCTGCCACCTGTGGCGACATTACTCTCGCCCTGAAGGGCAGAGTTTATAACGCAGCCGTCCGTTCAACCCTCCTGTACGGTTGTGAAACCTGGCCCATCAGGTCGACAGACATGAAGAGGCTCGTCACATTCGATAATCGCTGCCTTCGCAGTTTAGCTCATGTCTGGTGGGAGTACCGCATGAGCAATGAGCGTGTTCGGCATCGCGCATTTGGTGCAGGAAGAGCGAGTGAACCGCTCAGAACCATTATATCACGTACCAGGCTCCGATGGCTGGGCCGCGTGTTGCGCATGCCAGCACACCGACTCCCGCGAAGTACATTGTTTGCCCGCCGGGGGTGCGGTTGGAAGAGGAGGAGGGGAGGCCAAACGATGACTTGGTCGAGAGTAATGAGAACCCTCACTTTGAAACTGGCGTCGCTTGGTGCATTCCGACTGCCTGGCTGAGGTCCTAAGGACGATGAACACGTTTAGTTGGACACACTTGCTGACATGGCGAAGAGCTGGCCCCAATGGCGTTTGTGTTGTGAGTTTCTTTGACCACCCCCACCCTTTAGGTTCCCACTCCAATCCCAATCTCAAGCCAAATGCATAATATAATGTTTAACATCACTTTTGTAGTATAATTTTTAGTCTGTTATCTTTTGGTATTGCGGTCCATTAGCGGAGGTGTTTCTCAACCTCAGCTAACGTGTACTGATGATGATGATGATGGTGATGATGATGATGACGATGATGATGATGATGATGACCATCTTCCTCGGCGTGCATTGTATGACGTGGGTGCACCAAGTTGGTTGAAACCGTGAGGTGGCCAGTCCATGACGTGGCATAGTGGGATGAAGAAATTGACTGAGAGACTTAGTCATGCGGGTGCGTGCCGTCTTCGTGGAATGGTCCACACCGATGGTTGGAGACCGTATCGGACATGGCACAGTCATGCAGTCAGTGGCGTTCCTGCATTCGGTTTCTTGCATCTGGTTGTTAATTTTCGTTCCATTCTGATTAGTTTAACGCACTTCCTTCTTGCTTCCATTTTCTTTACATTCTATTTGTCTTTAGCTCCACTATCTTACCGTTGTTATTTATTGTTATTCCTACGATGTAAGTCATGGCAACTGGATCCATCGCACTTCGGTCTTCGGATCATAGTTGATCGACGGAACTGAGCTTAAGGTCGTATTTGTGTATCGAAGCCTTATGAGCACCTCCAAGGATATCATTGAGTTTATACGCACTCAATCTGCCAACAAGTGTATGGTGCTGGGACACTTCAACCTCTCAGAGGTTTGTTGGCTAGATCTATCTTGCAATTCGGCCCTGGGATCGTTCAGTGCAGAACTGCCGAAATTGACGCTGCAGGTAACACTACACCATTTCTTGGACCTTTCCACCAGGTACGGGAGCAGTCATCAACCGTCTATCTTAGATCTTAGCTAAATCACTTAACTTTGGATATGATATTGTTTATTACACGCCTCTTGACTCCAGCGATCACATTTGCTTGTCTTTTCATTGTACCTTTATCAGGTCTTGCCAGACTACTAGCATTCGGTATCCGAACATTTAGGCCGAAAACTTCCAAGCGATGCGGGATAATGCTCTATCATTGCCTTGTATGGTCTCTGAGACCGACGCTGTTCCCGTAGCCTGGGACGTACCTTGTCGACATTACTGCACCTCAATCACACTGGTGAAAAGAAGGGAATTATAAGCGCAGCCTCCGTGCTTAGATTCCGCGGGCAAGGGCCTGCTAAAGGAGCGGTCTAGATGCTGGCGAGCGTATCCCAACAGTTCCGTTGACCTGCACGTTTGACAGGTATCGTTTGGTTTGGAATGAGTGTAAGCTACATCTAAGATTGGTCCGGCTTCAGTATGAGAAGCGCTTCGCTGATACTACCTCGACAAATCCCAAGAAATTCTTCGCCAACGTTAAACGACGATGTAGCGCAAACTCGCCCATTCCAGCGTTGCTTCGAGGGGATGGGACCCATGCCTATAGTAGCCATGGCAAGGCATGCGTGCTTGCTGAGCAGTACTCAAGTGCCTTTTTCCACGAAACAAATACCTCATGCGGCGGGCATAACTTCAGCAGTCTTTGTGGACTTTTGTCTGGATGAAATTATTGTATCTGAATCTTAACTTCTCTCTAGTTACGAGATCATCCTCTGGCTTATCATAGCACGTGGTGGCGGCTCGATTGATAGAGGACGACATGGGAGTATACGATAATCTACTCAAGGACGTGTATTCATATTATACAGTGGTGGAGAGATGCTAAAGTCCTAAAACGTGTTTTTGCTCGGTTGAATAATAAAACGGATGGTGGTACGTAGGTTATATGTTGTGACCTTGTGTGTGCGAGTTCGTAAGGTGTACCATCACACTGCTACTTATTTTGGCGTTGTACCTATAGGGATCTTGCCATTTTAGAGCCGCGATAGTTAGAGTCATACTCCAGGGTGCTGTAGGTAAAAAAAGTAGGTCGGCTTTCTGCTGCTTATTTTGATATCAGTTTCAGTGTTGCACGCGGAAGTCTGAAATTGTACACTTTGTCTCAGCTGGTCTAGTCGAATATCTCTGGAAGAGATTGAAGCACCTGGTCTCTGGCTCGGAACATTCCATACAATCTTCAGAACAATTCCTTGCTAAGCTCATGGAAACAGTAATAGAAGAGGACGAAACCATGGTTTCATTTGACGTAACAGCTTTGTTCACTTCAATCAACACCAAGCTGGCGAAGCAAACGATGGCAATACTACTAGACCAACGCGGATCCTCAGACACGGACAATAAAATAGATACCATCCACATGATGGAGTTGTTGGATTTATGCCTCACGACACATTTAGTTTCAACAGCCAAACCTATGAACAAATAACAGACACGCCAATGGGCTCACCGATATGTGGACTAGTGGCCGAAGCGGTGATGCAAGCATTGGAGGAAACCGCACTCCCGGTCGCAAAACCTAAACTCTGGCTACGCTACGTGGACGATACTTTTGTCGTCCTAAAGCGCTCGAAACTGGAAGAAACACATCAGATAATAAACAACACGTTTACTGGTATCCGTTTCACTAAAGAAGAGGAGGACAATGGTCAGCTACCACTCTTGGATGTGTTAGTAAAAAGACATGATGCTGGACAACTGGAGACAACAGTTTATCGGAAAGCGACGCATACAGACCAAATCTTGAATTATCGCAGCAATCATCCAACAGTCTACAGACGCAGCTGCGTAATAACTCTATTTAAAGGAGCGCAGACACATTGCAGCACCCCGCAGCTGAGGAAAGCGGAGGAAGATCATCTATTCGAAATGTTTACACGGAACAGGTATCCTAGGAATTTCATTTTACGTTGTTTAACATCAATAAAGCGACCGACGCATGAACAAACATCAGCAACGGATAAAAAGACAATCATTCTACCATACATAAATGGTGTCTCTGAGATGGCGGCGAGACTGCTACTACCTTTCGGAATCAGAGTTGCTCACAAGCCGACGGAAACCATCTGAGACAAGCTCTTCAATGGTAAGGACCGGTTTGGCAAAAAAGAAACAAGTGGTGTGATTTACAAAATCCACTGCAAAAATTGCAACAATTACTATGTGGGCCAGACAGGAAGAAAGCTCCGCACTAGGCTACATGAGCATAGCCTAGCCATCCGCCGACATGACCAGAACTCCCTAATGTCGGTACATATAGACGCCGAGAATCATCAGTTTGATCTGGAGAATGTCAGGATTATAGGCATGGCAAAAGCTCGAAAAGCACGCGAGTTCATCGAAGCTTGGTACTCGGGAAAGAACTCAATCAACTGACATTTAGATCTTGATACTGCCTATGAAGCACTGAGGGATAAAACAATACTCCGCCCCAGATCAAAGGGACAAAGGAACATCATTGAGGCGGAGTCTAGCTAATAGTACGCAAGAGTTGATTACACGGTCAGCTCACGTGGACCAATAGACTCCTGACGTTCGAATCAAGTGATCAATAATCACTTGGATCTGCAAGTGGCTCACATAAGTCGCACTGATGATGTCGTCTGCAACCAAATCAACCAGCTCGGAGAACACCCGCATACCCTCATCCGCATCCCGAGCTACAGATATTCTCACGGATTTCTAATGAATATCTCTGTGCTTCGGAGTTGCTGAGCTTCGAATGTTACTAGAGAAGGTTCAGTCGGTCGGTGGCCGAGTGGTATGCGCGTCTGGTTTGCAACCAGTTCGAATCCGCGTAGGGGCGGGCGTCCTCGCGGTATACTCAGCCCACGCGCGACTGGTGGTGGTCGCGTGGCAGCGACGCGCCGTTACGGCGTGCAGCTGGCGGTTTATTATTTTTTTATTATTACTAAAGCTTCAGAGAGGGTGCTTCCCGCTGCATTCGCCTACTCCTCGTTCAGATCTCAATTTGTTTTTAGTGCCGAAAATATGTTGATCTGACTTTTGGTTGTGAGCTCGACAGGTACAGCTACTGCCAAATATTGTATAAGCGCCTGATTGGTGAAAGCGACACAGGTGGGCGTGTATTCTACATGTCTCATGAATCGGTACAATATTAGCTTAGTTGTTGCCGATAGAGGAGCACATCACTACTACTACTTTGAACCCATCAGGAGGAGGATGAAAACTGGAACGCAAACTATCCTCTAGTTTGGACGAAACTATTGATTTGTTAAGGTCGGCAAAACTTATCCCTGCATGCTTTTTGGTTACATTAGCAGGAACATCTGCATTTCGAGGGACTGGCTCTGCTTCTGGGTTATTCGCCTTTGAAGACATGCTTGCTCTTGATTAATTATAATTCTTTGAAGTTAGTTTTTGCAACAATTAGTCTTTTACTGCATACGAATTGGGGTGCACTCGTATCATTAGGAAACTTCAGGAGTGTTGAGCATGATGTCATCTTTTCCTTCTTTCGCAATCTGAGGCATTGACAGTTGATTTCATTCATATTGCTTACTGTTAGAAGAGCATTATTAACTGTCGATATTTACCTTATCGGATGAGTTGCGATCTACCTAGACCTTGAGTCTCGGATGTGCTTGAAGATGGTAAGGAACCAGCCGTGCATAATCGCTTTAGCGCAACATTTGCTCATCCTATAAGTAGTTCACATAATGATAGAACGTGATCATAATTAGTGCTAAATTAATGTATTTTGCTTTCAAGCGTAGTTACTTCTTTTTCGAGAGCCTTAATCCGATCGGTCATTTCGGGTGGGATGGTGGTAGCGATGTTGGGATAGTTCACAGCCACATCCGATTTCTTTCGCAGTCCGGATAATGAACGTCTCGTTTTCACTGCACTAACTGCACTGCAGTAACACGACCGAGTCGGTCGTGGAGTGCATGGATAGGAGAGAGCCACACCGAAACGCTCCACTTCGGTGACGGTCCCAGTGACCGTATTGGCAGAGGCTGACTTCCAAATCAGCCGACGCCACGCGTGAGATTGCGCATCGCAATCCAATATACAAGGCGAGTGCTCCAAAATACCCGAAAATCTACTTTTAACCGCTGTGTCAAACACTGCTCCCGGAGCTCAATGGCCTAGTGATCATGGCGATAGCCGCCAAGCACTATGCCCCGAGATCCGCTCCTAGCTCAGCTATCTCTACCTGACGAGTCTAAACAAAGACGAAACCGTCGGTCGTGGAATGCATGGATAGGAGAGAGCCACGCCGAAACCCTCCACTTCGGTGACTGTCCCAGTGACCGTATTGGCAGAGGCTGACTTCAACGTCAACCGACGCCACGAGTGAGATTGCGCGTCGCAATCCAATACACACGGCGAGTGCTCCAAAACCCAAAAATTGGAAGGGTGTTTATATGAATAACGTTTAGGTATTACATATTAAGATTGGGTAGTAGGGCAGCCACAGGAGGACGCGTAAAAAGGAGATATGAAACACTGTTTCAAATACAAGCGATGCACACCAACCGGTTTTAAGTTCGCATTGTTTAATTGCTGGGCTGGTTGTTTAGATCTCTAGGTAGGTAGGATAGGTGAGGCGCACGTCTCGGTTGAGCGGCGTGTTCGTTAGTCCCGCTTGTTCATATATGTGTGCATGTCTCAGGTACACGCTCCTGGCCAGTTAGTGGGTAACGATCTTCCGTTGTCGGGGTCCACACTCGTTGAGACACAAGGTCGAGTGGAATTCACGAGCGCTGTGACAAAGCCCGGCACTTACCGATTGTCGCTGTCTGGGTCCGGAACTGGTATGATCCATATTGGAGCTGCTCTAACTTGACACCGCATGCTGGTTTCAGTTCACGCGGTTAGATGACTGCCGGTGTTGACTGGCTGGGGTGCTGATCACGGCAGGGCGACGCAGGTGACCGAGAAAATTAGCCGATGCGGTCGGCTAGTTGACGATGTAAACACGGAACAGCAGCTAACAGCTGCAAAAGTTGCTGCAACCAGCTAACGGAATGTCAGAAAATGATGGTAAATAGCTTTCTAGCTAGCCACTGGATAGAGCTGATAATCCCGAGTCTAATGGTTGAAACTTGATTGATGTGCGATGAAATGGATACGGAAAATTCGCTACAAGGCGGAGCACATAGTGATTGAAAAAGTTTTGCAGTTTTCGCAAAAACCATTTCGCACAAACTATCCTTCTAAACTTATTCCGCTGAGGGGAAAAGCACGCAAATGGGAACTAAATGGTATATAATGGTCTACGATCTGTTGAAATTGCACATAGAAAGCACGCAATGTGTCAGAGCTTCGGTTTTGCGTGCCGTGCAGCCATTGGTTTGCTTTCCCTAGGTCACCATGGTTGTACGGCAGCGAAGTATCGGTTCGAATGCTGTATGATGATGATGGTGTCTGGATTTTTTGGCATTGGCAGATGCTTCTTGCATATACGGCCTCATAATTATAGTCGTGCTCCTCAGCATTTATTATACTTGCTTCCTCCCATTAGAAAATCTCAAGCGCCTCCATATCTGATAACCATCACCTAGCCCCATTTTTCAAGTCGATTGGCACCGGCATGTCCGCAACTAAGAGGTGCTCAGGCCAGTACTAGGTGGCGCGAACCAGGTCAGTTCATTAGATAAGCAAATGTGTATGGTCGAGCCCTTCTCCCCACCGCTCACCTATAGGAGCTTATTTTGTTTACTGCGTCTAGAGTGACGGACGTGACTACAGGAAAGCTCGATGACTTGGAAACGGTATATGCGGTCTCTAGTCTAGGTCCTGTTGGTGGTCCGTTTCTTTCCACGCTTAATTCTTCGCGACCTCCTGCATTTGGCTGTAGACCTTCCAGGAGCATGTTCGCAGTCACTACTAGTGACATGCTTACTATCGTGTCCCAACCTGGCTACCCGTTTAAACTGTTTGGCATTACGTTTCCTATAAGGCAAGGTTGTTTGTGACGCGAATAAATTATACCCACAGGAGTTTTCTTTCACAGGTACCACGTTATGTTCTCATGATGACTGCTTTCTCACGGAGTTTATTGCTGAGATGTAGGAACCTTGGTCCAGATTATTTGCTTAGAGGACTCGGATTTTATTGTGGTTCCCACTTCTTCCCTCTTGTTTTTCATCACTGGGATAATTATGACTGTGTGAGGTGCGAGGTAAATGTACTGCTGTAGAGGTTGGTTATTATGATGGCTCTAATACATGTTTCACTTTTCAGCTCCAAACCAAATTCTTTTTTCATTTACCTAATGTTCATGGCCGAGAGCACGAATATCCTTATGGATGGAGCTCTTCGTATGCTGGTCAAGCCAGGAAGCAAGATGAGAAATCTGGTCCCGTTTGCTGTCGAAAAGTTCAAATCGAATGACTGCCAAAAGGTACGGCGGCTCGTGTTGCATTAGTACTGTACTTTTTCCTTTGTTTCCAACATCTACGGAAAAGTTACATTTAACTACCAGTTTGAATGTTCCAATCTCCGTTTGCTCCCACGTATCCCACAAGCTTTCATCTGTGTGTGTGAGGCGCTTCCTAGCTGCCCAGTCATTGGACACCGGAACTCCACCCCAGATGATTTGTACTTCCTTGAGTTTGAACTTGGTCTGTCTACATAACGTCCATTATATTATTCCTTTCCGAGGTGTATTGGCATTCGGATCCTAATCCTGACGATTGTCTTATGCCGTCCGACTAGATTTGAACCACTTGTTCCCACACACACACACACTGGCTGCCATTTGCTCGCCATCAAACATCGCTTAAGGTGCATAATCTGTGCTGCCTTCATCAACACAACCTGTTCACATAGCAATTTTTTGACTTTGTACGCTGATATCTATGGGTGTGTAGTTCGTTCGGTTAACCGCTCTCCTAGTTGTTGCGGGATTTTAGCCCAGATGTTACGTTTACTTGGCACGTCACAACTCCCTCACACTTTTCCTTCTTTTGACAGTTCTTTTGAGGCTTATATTTTTCACACTGAGTGGCCGCATACATTCCATAATCAATCATCAACTTGTGCTGATGGTTTGCCTCCCACGCAAACGATTCTCGCTGGTCGATCACTTCAGTCTGACTGAAAGCTACACCTCGACGTGGGGCGCCATGTGCGATGCATTGATTTGCAAGTCCTTGGTCCATTTCTGTCAGTTAACGATGGCGAGACTTCGACTGCTGCGTGCCGCCTTCGTTGATGGTGGGCCCGTGGATTCGTCCCCACAAAAGCTGAGAGGCCTTACTTGACATTTCACAGCCATGAATTCATTGGTGGCTTATCATTCGGTTTCTTACATCTAACCGCTAACATTCTTCCCGATTCCCTTTGCTTTTTTCCTAACCATTAATTTTATCCCCGGGTTATAGCATGGCAACTAGATCCACCTCACTTTAGTTCCAGTATCACAGTTCTCTGAGCTGAAGTGAAATGATTTCAGCTAGTTGGCTATGATCCAGGCTCCGCTGTGTGATAGATCTAAGTGTCATAGTTCTCTCCGTTTACTTACTAAGGGCTCCTAACAGTAGAATAGACCCAGACTTACTGGCATGTGCACCGGATAGGAGTCCGGAGAAGAAAATATCCAACCGACGAACGAAAAGATCAATGGCATGAAGCGTGTGAGCGTACGCCGTTGGTCGACTGTTTCGGGCTTCTGACTTATAATTTAAAGGTTACCAGTTCAAATCTGTGTAGGTGCGGACAGCTCCGCAACGTCCCTACTTTAGAAAAAGAAAAGAAGAAGAAGATAATGATGATGATGAAATGCTTCAGCAGTACGCCGGTACACAGTACCGTCTCTTCGCTGCCTCGCAACCACCACCGGTCGCACGTGGGCTAAGGATACTGCGAGAGTCGTTTTTCCCCTACGCAGACTCGAACCCGCGCCGCAAGATTACAAGACAGGCTCGTTACCTCTGGGCTACGGGCCGGCCCCTACTTTAGCATGCGAGTGATGGTGGTCGTGTGGCAGCGAAGCTTGGTACAATGTGCCAATGTACTGCTTGTGTCCTTTTCATTTTTCTAATCGCTAATGTTACCTAACCTGAGTTATTGCAAAATCTTGAGGCGCTTTTGCCAATCTCCGCCACCTATGGCGACCGCATGGCATTACTCTCGCTCTGTAGGGCAGCGTTTACAATGCAGCCGTCCGTTCAACCCTTCTGTACGGTTGCGCAACCTGGCCCATCAAGTCGATAGACTTAAAGTGGCTTGTTACGTTTGACCCTCGCCGCTTTCGCAGCATAGATGTCTGGTGTGAACGCCGCGTGAGCAATGAGCGTGTTCGGTGCCGTGTATTTGGCGCGGAAAAATCTAGTGAACTGCTCAGCACCGTTATATCACGCACCAGGCTCCGATGGCTAGTCCACATGTTGCAAATGCCAGCACACCGACTCCTGCATCGTGCGTTGTTTCATCTTCTTTCTGCCTTTGACGACTGCTGCTTAAGTGGGATCGCTCGTGTTTGGTGGCAACATGGAGTTCGCAGTGATGACATTGGACGTCGCATCTTAGGGAATACTAAAATCCCCCCTCAACCAACTGGTTTTGCTGCGCCAGTAGAGATGGCTCGGTCACGTCCTGCACATGGCGTCGCACTCTATTCGCTCGTTAAGGACCTGGCTAGAGGCGACCGCGTGGTGGTCAGCCTTCCACTTGGCGACAGCACATGGAATCGCTGACGTCACGTATATCCGTCATTGGACCCGTAAGTCTTCCAGGATGGGGACCCAAGGATGTAAAGTGCCAGTGGCCTAACACGCTTGAAGACATGGCCCACAACAAGAGTCACTGCGGGCAGAATAGCTGAACTGTGTTGCTCACCATCAACTACTGTGTCACGATGATTATGACAGTGACTCTGCTCCTTTTTTGTTGGCTCTGTGTCTACTTACTAGACTGTTGAGGTTACTACTACTACTGCTGCTGCTTGAAGAGGGGTGATTAAGCGATGAGTCTGTCAAAAGGAATGAATTCACTCACTCCAAGTGGCCATCGGTTGGTATTTCCCGAATACCGGGCTGTGGACGGAAGGACGATGAACACATTTGCTTGGATCCACTAGCTGAAGTGGCTAGGAGCAGACCACAGTGGCGTTTGTGATGTGTCTCTTTGTCCCTCCACTTTGGCTTCCCTCTCCAACAACGATCTCAAACCCTATGCATAATTTGACGTTTAGCATTGTCTTGCTTTCTATCGCTTTTTTAACCTATCCTGTTTAATTTCTTATCTTTTATATATTATGGCACATTATCTGTTTGTTTCTCACCCTCAGCCAACATGTATTGGTGATGTTGATGACCTACCCTTAGGATCCACTTCAGCGAGACATCCCGCACCACTCCAATCTTGTCTTGACGTTTTCCTATGATTAATGTATAAGAGACACGGTGCTGGAGAACATGGCACACTAGGGTAGGCGATTGGCAGGCCTAAGGGTATCAAGAAACCAGCTTTGGTCACTCAAATGCACAAGGCTTTAGTGATTCACTCGAGAGTTTGTTCTCAGGCTGTGACCCACGAATTGCCACATCGCTACATCTGTGCTCCCATCAAGCACAAGCGATACTATTCACGGACGTCGTTAATCTAATTTAGCTTGTCTCTCTTAACGTCTTCGACGCATATTTGTCATGTTGCTGGTCTACGTACTACCGTCGGACACAGTACAATGTTGTGCACCCTAACGTTGACTGATTGCTCTATGTAGTACTGTATCCATAAGTGCCTGTTTTCTTTGAGGAACCACTCGAACCATAGCGCCGCGATCACTGTGGCCTCTTCTGTGCTACAGCCACATATAAAAGCCAATCGATTGATCACCGGACGGTTGTCTGAGAACTGCGTATTTCCACAGTTTCTTGCTCACTGCCGAGTGTTCGTTTTCAGTCGGTTTCAGAACAAACAACTTGTAGCTCATCGTACAGCCTTTGTTTCTCGTCTATGACCTATGCAGTGGATTCAGTTGTCTTTACAGAATTTGCCGAATAATTGCTAGCGGTGTAGTAATAATGTCAATGGGAATGGGAACGAATTGAAATCCTCGGACTAGATAGTTGCGAGTTAGGAATAGGTGAACGAATGTAAAGCGCTATGTACGCTAACGTGTCTGACTGCTAATGACGTGTCTAATCCAGGAAAAGGGCGACAAGTATCTTCAGTCTTTGCATCCCGTTGATAACTTCGCGGACACTTTATTCATGCTTTTGTTCGCGAACTGCTGCATCTCTTTCTTCAAAATAAATAAATGCCAACCCTACTGTGTGTACACAACCGAGTGTTGATCTCGGAGAGTACAATCGAGTGCAGCACAAGAGTAATAGTGACGGATGGATGAGTAGAAGGGACGTAAGTTGGAAGAAAAGTGTTCAGCACAATTAATCAGTTGGCTCCTTTTTGTGATTGGAGATTTTGATGTGAAGCCCCATTGTTTCACTACCAACTGTCTTTGGCGTGGAGCATTTGGAAGAGGGGCGATATACCCACAGGGGCTCCTCAATTTCTTGGACTTCAGCATCCGCCAAGTCTCTGTGCTAGTCATTGTGCTACCCTATACCTCGCACCTGATAGCACGCATGATTGCACCATGCATGTTGTTCACAGATGTCTTCATGAGTAAACTGGGGAACAGTCGATTAGATGAATTTGTCAACAACCCGAAACACCATAGCCGATGTGTGAACAGTATGTTGTGTCGCGGACAAACGAGTGTGCATGGGAGGTCTGTTTGTCCAGTTCAATGCTGCATATAGCAACACAAATTTCACTGCCGATATTCAGAGCAATAACTACATGACCTCCGCAGATGTTCAGATCATCGGCACCTCGAATAGATCAGTGCAAAAGTTAGAAGGCAGGTGAACAACTCAGAGCAACTAGTACCACCGCCTTGTTACTTTCCTCCCTGTAAGTCATAAACAAATCTTCGTCCATTGTCTGACGGAATGAGCTGAGAGTTTATGCTCGAAGGATGCGTTTCCATACGAGGTAAGTTTCATCCGCAAAGTTTACAAATCGTATGGTTACCTGACTAATTCATCCGGAGGCACCTGGAGCTGCGAGTGCCTTAGGTCAGACTGACTTCCATAGTCTCGAATTTGAGGCGTTTCACGCCACACTCCTGGACTACTGCACTACGGGTTCCCAAAACAACCCGCACTTTAATTCATGACGATTTACACTTGCGAATCATTCTGCTATGTTGCGATGTCTAACTGTTTCTTTCTATTTCTTCTTTTAGGTGGTTTGGACTAGCGTAGGCGGAGCGACAGGGAAGACTGTCAGTTGTGCCGAGCAATTCAAACAGTTGGTAGCATCTGCGCAAACACCTTCCTCTAGCACAGACAGCCAGACCTTGTACCAGTTTGTCGATATTCGTTACGACAGGCG
The DNA here is from genome assembly GCA_944474145.2 of Dicrocoelium dendriticum. Classification (NCBI taxonomy): domain Eukaryota; kingdom Metazoa; phylum Platyhelminthes; class Trematoda; order Plagiorchiida; family Dicrocoeliidae; genus Dicrocoelium; species Dicrocoelium dendriticum. The sequence continues at coordinate 11,688,292 of OX104067.1, read as the reverse complement.
TCTTTGTGTTGATCCCGTCGCCTCCGTTCGATACTGCTTGGTAAGGTTAGTCGATTGGCTTTGCCGTTCTCTCCAAGTATTGATAATAATTTTTCTAACAGAAATTGACACTTATCCGTGACATTCTGTCCCACGAAATAAGTGTTCACTGCGCTGTTGCTTTGAGTGGGTCCTTTAATTTCATAATTTGATTGCCTAATTTATCACCACTCATTTTCACATCTCAACTATCACATGGGCTTGTGGATTACGAGATGCTGATGCCATTTACTGTGCGCATTGCACATAGATCCTCACCAACTAGTTAGAGCGGGACAAGTATCGAGCTAACGTGTTTCTTGTAATGTCGAGCTGGCAGCGACGGTTGCTCTGCGCTTAAAGTGCCTGTCTTTGTTCGATCTCTTTCATTGCTACACATCCGAAGCACGAGGATTGTGTGTTAGACTTTGGCAGGTAAAAAGCCACTTCATTTTCTCACCGGCTGTCTCCTGTTACTGGCACTTGTCGTAATTTTATTTCGTTTTAGTGACCCGACGTTTTATTGACACCATGATGTAAACATCATGTCTGAGCTTGTACCAAACTGTGCTTGTGAATCTTCTAATTCTTAACTCTGCGCTTGTGTGACTTCTCATAAAATGTTAACATTTTATAACAATCACTTACCATGCTTGCTTTGTGCGTACCGCCTCGCTCCTCAATCACCGTTTCACTTACCATCACACGTACTAACTACTCTCCTTAAAGCACATACTTCATAGGAGCGGCAATTTTCATCAACCTGGTTTGATGAAACCGCAGCACTTTGCCATTTTAGCCTCCTCACGGTAGTCCATCGATATACTTAAAACACACGGACGACACAGATCACCTGGGTAAGACCCATACTCTGTAAAAGCACTTCTGGATTAATTGAAACTTGCTTCGGCATGTGCTTTACGATTTCAACTTACAAGGTCCTGTTACAAGACTAAACAGAGATGCCATCAATCTTACTTGTGTCCGAGCAGTCGTGCAACCAGCCAGTTATGATATATAGGAGTGGAGCTATTACCGACTCAATTCGTGTCGCCAGGACGATGTCTTCTTACACGCGTTGTGCTTGGCAGTTTTTTGCGCAGACAGAAAGTTGCGAACGCTCATCTTCATCATTAACTACGGGAACAACATATGACTCATTGGCCTTGTTGTAATCGTGTCCGACTCGCCTATGCACATCATTCCCAAAGGTAGAATCACTGACATTCAGGCCAACTGTTTGTTGCCTGTTTGTGGCACTATCTGCCTTAAACCTTGCGCCAGAATGAGACCTTTTTACTCAGAAATCTACCTACTACGATCTCTGGGACCATCTGTTGATCTCCAGGAATTGCCCGCTGAATTCACCGTCACAAGTAGAATTCGTCACTGCTGCTATATTTTTTTCTTTCTATTAACCGTCCTGATCGCAGGGACCACCACGATTATGCATCCTCCGTTTCTTCTAGCTAGAAAGTTCTGCCGCGTGACCAACTGACAAACTTAGAGTAGGCATAAGGTTTTCGATGCTTCTGTGGTTCGGATCCAAGTGCTGATGGATGACCTGATGCAAACCACTCTCTGCACGTTGACGCACGTGCCTCGCGTTTTCAAGTGACAGCTTACTGTCGTTCTAACTTGTCATGTCACCTAATTTCATTATCACTGAACACGCAACGGAAGTGACGTATCAGTTCCCTGGTCACTTTGGTGATCGAGTCAACTACAGAGTTACTACATACATGGTAAAAGTGCTTCTTTTTATTTTGACGCGTTAATCATTTCCTTTGATTGGATGGAAGAGACTTGTATAGCACTCCAGCGTGGCTTATGTTATTTTATGGATCGGAGCTATGGCCGCTTCGTATTCAAAACATCTAGTGACTGGTAAACTTAGCACGCTTCACATTGAACAGAAGCGCCATGTGGGCAACACCAGAGTTTTTCGATGTATTACAACAGACTGATTTCTCGCTTTGGTTAAGCCAATTCGATTACACGCTTAGCAAATGGTTTATCTTAGTTTCTGTTGTTTTCGGATTCTCTATCTATTTGACTGTGCTCAGGCTGTACAACAGATAACATGATACCAAGGTATGAAAGACTTGACCGTTACGCTTGGCTGTGCAGCGGAGTATCTCGAGATCCACCGCACCATTGGTTAGAAGCCTTATCCGACTTGCAGCAGTTGCTAGGTCAATAATACCCTTGCGTCCGATCTCCCGCGCCTGCAGTCAACCTATGCGTCGAATGCTTAAAATCTGTTCTTTATCACTTTTTCCTTATTTTTGTGTCATCATTAACATTTGCGCTTTCCACCTAAATTTCCTTCCTTTTAGTCTTTTCAAATTACATTGACTCATACCATTCGAGTCCACTGCACATGTGTCCTCGGATCACAGTCGAACACACATTAAAATGCAGTCAGTCGAAAAATGTGTTGACTTTGTGAAATGTGAACAGCAGTCGTGAACAATGGGCTTAATACCAGCGATACCGACATTCTGGTTGCGTAATGTTCGCAAGCGTCTTCAACCTGTTCCAACTCGGTTTTTGGCCAGTCTTTTCGCAGTTGTTTGGAACATACTAGATGTGTGTCCCAGCATACTCCATGTGACTTTTGACTGATCACATGCAAATGGAGTGTCGCCCGCCCGAAAATCCTGCGCTTCACTACCTGTTTCGACCTTGTTTTATCTCATCAGAGAGATCTAACAGACCTCTAACTAGGCTGATCGTCTTTAACTTGCACGCCGTTACGTTTAGCATCTCCAGATCTTCCGTTCACATCGGAATTTTACCTGAATTTAGATGAGTCTAAATGGGCGTTTTTGTGATGCATTGTAGGGACAGAACAACTGTTTTGTTGTGTGTATTTTTTTATTCACATATTAATTTTTTCGACTATCGCTAGTGGAGTTCGTGTCAAAGTTCACTGTTATACTTAATCTCACCGATGTCAGGCTCAAAAAACCCCCATAGTGTCCTTTGTTGCCATACTACTCACCAAAGGAAAACTTGTCTGCTGTGATCCAATTGTTAAACCCTCTACTGTTCCATTTTACGCCGTCTCCTAGTTTCTAGTAAAGGTATTCACTTTTTGTTTCATCTGCATGTTGTTTTCCACTTGTTTGGGTGCGCTTTTATACGGCCTTCTTCGTACCCTGATCTCTAGCTGACTATTGTAGCTATTGACAAAATGCACACTTTCGTCTCACTGTCTGCGCCATTTATCTCGCCCTCCTCCTGGGTTATGTGCACATTACTGCGTTCATTCAGCATCAACTGTCCCACCACCTTTGTTACCGGCTATCGCATTGCTGCTTCCGCTCGTTTTTGGCGAGTCAATGGAGCGATTCTGATTACCCTTCTCTCCACTTCAGTTGTGTTTCTCCTGCTTCTCTTATTTTACAGGAAGAACCGTGTATCAGTATTTACATTTCGAAGACGCCTCTACCGCAAGGTGGTCCCGTCTCACTATCCCTAACGAGCTCATCATTTTTGGAGTCTATAAGTGCGGCTAGCTCTGCGGAAACCTTAGTAAAACCTCCAACTCGCCGCTGCCTGGCGCACAAGAAAAGGCGCAAAAGGGATCGGACCAACGACATGCCGAGGACGAACCCACAAACCAGCGATCAGGAGTCTCTGATTGCCGGCGATCCGTTGGACGAATCTCCTCTTTCATCTTTTGTATCGGAGTCCCCAAGGCTTGCACCTGCTTTGCAGTTCGTATCAGCCAGCATCAATGAATCAATGCACAAGAATCGAAAGCGAAAACGTTGAACGCGCTTTCCTTAATTGTCTACCTCTCACGTCATTCATCTTCAGTCTGCTGCCTCGCAGATCAATTGCTTCCTTTTATAAGAATGCACTTATCTATATTTCGATTGTATTGGATTCAAATTGCAATGTACATCTCATGTGGAGAGCGTTTTGTTGGTTTTATGTTGCGGTGTACAACTGAAGTCCACTTTCGATCAAGCCACTTTGTCCGTTGCTACACGCTGGATCACCAGTTTTAGCGCTTTTTATTACAGCCTCTTCTATCCATGGGGCCACTCGGAATGCGGGCTTCACTGGATTGTCCCACTTTAATTTGAGATCACGGCTTGGAAGCTCTCCGTTTGTGATTGGATACGTCTGATCCGTATGAACGGGGCTCAAAATGTATGCCCCAGCGTCGTATGCTCGTTGTCCCGATGAAATGTGGGCTCCGTATTCCTTGTTCGTGGGCAATGTAGTGTTCCCTTCTCTCAGTAGAATTATTCGCTTCTGGAGCAGCTCGACCTGGGGATAAGTGAAATTCAACTGATTACTTAACATTGACATGAGCACTCAAATCCAATTTCAGTTACGATCATGCTTTCGGATTTCATTATCTAACTGTAACTTGGGTTCAATGCCATTCGCACTCGTTGTTGCGACACACTAACCCACATATACCCCCATGGACCGACTGTACCGAGGCCACATTTTCACTGAGCCATGCGCCGCGTTTCGTAATGCTGTAAAGCCTTGTCTTGCCGGCCTCTCGCTTACACCTCGTCGTCAGTTATCTCCGTCGCTGCAACGATATTACCCAGTCGAAGCAAGGGCTTCCTGGTGTTTGTTTACATGCTCATTTCAATCAAACTACACCAGCAACGCTCAGTGTTCAACTTCTAACCGGTTTGCCATGCGGAGATCTGTGACCGCTACTGATCGGTTCGTCAACCACTACGTCCTTCATAGTACTCCCATTCTCCACTACCTATAATTGTTATAGTCCAAAGGAGGACGAGCCCGGTCGTGCAGTGCTGGGGGTAAACAGCACCACAAATTCCCTTAGTTCGCGTGTACCGCTGCGGCATTTTTTGTTACTTTTTCTTTGGCACCACCCCCACCCACATTAGTCACGTACCCCAGTTTCTCACACACGCGGCAAGCCATTTTGAGACACCGTGGGTTCTAAGATCGTGAGAGTCTGTGGAGGCTTTTCTCTCTTCTGTTAATTGAAATTGGTTGGACCCGAAATGCTCATCTTCCTGGCTACCTAACCGTAGAGGTACTACGAACCTCTTCATAGCGTAACTGGCATTTCCCCCTTCTTACAAATGGCGCCCCGTTATCTCATGTCTGTGGTCCGCGTTGCTTCGAGTAACACGATACTCACAGCCAGGTTACTATCGGATAGTCACGTTTGAAGGATCAAGTACAACTGGTTGTCATATGTCGCAGTCCTGAATTTGAAAGTTTACGAGTCGAGTTAACCGCTAACGGCGTTTCTGGCAGACCGTGTGATTTGTTGGTTATCTCTCCTCTCTGACACTATCAGTCCGCTTCTTGTCTTTAGAAGTTGCTCCACTTTCTACTTATATACAAAGCCGCTGTTGCGGTGTCACATGGCGTACGGTTTCAGCGTGTCTCATCTTACGCTTTCCCCCATTCATTTCAACAGCCGCTATCGCTATATCACACCGTGCTTGTGCACTCCGTCGTTGCCGATTCGGCGGGATGATCCACCGAGAATACTCTGTTCCTATCACCGTCGACTGATCTCTCAAATGCTCTCATGGCTATTGACCACTGAGTAGAGTCATCTAGTTGCAAATGCCTTAACTGATAACACTGCGATCCTTGCAACTCCACCTGAACAGTCCAGGCGTAGGCGAAGATGGCCTTCGGTACGTTATTGGAAAAATCATTCTAAGCTCATTCCTAACATCATGCTGACCGAAATGTCAGGTTACCCTCAAAGTTTGTTGTGCTTCGGCTTCAGTGTAACCCTCATTTCTGATCGCACAGTGAGTAGCTTAAATGCCAAAATGATTAGCATCCTATGCTCAGAAAACATCAGTACTTTAGGATCAGCTAAGAGATGGTCGGTGGCTGAGTGGTCTGTGCGCCTGGTTTGCAACCACAAGCTCACCGGTTCGAATCCGTGTAGGGGTGTGCGCCCTCGCGGTATACTCAGCCCGCGCGCGACTGGTGGTGGTCGCGTGGCAGCGAAGCGCCGTTAAGGCGCACAACTGACGAGTTATTTTTATTTTGGCAACTTAAATCTGAAGGATGGCCTGAACTTGACTCAACACGCATGGTTCTTGAATTCATACTGGCCTACGAGCCCCATCTGCCTCTTACATTAACACCGATCTTTATGATATCGATGTTGTCCGGACCACACATATCGGATGCTTTCATCGCGAGCTGTTCATCTCTGGACCAATAGACCAGTCAAACATGTGTATGTCCGTAAACTGAGCAGTCATACGGAGTTCCATTTGTTGGTGATTCTCAGTGAAACGTCACTTTTCCAATGCACTGGGGCCTCGCATCTTCGTTTCTGATGCAACAGGGAGGTCCCATCTCTATTACGCAGGTACTCCATTATCACCAAATGATGCTAGTCGTAAGAATGGGTTGCACATATCATGGGAAAGCTGCGTGGCATACTTCCACCAATTTACTCATTGGAAGGTAAGCAGTGTCCTCACTCGTAGGACACTTCCGATCGCATGCGCCTTGATGAACTGATCGATCAGAGTAGCTGCACATCGTAAGCGATGAAGCATTCTAAACCTATGTAGTTCAATGTCATTCTCATAATAATAATAAATGGTATATTCCTCGGCGATGTGAGGCACAGTCTAACTATATGATCTGATCAATGCTCGTACATCTATCCACTAGGTCTGAAGTTCGCCACGTTTTTCTCCATGTGTTCTGTCCAAAAACTGCCACACGCTCCTCATTTTTGCGCAGGACGATCCGACGTATGTGACCTACTCAACCTATAGCCATTCGATTCCTCCGCAAGGCATTAATATTCTAAAACAAAGAATACTACCTTACCTGTAATCTCAGTGCTTCAATGGTTGCCTCCATGTGGCTCTGAACCTCGATTGGTAGGTGTTTTGTCTCCATTGGCTGATTTTCTTGCAACTTTTCCATTGCGTTTGCCCACAACTTCTCACGTTGTCGTAGCGAATTGGCTGCAGCCTTCTCTCGTGCTCGAGCCTGGGCCAATTTTTCGTTTAATACCTGCGTTGAATGAGTGGAGATTGATTTTTAGTCTTTGGGGTTCAGCTCGAGTTTACGAATGACCTCTTTAGCGATCGCTTATTCATCTTGTATCGATAGCTCGCTTGCTATCACCTTAAAGGCGCATACGCTTCCTCGAGAACATCTAGGTTTACATAGATTATTGCGAAAAGGGGATTCCCAGATCTGCGGTACCTTCTTTGGAACCTTGGACTCTTAACTATCGTACTTGCAACAACTTTGTGATCTCACTATCTTCCATCTTCTGACCTATATTACAATTGGACTGGCATTGTTGATGTTTGCATACTTCGGTTGCTGTTCTGCTGGTCAACTACATGAGCTCTGAGTTCTTCGAATGATGCTTCCCTTAACATACACATTTTAGATGCCACTCATTCGTGGCTACTCATCTGTAAAAGTAGTAAAGGGCGAGGCAAAGTTGTCTCTTTGTATCCCGATGAATTTGAAGTGGTAATCACTTATTTAAATGCTCTTTGAGCAACCAAGTCCATGTAGTGATGTCGGTAACCGGTCCTCGATGTTGCACGATGCCTAGGAATTCGATCATCCCAGCTACACAATTCAAGTATACACTGCAGCCAGAGACTACGCGCCCGTCTCGTTACTTTATTTGATCCCTAATAGCAATTAACCTGCCGGAAATTGTGTGGGAACTTTAGTTAAACAGCTTGTAACGGTACTTGTAATGACCTAAAGTGCTGGTGACTCGAGTTAACTGTCCATTTGTTGAATTGTTCGCCGGACTGGGAATTTTGATTGCATCCCCATTCCAACCACTCATTCAGTATGATCTCAGGTGAATTGAAAGTCGCTGTTAGAAGCCAGATACTCCAGTACCTGGACAATAAATGTGGCATTCGACTTCAACTTAAGCAGGCAACTTTACTTATTACGCCATTCCAAGTGCGTGTATCCCACTTACATCGCAACAATATTATTGCGACCAGTAGTTGTAGCTTGATTTTCAAGAGCATCCAATCATTCCATGGCCGCACACCCGCTGCTGCTCGTCGCATCGTTAATTCGGTTGAATTATTCAGTATCATCTATAAAACGACAGTCGGTCGAAATGCATTTCCATGTTCGTACTGGAAATCGCCATTCCATCGCGATCCGCCTGTGTGTCGTCTAAAGTTACCAGCATGTAAAACAACGAACGAAACAAATTTATCAACACCAGAATCATATGTAACAGCCTGAGTGGTAGATTCTTGGATCTTGCAACTATCAGTATCCGTACCCAAACCGCCGACTCCTTACTGCTGATGACATCACTTCGACTGGCAACCAGTCGTTTGTAATCAAGGTGCCCAGATCATCTAACAACTCAACAGATAGTAGCGACGCCAAGGACCAATCGGGGGTAAGCATCGGTGGTCAAACAGAGTCGATCAGTTAATTTAACGAACAGTGGCCAAGTCTCTGACCTTGGCCGCACCGCTGCATTGTGAACTATTCTCCCAGAATAGTATAGGATTTGAGTGATATAAAATTTCATCACGCCTAGGCTCAGTAAAATAGCCGCCACACACCCAGAAAAGCACTGTGCGGTCGTTCCATCCTTTCGGAAATCAGCATTCCACATCCCATCTGACTAGTGAGGGAGAGCTGGAACCCGTAACTCGACTGTTGCCGGTCTGTGGTTGAGACTACTGAGCTACGGGGGACGACATGAGTATTACTAAATATGATTTAGCGTCCCTTACTATCCACTGATTCGCACGTTACTATCATGTAGAGGGCAGGATATCCACCTCACCATGCAACGAACGTACCGAACTTTAGCTTCTAATTGATTTATGACATTATAAACAGTTGGGTCTGCGTCTTGATTACGGGTAGTATTAGGAGATTTGAATGGTATGAGTGGAAGTTTTTCACATCTAGACTTAGTCAGGCAGGCCGTTTTTATATGTTACTATAGAGTTGAAAAATCACGCGAATTTTAACAGGGCGTTTGGTAACCTTCTCGGTGTTGCAGTGTTCACAAGACAACAGCTACCTAGATAAGTAAGCAGACCGACTAATTCGAGCGGTTCTTCGGCTTAGTGAGAACAAGTGGTGAGTTACCCTAGTTCTGTATTAGCACTTCGGAAATTTATGGAGCGATCGAAACCACGAATTGCGTAGCACTAGGCGATAGCCTAATCGGTAGAAGTTGCTAAGCGACTGATTGCTATCTAAAACGGGTTGCCTCTTTCGTTTATTGTTAGTTTGACAGTTGGTCACCGAAGACATCTAACCCGGAGAATCGGGAAAAGGCATCGTGGAGTCACTCATGATCACTTCGGTTGCAGTTGAAGTAATGGAGATAACCTGACGTTGAGAACTCAGGGTATAGTTTCTCGTAAATCCTTACACATTCCTATGTGTCATGGTGTAGGGCTTTCAGACTAGGTAGAAACACCTCCCGTAAAGCTGAACATCTGCAAACAGGCCTGATCAACTGCACCAAATGCAACCTTCTATTTTGAGGCACAGTAATATCGTGCGCTCTCTGTGTGATGATGACGAATCACCTGACCAAGAATGAAAATGTAACTTGTACACTATCTGCTTCGTCTCTCACTATGACTGAAGAGTTGCGGATGCATGATGTGCCTGAGTAGTTAGGTGGCAACAGTAATGGAACTGGTACCACGGTACTCTTGAATTCGATGCCTTGTTTCTAGTAGTTAATATTCTGTCCCGATTCATTTCACTTACTCCTTCCTTAACCTACTTCTCTTTGTGTCCTCTGTTTTTAACTGTTTTTTAACTACTGTTACCTATCCACATTCTGGTGATGCGAGCTATGACAACTGGATCCAGTGCACTTTGATACCCGGATCATAGTTGTTTAACTGAACTGTACGGGACCACGACACTGATCGCAAGAGGATATTTGTACCCTTTTGTAATTGGAAACTATATTTGACAACCGCCAGCTAGTGTCGAACAGCGCAACCTAGAAAGTCATCAGTCTGATGTTGTTGTCCTCCAGCAACGATGATCACATTTCATCTCTACCAGGCGCCTTGCTAAACATCGACAGTACCATCTCATGTTGAGTTTCATCGATGTTCCAAGTGAACACGAGCGACATAACTAAAAATTCCTACACATTTAGTTAGTATTCTGCTTGACACGCGATTAAGACGAATCTGTAGTCGAAATCCACATGTTTACCACTGCGGGTGGATTCTTGGTAGCGCTCCCAGCTAGATCGCACTAGCACAATATGCGACTCGTCAGATCTGGAAACAACTGGACAAAGAGGAAAGGAACACGGTGAAGAATTGCCTGTACGCGACACCGCACAGCCCTTACTGGCTTTCATCTCAGTCACATGTACAGTGACCGTGTCCGCCTGTTGATGCCATACGGAAGAAAGGAAAGATAGGCATCAGCAGCACACCGTACCGGATCTTCGATGCCCCGCGACCACAGTCAATCGCGCTCGAGCTGTGGATACTGCGAAGTGCCCACACCTACGCGGGTTTGAATCGGTGGCTTTTGAAGTACAGGGCATCCACTGCAATGTGCCGATCGGTTGCCGGCCACTGCCACCGTGTGTCTTCATATAACAATAGTCTTAATTCTTCACGCGTCTCACCGTAGCATCGCGTGTCGTAGACGCCTCCAGTTTCATTGTAACCAACGTTGTAGTCAATTTTTGATCCGGTAACGTGTGCGACTCGTAGTTCCTATTTTTATCATGAAACAAGCGTTCTACCGCAGAAATCCTATTAGTCTTGCTGCATTTAAAACCTTCTGCTACTGTGTCCTACCCGCTAGTGATCTGATGGGCTGACTTTCTTGCCAGTACAATTAGAAAGTACTCACCGAGCTAAAGTACACCTGGTAACCTTGCTGCGAGCTTGAACATACTCAGACCCTGCTGTCAGCCAACAACAGTAGTACATAAGTGCATCTGCAACTTTAAACGTTCGTATTTTGACTGAGCTACTGCAAAGATGTCTAAGTCTATACAGAGCAACGATAAACAGTGTTCCCTGAGACGCCGTTAACGTCGGAAACCCTGCATCAATTATCTCGGTTCTCTCTTGTATAAACACGTTCCGCGAGCTAAACAAGTCCCACAGTTGTGCAGAAATCAGGTTGTAACGCCATTAGCACCAAAGTGTGTAGCGCTTGGTTGCATGCATACGCTGTCAGATTGTTTACCAGCCGTCGTACATAAGCACTTCCTTACAGGAATTCACGCTTGTTGAATGCGTTACGAATTCCTTATGGGATACTTCCACGCCTTTGAGAAAAGCAAGTATCAGGCGGCTGTATGCATCGGTAATGCTCTTTACCCCGAGATTGGTGTTTCCACCCACCCCACCCCCTATTGTCTCAACATCTAGTTGACTTTGAGCCTGCTATAGAGCCACTGAGATCTGAAGTGACTGATAAACCATGGGTTCACTCTGAAAAATCAGCACTTCCTGTCTGCACTCAGGGTAGGGGCTGCTCTGCCCCTCATCGCTAATGTCTGTAGCATGGAGCACGAATGAACCGATTTTACTTAAACCTTGATTCCGCTTACTCGATTTAACTGTTGGTGATTAGATTCATACACATGACGCCAGTCTCTCCAGTGCAGATTGGCACGTCTGGGAGCTGTCACAGATGAGGGCAATGTCGTCTGCATACTCCAAGTCAAGAAGTCGTTCTCGGATTAGCTCTACACCTAAGTCTTGTCCTGTGAACGCGATTTCTATGACTTCGTCAATAGCGAAGTTGAAGAGGAAAGGTGACAATGGGCATCCTTGTCTTACACCGCTGGATATATTGAAGGGCGACGACAGCTTGCCGTAAGCCCTCATCCTGCCCGTGCTATGCGCGTATAATGCGCGGATAATATTTACATATTTCTCGGGCACACCTTTCCTGAGTAGACAGTCCCAAAGCGCACATCGATCAACCGAATCGAAGGCACTTTTGATGTCGAGGAACACGACTACGGTGGGTCGCCAATATGTGTGACGGTGCTCCAACAACTGACGCAAAGTGAAGATGTGGTCGATGCAGCCACGACCCCGACGAAACCCGGCTTGCTCCTCACGAATGTGGATTTCGCGAGTGCCAGTCAGTCTGTGAAGAATCACAGAGGCAAGTAATTTGGAGGCGATAGAGATCAGACTGAGTCCTCTATGGTTGCCGCATTCCGAACGCGAGCTTTCTTTGAAGATGGGAACAAATACGAAGCGGCTCCAGTCGATTGGGACAGTCTCCTGCTCCCACAGTTTCACTAGTAATTCGTGTAAATCATCAACAAGAGCAGGGCCCCCGAATTTGAAGAGGGCTGGATGAAGACCATCTGGTCCCACGGCTTTGTTCAACTTCAACAGTCCGATCTCACGTTTGACTTCTGAGCGAAACGGCAGATCCAAAGGGACAGTCCACGGAGCACGGCGATCACTGGCTACAAGAAGTACGTTTTAAGGAATAAGGAGCCATCCTCATTCCAGCCCCCAACCTGGAGGACCAGGAGGCTGAGTTTGTCTAGCCTCTAACCACTGACCAATCTGGTATGAGTGGCTCTGGAGGTGCAAAAATGCACCACTCAGCATAGCTCAACGGATCACTGATGCACACAAGCCATCGCACTACGATAAGGTTCAGCCTCATTGCGATGGCTTACCTGACATAAGTAACAATGAAACTCGATGCCCGGCGATCCCGGCCTTCTCACACTCCGCTGGAGACCCAGCTTATCTTCAGCCTAGCTCTTCGATTTAAATAAATAAATAAATAGTTTATTCTCGAATTTGTCGAGGTTCAAGGTTCGCATTTTGATGCAGACCGAATGAAAAAGATGTCTGGCCCCTGCTTTTGAGACACTATAGAAATGTTATATTTCAGAAACCAAATTGCATACTCTAACGCCATCATCAGAACGACCACTCCGGTATGTCCGGCCATCAGATACCACGCGTCTTTTCAGTGACCCAGAGGCTGCCGCTTTTTACCAGGCTAGTCTTAGGGTTGTTCTGAGTACCATGGCTGAGACCGCTCTGCTTGATTGGATTCCAGTCAGAGGTCTGCCATGTGCAGTCAGACTACGAGGTTCATTTAAGGTAATTAAACGTCAAGATGTTACACGTGCCTTATTTGTCGTCTCCGCCTACACTTCTACAGACTGCAGCTAGGGTGCAATTAAATGTTACTTTTCCAATAACTACATTACTTTCTGCGTTCCTCCAAACTAATTGAAATTGTCATTCTTACCGGAGATTTTAGCCCGCGAATGGGCCACATGCCACCAAGTGAGCACCATCTTGTGGGTTGTTTTGGTCTCCGTAGCAGTCAATGGAGACAGTCTACTGATTCTTTGTTCTGATCATCGCTTGTTTATTTCAAGCACCAGTTTTCGGCACTCGAATAGACAATCTGCTGTCTGAAGCCCGCCTTCTTAACGCAAAACTGGTCCCAGCTTGATCATATAGCAATAGTTACAGATAGCGAGGAAGCGTAACGGGCTGCCGATCGTACCGGCAAACTTGTCTGGACCCCAATCAAGCAGTGGTTCATGCTATGTTTAACATGTTTCGGAGAGTCGCCAAGGTGTACGCACTACTGACTGAACGTCACAAGTCTACAAAACCCCACTATCTTAGCCTGGTAACAAGCTTCTCTGTCAACACTGCTTGCCGCAGCTCGGCACAGCTTCTAACGATGACCTAAAGTTAAAATGGGCCCACATCGAAGATGCCTTAGTTTCTATCAGTATCGACAGTTGTGAAGTTGCTCGTCACCCGTCGAACAGCTGGATCTCCGCTATCTGCTTGTCGCTGATGGACAGACGCAGCTCGGTCCTGGCCGAGGCTAGTTATAATGAAGTACGTCGATCCCTAGGTCGAGAATCACGCAGAAGTCTACAAATGGACCGTGAAACCTGTTGGCGGAAACGTGCTAGAGAGACGGAACTTACCGCTCTCTGGTAATACCAGAGAACTTTCATCTAATCCGAGTCACCTAAGACAACCGAGCTGATGTAAGCGAAACAAGGATGTCTCCGTAACGACAAACGATGGTCTGAGTGGTGGGCTTACATTTGTGGATATTACATGGCGTGTAGATACTAGCCAATGCGTAGGTTCACATATAACGATTGTTCGTTAACAGGCTTAATCCAGGATCACGGGTCCATTTATGTCACATTCGTATCTCTCGGTGTCATTAGTTAGCCGGGCTACATGCAGCTGATGAAGGTCATGTGTCGAAGATGGACTATCATCGCTCATATGTGAATATGAAGTTTTCTTACGACGAACGTTAGACTGGAAATGAATTAACATCATCCATTTGCGAGTGAGGATATTTTTAATGCATAAATTCGGCTCAGGTGACATACCAACATGTCTTTTTGATGAATCTCCCGTAGTTGATCCATTTCTTCTCGGTGTTTACTAACCAGTGTTTCACGAGTGTGTTCGCTATGAAGCTGTGCTTCTTCTATGGTTGATTGCAGTTCGGCTATATGCTTCTGACTTTCCTCGAGTTTCTGGAATCCAAATGGTACAATATCTCTGATCGGCGCATCTAATTTTTCGGTAGCTTTGTTTCAAATTTAAACGTTACTGTACAACCGCTTCTAATTATTAATATCCGGAGCCTGTTGTAAAATTGTATGCTTGCTATAAGTGCATTTTTTGTAAACCATCGTTCGTTCGCTTTTAAAAGTGGGTGCGAACCAGTTCGTTTCGTATCCAGTTAAGGTATTTGCGTTCCTCTGTGGAAGTGCTCCACCGGTTTTCTCTATTAGTGCATTCATCTCCTTTGGCTTGTCTAAAGGGCCTAAAAAGTTGTGTCTCGAGGGACCAGAAATATCTTGAAGGTGGAAACAGGAAATATTCGTATCATAAACTGTTTGCAGTAGACCACCGAAGTGCATTAGCACCCTCCACCTAGCCACAGCACCAGAGACTTTTATGTACAAGAATTGAATGGAAAATTACTAGTATGGTACCGGTGCCATGCCATCCGTCTCGAGTCTTGAGACGAGAGCATAGACTAAGGAACTTTGGCCCACACAAGCAAGTGCCGACGTACCTCTGAAGTGCAGTCACTCAGTCACCCATTGAGATTCCCGCTAACCAGGCACGTTGAAGTTGCGAAAGAAAAGTATATTCTTCACATTTCCATCATCGAATTTTCACCACGCAATCTCACTAAACTGCAATCCAGTACTTTTTACCCTGTTATAACAGGAGAATGCATGCACAAAGTAATTCGCTCGCATATGAATTAGCCGTGCAAGGGTGTGATCACCCCTGTGCAAAATGATTTCCACCATGTATGGACAGTTTCCCTCATAGGAGGCATATCTTTCATTGTTATTACTTTATTATCGTTACCGATAATAACACTGCTATCGGTCTTTTCGTTTCTCCTTTTCATATTCCGGTCCCACTGCACTTGTATCTCGACAGAGAGGCTAGTCGAACGGCTAGGACAGGCGTACGCTGCATAGGATGCCGGTCCAACGGCCACCACAGTCCATTACGACATATTGGTTTCCTTTTTCGCCTCACGTAACCGTGCAAATCACTCGGCAGCCACGGACTCTACACCACTCCATGATAAAAACAGAGGGGACTCCAGTCATGCTAGATCAATACCATGGGTCTATGTATCCGCAACTATTTACCCACTAGCAGATTGACCTGAACGGAATATGATGTATTGCTACACACCCTTAGCAAATCTGTAAGGCAAGGAGCGACACCTTGATGCATTTCCCATCCATCTTAGCCTTAGTGGAATGGAAGATAATATCACTAACCTCATGGTAAAAGTCCGAGACGCTTTTGCCCATCTCCGTCACCTGTGGCGCCGGCGCGACATCACACTCGCCCTGAAGGGCAGAGTCTACACTACAGCCGTCCGTTAAACCCCCTTGTACAGTTATGCAACCTGGCCCATCAAGTCGACAGACAAAAAGTGGCTAGCTACGTTCGACCATCGCTACCTTCGCAGCTTACCTCATGTCTGGTGTGAACACTGTTGATCAATGACCGTATTCAACGTCGTGTATTTGGTGCAAGAAGGGCGATTGAGTCACTCAGCACCGTTATACTACACACCAGGCTCCTATGTCTGGGCCACGTGTTGCGCACGCCAGCACACCGACCCCCGCATCCTGCGTTGTTTACGAGCCGGGGGTACGGATGGAAGAAGAGGAGCGGAGGCCAAGCGATGACATGGTCAAAAGGAATGAAGTCCCTCATTTCGAACTTGGCGACGGTTGGTGTCTCCCGACTGCCGGGCTGGGGTCCGAAGGCCCATGAACACCTTTGGCTGGATACACTAGTTGACACGGCCAACAGCCGACCTCAGTGGCGTTTGTGTTGTGTTTCTTTTCCCCACACCATCACGCTTAGCCTCCATTTCCCAACGAGGACCTCTGTCTTGAATCGTAATATATTACTAAGAAGTTTGCTGTCTGTCTTTTTATATTCTATAATGCTTACTATGTTGCTTTTTCGTTTACCTTATTTTTTGTATTGCGGAACACTAGTTGAAGCTTATTTCTTGCCTTTAGCCAATGTGCAATGATGGTGGGGCCCAGATATCTGACAAAACCAGGTAGGTTCAGATAACCTGCCTATTTGTACATTAGCCTAACAGACCCCGCACTTGTCGCAAGCGCAGGCAGTGGTTCTTTCTCTTCTATCGTTGCTCTCCTTACCGGTCTCAGGCAATGCGGTTACTCGAGAGTGCACCGGACAGTCACCACGGCGTGGTGTTGATTCTCAGTGCTAGTTATCTGTTTCTGTAAAGGACACAATGACGAAAGTGCCAGCGCAGTGCTCTCGAGTGCATGCACCACCGAAAGGTTACTAGTCAAGCTTATCACTGAAATCAATGTACATTATGATCTCCTTTACACCAAGACGATTTAACGCATGCAATTCAGTCCCACGACGCACATCCCGAGTTACTTGGTGGCAGTTGAATCACTCACGCGTCGCGCTTTTTACCACTTACATGGTCCGTACGGATTACTTCGATCAACGGCTGATCAAGCGCTACTTCAAGATAGGGTTCTTGAAACTATCCTACGGAAAGCCCCAGTATGAAGCCAACGCGCATCCACAAAGATGTTGATTGCGAGCCTCTTCCAGAGCAACCGCGTACCACAATTGCATGAACACGCCTGTGCTTGATCGTTGGTTTATCTAATCCGCAGTTAGCGCACGATCAGTGCAGCATCGTCTCTGTCGAGGCTCCACATTACGAAGTTTTGAACTTCGTTTGTGGCCATGTGACGCAATGGTCCTAACACCAGGAGCACAGTCACTGTCAAGCTAGTTCCTCACCATAGCGTATGGTTACCGCCTTACTATTCGCTAATAATGGTTGGCTGTCCACCACTAGTTTTTGAGTATCTATTTCTACTTTGGTGGGACACTACGAA
The DNA here is from genome assembly GCA_944474145.2 of Dicrocoelium dendriticum. Lineage (NCBI taxonomy): Eukaryota > Metazoa > Platyhelminthes > Trematoda > Plagiorchiida > Dicrocoeliidae > Dicrocoelium > Dicrocoelium dendriticum. The sequence continues at coordinate 11,670,819 of OX104067.1, read as the reverse complement.
TGACATCTCCGCCAGACTTGCACATTTTAATTTGCAAATCTGTTTTCTCACTACATTCAACCTTTTACTTCATGTACTTTCGGTATATTAGCGGCTCTGGGCTTCAGAAATTAATGTCTGCCCCTGATCATTGCGATCAGTTGCTTGTGCCCATTGACCGTAACCGTGGGTACTTCAAACCACTGCTTGCTTACTACATCTGTATGTCAGAACTCTTCACTATGACTGCAAGTTGAGAGTATGCAAAGTAAGGTTTATTCGATGCTTCAACATATTCATGCTTTAGAAGTTCAGTTCGTTTTTTGTGGCACTTGAAAACGGGATGGGTTTCCGAATTTAATTTCAATGTATACCATTTTCACTTTAAATTGGACATTTTTCAAACCACATTGGACATTTTGCAAACCAAAGTGGACATTTTGCAAACCACATTGAACATTTTGCAAACCAGACTGGACATTTTGCAAACCAAATTGGACGTTTTGCAAACCAAATTGGACATTTTGCAAAACAAATTGGACATGTTGCAATCTAAGTAGCAACTCGCCAATTTGTTGGTAGGAAACGAGCAGTAAGACTGCTGAATGATGTTCAACATATACATTGTGATGACGCTAATACACCGGCATTGTGTAAGCCAGACAACCCTTCGTCAACTGATCTTTGCTATGGTTACTGCCTTATTTTTTGTTAATACACCATTTCAATTTCAAAATGTGCGTTTTCAATATTAACAGTTGGCTTAGCGTGTAAGAGCAGGACGGTCACCGAGAATTCGAGAGCGTATGCCTGTCGGCTAGCGATTGTCGTGGCACTGTTGACTCGGTCGAGCTCGTAATGACACTTTTTGAAAGTTATCTTTAGTCTTCTGAGGGCGTTGAAGACAGAGGATACTGATAGGTTTATCCCATTCTCTCTCAGGCGCATCTGCAGCTTCACCAACGTGTCCTCAGAGTGCCGTTCAACCGCTTCTTCGACGCGCCGCAATACATTGGGAGTCAGCTTCTCCCTATTGTTTCCACCGCAGGTGCGCTGTGCATTTGAGCCTTCTCGCTTGTAGGCATTAATGATGTTCCTTGCCGTACTCGCGTTAACACCGGCGACTTCAGCGGCTTCCCGAGTAGTTTTGCCGTCGACCAGCACAAGTTTTGTGAGAATTTCTCTTTGCGCAAATGATGTTCGCCTGCAGTGCCGTCGCGTCGGACACCAGCTCTCCTGTTGTTCGTCACTCATTTTGGTCGTTTCGTGCGGCACGGAGCTAATAAAGCTAAGATGGGTTGAGTGGAACCATTATCGTATGCTCGGCTCCAATTGTGGTACCGCTGCATAGGTCGGTCCACACACCCAGACAAAACACACGAATTCCTATGGGAGGTGCAGGGAAAAATAGGTCACCCATATTGACCGAGGCGAACGGCACTCATGTCAAGAGAAGGGCTTACACAATCAGCCGCTACGTACGCAGTTCGGTTACATTATCGTGACCACAATGTTGCCTGAACATCGTGTAATCGGCCCACTCCTCAGTAGTTGATATGTTGCAACAATAGGCTATAGATCTAGACTGGTTTTGCTGGGGGTCATTACAGCCTACGCTGATACAATAACGTGGCAGTTGCGAAAGCTAATAGAGAGACGTGCGAAGCTGGGACACCGCCTACCTGCTTCATCCGACATGGTCCCATGGACCGAATCGGACAAGGTTCTCTCTAATGAGAATAACGGTGCACATTGAGATTGCGCATCGCAATCCACTCACAAAATGATTGATACACAATTACGATTCGGACGTCCGATTTTCCAATTGTCACACACCAACACAGGTTGATGCGTATGGGCACTGCACACCAACTAGGCGAATGTCAATGGGGAGAGGGGAGCGTAGTTCAGAACTTCGGTCGCTGCTCACGATCAAGTAAATGTTTTACAGTGTAGTCTGCTGCTTACACAATACCGGTGTATTAGCGTCATCACAATGTATATTCTGAACATCATTCAGCAGTCTTACTGCTCGTTTCCTACCAACAAATTGGCGAGTTGCTACTTAGATTGCAACGTGTCCAATTTGTTTTTCCAAATGTCCAATTTGGTTTGCAAAATGTCCAGTTTGGTTTGCAAAATGTTCAATGTGGTTTGCAAACTGTCCAATGTGGTTTGCGAAATGTCCAATGTGGTTTGCAAAATGTCAACTTTGGTTTGCAAAATGTCCAATGTGGTTTGAAAAATGTCCAATTTAAAGTGAAAATGGTATCATTTGGAGGATAAGTAACATAAATGGACTGCAAAACACAGCTCCAAATCCGGTCTTCACAAGTTTCTTCCCACGCAGCTCAATGCGGTAGTGGAAAACGCGTCTGACTAGAATGTGTGCCACACATTCGAGTTTTAGCTTGATCACCTTTTATAGGAGTTAGATTGGTGACAAAACCGGCTGTGACGTTTAGTACTTGGAGCGCGCAATGATTGACTTTTATCCATGCATAGGTCAGTTTTGTCATGTACCATTTTCATTCTGGCAGATGTCTGCCACTAAATGCTGCCCCCTAAACGATGCATATAATAACGAACCAGAGACCACTAATCAGTGCATTGAGTGTTGATCCCAAATTGGCCAGCGCTGTTGGGTCTCCCACTAGAGTTACTATAAATGGATCATGAGATCTGTATATTTAATCATGAATCAACTCCACCGACAGAATTTGTCACTTGCGATCTCCTAGATGTAGTCACTATGTCTTCAAACCTACCCTGTTTAATCTGACTGATGTCCGAAGTTAAACAACACACAAGCAGTAATTCGCTAGAATATATGGAAGAAAACTACCTTTGGCGCTTCCACTTAAAGAAATTATTGCACCATGTATGCGCTGAGATACCGACTGTGATACTGGTATCATATCAGAGTGAGCAGATGGCCAACAGAACGAGCCAGACAGCCAATGGGAGGCGGGCGTGACGGAGTCCATTACTGGACTCGGATTGGCCGATATCGTGTGAGTGATTCACCGTTTGTTTAACTGAAGCAAAGGAGGAACCTCAACGACTCAGAAGGGTCGTTAGTTATGGACTTGAACCTGCAATTGATATCGAGGAGTTTGGCTTGCTAAATATGCTGTAATTTTCGCTTAGCTGTCTTTGCCGAATAAACACTTGTCCCTGAAGGACTGAGTTCTGCAACATGGTGTCAGAGAAGACAAAGACGAACCCCACGGGCGGCGCGCGGATGCTGTTTGGATCACCACCGTCTATTCAGATGCCTGCCTCACTGAACATGGATGAACGGAACTTGGCGAGTAATTGGCGTCTATGGAAGAGCAAGTGGGAGGATTTCTGCACCTTAGTACGTTTGGACGAACAACCGATGGCGTATCGCTTGGCCATGTTTTGACACGCAGCCGGGGATGACGCGCGCCGTGTTCTAGAAACATTGCACTGCGACAAAGGCGAAGGTTCCAATAATTTGAATACGGTTATTTGAAAGTTCAGTGATTTTTATGCAGGCCAAACCAACTAAACCTACCAGCGCTATCTTTACTTTTCGCACAACAGAGGCCTAAACGGATCAGTCGACGCGTACCACACGGAATTGAAGATTTTGGTCCGATCCTGTAATTTCTGGAAATGCTTGGGTGACAGTCTCATACGCGATCGGATCGTTCTAGGAATCAATTATGAAAGTACCACAAAGCGCCTTTTGCGACAACGCAATTTATCGCTCCAGCAGTGCATTGATATCTGCAACATTGAGTCCTCGACCACCTATCAATACCAACAAATGAAGCTCGCAACAGATGCAGAATTGTGTGCCGTTTTCGGAGGCGAAGCGGCGAAGACTACTAACGTGAGATACGAGATCTGCAAATTTGGTTCCACGCGACATCCGAGCACCCGCGAACAGTGTCCGGCATGGAGACGGAAATGCGCCAGATGTGGAAAAAGGGGCCATTTGGCTCGTTGCTGCCAATCAACCAATGTGAGTGCAGTCGTCCGTGACAAGTCCCCTACCCAGATGCCGAACGTTCAATTGGCAAAGTGTCTCACAGGGTACCGCAAAAATGTGTCTACGCAAGTCGTTTGATCAAAGGCAAAGAAGTACGATTCCAGTTAGACAATACCAGTTAGTCAACATTCTACCAAGGAAGCACTGTCCCGGAGTGTGCATTCGGTCCGATCAAGATTGTCTGCGTATGTGGAATAGTTCCAAACTTCATCCGAATGGCTCGGCTAAAATCGAAGTGGTTAACTCAAAGGACGGAGCCTCATATCGATTGGAATTTGTGATCATGGAAGAGGAGCTCACGCCGATTCTCAGCATTGATTCGATCCAGTCTCTCGGTTTTGTTGTTTTTAATCATGATCATTTTGCACATGTTTGCCAGGAAGAAACAGATATTAGTGACGATTATCCGTCTGCGTTTAGCCCAGGTTTGGGAAAATTTAAGGGAACCGCTCACTTATCGTTTGATCCTTTGGTACGACCGACACCGCTACCGGCTAGGAGAGTTCCATTTGCACTGCGTTCCAGCTTCTCCGCTGAATTGAGTAAATTAGTGAAAGCGGATGTGATTGCCAAAGTCGACAAGCCAACCGACTGGGTTAGTCAGGTCGCAATCAGTACAAAGAAGACGGGCGAACTGCTGTGTGTATTCACCCAAAACCGTTGACTGATGCCTTGTGTACAGAGCATTATGCGCTACCTACCCTAGGAAGCATTTTGCCGCGTTTGGCCAAAACTAAGTGTTTCACGAAGCCAGACCTCTCTTCGGCATTCTGGCACGTGGTTCTAGATGATGAATCCAGTTTCCTTACTACCTTTGCAACACCGTTCTGGCGTTATCGTTGGCTACGTTTACCGTTTGGTCTGAAGGTGCCGAGTGAAATTTTTCAAAGGCGCTTGATGCAAGCGGTAGACGATTTATATGGTGTAACATGCGTGGCAGATGATGTTCTGATCTATGGCTCGACAGAAGAAGAGCATGACACTAATCTCCACCGCTTCTTACAGCGTTGTGTGCAAAAGAACATCAAGCTTAAACGTGAAAATTTGAACTTCGGAAAGACGAGGTGATTTTCCATGGGCATTTGCTAACAACACAAGGAGTCAGGGTCGATGCAGGAAAAATTAAGACGATTCCAGTGACGCTGCCTCCCAATGGCGTGAAGGGAATCCATCGCTTAAACTGGTTGGTGAATTACTTGAGCCGTTTTATGCCAAGACTCGCTGATATCATGACGGCGATCAAGAAGTTAACTCAGAAAGGAGTAAAGTGGAGTTGGGGTAACGAACAGGAAACCGCATTCGAAACTATAAAACACCTCCTCAGCAATGCGCCTATAATCGGGTATTACTATCCAACGCAGCCTTTGGAGGTAAAGTGTGACAGTAGCCAAGACGGAATAGGTGCTGTTCTCTTACAGAATGGAAAACCTTTGAACTTCCGCAGCCAAACACTCACCATGACCAAGCAGCGCTATGCGCAAATTGAGAAAGAGATGCTTACGGTAGCCTATGCCATGGAGCGTTTCAACGATTATACTTTTGGAAGAAAGACAACGTTGTACACCGACCACAAACCGCTTGTGTCAATAGCCAGGAAACTGCTACACGTCGTTCCTCATCGCCTTCAGCGTATGCTTATCCGGCTTCACAAGTACGGCGTGGATACTGTGTATATGCCTGGTGCACAGACGTTCATCGCGGATACGCTGTCAAGAGCTCATCTGCCGGTACCTGAGGATAATCCGGAAGAGGTCGAAGCAGTAAACTAAGTACAGCACCTGGCAGTGACAGAAGATCGCCTAAAGGAAATAAGGCGCCGCACTAAGATGCAACGCTTTCAGCTTTGCGAGACGTTATTCTAAATGGGTGACCAGAGACAAAGAAGCAGCTGCCGAAGGAACTAACCCCCTACTCCAATTTTCGGGATGAACATTCTGTCTATGATGGTTTGCTGTTTAAGTGAAGCCGTATTCTAATTCTGTCATCGCTCCGAGGAGAGAGGCTGAAATACGTTCATCGCGCTCACCTTGGTGCGAACGGAGGAAGAGGATTGCTCTTTTGGTCAGGAATGACAGGTCAAATAAGAGCTCAGATATCGAATTGTGAGGCGTGCCGTTAATTTATCTAAGGACCCGTAAGTAGTGCTTCTCTCACTCTACAATCTTTCAGGATTCTAACTCATAACCGTTCAGTTTGTAGTCAGTGTTCTACGCTACCGGGTCATGGGTGACAGCTGCAGTTACCGTGGTCTAGTTTGTAGCCGTGCTAGAGTTCACTTCACCCTCTACTGCTATGTGTTTCTTCCACATGTATTTGTATATTTGTGTAGAATCCACTTGGAACTCTTCAAATCGTACTCGGAACTACTTGACCGATTAACTTACAAAGAGCATAAGAAATTTGGCGGGGCCACTTTGTTTTCTGTAAGACGATGATATTCATGGCTGTTCACCACGAGATGTGATATATTGTTCGTAACTCGGCATGTAGACGATCGCCATCTCCTCCGGCCCGGTTTCATAACCACTGACCACAAATTGAACAACTAAGTTTGGAGATGTGTGCTTTTCGGGATGGTGGTGTCCGCATATCTGAATACAGTTGTAATAAATGTACTCGAACATCTCCAAATCCCCCACTATTTACTCAACGAAGGTCGTCGCAGGTTTTTGTGGTTGTTCGACCCAAACACCTCACCCCGCGACTGGCTTAGTCTCTGATGAAACCGTGCAATGCTTGGCTTGCACCTGGATCGCTGGGCTTCGCAGTTGACATTTTTCATGGTGGCCAGGAACTTGTTTGGCGCATGGTGGCTAAGCGACTAGACACCAAACCTACGTTTCAACCCAGTATTGCTAACTATTCCCATCTGACTGCTGGCTGGGTTTTTACACAAGCTGAACTGAACGTGGCAAATTCCGTTCATCTCCGTGATGTTACACTAAAGTGAAGCTTCAGTTTTTTGATGGACAAGGGTAGACATGTACACTATATGTCTATGATATGTGCATCTATAGATCGGTGAGTGTAACGTAGTCTTCTAACATTACACTTACTGTGTTCATTTGTTCTAGTCGTAGCTTATATTCTTTCTCCATGGTCCGGCGTTGCTCAAACAGCTGGAAAAAATAAAACGGAGGCTATTAGCTTATGGTGTATTGGTAAACGAGAAAAAAGCACCTCGTGCCAGCACATAATAACACAGAGCAGTTGGCACCCAGCATGTTCCATGGTATACCTTTTTGGCTCTAGTTACCTTATACAAGGTCAGGCATTTCTCACGTGAGTGTGGGCACGCAAACAGGACTTGCACAGCTTGTAGCGCCCCAAAAGATAACTACTATCTTTTATGTACAATTTCATTGCTGACCAATTGTACATTACTATTTCTTGTTTTAACCTCCCTTACTCTAAGACCATTTTGGCCTCCATCCGGTTTGTCACTTTTTACCTTTGGTGACTCACGACACTGAGCTACGCTCCTGTCTCGCTTCATCCATCCACCTCTTTTGTAGCCCATCGAATACAGTCCGCTGTGTCCGACTTCAATTGCCTTCTGATATCCGCGCTTGATTACACGCATCGTCTCGGACTACTATTCACTAGTCCTGTAATCTCTCCTATCCGGAACACCCAATGAGCTAGAGTCCCTCATCCCTTTGTATTTGCTCTGAATGGTCGAATTGATCAAGAATGTACCGCACATGGGTGCAGGGGTTTAAGCGTTTGACATGTAATCTACGAGCCACCGGTTTGGACGAGATTGAGGACGATTATTACACAGGATCTTAGTCCGCATGCAACAGGTATTTGTGGTGTTGGTACAAGGTTCCGGCATACTGCCGATAACTTCTTTTTACATAGTTAAGACCTTCGCTTGACAGACTTTGAAAGCTATTAACAAAACTTTGTGTGATGTGTAAACAGTGTATAAATTGAAATTAGTTGTTTTAATGCTAAGCTGTGTCGCACACCTTTGCCCGTGTCGACTCCAGAACACCCCGTCAACAGGGCCACGTGAGTAGTGAGTATGGCTGAGAGCTCGACCTTTGAATCTAATATCCGTCGAGTACCTTTTCCTTGGCAATCATGCTGTCAAACGGGATCAGCCAACACGTTAAAAATCAGATGGGATATTGGATGAATCCCCCTTACTGTTACACTCTATCCGCGCCCTCACTAATTCCGGAGTTATCACTTCTGTTCCCATTACCTATACTTGTTCCTACGCTCATCCGAACCGGTTTGATGAGCGCTACTCCGTGTCCACATCTGTTGGATCTATCTTGTGTAGATCATATTATCACTCCAGTTCGGAATATTTGCACATTCTTTGCTTACAAAGACCTTACTGTCTTGGGTTACACCCAAACACGTACACTCACCGAATCATTCATCATTATACACGTTAGCTGCAGGTGGAAAACACAGCTATTGTGCTGCAATACTAAAGACAAGGGAAGAAAAAATACAACAGTGGCGCGCCGGCTGAGTCCCCAGTAACGGATGGACATCGTTCCGGAGAGCTAACAGCCGGCTATCGTGCCGTAAAAAGAGTTATATTATGCCTAGCGAATGAGATCGTGAATGGAGGGTGAGGTTAAGCAGGAGCAGGGTGGAAAAGGAACTCACAACACAAACGCCATTGGGGCCGGCTCCTAGCCATATGTGCAAGTGTGTCCAAGAAAACGTGTTCATCGTCCTTAGGACCCCAGCCAGGCAGTCCGGATGCGCCAACCGACGCCAACTTCAAAGTTAGGGTTTTCATTTCTCTCGACCAAGCCATCGCTTGGCCTCCCCTCCTCCTCTTCCAACCGCACCCCCGGCGCGCAAACAATGTACGTCGCGGGAGTCGGTGTGCTGACATGCGCAACACGTGGCCCAACCATCGGAGCCTGATGCTTGAGACAATGGTGCTGAGCGGTTCACTTGCTTTTCCTGCACCAAATACACGATGCCGAACACGTTAATTGTGGATGCTGTTTTAAGAATGTAAGAACCGTAATAGGGTGCTGATTGCTGTAAAAGAATATTCCATCCTGAGTGCTCTCTCCTTACCCTAGGCAAGGTACAGAAACGAAATAACATTACCGATTTCGTTTGGTTCCGCACAAAGTGTACGGCTAACCCAAGCCCCATGGTTTCGTCGAAACCATGGATATTGTCTAGGTTTAAAACCACCTACTGACACAAAACTCGACGTGGCAACCTGTAATTGTTCCGCGGACTGCGATTATGATTCGACAAAAAAGCGACCGATGACTGACGCAACAAGGGTTAGCATAACCCCCCCAACAGGAAGCCGCATTCACAAATACAGTGCTAGCCTCTTAAACCTTCACCTGATTGTGTATCAATAAATATTTCATATTCGTCAGGCTTCCACTCTTCGGGACATCGTTCTGATAACTGCAACATGACTGAATACCAAAACCGCTGCCGCTGAGATAGCCCTGCTCTACATGATTCTTCTGCGAAGCTGTCTACCTAGCACAGGAGGTGGAGTGCTCTTATATTGTCGAATTGACCACATCAATACAACCAACGATCAAGATACACAAGCTGTCGATGCTCTGGTGCCACCTGTACCTGAAACGTGGTGACATGTGTTTACTTAAAGGACTTACCGCTCTCCAAGGTCCACCATGGAAATGGATCACTGTCTGGCTTCTGCTGTGAGGCGAATCCCGTCATGGTCATACAACCACGTCCTTTTGGTGGGGGAATTCAACCCGTACGCATTACTTCTCTAAGCGAACAATTCAAGGCGAGTTTGCAAGAAGTAATCGCTGGTATACCGCTATATAACCATATCCCCGCTCTCACGAGATTCGGAATTAGCAACGAACCATGTGTCTTAGGTCTTGTGTTCAAGGATGAACCAATGATCGATGCCGTAAACGTGGGAGCACGGATTGGCCGTTGCGATCGTGGGACGCTGGTCTTCCTGTACATCTGCAGCGCGGAGTACAACTAGGTCATCACTCATCACTACACATTGTCTGACCTCGTTCAAGAAACCAGCTCCGTCCAATCTGTGAAGCTTCCCGACGTCGCCTGGGAGGAGTTTGTCATCCAGTTTACCGGGCTAATGGCTAAGGCGTCGGCAACTGAAGTCTTTCCCTTGTGGAGTCGAACACAGGAATGCGTGGCTCTAGAGCAGTAGTTCTCAACAACTATGTGGTTGTTACCCATAAAACGGGTTGACTATAGACAAGTATCCACAAAACAGCTATTCTTTAAAATTCGGAATACCTACGGAGTATTACATTTGTTGTCTTAAATTACTGAAAAAGAATTGAGTAACTGAAAAGTTCCCATTTACTGATAAAGGACGAAGGACCGAAGGCAACGAACTGTCATTAATGACTCATCGTCAGGCCCGTACGATAATATGAGTGAAATAAAAATGAGCGTAAATGTGGATTCGATGAGTTCAAATGAGATTTGATCACGTGTCGACCAGGGACATAAACCAGCAACAGACGACAAACTAGGACAAAGGTGTAGTTGGATGATTACAGCTTGCCTCAGAATCATCCGTAGCTTAAGAGCTTCGCTCAGCTTCTTTTGTGCACAGAAGAGAGGTTGATACGGCCGAATGCTGATCGCCTCGGCACTAGCAAGGTTGCGGAGGCGCATGTCTTTCGACTTAACTGGAGAAAGTCGAAAAGCACAGACAGTCAACATGCTCACTATCAACAAGATAAGGCATACCAGAGCTAGGTACAGCCCCGGTACCGTCCCGACGCAACCATCGTGGAAGGTGTTCATTAGTGCTCTTCGACAAGTGCCGCGCCGTTCGACCGATGGAAGTGGCGCCACAGCCGCACTCGAACTGAAAAGGACGATAGAAGCGGTCAGCGTCGACAATTTGTCTTTGTTTTGAATACGAATAAATAGCTCCGTTGAGAAGACACAGCTAAGATTGGCTGCTGGGAAAGTTGACTTAACAGCCGCTGAAAGGTTTCTAGTTGCACGCTCAGCAGGCGTTCATTCAGCGTTTGCTGCACGAAAACGGATATCCTGACCGTTTCATTCTTAAGAACATGCAAGACAAACCGGAACTGTTGCAAGTTCCAACAGCAGATAAAGCAAAGACTTTTCATACGACTACCTCTTGTGGAGCGGAACTCGGGTACTGGTTGTGACGAGAACCAGTAGGAATTAATACGGATATCAGTTATTCAGAAGTGAGTACGTAGCCGGGCCCAAAGTGTATTGTAAAGAGCTGCAATGAACTAGAAGCAAGAGCACAGAGCAAGGTGGCGTGCGAATCACAGTAAAACAATTTTACAATGGGAAAATACAAACGATAATAAGATCCAATGTCACAAAATACTGAAAGCGTAAATGTTTCATGTTCACTACACGCTCAAGGGGGACTCAACAGCTGCTCGAAGCTCTTAAGCTACCTTGGCTAGACAAAACAGATAATGCTGAAGCCAGCTGTAATTGTGAAACAACACCTTTGTCCTAGTTGGTCGTTTGTTGCTGGTTTATGCCCCTGGTCGACACGTGATCGAAGCTCATTTGAACCGATCGAATCCACTTTTACGCCCGGTGTTTTTCACTCATTATTGTGTGGGCCTAGCGATGAATCGTCGAAAACAATCGTTTACGTTCGGTCCTTTGTTCTTGTAAAAGTATACAATTTTAACTACTTTTATCATTCAAATAGAGAACATCCATTTCTGAACGATGTTTATTAAATCAAGAGGTCATCTCCGTCAATGCGAAGGCTGATATTAATGAGTTTCAACAATTCCTGGTATATTTGGTGTGGTTTCCGCTGATGCACAAATGCTTGGCGTTGCCTTTAAATCGGCCGTAGCGTTTTCACTAAACATCGTTTTTACAAGATCGCTATAGATACATCAATTTTCTCTGATTACTTGGACGTTGACCTTTGTCAAACTATTTCCAAAGTCAACGCTGCTTTCCTTCGCGTACTTTTGAGAACAACTCAAGATACTGCACACATAAAGATGGACTATACCTTGCAACGCTGGTCTCCCAACCGAATACAGCTTCTGTTTATTCTATCTGGAAATATTTAATTGTTGCTCATTTATAATGACCGTTTATTTAAACACATTTATAAACAGTCCCCTTTTCCAATTCATACAAATTTAAAGTTCTGATAATCTAATGTTAAAATTCACGCACAATAATATGCCTCGACGGGGAGTCGAACCCCGGTCCACGAATTTCCGGTCCGTTGCTCTACCACCTGAGCTACCGAGGGCTGACGATTAGGTGCGCAAATTTTAACACATGTCTTCTGCTTGGTGCGCGACGTATTGCCAATAAGCTCACAGTACACTACTCACAAACATCCACCATTAATCTACCATCGCCCATCGGACGTCTGAAGGACAGGAACTTCGGTCTATTGGGAAGTGACGGGTGAGTGAGCCAATCTGCAACATCAGGACAGGTACTGTGAGCTTATTGGCAACACGTCGCGCACCAAGCAGAAGACATGTGTTAAAATTTGCGCACCTAATCGTCAGCCCTCGGTAGCTCAGGTGGTAGAGCAACGGACCGGAAATTCGTGGACCGGGGTTCGACTCCCCGTCGAGGCACATTATTGTGCGTGAATTTTAATCGTGGCTTCTACATTCTTCGAACTTTACACTACTCACAAACATCCACCATTAATCTAATTTTAGCCCATCCGTAGTCGATATTGTAAGGTGCTGAAAATGTACCTATATGGATACATAAACCTTTTTTGACTTGACTCGACTTTAAGTCCTGTTCCAAGTACGTTCGGTTTTTTGCTTTGGGGTCAGTGACTTGCCATTTATTTCAAACACCACTTCCAACTTCACCTTAGATGATAGGTTTCCTCCACCAGTGTATCGACGTGTCCTGAACACGAATCATCTATTTTGGCCCTTTTAGCTTGCAAACTTTCGGTCACTTCTTTACCTGGTCGGCTGACCTATGCTCTGTAATTCGACTCGGCGAACGACTGCCTGACTCAAAAGAACAACGAGCGAGCCGATAGAGGCACTATTTATCGGCACTATTTTCAGGCTTGTATTTTTATTATTTATTACCGAAAATTTATTACAGCACTAATAACTGTACAACAACAAAAAATTTATTTTCTATAATAGAAATGCCAATGTCTCTACCTTATAGAACACACTCCACTAATTGTGGAAATGTATTCCGATGTTACCTAGCACTTCAGGTTACATTGTTATAAAGAAATAATTATTTCAGGAATGTCAAGGCTACGTCGTATGAATTAGATGTATATGTACTGAATCGCAACATATACAGAATGTACCAAGGTGGCAAATATCTTTAAAACACCACTGCAACACTCGCCCCTAACTACTGACAGCAAGTTGACACTGAGAATTGATGACTTCGACGAGATCATCGCTTGTATGACCCAGCGTCCTCACGCTGCAGAAATCAGCAAAAGTCACCCATCATAGAAGGCATGTACTTGCCATTGTGACGTTGCTCCATGACTGCAAATATTTTGGTGAAAGCGATCATTATGCTCATCGCTAAGAGATGCCAAGTTCTCAGGGAAAAAGTCAAAGTGATTGTGCACAAATTGCATCTTGAGTGACATTCAAGCACCAACAGCCCAATAGACCGCAATGAGCATTTTTGTGATGTCTTTGTAGTTCTCGTTCTTCTACTCAAAAATCCTGTACACACTGCCTTGAATGGCCTCCAGTCTTCTAACTCAGATGAAGTCAACTGACATTAAAAAGTACTGTCTGATATTATCCGGCGAATAACCGACCCAATAAGTATCCCTTCTTTGAGCTTCGCATCACTGATCTTGGGAAACACTTGTTTAACTACCGGAACGCAAAACCACCTCGCTTGAGGGTCTTGACGAAGTTTTTAATCAAACCAAGCTTGATGTGCGGGGATCGTATATAGATTTGAACAGATTACGCAAAAGGTGTATACTTTACACTTATTTTTCCTGCAGCATACTCCGTCCTCCCTGGCCACTTTTCGGTTGTGTAGTGCTGTTTAGTTGCTGTACTGTCCCATAAGCACAAGAAACAGCAATATTTTGTGTAGCCTCCTTGCATACCCACTAGGAGTCCAATGACTGAAGTCAGCACAGATGTTCCAACAGTACTTATCGTAGTTCAGTGCAGGGAGTGTCTGTTGCATACTTTCGTAAGTCTCTTCATATTGGTGGCATGCAACAGCGGCACAATTAGGTACACGTTTCCATTGTGGATCCTTAGGACTACTCTTGGACGAGTAAATGGGCAAGCGCTATTCATCACTGATATGTCTCACGCCAAACTCCTTCATCACTCTTTTCCAGTTGGAACAGTAACGAAGGGTTACTCTCTTGTCATAGCAACGGGACAAGATAACACTTCGTTTTCTGTATACAGCAACCTTAATGTTTGCAGCAAGTAAGTGCCACTACTGCAGCCGAGATGCAAACAACTCGGTCTTGATTTCAGAAGGTTTTGTATACAAATCGGTTTTTGGTAGGGTTTTATTGTTGCCACAATAAAACCCTACCAAAACCGATTTGTATACAAAACCTTCTGAAATCATGAAATCACAGTCGGTTCCAAACATATTCCAATATATTGAACTCGGTCTTGACTTTATGAAAGCCCAGTTCACGTAACAAGTCATTCAGTCCTGATTGCTCAATATGATGTGGGTTGACAACATCAGCTTCAAAGTTTGCACAGATGTCGGAATCAGGGGAAGTTGTCGACGCGGTACCACTACTCACCATCAGTGGCATGTTCACTGGAGGCCCTGGAATGTGTAAGGTGCAATCATGAGGAACAGGTCGAATAGCTGACAGAAGATCGGGGTAATAACTATTGCTCTTGTTCCGGTTAGAAATTCCAATGGCACTGGTTAGGCAGAAGTAGCACTCTGCCGTGTGATCCTTCGGCTCCGTCCACACCATGGGGATTGCAAAGGGCATCTTGCCTTTGTCCTTGAGCCACTGAGTCAGATGGAAATTGCACGACATATAAACAATATGTGGCATCCACTTCATATCCTGATCGCCCAGTTTCATCCCGAAATAGGAATGGTAGGCAGACTTCAGTAGTGAAGAAATGGGTCTGCACCACGACATTGTAGTAAACTGTCCATATTGGTAACAAAAATGATTTCGGTCATTGACACAGAAGCGTCTTTCAGCCATGATCGAGATATCAATTAAGGAAACAGCCTCAATCGACTTTTAGTATCAGGTGGATAACATGGCCAACCTCACTTCTTTTATAGGGATACAGGGAGCCAATTGTAGCAATCAGAGGCGAGCATTCCATGCATGAAACGCACTGCTTAGCTAAGATGAAAAATTAAAATTAAAAATACAGACGTGATAGAAACATTTGTTTTGCATATTCGTAATCAGCTCACTTGATGCTGTAATGGTCGAAAGATTACTAGGAAGGTTTCAGTCGTGTAGGAAAAAGTAAACGCTTTCGGAAAGAGTCCACTCACAGTCTAGTCACAGTTGAGTTCGAATCGTAGGTTGCGCTATACCTGTGACACACGTCGAGCACGATGGAAACAGCCGTTTGATAATAATTCCGCATCTAATATCCGATTCGCAAGCAGTCTGAACGGCACGGTACACACGCAGAAGCAGCACAGCCAAAACTCAGCACGACGGAGCGTGGGCAACGAAGAAGTCTAGTTTGTAATCGTTAATTCAAACAGACTGTACAAAAGATGTCATGATAAAATTGATGATGGGAAAGACAAAATGCGAAATATTAATCACCACTACATAACTCCCCCCGTAGAGCGTGAACTGGTAAGGAAACGCTCGATATAGCTATTTAGGGAACAAACTCAGCTAGTTTGGAGGGGAAAGACACAGAACCTCCTGAACGTGTGTGCTTGGGATCATTCGTTGAGCGAGCGCCTGAAGATTCTGGAGCGTTTGAATCGGTCGGTTGACCAACAGGTGATGACAACTTGGGATCAGTCAAAGTAACGATAGGTTTAAGACGGTCAATACTCACAGATCCCTTCGATCCATTAGTTTCCAAAATGAAGTACTCAAGCTTCCGTGACAACATTATGTAAGGACCTTCATAAGGGGGTGTCAAGAGCTTGCGAACTGTGTCAGTGCGAATGAAAACAAAAGGACAAGTGTGTAAGTCCGGATGAATTCGTTGTTCGCGGGCAGTGAGGCGAGTAGACGTAGGTTGAATTGTTCGGAAGTGTTGTTTAAGACGTTCGGCGTAGGACACAGGATTCAGTTCACCAGTGACTGGGGAATCCAAAATCATCTCATCTGGAAGTCTGAGAATGGCGCCAAAGACGAATATGGCAGGGCTGCATACAATATCCTCTTTGACGGTATTACGAATATCAAGTAGGACGGATGGAATGTGTTCAGACCAATGTGGGTCAGGTGAATTGGCTGTGATGGCGGCTTTAAGCTGTCGATGGAAACGGTCGACAAGACCATTCCAAGCGGGATGATAAGCAGTTATCCGAATGTGGGTACACCACAACAGACGATTCAAGGCAGGGAACAAGGTAGAACTAAACTGAGATCCTCGAGACGTAGTGGTAGTAGATGGCACACCGAAAAAGAAAATCCATGAGTTGAAAAATGCACGGGCAACCGTTTCTGAAGATGTGTCACGTAAAGGAATGGCATGCGACCGACTAGTATAAAACGGTCAACACAAGTCAGCATGAAAGTGAACTTGTTCGATGAAGGAAGCGGTCAGACTATGTCTAGGTGGACATGTCTAAAACGCGCCTCAGTTGGTGAGAACGTTCCGGGGCAGAAATAGTGTGTCTGTATACTTTGCTGCTCTGGCACCTGAGACAGTGTTTAGCCTATTGATGGATATCGGAGCGCATACGATCAGTAATCAACTTCACAGTGGATCGAATGCTAGGATGCGATAGTCCATGAAAATGATCAAATCCGGTTCGCCAGAAAGACTGGGAACAAGCGGTCTTGGCTTACGGTAGAGGCATCGCAGTGAATGCTTGCATCTGAGTTTAACACAGCTAATTGCAAGAATTACAATGTAGTATTCGATAGTAGCTGAAGGAGTTCAGGATCGTTGTTTTGGGCAACGGACATTTCCTCAAGGTCTATTGGAGAGGACGAAAATGCATCAGCGGCAACATTGTTTGGACAGTCGAGGTAGCGAATGTCGACACAGAATCGTGAGAAGTAATCCAGGTGTTGTGGTTCTCTCAGAGAATAGCGGTCGAAAGCGGCACGAAAAGTGTAGACCAACGGCTTATGTTCCGTCAGAATTCCAAAACGTCATCCTTTAAGTAAGTGACGAATACGTTTGACGACCAAGTAGATCGAGAGAAGTTCGTGACCGAAAGTACTATAGCTTTTTGTGCTGCCTGTAGCTTTTGAGCAAAAATGACAGCGGCTGAAGCACATTGCCGATTAGTTTTTGTAGTACAGCACCGACAGTGGATTGTGAGGCATCAGTCTTGAGAACGATAGTAGCGTTATCGTCCGTGTCCAAGTAGCTCAGGGAAGTTACCTGGCTTAACTTCTGCTTGATGGCAACAAACGCTGTTTCGGCTGCTGGTGTAATGATGAACTTCTTAAGATTAACTTTAAGTAAAACAGTCAAAGGCTGAAGAACGGCGGAACAATTGTAAATGAATCTTCCGTAATAATTAACCACGCCAAGGAATCGGCGTAGGTTTTTAACTCATTGTGGCAGTGTATAGTCCATGATTGCCTGGATTTTCTCAGGGATGGGACTAATGTCTTTACTATCAATTTTGTGACCAAGAGAATGGATGCTAGATTGACCAAATAGACATTTGTCAGGATTAATGGTTATCCCGTGATGATCGAAGCGTTCTAATACTTGTCGAAAGTGATCCAAGTGCTCTGCTGGCGTAGCACTGGCTATTAGGACATCGTCAATGTAGTGGAAGACAAAGTATAGGCCACCCAGGACCTGGTCCATGAAGCGCTGAAAGGATTGTGCCGCACTGTAAAGGCCAAGGAGCACGAGAATGAGCTCGTACAAACCGAAAGGTGTGATACCGGCCGTTTTAGCAATGTCTCCAGGTGCCATTGAAATCTGATGGTACGCTCGAACAAGGTCAATCTTGGAAAAGACGGATTTCCCGGACAATCCCAATGGAAAATCATGAATATGAGGGATGAGGAATCTGTCGGAAATGGTAACGGCGTTGAGTGCGCGGTAATCATCGCACGGATGCCAATCACTGGACTTTTTGGGTACAAGATGAACCGGGGAAGCCTAACAACTGTTGGATGGACGGATGATGCCGAGGTGGGTCATTTGCTCGAATTCACGTTTAGCCGCTTGGAGCTTGTCAAGTGGAAGACGTCTCGGTTTGGCTAACACAGGTGAACCTGTTGTGACAACATGATGACGAACCTCGTGTTTAGGCTCGGTAGACTGGGTATTAAAGAGGGTATCAAAGAGGTATCAAAGAGGGGAATTGCTGAAGTACTGATGAATGCTGCGTACTGTCTGGCATGAGTACGCGACTGGGGTGACATGGCAAGGGACATGAGCGAAGTGCTGCCGCCCCTAAACTTCCAGAAACGTAGGTCGACCACGAGACCAAATTTGCTAAGAATCGATGCCAATTATGGGTTTTTGGATATCTGCGATCGTAAAGATAAAAGGAACTTTGGGTCGTAAATCGAGGCTTAGATACAACAGCTTCTGGTCGTAGGTCGCAATCTTAGTCTGGTTAGCCGCCTGTAACGTAAGTCCGGCCGATTGTGGAGCGCCTTTTTCCAAAGATCGTGGTATAACGCTGAGTCCTGCGCTCGTACCAACCAAAAAGTGCTGGTTAGTCGTGGAGTCGAACAGGTACAGAAGGCGACTGAGGTTGACTAGCGACAGCCGTCGTCATTATTGGCTGGCTTTGGCATTTGCCGGTTACGAAATCGGAGTTCCTTTCGGATAATTGCATCCCGGGCGACAGTTACATGCTGCTTTACCGTAGCGACGGTGGAAGTAGCAGTAGAACCGCTGACGTGAGCGTGATGTGCTGCGGCGCGGACCACGAGGACTACTTCGGTTAGTAGTGCATTCATAGTTATCAGTCGATCATCCAGATGCCGTGCAACTGTTGACTTCGAAATATTCTTGTACATTTCTGCTCGTACTGATACTCTCATTTCCCGGAGCGTAAGAGTTGAGTCCCTTGCGACCCAATCCAAGATGTTGTCTACGTCTTCCTCTGACAGAATCCGCTTACGACCGTGCGCCTGCGTAGTACTCGGTCCTGATCAAGAGGACGACCAATCCAGGAGTAGGCTATTTGATATTTGACGTTGTTCACAGTTGCCACCAGCTGCCAGTCATCACCGTTGACGAAAGCGCCCAAAACTCCGTCGCGAATGTCTGATGTGATACTCTGTCGAACGCGAGAAGGCATACCGACGACGTTGGAATCATAGACATGGTTTCGGTTGTGTGCTTATATTCCGGCTGTTCATTGCTCTCAGACCAATTGGGATCCACCGTTTCGGACGTGAGGGGGGCGTATACAAGCCCGTTGCACCGCCAAAGTCCATGCCTCTAAGGTTCATTCACAAGTCTCACCCAGTCAATGGGCAGCGCGCTCAACTCCCCAGACTAACGCACCGAACCTTCGCATCCGGCCAATGAGAACACACTTAAGGTCAGAGGGTTGGCTTTGAGCGGCTGGCGAATCGCACAGGGTTTTGCAACATTCGGACTTTCTTTGCAAAATTTTGCGCATTCTTTGCAAAAGTTTGGACCTTTTATGCAACTTTGCGGGAAATGCTATAGTAGAGGCTGTATTGAACCCCATACTTTCAAAGTCGCTCCTCAATTTTGAGCCCATAGTTTGATTGTAATACATTGACACCCAAATTAGCTCTCTGAACTTCTAACCGATAGCCGTGTTAACGTAATTGCTTAAGTAACGATGTTTGTTTAAAATGATGATAACTTGTTTCAAGCCACCTCCGCACATAGCGAGATGAGATCTGGATGTGCGGCTGAAGACTTTAGAGGGATTACGCCGCAAGGAATCAAGTCCCCAGGAGGTTATTCCATGGGTGGCCGTATTACTTTACCTGAACTGCCGGTTATACTTACATTTATTCTCAAACTCTCCATCTTTTACAACGTTTAAATGATGGTAAACTCCTAACACTCCATTGGGACCACTGGAAAACTCGAACAACTTTCCCCATTAAGTTGCAAAAATGATCAGGCCACATAACCGGTCTGTTCTCGCAAGGTCGAGAAACATGCCATTCCTTTATTTAACCATTTCCTATTTGGTAAGTGGCACCTAGTTTTTAATGAATGGATCAGTTCCCAGTCCTATAGATAAATCGAACTCACCTGTTCCTCGATTGCCGCTGCGTGCTCTTGTTGCATCTGCTGCAATGCGGCCTCGTAACGTTGCTCAAGTTCCTGAATTTCCGCCCGTTGTGATGTCGCCCACTGCTGTCTCTCAGTTTCACGAACGTAGCACAACTCGTTCAGTTGTTCGCGTCTGGCTTCCACCTCCTTGGTAAGTAGTCGTTTACTCTCTCCCAGTTCCAGCTCTAACCTCTCTAACTGATTTCGTGCAAGCTGCTCGCGCTTCTTCAGTTCATTGAATCGGATTACATTTTCTTTCCTGATCTGAGGTGTGGAAAGTGCATCAGTGGGTGAAGTGTACATTTCAGAATTAGACAATCCTTATGACAAAGGTATGAAAAGTATTGACGGTGTACCAGCAATATATGTTGGAAATTTGTTACCACACACAACTGCAAGTGGATGTATGCGGGTCGAGATACCGCAGTGGTGCCTAAAATCATGAAGCAGCTGGGACTCGATTCTACTAATAGTTTCCGTTTCTGGTTTCAGTTTTCATCAAACAGAACACAAGATCACGTCCAAGACGATGAGTTTCAGAATTGCTTTCTTCCAACACTGCATTCCACATCGAATAGAAATTCATTGACAGGTTTCGGAGTGCCTGAGGAGCCCAGTGGTGGAGGCTTCCGCCATCAACTGCTATGTGCCGGATTCCACTCCCTACTCAAGATATCTTGACATGCGGAGTCCAAATCAAAATTAAACCGGTCGGCACTGGAGTGCAGGGTTGGGAAAAAGCCGCACCGAAACTCTCCAGTTCGGACACGATCCCTCTGATTCCGTTCGAGAGTTGGTACTTAGCTTTTCCAATTCCAATTTTTCTGAACGCAAACTCTACCAAGTCACGAAACTAGGCAACTATCCAGCTATATCACTAGAACATTCACCCTAACTCACTTGAGTTATTTAAACTAATCGTAAGACTTCCTCTGCAACATTATACTATCATTCACAACCAAGAAAGAAAGATAGAACAGATCTGGGAAATGTCAAACAACCATTTACGAAGCTGTTCCTGATTCGCTGCTCAACCATGAGGCATTATGACCGTTGCCGAATGGATTCCCTTTAACTGAGACGATTAAGGAACAATCCCTTTCTTCTCATTAACATTATAAACAAGCGAATGTTCACAGGGTGTAGCGCCATCGAGCTACGGAAAACTGCCATCTATCTCACCCGTTATGAAGGCTACTTGTTACTCTTTGTTAGACTGGCTTGCGCTTCACAGTCGCTCACAGCTAGATAGTTTGACATTCGTGGCTGTCTCGTAACCTGATTGTGTTGGATACACGTACGACAGTCGTTCAAAGCTAGACCGCTCATCATTCATGACTATGTCCTTTCATATGGTTGACCTGTTGGTCTATTGATATTTTGCGTCCCGGTTGCTCAGCTTTGTCAGTTGTTTCAGTACAGCTGATGCCGCACGGCGGTGTTCTTGTTTCCTGTTCGGAGTGGGTTCAGTTACACTCAGACGTTATGATAGAATGGCGACGGGGAACCATGACGGTCCCTTTGGAATTTCTTAAAGTAATGCTATCCAGATAGCAAGCACAGTTTGAGACGTCACAGCAGAGCTTAATGGAAACGTTGACAACACGAATGACGTTACAGTCAGCATCTACGGATTCAAAAATTTCCACTGCAGACAAGCTGACGCACAGTTTGGCAGAATTTCATTACCAGCCGGACGATGACCTCACTTTCGAAGCATTGTTTCGCCGCTATGAAGACTTGTTAAAAATTGATGGGCGTGAGCTAGGCGATTCAGTTCAGGTACGCCTTCTTTGGAGGAAATTGGGTCCAAAAGAGGATGAAAAGTACTCTAATTACATTCTACCCAAGAACACACACGATATCTCATTGGACGACACTGTGAATCACTTGCCCATAATTTTCGGCCCTAAAACCTCAGTCTTCAACACCCGTTTCCGATGTTTTCAAGTTGTTAAACATCAGGAGGATGATTTTGTGACTTATGCAGCTGTTATTAACAGGGAATGTGAACGTTTTCAGCTTAGCACACTCACAAGTGATCTGTATAAAACGCTCATTATTATTTGTGTATTACATTCTTCAAAACTTGCGGAGATTCGAACACACTTGTTATCTCGGTTGAAGTCTAATCCAGAAGTCTCCCTACAGGAGCTAGTGCAGGAATGTGAAGGCATGTTGACACTGAAGCATGACACAGGAATGATCCAACGGCACAACGAGTCTTGTGTGGTGAATGTTCATACTATTCCTACACGTCCCAGGCCATCGCACAGTTCAGTACGTCTCTCCGACTTAGCACGCCACGGCTGTCCGCCTAGTGCTTGATGGCATTGTGGTCAGTGGCCTTTCGTTCGATGAATTCAGACGGTGTCTTTACAAGCGTTATGGGAATATGGGACATAAGGAAACCAGGCGTTTGCAGGGAACCTCCGGAAGACCGTCACGAACCTTCGCCAAAACTCTAAGTTTGTAACGTCGCGTTTCAAATGTGGTGTTTGCAACCACTAGCCCGAACTATCAGTCACTACGGAGGTGTGTTACAATTGTGACAAACGGTGTTCCTGTCCGGCTTCAACTGGACATAGCTTCCGATATTACAATAATCTCTCAGTCGACATGCAGCAAACTCGCTAAACGCACGTGTTCAAACTTCACACATCGCTCACGACGCGTCCGGCTCGGAATTATCCTTTCTTGGACAGTTCAATTTTGAGTTTACACCGTGATTTGCATACTAATGGAGTTTGTTACGTTGCGTGTTATGGACATTTGAACTCGTTAGGCAAAGATTTGATAGACAAACTTAATTTATGGAGCATATCTTTGAGCAGTATTTGTGACAACCCAGATAGCTTTTCACTGTGTCCCACCGATGTTCAGCGTCCGGTTACACCCATAATGTTTAGACAGTGCAGATGCTTCATGATATTTTGCCTCTAAGTACCCCGATGGTTTTGCAGAGGGTCTTGGAATCTACTCTAAGATAAAAGCTGAGTTGTATCCGCGTACAGATGTACGTCCAGTATTTTTGTCCCAAAAGACTAGGTACCATACGCTGCCGTCGTGGCTGTGCATATATATATATATATATATATATATATATATATATATATATATATATATATATGGTTGTTTGATATCCCAGGTGTGGCTGCGCTTGATGTGCATGTTGACAAGGTGCCTACCTGTCTATTAACCACTACGTCGTCCATACTGGCTCCAGGAGACAGTTGGTCGTTGCTGGAGGGGACGGGGTGCACGGTCCTTGTGGGCGTGCTAGGCTCGAAGAGTGGTTCCATGCACTCAGTGTGGAGCGGACTACGGTCCAGCCACCGCCTTGTGTGCGCTTGATTCCCCAAATGCAGTGTGCTTGTGTTTGTCTGTGAAGGAGTGTGGGCCGGCTCCGTTGATGAAACGTGGCTCCCATCCGCATGCCTCCCGGTCTTATTCCTTAGGGTTTACACTGGATATGGGGTGTGTGGTTGGAGCTGTGGGTGGTGCAGCGCAAGCCATCCATGGTCCCTCTGTAGGCGCAGGCGTCCTGTGGCTTGCCACAGTGACAGGCAAATCCGAAACCGGATGCCGCCAACCATATATATATACATATATATATATATATATATATATATATATATATATATATATATATGCAAAGATCTACGATTAGACATAATGCCATCAGAAACCATTGGTTCGCTACACAAATAGATTGGTTCGCTACACAAACGGATCAGATATTTCCTTGTGGATCGGAAGTGGAGAGTCCAGGTGGACAGCCATCTAACGGACTGGTATTCATCGAGCAGCGGCGTTCTCCAAGGCACTGTATTGGGGCCGATACTGCTTCTGATCCATGTAAACGATGTGCCTAAGCTACTCCAATCACCATGTGCGTTGTTCGCAGATGACTTGAAGGTGTGGAGAGTTATCCGCACACTCAGTGATTGTGATTTACTTCAGCAGGATCTCGACAGCCTCTCAACATGGTCTGCAGAGGTTAACCTTCCGATCAACCCTACTAAGTCGCAATCCATGAGGTTGGGTAAATGAGAGCACAGCCGAACGTACGCAGTGGCTGGTCAACCGCTGCATCCCGCGTCTTTCTTGCGCGACCTCGGTGTGCTCTCACGCTGCGACCTAAAGTCCATTGACAACACGAATAGGCTGTACCAAAACAACCTTCGGATGCTTTGGGCGCTCAGGCGCAGCTTCAGCACTTGTTCCGAAGAGATTGCCACTCGCCTCTTCGTCTCGATAATACGATCAATGCTAGAGTACGGCTCTCCCGCATATTGTCCCATCACGCTGGGCGAGGTAGAAAAGCTTGAGCGGGTGCAGCATGTAGCCACTAGGCTGATTCCCAACTTACGAGGTATGCCATATGAAGACCGATGTAAGAAACTAGGGCTGTAGACCCTAGCATATCGTCGGCTGAGTGTTGACCTAATCATGACGCACCGGATATTACATCTGGGTGATTACTCCATGTTGAGACAACTGCTTCATCTGCGCACACCAAGCTGCACGCGAGGACACCGGTACAAACTCATCGTACCGAAGTTGAAGCGGGTCGCTCACCAACTCTGTTTCGAACGTAGAGTGGTGCATACCTGGAACAAACTGCCGCAGCCGGTAATAGAGGCGAATTCAGTGGCCGAATTTAAGAGGCTTCTAGACAAACACTTCGCAGAGGCAAAATATAAAGAGCGAAACGATAATTAATACGTTAATGCCCAAGAGCGACAACTGATGCAGCTACACAGAGTATGCTCTACTCGCTGCTTCTAATCAGTATCAGTATCAGTATTCAAACGAAGGTGCAGAAATAGTAAAGGAAAACACAACACTACAATGTTCATGGTTTCGTCAGAGGGCGAGATACTACCCGGTTGCCCGAGCTGAAGTAGGTTGTTGACTTAGGGGACACCACCCCGAGTCTTTGGTTGAATAGCCTGTCCACAAGGCAGGGGAGCGGAGTCGCTGTGAATGCCGAAATTAGTCGACCGGAGTCCATGGGCGTCATCAGTTCTGTGAGCTATTCAGCATGGGCCGCTCCTATCGTAGTCATCAAAAAGGCTAATGGAAGTTTGTGTATTTGTGCTGATTTTTCTATTGGATTAAATAACACACTGGAAACGCATCAAGATCCCTTACCTGCTCCCGAGAATTTATTCACAAAACTTAATGGAGGAAACATATTTTCTAAAATTGATCTTTCTAATGCATACTTGCAACTAGTAGTCGAGGAACGCCTGAAAGAAATGCTCACTCATCGAGGCTTGTGTCGTTACACTCGGTTACCTTTCAGAGTGAAATGTGCTCCAACGATCTTTCAACAAGTGATGGACGCTATGCTATCCGGATTACAGTGTGTCATGGCTTATTTGGATGACATAATAATTGTAAGCCCCACCACTGAAGATCATTAGACCCACCTGAACGAAGTATTCTCCAGGATAGATTCATATGGGTTTCGTGTACGTCCAGAGAAGTGCGACCTTATGATGCCCAGTTGATGCCCGGTTATCGATAGTTCCGGTCGTCGGCCAGACTCAAACAAAATAAATGCCATTAACAATAACCGATATGCATAGATATAGCTAACAGTGGGTGCAACCAGACAAGCTTAAGGTGCAAAACGAATGACGGAAGTTCACACCTACGTCCAAGGCAGCTTTAGGCTGACAATGAGCTAGTGTTAATTACAGCAACAATAATGGCGAATGGCTACCCTCAAAGATTTATCGAGAAACACAGCCAACCGCGAGGGCCAAAGGACTTGATGCACACAGCAGCCAAGAAGGAAGTGTATATCGAGTTACCTTTCAAAGGTGATTTAGCCACGCTGAAGACAACTAAGCGTATAAGTTTGGTGTTGCGGGCACGTCAAATATTCCCGCAAAAACGCGCCAAAAATCTGTGACAACATTCGGACCGTCTCATCAAAGGTAACGTCGCGTGGGTTCCTCGGCAAGGTGGGTTTTCGAGACGCGGCGTCGATTGAGCGGCTTCGACCGTGGTCTCCCGTTGTGGAGCCATTCCAAAGGTATCCAGCAGGATGTGCAGCGGCAGGTGCACGGGATGGCTGGCTGGCGTGGAGGTTTCTCCGTGGCGCGGACGCAGTTGATTGCGATGGCGAACCCAGGTGTCATCACCCACGGAGACATCACGCAGCATGTCACCTCGCCTGGCTGTCACTGTTGCTTTGATCCAGCGAGGATGACCTGCTCGGTAATCACGAGCGTAGACTGGGGCTCCGACGGCGAATTCTTTATGCTTGATGTAGGCACCAGAGTGACTAGGTGGCTTCTCAGTTGGGATGAGCGCTTCGTTGATTGTGCGTAGCTTGCGGCCCATCAATGCTTCAGATGGTGACTGGCCTCCTGGCGTAGCTGGATTCGGTGTGGACCGGTATGAGAGCAGGAAGGCTTGAAGACACTCATCCACGGTCCCCTCCCCGCGAGATTTCAAAAGCGCCCTCTTGAATGTGTCGACAAATCGCTCCGCTTGACCATTGGATTGGGGATGGTAAGGCGGTGAGCGGAGGTGTTCGATGCAGTGTCGGCGACAAAACTCTTCGAAGATGGAAGAGGTAAACTGGGTACCATTGTCGGACACCAAAACCTCGGGAAGACCATGTTGACTGAAGATTCGTTGGAGACAAGCCAGAGTGGCAGCTGCGGTTGGTGGGTTGACGGCGACAACTTCTGGCCATTTGGAATAGGCGTCGACCATGACCAGGTAGGAAATGCCATCGATGGGACCAGCGTAATCGATGTGCACACGAGACCACGGTTTTGCTGGCGGATGCCTAGGAAGTGGTGATTGGTGTGGTGGCATCTTTGAGGCTTGTTGAGAATGCTGGAACACGGGGGCGGATTGACTGCCTTGGTCGTCGGTTCGATCGTTTGGTACTGTCGGAGAATGTATCACGTTGCAGATGGCCCGAAGAGGAAGATCGGCCAAGCCAAGGGTTTCGAGCCAGTCGAGACCAAGCACGTTGAGCTTCGCCTTTGTAATGAAGCAGATCGCGTTGAACGTGGCGCCCCGGAAGGAGACGGAGCAGTGCAGCTGCCCAGTTAGCTGCACGCGACCACCACAGGCGCTGGTGGCAGATTGGGAGGTCGGTTCGAAAGGTGGCTTGCCAAGGGATCGCCAGAGATCCTCGGAGATGATTGTGATGTCCGACGCAGTGTCCAACTGCAATCGGACCGACTGACCGTTGATCAGGACGTCGACAAACTTTCTCCGATGTGCAGCGTTGATTTGGAAAGTGGCCAGCAGGCTCAGGGAGCTGCCAACCGAACCAGGTTTGGGTGTGCGTCTGGGTCGGGACCTCTTCTTTGGATCGTGGGTGGGGGCCAGCCCAGTCTTGGCCCCCTTGGGAGATGGAGGATGGCAGTAACCATCCCGGTGCCCCACCCTGCCACAACGTTGACAACGATGCTGGCGGAACTTGCAGTCGCGGTGGAAATGCCAGGCACCACAGAATCGGCATGCGTAGGGTGGGGACTTCGCTCGGTCGGATTGGGTGGGGCCCGCAACATTTGGCTACACAAGGAAGTTACTATGCTGCACAAGTTGTCGTTATCAACCGAACCCGAAATTTGCCCATACCTCCAACGAAGGAAGCTCAGCCTATTGGGGCCAACTCACACTGTGTATACCAATTTGTATGTGACTGCGGAAAAAGTTAACTAGGCAGAACCAATAGAACGCTGACTTCCCGAATAAAGGAACATGTGCCAAAATGGGTTCAACGTGAAGTTGCTCAGGTTGCCTACCCTCGTCAGATTCCATGTTCTCGCAGACTGCCGGCTTCCTCGATA
>OX104067.1:11601477-11642112 GCA_944474145.2 Dicrocoelium dendriticum | reverse complement strand
TTTTCCACTCAGATGGGAGTGTATGGGAGTTAAGCAGACCCTGGAAAAGGTTGCAAGTGGTGCTGCTATGGTGGGAGCAAGCGTTTTTAGTACTTTTGGCAGATCATGTCGATTCACAGGGCACTGTACTCCCGGAGAGACTGTAGTTTGCTTGCAACAGCTGCTGTAGTAAAGGTGACGCTGGATAAGCCAACGACATTTGTTGGGAGTTGATAGGGCGAAGATTCCATGACATTTGTAGCTACCGAGGCAAACTGCAAGAGTAGAGCATTCGCGGCATCCACAGCAGTAGTTGTTAGGCCACTGGCCGTCCTGAGTGGTGGTATCCCGGGCTTGACCTTTCTTTTGCCATTCACAAATCTGTATGGCAGTTTGATGTTACTTGTAAATTTCAGCACCATATTCTCCTGCCATCCGTACTTATCGACTCTTAATGAGTGACGTGCAGTAGTTTCTGATGACTTTGTAGTCCTGCCATGTGATACCACATGGGCTTATCGAATGTTGCCTCCAGATTTCATCTCTTCTGTTGATCCATTTACGTGTTCTGCTCCGGATCCACGTATTGGTTTGGCGCGATGCTCGTAATCGTACAACCTTCGATGCTGATTGTATGACCCAGTTAATTTTATCTTTCAATTCATTCCACGCGTCATTCGCTGAGCTGTGCGTCTGTAGGTCCCAGTCAACGGTTGCTGCTAATTTGTGCAGCTTAAAATAGTCCGTAATAGTGCGTTGAGTCTCTCTTTCTTTAGCAACAATACTGGCATAACATACATAACCAAATGTTAGGACTGAATGGTCGCTACGACCCAGTGGAGTATCGTATGCTACTGGACTTAACCATCAACTCTTCATTAGTCAGGATTAAGTCCAGGAGTGATGGCTTGTTTGAACCGCGGGGTCTGGTTGGTCGATGCACCTGGTTATACAAAACTGGCTTATCCATTAATTTGAGGAATTTCGATTTAAATTATGGTCCAGTAGGGAACACTGATGCTATAAAAGGAACCTTAAAGTCAACCATGATAAGATAGTGAGAGTACTTTGTGAAACAGCATAGCGGAGGGCGTTTAGCGGAATGTTATCGCTGTCAGCTATTGAGTTCGGAGGCCTATAGATAACTGCTAAGAGGCAAGCATCACTCTTCTTCTGTGAACCAACTCCTGACCTGATAGTGCAGTCGGCAAAATAGTGCGTCGGGAATAACAAGGGAATTTTCGGTAAGTGCCTCACATTTCAGATAATCTCGATAGTAGAGAGCAACACCGCCTCCGCGAGATGGACCGATCATTTCGAATGACTGACATCTCACTGAGTTCAATCTCCGGATCAAGTATGTCGTTTGAGAGCCAAGTTTCAGTGACTGCTATGAGGTCCCAAGTTGTTGTTTCATGTCGGTGGCGCAGCTCCGAGAGCTTAGAGTACAACCCCTGAGTGTTGGTGTAGCAGCATTGTATTTGTTGACGCATCAGGAGCTCGGTTCGCTGTGAGTGACCGGCACAAATAGTGCCGGTCTGCTGAAGTTTTTTGAAACGGTTGTTTGCACAGTTGGCTGGTTTGAGATAGGTACAATTGAGGCTGGCTCATCTGTATCTGAGGTCTGTACTAATTGAAGGAATGGTCTTAACCATACTTATGGTGGCCCAAGTTTCCTGTTGTTATGCTATGCTTGGATTGCCACTGACACCATTTCAGGCTCAGCCAAGGTAACTTTCAAAATTCGTGACCCGCTACCTTGGTAGTTTGTGGAAGCAATTAGACGGGTGACGTCAAAAGCCACGACATTCTTCATGTCGTATAGTTCTGCGATGTACCGCCATTCTTCGATGTCGTGCTTCTGTCGTTCACTGCTATCGTCATGCTTCAATTCTGGCACACCATGAACCAGTACCACTTTCTTCATCTCATTTTGACGTGACGAACTAGGGTTGGATTTACGCTTCTGTCTTTCTGCCCATGGCCTGTCAGGAAAAATGCGGGCACTGACAGAAGAGTTCACTAGCATGTGGCTTGCCAAGAGAACATCTTCCAGGTCACGCGTGTTGCCAAACGTTACTCGCTATAACCGAGGTTCCCCTAAGTGTGGAGATGATAGATTTCGTGAAAGGCGTGTAAGACTAGTTGGGAGAACTTTCAGTCCGAGTACGCAGGTTATTTCAGCCCACCGGTTTTGCTCCTCGGCTTGTCTACCTTTTAGCGATTCGCTAGTGGGTTCTGAGACGTTTGAACATATTACTGTCATCGCCTTTTGGTTGCGTAGTAACTCTTTGTTCTGCAGTTCCTTGTACGCGTAGGTTTGTCGAGTGGGGGTGTCTGGCTTGTCTTCCGTGGACAATACGCCAAGGCTACAGCAAGAATTTTTACGTACAACGCCGTTAGTTGCGCTATCTGTAGGGGTCAATTGTTGTTGACCAGCTACTGACGGAGGTGATCGTGCAATTTGTGCGTAACTCTGCATGCTTTGGCGCATTACGTAAGACTTGGGGTACCGTTCAAGCGGCCTGTTTTCACTGCTGTTTTTCACTAACGGTGTTTGCCTTTCGCTGGACTGGGTAGCACTGTTGCTAGAGAGCTTTTGTCTTGTAACTGGTCGGGGATTCGGGCTACGTAATGCACTAATCTGCAACTCGAGTTTTGAGACTTTCCCTCCCAATGCCGCGATCAGTTCCTTTTGGTCTGTAGACGTAACACACACCTTATCACACACCTTATCGTAAGTTCTTGAACAATCTTAATTATCGGACTATCTGATCA
Source organism: Dicrocoelium dendriticum (assembly GCA_944474145.2). Taxonomy (NCBI): domain Eukaryota; kingdom Metazoa; phylum Platyhelminthes; class Trematoda; order Plagiorchiida; family Dicrocoeliidae; genus Dicrocoelium; species Dicrocoelium dendriticum. The sequence continues at coordinate 11,639,355 of OX104067.1, read as the reverse complement.
TAAATTGTATCGTAGTCCGTGACGTGTTGAGAATGATTGTCCTCTCCGGTGAGGCTGGCGGAAATAGTTTAACGTCTGGTGTGGAAAACCTGCGTAACTAATCTACTTCGGGGTCGCCGGTTTGTGTGATGGCTGTTACTAGGTCGATAGCAGCACCGGTATGAGCGAAAGTTGATTGGACGGAAGAAGCACATTGGTAGAAGTGTTGGGCATTCTGGAGATGTACCGCGTACTGATCTTAAACTGTGCGATACAATCCAGGTAGCATGAATCACTCTAAGAGTATCCGTCGGTGGTGGAACAGAAATGTGTCAATAGCCTGTAGTCGGTGAATGTCTTAAGCAAGCGTCATTGAGAGGCGTATCGATGTCGACAAATTGCCATGTAAATGGCTACCACATTTTTCACCAAATTTGTTATTCTTGTGATAGCCATTCACACAGTAATTTGTCGACATCGACACGTCTCTCAATGCCGATTGCTTACGACATTCACCGACTAAAGACCATTGACAGATTTCTGTTCGACAACCGACGGATACTCTTAGAGGGATTCACTCTACCTGCAGGACTTAAGAGGTCAGTGATAAACCCAAAAGGTGCCCAGGTGTTTCCACTTGTTCCTGTAAGTGTCCACTGTCATTTGAGATCCCGGCACTGACAGACGGTGGCGCTACAAGGTCGTTATGCACTGCAGACCCTGTATTGACAACGGCATCTTTCAAGGAGTTGGGCACAGTGACAAGAGAGTGAAATTCCCCGCGATCTACTGAAAATGGTCCATAAGGGGATGCATTATTGTTGCACAGTTAGGAATGAAGAGATGATACTAACTAACGAGCTATCAAAACCTCTGGTGTCCGAATGAAGTAAGCTCTGGATAACGCTTGACCGTCTTGTTTTTATTCTGAAGTGCCCCGACTCTTGTGAAAGCGATATAGTGACTAAGAAGGCTAACCGAATCAACACCAAGCGAACACATGAACAATGAACAATGATTTGTCACGGGACAAAAGCAAGTGCTTGACACTTCCCGTAGAATGGTTGGGGTGAATACGATGAAATTAAAGTATATATGGGTCATCTAACGAACGTCTGTCGAGATGAATACTTTGATAAATTACATCAGTATAAAATTAACAAAATCGAGCGTAAACGTTCAGAAATACACCGGGGTGCAGTGATCGTTGATATGAGGGGTGAGAAAAGTAAAATATGGTCGCTCACTTGGGTCCATTTGATACATAAATCCTGTAGAAAAGTATGCTTGGTGTAATCCACAATAGAGGAGTTTAGGTAACAAAGTGCTGAGAGCTAAGAGCAACATCTAATCGTTTTTTGAAAACGTCCAAGGTAGGGGAGGATACAACTGAGTCTGGGAGTGCGTTCTAGGGTTGGCAAACCCGAAGGGAAAAGTAATTCTGTCGAGACTCTAGACGGCTATATTGTTCCTTCAATTTTAAGCAGTTACCCCTGAGCTGCGTGTTGTGGCTGTTTCAGCATACGTGGTTGGGGTCACTCAATATCTGATACGTTAATATGAGATCGCCGCGCAGCCTTCGATAGCGTCCGCTGAAAATTCCCAACAACTTCAGCCTTCGGTGGTAAGAGTGATAGCGCAGGCCCTTTACATTCTTTTTGCTCTTCGTTGTGGTGCCTCTAACGTTTCTAGGTCGCGCTTCAACCAAGGTTGCCAAGCTTGGATAGCGTATTCAACATGCGGGCGCACGTAGGAATTGTGCATCATTGGGAAGATTGATGGGTCAAATCTCCCGAATGCCCTTCGCAGCATGCCGACGTGCTGGTTGCCTCTTTCGCAGCTACCTCAGCCTGTTTTGAACAGTTGAGGTCGCTCTGTACGAGCACACCAAGGTCACGTTCCTGGGAGCTGGTCTGCAATCCGTTTGTCCCAAGTAAATAGGTGTAGTTATGTCTATGGCGTAATTGCACAACGCGACATTTGTCTACGTTGAATGGTAGGGCGTTTTGAACTGACCAGTTCGACACTGTGTTAAGATCGCACTGGAGCCGTTCGTGGTCGTCCGGTCCTCTGATCCTTCGCCATATCTTGATATCATCAGCGAACAATAGGAAATCGGAAGCAATTGATCTTGCCAAATCGTTACTGAACACCAAGAATAGGCGAGGTCCAAGCACCGAGCCTTGTGGTACACCACACGCCACATCGATTTCATCGGACAATGATTCTCGGACTCTCATCGCTAGCCGTCGTTCTTGTAAAAATCGCTTATCTTACTCAGCATTGGGTTGCCAATTCGGTAGTTCCGAAGCTTCTGAAGAAGAATTCGATGGTCTAAGCGATCAAACGCTTTTGAGAAGTCCAGGTAGATGACATCGACTCCTGCTCCATCCTCAACCGCTTCAGTCCAGCTATTACGTGCAATTAATAGGTTAGTGGTACACGAATGCTTTTGACGAAAGCCATGTTGCTCTGGGGCTATTCACTTGTGGCTTTCTAGATAGTGCATCGGCGCATCTGCGATGATTGATTCCATAACTTGGGATCGTACAGAAGTAGTGTTATTGGCCGTAGTTGTTAGGGTCAGTGCTGCTACCTCCTTTACGTATAGGAGTGATGATCCCTCGCTTCCATACTGGTGGAATATGGTTCTCCTCTAGACATCGCTGATAGAAAACAGCCAGTGGTTTTGATAGATCACTAGCTACCGCCTGCAGAGCCTTTGGTCGGATGTTGTCGACTCCAGGAGAACTGTGAATACGCAAGGATAACAACTTCAACACAGCTTCCGCAGTGAAGGTGATGTTGTCTAAACCCGACGGTGGAGTAATAGAAACGAGGAGAATATTTGGGCTCGTTACCTACTGGAAAGTTTGGGAGTAATGAAGCCGTAGGAGATCGGCTGCTTCCATTGCTGATCGTGTGCATCCATCAGCCGTGACTAGTGCTGTAATCCCCCGCTTCACCTTTCGAAGGCCGTTAACGTGCCCATACAGAAGTTTGCGGTTCGTGCAGAATCGCTTCACTAACTCCTGCTGATGCGTGATCTTGTCTTCGCGGATCAGTTTCACACAGAAGTTACGATGGATCACGTATGCAGTCCAAGTTTCGGCATTCCTTGTGAGCTCGTCATGCTAAATCCACTAGGGACATGCATTTACGTGTTCTGCTCCTCAGAAATGACTTGTGCTTGTTTTTGTGTTGGAGGGACTTCTCTCCCGATGCATGCACTACCAGTGTGCTGAACGTCCTTGTAAAGGTTTCCCAGGCAACATCTGGGGTCATTCGGTTAAGAAAGTCCAAGATGTATCCTTAACAAGCGTAGATAACACATTATAGTGCGTGATAGTATGCACTTTATCATCTTCCGTTTCAGCATACTCCGCATAGCATATATAGTTGAATAGTGGAGTAACATGGTCACTACGACCCAGTGGTATGCTTGTAACTATTCCGTCAACCATGAGTTCTTCGTTAGTGAGCACAAGATCCAGTGTTTATAACACAATCTAAAGAATCTTCCTCATATCTCACATCTATCTCAGTATTTTTGATAAACATTCGCTCTCTTTACTCTAAGATCCACACCCTACGCTCGTTTGTTTTGGTGAATAATCCTGATATATTATTTATAACTGAATCTTGGTGCCATGATGGCATGTCTGACACTCAGTTAACTATTTTCGGATATAACAAGTTTATGAGGAATCGGCCTGGTCGTCGAGGTGGTGGCTGCGTAATTTATCTAAAAAACTCGCTCACAGCAGCAACATTTGATAACCCAGTGTTGAACAATGTTCAGGAATCACTCTGGCTAACGATATATGTTAATCAGCAACAGCTGCTTATGGGATGTATATACAACGCGCCAAACGGCAGTCAAGAAGACCTAGAGCTTTTGACGCTTGCATTTGAATGCGCCGCTGGCCTACCATTTTTACATAAGCTTATTGGAGGTGATTTCAATCTGCCTTCGATTTCATGGCCCATAGGAACCGCTCCTTTGAAATACCACAATCTTATCTCCTGTATCCAAATGAATGGTTGGCAGCAACACGTCTCTCGACCTACCAGAGGCGAAAGTACGCTGGATCTCATTTTTTCATTGGGTATACCTGCAATCAGTGTTAACGTTCTTGATGAATTTCCGGGGACCGATCATCGCGTAATCAAATGCTGTCTAAGACTACGCATGGCCGATGTACAGAAAACAAAGCATTATCGTCTGTTCAATTCTGTCAACTGGGACTCATTCAAGGACCTGGTTCGTTCGATGAATTGGGATAAATTCTTTCTCTCTTCATGCCCTCAACATGCGACGGACCTGTTTTATAGTATAATCGGCTTCTGCATCGATTCAGCAATACCACTAAAATGTGCTTACAAAACCAAACCCAAATCCGATCGCAAGACATTGAAGGCAGCGCGAAAGCTTCATAAGATTCGTCAGAAATTCAAGTTAACTGCTGACTTTGCGCTATTATTACAGCAGTCGAAGCTCGTGGAAGAACAGAGGCATCAACGAGACAAAACTCTCATTCTAGAAGAGTATAAAGCTCTGAATGGCCCTAGTAAAACAGCTGAGCTAGCCAAACTATTCCGTGCCCGGGGTTCGCGTTGCAGTGACAATCTCAGTTTTATCACCACGCCTGATGGAACATACTACGACGCACCAGATGATATCTGCGAAGCTTTCAGTGCTTATTTTGCCGAATCAATGCTCACTGAATCATCAGACACACCAACATTTATCACGCCGCAAAATAATGAAGGTCTATGCACAGTAGAATTCACTATAGCGAAAATCACTAGTCAAGTCGCTCGCTTATACTCCTCAACGTGCGCAGGCCCTGATGGGATTCCCCCATGTTTAATAAAACGCAGTGGTAGTGACTTCCTTCTGCTTTTGCTCAACATCTTCACACTCTTTTTTAACAACGGAGTACACCCTACTCAATGGAAAACTTCTGTTGTTATCCCGCCACATTAAAATGGCGCTGCCCACGAGGTTAAAAACTTTCGTCCCATAAATCACACACCCATCGTATCTAGAATAATGGAAAGGATAGTAAAAGATGAACTATTTATATTCTTGAACAAAGCTAACATTATCAGCAATTCGCAACACGGCTTCATGCAAGGTCGATCCTGCGCAACATGCCAGACTGACTTTTTAAACCACACAACGGCTGCCATTGACAACGGAAACAGTGTCGTAATCCTGTTCCTGGATATGCAAAAAGCCTTTGATAGAGTGCCTCACAGAAGGTTACTGGAAAAACTGAAGGCAATAGGCATTAGAGAACCGATGTTCTCTTGGCTGTCTTCATATCTAATTGGTAGACAGCAGGTTGTGCGCATAGGCGACCACTTCTCTACACCGAAAGCAATCACTAGTGGAGTGATTCAAGGGAGTGTTCTTGGTCCACTTCTTTTTCTAATTTATATTAACGATATATTCCAGAGAATAAGAAATGGTGTTGCATTTATCTTTGCTGATGACATTAAAGTTGTCTACTCACAACCACGTGCAAATACTCAGGAAGCCGTACGTCTCAATCAGGATGACCTATCCGCCCTTGACTCCTGGTGCCAACTGTGACAGATGTCATTTGCCGTGGACAAGTGTAATATTTTGTCGTACAAATGCCAAGTACCGCCAGACAGTTTATTACTACAAGGTGCCTATATCTCGCAATGCAGGACAATTCGCGACTTGGGCGTGCGCTATTCAGTTACGTTTAACTTTTCTGAACACTGGGACTTCCAAGTTTCGAAAGCCATGAAGACCATTGGTTATATCTGCCATCATTTTTACCTCACGGAATCTCGCATATCCCTTTACAAAACATATGTATTGCCGTGTATGGAATACTGTTCAATGATACAGTCTAATCTACGGAAGTCTGACCAGCACGCTCTTGAGAGGGTCCAGAGACGCTTCACGAAAAAGCTATGTGGATATTCCTCAAAGTTGACATACACGGAGCGATGCGATAAACTTGGATTTGACCCAGTTTGGCTTCGGATAATGAAGCTGAACCTATGTTTTCTTTACAGAATCATAAATTGTCAAATTCGCAGTCCTGAAAGCGGTGTTCACATATCTGTAAACAACAGATACCCAATACGTAACAAAGAGGTAAAGGTCATGATTCCAAAATTTTCTACGAGAATCAGAGAACGTTTCTTTCTAACCCAATACTCAAAGATTTGGAACAAACTTCCAAGTGATATCAGAACATGCTATACGCTTTGCAATTTTAAGCTTGCTATTAGTAAGCATTTAACCGTCCAAAACGTGATTAAGATGTTCGGGACATCACAGTCCCTAGATAACGCATTCGAAAACGGTATCCATGGTGCCTGAATAAATTTCTGAAACACATACACATACCATTTCGGACAACAGCCCCTTTCATTACATTTTTTTTCTCTCGGCCCAAATATCTATCATGTGATTGTAAAGAATCCTGATTCAGTGGCAGGTAAAAATAGCAGAACGATTCTGATTACTCTGTGTAACATAATTTGCAATTGCATCCATGTTTATCTCTGAAAATGTATTGATGAAATGTCATGGAAAATTTGTACCATTATTTGATCTGTTCCTTATAGAGAACAGCTTCTCGCATAGTCGAGGAATATACAATTTATTTATTTATTTATTTATCCAGTATCGACCGCTTGTTAGCAGTTCGAAATCTGGTGGGAAAGGTTACGTGGTTGTACAGAGGGTGGCTAGCAATTAGCTCTTGCAAGCAGGCTTTAAACTTCGTACCATCGGTTGCTGGCCTTTCCATATCGAGCACATTAGAGTCTCCAGTGATAGGAATGTGGGTGTAGGACTTATTCAAAGCAAACTGTAAGACATAGTTCAGTTTAGAGTCCATTTCCGACGTAGAGTTTGGTGGGCGGTAAATCACGGCTAGTAGACATGCACCTTTGTTTCGCAATCATAGACGGCACCAAAGCGAATCAGGAGCGCGGATTTCCGCGTGAGCGATAATTTCACATCGGAGGTTTGTATTATAATAAATAATCACACCACCACCCCTTCCGGTTCTATCGTTCCGAAGCAGCGACATGCCGGGTAAATTGATCTCAGAATCGGTTATCTCAAGGTTTGACCAGGTCTCTGTAAGCTTGACGAGGTCCCGCGGTGTGAGGCATGGACTTCTCTAAGTTCAGTCAACTTACTTAGAAGGTCTTGGGCGTTTGTTTACATGCAAGATAGGGCATTTTTGTTAGGAGTGCGTTGATGGATGTCAACTTTGTGTTAGTTTTTAAGCCGGCCTTTAAGTGGCCGGACATTAACCGTTTTTGGTCTATTAATTTCAGTCAAGTTGCATGGCATTATTGAGCCTTCCTGAACAAACGTTTCACTCGTGCTGTGCTCTGTCCTGTTGTGTGCCCTGGGCGCTGTTGTGTCCGTCTCTCCGCAGGACTGCGCAGAAAAACATTTTGCGGAATTTGCAAGTTCCAGCGAATCGCTTACGACTCTTGGCCGTTTGCCTACTGCCTTTAGCCGGATCTCTGTTGGCAACCTGGCCCGGAACTTTAACCAGTTATCCAACAGAACTTGCGTCATCCCCTTGGACTGTAATATTGCTTTCATTGGGCTTGGACCGCAGCCCTTGTAGTTAGGTGAGGAGAGAACTCTTGTCAAGGATTTTGGCAATAACATTGTCTACAGAGAGTGCTTCGCGGATGTAGCACCACTGCTCTCGGTCATGTGTTTGCGCATCGTGCTCAGAATTCAGAAGCTCGGGAACATCATGAACAAATATAGTTTTCTTACTATCGCTATTAGGAATGCCGCGTTGGTCACCTGCGTTTTTTGGGCGATCTTTTCAAGGTAGATCGGGTAATATGCGCACTCCGCTCAGTGAGTTGCGAAGATGTACTGCTGAGAGCAGGACAGCCTCTGTCTCATCTGCTGAGTCTAGTGTTACTCGAAAAATTCCAGGTTCACCAGAGTGCACTGCTTTCGGGTGACACGCTACGCGTTACAGCATTGCAGGCTCAACCCGAATACCAATCGCATCGCAGATGGAACTCCAATGGTTGCCATCGTCTTGCAACTTGCCTTTTATTGTGCCAGATTTGGATTCGGGAACACTGGTTCACAGAAGAGTTAACGCAGCGTCGTTTTACCTAGCGCGTGTCGGTTTTATAGCTTTGCCGGCAATTTGGGCTGTTTAGGAGGCACCACTGGAGTTGACTATGAAAGTTGCGTTGCTCAAAGGATGATCGGTATGGAAGATGGACTCACATGTGCCGCCCCCAATTTTTGTCGAGGCAATCGATGCGTACGTTACCTGCTTGATATCTGCACCCGATTGCCTTGGGCCCTGAGTTGTCGGTGTCATGGCTGAATCTCCAGCTGAAACGTCTATGGTTGGAGAAGTGGAAGCACGCATGTTTGCGGCTTGTCCACTAATGGGAGTGAGGTGACCCAGTGGATTTAGAGACACAGATGATGCAGTACGGTTGGAGCGTCTAGATTTTTTCTTCGGCTTAGATTCAGAGCTTACTTTGGCTGTTTGAGGTATTAGCGTGGCCATATTTACCTCCATGGGATCGATCATAGTATTTACAAAATGCGCGATTATCTCAGTCATCCTATCGCATTTTTTCATGCGCAAAGATAAACAGTTGACAACTGGAATGACTTGATATGTTAGACAAAACCAAATTGTGTCAGCAACATTGTCTGTCTCACTTCTTGGACGGATTTCCATACACATTGCGCACAGTATGATCTAATGCAACTAGAACAGGTTATTCCGATCTCAAAGACATTACTGCAATTGTCTGCGCAACATAGGCGACGTTTAACCATTGGAATAACTCTACTGATTTATGTGGTCACGGTCAGTAATGGACAGCGAATTAGGAATGACCGCCAATTGTGGTGATATGGTTTATTGATTACACACAAACAAGATGGAATGCAGCAACTATAACATTTCCGAGTCATGTTAAGCCATACAGGTAGCAACTTAAGCTAACCAGATATCAACTTCATCTGTACGCTAACAGGTTACTCCTTCCGATGAATTAACTTGAGTCAGGCGACTGTGACATGCGCGCACCGTCGTGTGGCTGGTTCCTTAGCCAAGCGCTGTCAGCCAATAACATGTCGAATGCATAGTAGACATAGCAACGCGTACCCATGCATAGGGCACGTGGGTGTAAAGGAATCACTACAGCACGGAGTTGCTCGCGGGCGACTTCTCACATGGGCGGTGACGGATTACATGGCGGCGGATGGGGGTACTACCTCGTTAATATCTGAGGTCACCCACAGCGGGCTAAGAGGAAAAGGGGTCAGTTTATGATAAGGAAGTTGAGCGCGATTCACAACACCATTAAAACAGAGCCTGTTATGGAATAGGGTCACTGGCTACTCGCATTCTGACACGGCTGACAATCCGTGCCACTAAGCTAAACCCCAGACACTTGTCCGTACGATCTATCGCGTGCTGTGAACACATGGCGCGCACCGGGCACTAGGCACAATACGAGTGGCGCATTGAAGCGCGTAGTCCACAGCTACTTTGGTCACACCGCTAAATCGCATGTGCGCCGGTAGACATAGACACATGCACTGGTGAGATGTTACCAGCGCAGAAATCTTTCTGGCGTCCTGCGATTGCGATGGGCGAGGTATCAAGGTGGACAATAAAATGGTAATGCAGCTAACATATGATTTGTCATAGTGTTTGTTCCACGGCTAGCACGCAATGCGCCTCAAAGCAACATGTAAAAGTTACACTGAGTATTGTTTAGTAGAGGCAAATAAGTGAATGTTTAATGAGTCCCGTAGTTGGTAGGGGGTAGATCACAAAATCCAAAGATTATAGTGACATAACAGTTAGGCGTATACTAATGCTGCGGTGATACCATGATGTGCTATGAGTAGAGAAGTAGTGATGCAAGACGAGGCTGAGAATGGGACGTCTACACAGGGAGCGGCTTACTGGCTCCTTGTACGCCGTCGCGTGCTCCCACAGGAATGCCTTCCTACTGAGGGCAAGTGTGAATGAGTATCGCTTGTTCCGCAGACAATCAGCGCAGCATATCAGAGCGTGGGAAGTTCGACGCTGTCCATCTGGTTATGTAGTACATATCACAAAGCCAATGTTTCCGGATATAGAGTCAGTGACCACCGACCTTTTAACCGGAATGAAGTACCTAACGGAGGGTGGATGAACAATGTAGATTACTACTCGTTCTGTGTAGACTACCATCGACCATTAAGAGGGTGTTTGAGCCACCTGGTTGTCGACTGTGTTCCCAATCAGCAACGAGTCGGATGCTTCAGGAAACGATTCATGGTCCCTTTACTGCTACACTCGTACTGTTCCGGTGCCATAGGTAGTTTGTTGACACTCAAAATTGCTATCGGCTCTCGACGGTTCGTGACATTTGTTAATCGCCTCACAGCTTTGCTGCTAACGGCTTTAAGAACTGAGGCGTTGGCTCCGGTTACAGAATAGTTAAGTGCTTCTCCTATCTGGGTAACTGAAAAGTTCCATGTGCAGACAACACACTTGCACATGAATTTACGTAATCCTCAGATCGCTTGCAGAATACATGCACGCCAAACTTATCGGGAGACATAAGGGAAGAAGCCGCGGACTAGGCTGGTGTACGAATTGTGTTTACTGCGCGCGCAGAAGCAGCACTACTTGTTTGGATTCTAATTAACGACTAATCGTGTGCAATTTAAGTGAAAGCCTCCATACGATTGTTCAGCCGCGAGGTAACCAAACACTGTTTGTTTGACGCAACAGTGCATGTTCCCACGGGTTACAGCTCGGACTCAGATAAAGATGGGTTATACCGTGAACTATCCGACCTATTCCATAAGAATCATTGCAAGTATATGGTGGTTCTCATCGGGGACCTCAGCGCACCGGTTGGTAGGCTGGATGCTTTGGAACAAGATGCCGGTAGTCTGGATTGCTATGATATTCGCATGACGGCTTAAGAAAGCAAAAGAAAAGCATCAACAGTATGTCATTACGCAGTACCGACACTATGCTGCCATGTAAGCACCCTTGGTCGCACGTGGAATAAGGATGCTTTGAGAGTCGCCCGGTCCCGAAACAGGCTCCAGCCAGCGTTGTCAGATTACGAGACAAGGTGGTTACCTTTAGGCTACGGGATTGAGGAGGTCGAGCGCCACAGATCTCTGCTGCTCACGGTCGTGCATACAGACTGACCACATGGTGATCCATTACCATTGACGAGGCTGTTGATGGGACAGCAGATCAAGTTGAAGTACTTAGCTCACTTCTGATCACGCGCTTGTATGTACTAGAATCGTCCTGCATTTTTGGCACCTAGCAGCATCGTCGGACACAGCTAGAAGTGGGTGAACTTGTTGTTTCAAATAAGCTGAATGCCTTTCGGAATTCGTCATCTATTCTGAACAGCTCTCTACTCGCAGATGTTGACGCGCATTGGACACATATCTGGAATGCCGTGCACAGATCTGCCAATGCCATCTGTATGTTCACTAGGCACATTATCAGATTTCCGCTCGATGTTCCAGTTATGGAAGATTACCGTACAATTACAATAACTCTACGCTAAGCTCTGAACGCCGAGCTCAAACAGCTCACCATGGAAGATCGCGGAGCCTGATGGCAGTGACGGCAGTGACCGTGCATTTTGCAACGCACCGCCTGTGTTCCGTGAGGCATCCAGATCTACTGATTTCCTTCCAGCATTCGCGCGGAAGCATCCAAGGTACCGGTTACCGGACTATTGTTTCTACCGTACTGCATTTATCGCCGAGCCCGGTATCATCGTGACCAATTTACAGGTTCCGGCTCTCCCCCCCCCCCCCACCCAGAAGAGAGTGTGAACAGGTCAGTTGCAGGTGACTGGTCCGCTGGGCGGTCACCTGACTACAGAATCCACGTTTTTTGATGAAATTATTAGTGTGAAACGCTTCACTTGCACAAGTAGAAATGAGTTGCAGCCGAACCGCGACTTCTTAACCTGCTTTCGGTTACTAGTAGAATGCCGGAAAGACCGACCTGCCAGTTATCAAATGAACAGACGCAAGTGAAGAGTAAAGCGCGTCGCCTAACCACAAACATCATACTTGCCGCACTGAATTCACCTAGCATCATTATCCTATGGTTTGTTCCGATGCTGGTGGCAATCTTAACCGAAATCTGGACGCCTTGCAGTGTCCTTTCAAACACTAGGTTTGTGTGGTGGGGACGTTATCAACGGCATTCTATCTGGACGTTGCGTTACATCGTCCGCTTCCATCTACCTTAGAGGTTTGGTTAACACCACTGATGAAACCGATATTACGAGTCTAACCGGTGTGCTGCAGGAGGGAACGAAATACCATCAGTTGGATTCCTGCGTTCCTTCCCCTGGAGGCCAGGGTGATATACACCCCCCCCCACGGTTAACACTTGGCTCCACAGTGTATGCGGTTCGTACACTATACAGTCCTTAGCCATTGTGTATCACAATTCACCGTAGGGTAACTGCTATGTTCCGTGACAACAAGGAAAAATCACCTGCGCACCGGGGTCTTGCTGTGATGACGAATAGGCAACGCCTACAGGTAGATGACTGACCGCAAACAGCTGACTAGCTTTGGGTCAATGAGACAGCCAGTTTCGTGAGATAGGACAGATTCGAACGGTTGACCCCAATGCACAGACTATTTGGGGGGGGGGGGGAGGGCGGGCGAATTGGAACATGAGACGTAGAGAAATAAATTATCAGTAAGACTGTGAACGAGCAGTTTATCGAAAAGCGATGGCACGAAGAAGAGCGTATGCTCACCATTCCATGGAAGTGAAGCACATAATAATGAAAAGTTATGAGGGGAGCGGATTGGAAACATTTTGCTAGTGTGTTTTACGTAAACGTGAAAACCTGCCGCAGCTGGATTCCTATGTAGGAGTCAACCGAACCTAGGGGACAGCATGGAGGGGTTCGTCGCAGAGCGTTGACAGATAGTCATGTGGACGCTCTGGTTGAGCGGGTCTCTGCGGAGCCAACAATAACCCTTGAAGGTTTTTGATTGCGGTTGAAAGCGGAGTTTGAAGTTGAGGTATGTACCAGCATGGTCACCGGGTACTTCGACGGCCGATTAATAACCATGAAGAAGTTGCACGCTATTCCGGAGTCTCTGAACAAGTTAGAGAACAAGAGGCGACGGAAATCATTCGCACTGCAGGTGATGAATTTGGAGGCAGAAGGAAGACAACCAGTGTGGATAGATGAACCAAATTTCAACCTTTTCTGCGGGCGCACCAGGGGGCGCTCACTTAGTGGTACTCGGGCGCAATGTACAATGGCGAATACTAGGGGTCAGAATGTACACCTAATCGGCGCCATGACGAAGAATTCCTTGATAGCTTTCTCCGTTTTAAGAGGCAGCTACAACAGAAACAGGTGTGCTCAGTGGGTGCGTCAACTGCTGGATACTCACGGCTCCGCATTTATCGAAAGCTGTATTTTGATTTGCGACAATGCGCCATGCCACACGGACCTGGAGCAAGTATTTTTTGAGAAACCTTACCGATCAGGGAACTTCTGCGATTGGCCCCATACTCTCCATCGCTTAACCCCATCGAGGGCATCTGGAGTATTATAAAATCCTATGTGAAGCAAGTAATGAGAGCACGCTATACTGTAATGCTCAGAGGTGACCATGCAGGTGTTCTAAGCAAAGGCGAGTGGTGGACACGTTTTCTGGAGAAGGCGGTGTCTGATTCATGAGCATACGTGACACAGCATCAATGCGGGCAGATAGTTCAGCACGTTGTAAAGAAGTACTGTCGTGTTATTTATCTATCAGATACGTAAAACACTTGTTTCAGTAAACTACTTGTTTGTAAATTGAAGTGTTGTTACTTCCTTCTCGTAGGAGGTCATAGTGTACCATACGCTCTGGTTGAAATATGTAGTACTCCTGACAGGTGCTCGAAAGTAGTGCGCAATGTCGTGTAGCATATATGTTTACTGTTTCGCTTAGTGAAACAACCCTGGGAGAGCTTGAGAACTCGCGGCGCATGAGAGTACGGTTGTAGTTAGCGTTGACAGGAAATCACCTATCCGATTTGTTTGTGTTTGGAGAGCAGACGGCTAATCGATTTGGATACGGGTAGATCAGCGAAAGACACGGAAACATGCGAACATGACCGCGGTGAATAGCATGTATTGGCCAATTGCTTAGGGACTCATAGTAGTGCTGGCGACTGGACGCTGCTGAAAATAGCGATCGATGTGGGGCACAGAGACTATGAGGACAGAACAAATTAAGATATACATGGCCACTAGAGAAAATGTTCCATGTGATGTGGGCGAACACATTGCGCCCACTAGCGAGGGATCATCCTCCTTTAGGTCGTGTCCTGATTGCTTCCTTCCATGTTTTCACAGAGCTTCATTGGGTACCTGAACAGAGCTCACCCGACCTGCGCTGAGTTTCACCCAGTTAGAGGTATTATTTATCACATGTCCGTGATACGCGAGAATCTACAGTACTTTCGAGCGGTAGTTCAGATCAAAAAAAGGTAGCCAAGGCACCGCCTATGTCTGCGGTCTAAAGGTGCTGTCCTTACAGTTACTCACAGTGAAGGGTTCCCCAACCCCAGGTGGGGTCACAATGACACCGAACACACTTGGTTGGGAACCTTAGTGGAATTGGCCCAGATCCATATCCATGGCTACAATCCACCTTTCTGAAGGTCGTTTGTTGCCACTTGCATTCTAACCGTGTGTTGTGGCACTCTACAAATGGCACCCCGATGAAGTGCCAAATATGGTTGGCGACAGCCGGTTTCGGATTTGCCTGTCACTGTGGCCAGCCACAGGACGCCTGCGTTTACAGAGCGACCATGGGTGATTTGCGCTGCACCACCCACAGCTCCATCCACACACCCCATATCCCGTATAAACCCGAAGGAATAAGACCGGGTGGCATGTGGATGAGAGCCACGTTCCATCAACGGAGCCGGCCCACATTCCTTCACAGGCAAACACAAGCACGCTTTATTTGGGAATCAAGCGCACACAAGGCGGTGACTGGACCATAGTCCGCTCCAAACTGAGTGCATGAAACCACTCTTCGAGCCTAACACGGTCACAAGGACCGTGCACCCCGTCCCCTCCAGCAACGACCATTTGTATCATGGAGCCAGTATGGACGAGGTAGTGGGTAATAGACAGGTAGGCACCTTGTCCATATGCATATCAAACGCAGCCACACATGGGATATCAAGCAACAGCCAATCACATGAGAGAAAACTAACAAAGAAAAGAAATCGATTAATGCATAAGGAAACGTGACAAAAAGCTTAAATTAATGAGTATATGAAATAAGTTAACAAAGGATCAGAGATAAGTTCAGGGGGTCAACAAGTATATTTTACGGAAATGACACAAACGCGAAAATGTTATCGAAATTAACTACAATTGGCTTAAGCGAGTTGTGCAGGTGTATTGAAGAGAGTACAGGTGGACATTTATTTGCGAAAGAAAAGCATTAGGAAAAAAGTGAAAACCCACCACCTAAAATAAAGAGACTTAGCATGCAAGCAAGCAGTTAGTAAATCGAATGCAGCGTACCTACAAACGCTGCGCTGGTTCTGCCTACGTTCTCTGCAGCACCTGTCGTCGCTTCGGTAGTGGTCCCGAATGGCCTCGTTCATGGCTCACTAGGCCTGCCTGACTCAGGCACTCTCGACCGCATGTGCTACAGCACCATGCGTTCGATGTCGATGGAGTACAACCCATCGGTGCTTGCCGCTTCTTCTCTGCATGCACGAGGGCTTTCTCCTGCACATCGGCAACTGCCTTCGTGATCAGATCGCGCCGTGCACGCCGATCAACCGCCTTCGATTCACATGATCTGCAATCAAGATTAGAACTTTGGTTTCCCCACGTGCCGCTTCCCAATACTTAGCTGAACATATAAGAGTTGTTTCGGTATCCGCGTCGAATCCATACGGCTCACCTCATGTGTCTCAGTAAAAGGATGCAGTCCACTGTATACATTCCACTACGACGCGACGCTTCCGTGTCTGCAACTCTGTCGCACCAACCGATGCGCATAATTCGTCGCCAACATTGCTGATGAAACCGCTCGAGATATCGCACATCCCGACGGCACATCGTCCACGTTTCACTGCCGTATAGAAGAACGGACAGCACCATGGATTTGTACACCATCAGCTTCGTGCCAACAGTAAGCTGATGGTTGTTCCACATTCGGTACTCAAGCTTCTTGCATGCCGCCGCTGCCTTCGACACACGGATACGAAGCTCACTGTGTATCTGCTGATCAGTCTACATCACACTCCCAAGGTGGCAGAAGCTGGAGGTGGTTTCCAATACTTCATCAACAATGCTGAATCGCAGCAATGCTGAAGATTGCACCTCCGGAGAAAGTTGAAAGAGACAGACAGTTTTGCTTGTGTTGATGGTGAGCCCGAATTTGGCAGCTGTCGAAGTCAGAGCACTAGTGATTTGCTGCAACTCATCCGCGCTGTGTGAAAACAACGCACAGTCGTCAGCAAACAACATACGGATAGTTGCTTCACGGACTAGAGTTCTCGTACCGAAACGACGAATGTTCACAATCCACCATCAATACCGTGCTCCACTCGAACATCGTAAGCACAAGCGGTATCAAAAGCACAAGACATCATGGCATGAATATATATATATATAATATTAAACAGGACAGGAGCTAAGACACAGCCTTGCTTCACACCAGAGACAAATGCAAAGTCATCCGAGGTCTGTCCACTCAGCTGCACCCTCGATCGCATACCACTGTGCAGACATTCAATTAACCTTACAAACTTACGCGGGCAACCAAACTTACCCAACACCAGCCACAATGCCTCGCGGTTCACCGTATCAAATGCCTTGTTGAAATCAACAAAAAGCGAGTACAATGGCTGGTGTCGTTCTCTGCACTTCTCTTACAACTGACGAGCCGCCAACGCCATATCTATAGTGCTGCGACCCGAACGGAATCCACATTGCTCTTCCGCCACGTTAGGTTCCACAACCATACTGAGGAGGCGATTGAGCAGGATTCGGGCAATCACCTTGCCAATACAAACTCAGCAAGTTGATGCCACGATAATTCGTGCAACATTGCTTGCTCCCCTTGCCCTTCTTGTACAGTGGTAGTACAAGGACATCCTTCAGCTCAGCAAGCACCTCCTCCTCAATCCACACGCGTTGCACCAAAAGGTGCAGCGCAGTCAACAACGCGGCTCTGCCGTGTTTCAATACTTCAGGCGGGATCCCGTCGGCCCCAGCACATTTGCCGTTTCTCAACGGAGCAAGTGCTCTCTGCGTCTCATCCAGTGTCGGCGTGTCTGCCAGACTCGTGCTGCTTTAGGCAGTTCAATGTAGGCCAGTCGATCGTTGAACGGTTGTTCAAGGGACAAGCAAAGTGTTTTCGCCAGATCTGCATTATACCTGCAGTCTGTGTGCAGGAAGCGCCTGAACAACCATCGATCGGCGTCCTCAGCGGGTTCAAGCTCGGTCCTTACAGCACCTATAAGGAATCAAAGAATTCCTTGTGTTGGCGGCGTTCGGCGTAGCATTCCATCTGCTTCGCCTTCTCCGTCCACCATGCAATTTTAATGCGACGGAGTTCTCGGGTCAGTCGCCATCGAAGTTTGCGAAACTGACCACTCTTTCCCAAGTCACTGGGGTCTAGCACATGTGCAGCAAGTGCTACATTCTTCTTTGACACCAGCGCGCAAATCGTCGCATTGTTGTCATCAAACCGATCAGGCCGCCTACGGTTTGTGCGCCCGATGGTCTCCTCGGAAGCAGCTGTCATCTGCTCGCGAATGTGGTGCCACAGGTCGCCCATTGTGGCTATGCAGTCCACATCACACAGGCGCGCAGTCATCGCCTTCTCCAGCTCAGTACATTTCACCACAGTACCGAGGGAGAGAATGTTAACTTTACGCCGATTCACGGTGGGAGTACAATGCATAGATTTACGAAAATATATGTACAGTTTGGTCCTAACCAATCTGTGATCAGTGCCACACTCGGCTCCACGCAGTACACGTGTCATGTACACTTCACGCATATCACGCTGACGTACGATGACATAGTCGAGCAGGTGAGCGAGACCACTCCGTGGGTGCATCCAATTTGCTATATCACTCGCACTCAGTGCAAACCGATTGTTCGTGATCGTCAGGCCGTGAGTGGCACACAGTGAGAGCAGCCTGTCACCGTTCGCATTTGCTGAACCAATGCCATGCGAACCGTTGACATCTGTCCACAGGGATGCATCACGCTCAACGCGCGCGTTGAAATCACCCAATAAAAATAGTCGGTCGTTCTTCAGCAGAGACCGTATCACGGAGGATAGCTGAATGCAGAATTGATCACGCATGTCATCAGGATAACACATACTCGGACCGTAAGTGCTTATAAAGGTGGAAAACGTACCTCTTCCGAGTCGTAGGCGAACAGTCATCAGTCATGCGCTGATGCCCGCTGTTTCACCTACCAGCAGGCTGTGGAGGTGAACGGATACTGAAAATCCGACCTCATGATCATGGGGTGCTGAGGCGGCGTTGCCCACCCAGTAAAATGTGTAACCAGCACCTAGTTTATGCAACTTACCTTGCTCAGCGAGCCGAGTTTCACTGAGCGCCGCAATGTCGATGTGGTTGCGCGCCACTTCCATCGCGACCAGTGCAATGCGTCGCTCCGGGCGCTCGCTGGACTTCTGGTCCAGTAGTGTGCGCACGTTCCAGCACCAGATGCTAGTGCTTTGCGCGCAGGCATACGATTGCATTGGTGGGCAATCGCACGCGAGATGGTCGTTGTGCTTCGGAGGTGTGCTTGAGGGACTGCACACGGAGCCTTTCGCTCAATAGCCTGAACCGCAAGCAAGTGGGTGATTTGGAAGTTTGCTTGAAGGGCTCTGTCTGAAGCCTTTGGCTCAATAGCCTGACCCACAAGGCAGTGGGTTGCATATCCAGCTCGGGGATGTGATTGCAAAGACAGACGGGGATCTGCTTGACGGCCGTCACACGCAGCCTTGGAGGTACTGGAACGGTTGATATGTTTTGCGACCGTAATAGTATACACCTGCAACCTGTGCCAAATATATATATATATATATATATATATATATATATATATATATATGTAATATTATTTCGTTCCCTCCTGCAGCACACCGGTTAGACTCGTAATCTCGGTTTCATCAGCGGTGTTAACCAAACCTGTTAGATGGAAGCGGACGAATGCGGACGTTTGATAAAGACCCCACCACAAAACCCAGTGTTTGAAAGGACAATGCAGGGAGTCCAGCTTTCGGTTAAGGTTGCCATCAGCATCGGAACACACCATAGGATAATGATGCTAGGTGAATTCAGTGTGGCAAGTATGATGTGTGCAGTTAGGCGACGCGCTTTAGTCTTCAGTTGCGTCTGTTCATTTGATAACTGGCAGGCCGGTCTTTCCGTCATTCTACTAGTAACCGAAAGCATGTTAAGAAGTTGCGATTCGGCTGCAACTCCTTTGCACTCCTGCAAGTGAAGCGTCTCACACTAATAATTTCATCAAAAAACGTGGATTCTGTAGTCAGGTTAAAATGTGACCGCACAACGGACCAGTCACCTGCAACTGACCTGTTTACACTCCCTTCGGGGTGGGGGGAGTGCCGGAACCTGTAAATCGGTCACGATGATACGGGCTCGGCGATAAATGTGGTACGGTAGAAACAATAGTCCGCTAACCGGTACCTCGGATGCTTCGACGCGAATGCTGGAAGGAAATCAGTAGCTCTGGATGCCTCACGGCACACAGGCGGTGCGTTGCAAAATGCACCGTCACTGCCACCAGACTCCACGAACGTCCATGGTGAACCGTTTGAGCTCGGTGTTCAGAGCTTAGCGTAGACTTACTGCGATTGTACGGTGATCTTCCATAACTTGAACATCGAGCGGAAATCTGTCCGTTGATGATGTGCCTACTGAACATACAGATGGCATTGGCAGATCTGTGCATGGCATTCCAGATAAGTGTCCAATGCGCGTCAACATCTGCGAGTAGAGAGCTGTTCAGCATAGGTGACGAATTCCGAAAGGCATTCAGGTTATTTGAAACAACAACTTCACCCACTTCTAGCTGTGCCTGAAGATGCTGCTAGACGCCAAAAAGAATGCAGGACGATTCTAGTACACACAAGCGCGTGATCAGAAGTGTGCTAAGTACTTCAACTTGATCTGCTGTCCCATCAACAGCCTCATCAATGGTAATCGATCACGATGTGGTCAGTCGTTATCCACGACCGTGAGCAGCAGAGATCTGTGGCGCTCGACGTCCTCAATCCCGTAGCCTAAAGGTAACCAGCTTGTCTCCTAATCTGACAACGCTGGTTGGAGCCTGCGTCGGGACCGGGCGACTCTCGAAGCCTCCATAGTCCACGTGCGACCGATGGTGCTTGCATAGCAGCATGGTGTCGGTACTGCGTAATGACATACTGCTGATGCTTTTCTTTGGCTTTCTTAAGCCGTCATGCGAATAGCATAGCAACCCAGACTACCGACATCTTGTTCCAAATCTTCGAGCCTACCAACCGGTGCGCTGAGGTCCCCGATGAGAACCACCATATACTTGCAATGATTCTTATGGAGTAGGTCGGATAGTTGACGGTAGAACTCATCTTTAGCTGAGTCCGGGCTGTAACCCGTGGGAACATGCACTGTTGCGTCAAACAAACAGTGTTTGGTTACATCGCGGTTGCACAATCGTATAGAGGCTTTTACTTAAATTGCACAGGATTAGTCGTTAATTAGAATCCAATCAAGTAGCGCTGCTTCTGCGCGCGCAGTAAACACAATTCGTACACCAGCCTAGTCCGCGGCTTCTTCACTTATGTCACCAGATAAGTTTGGCGTGCATGTATTCTGAAAACGATCTGAGGATTACGTAAATCCATGTGCAAGTGTGTTGTCTGCACATGGAGCATTTCAGTTACCCAGGTAGGAGAAGCGGTTAACTATTCTGTAACCCGAGCCAACGCCTTAGTTTTTAAAGCCGTTACCAGCAAAGCTGTGAGGTGAGTAACATATGTCACGAACTGTCGAGAGTCGATAACATGAGTTTTGAGTGTCAACAAACTACCTATGGCACGGGAACAGTACGAGTATAGCAGTAAAGGGACCATGAACCGTTTCCTGAAGCATCCGACTCGTTGCTGACTGCGAACACAGTCGACAGCCAGGTGGCTCAAACACCTTCCTACTGATCGATGGTAGTCCACACAGAAGCGAGTAGTAATGTAGGTTGTTCATCCACCCTCCGTTAGACACTTCATTCCGGTTAAATAGTGCTTGGTCACTTACTCTATATTCGGAAACTGGCTTTGTGGTATATAATACATAACCAGATGGACAGCGTCGAACTTCCCACGCTCTGATGTGCTGCGCTGATTGTCCGCGGAACAAGCGAGACTCATTCACACTTGCCCTCAATAGGAAGGCAATCCTGTGGGAGCACGCGACGGCGTACAACGAGCCCGTAAGCCGCTCCGCGTGTAGACATCCCATTCTCAGCCTCGCCTTGCATCACTACTTCTCTACCCATAGCAAATCATGGTATCACCGCAGCATTAGTATACGCCTAACTGTGGTGTTACTATAATCTTTGGATTGTATGGTCTACCCCTACCAACCTACGGGACCTGTTAAGCATTCAGTTAATTGCCCCTACTAAACAATACTCAGTGTAACTTTTACACGTTGCGTTGAGGCGCATTGCGTGCTAGCTGTGGAACAAGCACTAAGACAACTCATATGTCAGCTGCATTACCATCTTATTGTCCACCTTGATACGTCGCGCATCGCAATCGCAGGACGCCGGAAAGATTTCTGCGCTGGTATCATCTCACCAGTGCATGTGTCTATGCCTACCGGTGCACATGCGACTTATCGTTGTGACCAAAGTAACCTGTGGCCTACGCGGTTCAATGCGCCAATCGTATTGTGCCTAGCGCCCGGTGCGCGCCATGGGTTCACAGCACGCGATAGATCGTACGGACAAGTGCCTGGGGTTTAGCTTAATGACACGGATTGTCAGCCGTGTCAGAATGCGAGTAGCCAGTGACCCTATTCCATACTAGACTCTGTTATAATGGTGTCGTGAATCGCACTCAAATACCTTATCATACACTGACCCCGATTCCTCTTAGCCTGCCGTGGGTGACCTCAGATATTAACGAGTTTCTACCCCCATCCGCCGTCATGTAATCCATCACCGCCCATGTATCAAGTCGCACACGAGCAAACTCCGGGCTGTAGTGATTCCCCTAACCCACCTACCCTACATATGCGTACACGTTGCTATGTCTACTATGCATTCGAAATGCTATTGGCTGACAACGCTTGGCTAAGGAACCAGCCATACGACGGTGCGCGCATGTCACAGTCGCCTGACTCAAGTTAGTTCATCGGAAGGAGTAACCTGTTAGCGTACAGATGAAGTTGATATCTGGTTAGCTTAAGTTGCTACCTGTATGGCCTAACATGAATCGGAAATGGTGTAGATATGTACACTACGGCAAGGGTAGCAAGAGGACAGAGATACTGACGCACCGTGTACGGCTTTGCTTCACTTTTCGTTGCGTGGCCATCGGCGCTGTTTTGAGGTCAGAAGATTCAGACTTGTCGCTTCCGGAAGACTTACACGTTCCTTATGGTAGATAGGCGACGTGCGTGCTGTCCATCTAGCCGGTAATTATACAGGCATCGATGCAGCGTAGAATTGAGGCAAAGAAAGATGAGTTGGAATATACTGTCTAATGGCAACAGTGGCTTTTCCGAGGCCAGACTTAATTGACAACTATCGCTTGGTACATCGACTGGTTGGAATTGTATTGTGGTGTTCGGGTGACTCACAAAAAGGTCTTTAAAATAAGATCACAAGTGTTCTTGTGCGACGAGAGGAAAAATAAATTCGCCGATAAAATTCAAGCACGGTTGACTTCGAAGTTGCAAAAGCACAATCTGCTGGTGATCCGCGCATGACATCCGAAAGATGAACAGTGGTAGGAGGAGCTCGCAAGCAAAAGTAAACTAACAAGCAACTGTTCCATGTGATAAATATTTGGCCATGTAAAAAACTGGTCACTGTACGCATACACACAGACACGCAAACACAATGCAACCCGCCACCCAACACTTTCCTGGTTTTATTCATTATAATATAAGACCGGTGTGTTCTTTCAGTTGCAACAGTGGGCTCAAATGACAGAGGCGGATTTCTACGAACACTTGGTGGAAGTGCGACGGGAGAGTGAAATTGAGTTGGCCAAAACGATCACTCGAAAGAATGCGGAGCTCAAAGCCCTTCAGGAGGAGACGGAATGCAAGCATCGGGAGATGAAGCAATCAGTGGATATGCTGGAAAGGCAATTAGCAGCAGCCATAGAAAACGCAGATCAAGTCCGGAGACAGTGTGAAGAACAGGTGGGGAACTATTATTGGCACTCTGTCTGTAAGGGTGAAGTTTATCTTCTACATCGTTTTGGTACAGACACCACTAATTCTAAGGAGTAATGGCGTCGTTAACACAAATGAAGATGCACAGGATGAGTAACTGGTTTTTCTTTTCCTAGCGGTTAATCTCCACAAAATATAGACACCGGTACCGTCGTCATGACCTAGTTCGACGGAGAGAGATCCTCGTCGAGGAAGCAAACTTTCTTCACTCTCAGTCATTTTTACTGGTAGAGTGAAGTTGGGATTTGTTTGCCGGTCACAACATGCTTAAGACCAATGGACGAGGGTTCCGCGAATGGCAATATCACAGCCTCTATTGATCACCATGGAGCACAACGTACTTTTTCGTTGTGTGGAAGCTATCTCGCAAGACGAACTTGCGAGCTGAAGCACTGGCACCCATAACTGGGCAGCATAGATGATTGCTTAAAGTTTAGCGATCTGCGTGGTTACACCGAAAGCAGCTAGGGAGTAATTTCGATGCATAGTTCGTTTTTTGCAAAGTCTGAACGACCTTACTCTAACTACTGCGTTTTTTCTGTCACCAAGACCTCATTTCAAACTTATTGACCGAGTACGGAGGGAGACGGCATGGGCGTCCAGGTATGTGAGAGCTGCACTACGAATGTCTTGCTTCGTGCCTATTGGTTAGTTTTGGACTTAGAAGGAAGAACAGACACGGAATATTGCATAGTGGCTAGTAGATTGGCCGATCTTGAGGGAAATCAAACCCACACCCCATGTGACTGCTAAAAGACGTGTGACTCGTATATTCCAGTCATCTTCCAGTTATTTTTTCCACACCGTATCAACAGTACCAGCGGAGTAACCGGCAAAGAGTAAGAACCTTAGGCAATGGGTCTAGGAGCAGTAGCTTGTTATGTGAGGTGATGCCACTGCTACCGATGACAGTCTCCAGGTGACAACTAGTGAAAATGTTTAGCGATTACTCCAAGTAGAAAGTCCAATGTGATGTCAATGCTACCAGGGTCCTGTGCAGATCGTTGCTTGCCTATGGCCGGACAACGTGAATAGTTGTACATTTTACACGCATTACCAAGTTTTTCAACGATGAGGTCATACTCATTCATTGTTTGTTAATTGCAGTCGAAACAGATGCAAGCCTCAATAAACGCTCAACTGGAAAAGTTGTTCCAAGAGAACGCTGAGCAAAGTGAGCATCTGGATCAAAAGCATGCGGAAGAAATACATCAGCTCAAAACGGCGCACGATTCAGACCTGTTACGTTTGAAGGAACAAACAGCAACGGTTGAGAAACTGAGGGCAGATTTGAATGAACAGGTGAGTTCCGGTCCATTTTCATCATCATCATCATCAATACACTTTAGCTGAGTGTGAGAAGCACACCTCGGTCAATGGCCGCGATACAAAAAGAAAAAAAATTAAAATTTAAACTACGGTGAATTTGAAAAGCATGTACTAAAATATTAGATATTGTATTATGCTCGCGCTGCCGGGGCAAGCGCGATCGTGACACATGCTTAGATTGGTAGCTACCAGTGAGTCTATCTCTCGAGGTTCTACACCGTATTTCGTGAGCCTACCTGCTGTTCAGCTAGTAAAGCACTCTGAGCAAGAATATTTCCAATGTACATCAGAAAGCTTGTTGTACCCTCGTAAGGTCTAAGGAATTCTCTCTTCCCATGAATGCGAATGGCTGGGCACACTTTGAAATGTTGTCGGAATTCAGCATGACTCAGCCCAACTTCTGACCCAGGTTACTTCATGTATGTCACTAGCTGCCGTGTGCTTAATGCCTGTGAACTACCCGGTGCATGGCCGTCCGTTTCCGAGAACTCAGGCCAGTCATTCACGATATAACCTTGAAGCTAAAGTTGAAGAGATCGATGGATCTCCACTGTCGTCGCTGATGTTCGACTAGCGTCAGTTGCTCAGTTTTTTGTGCCACTTTTGTTTTTGAGCTTCGGAAGTGTTTTGCGGTCTAGCAATCATGGGTGTGAGCAGGTTTTTCTTCCTAGTAAATGTTAAGACACAGGTGGGTCTAGGCGAAGAAAAATGATATCCTACTTCGGAACTAGGGAAGCTAAAAGGAAAAACACTGGGCTTCGACCGATACGCGAAGAATTCCTCATTTTCATGAGTTTACTTTTATTGTGCAACTAACAGGTGCATGCAATAACTCCAGGGTCATCCGCTTTCCTCTTCAACCGCTAACAGGCCAGACACGTTAAACAAATGGAAATACTCTGTGCTGAATTGACGGAGGAACGGAACAATGCACTCGAACAGCGTCAACTGATGGAACACGAATTAAACGAGAGAACGGAGCGTATCGTCGAAGTGCAGAATGAGCTAAATGAAACAAGCCTAAAGTGAGCTAGATATCTTATTTATGTTCACGCTCACTTCCATGGAATGTCATTTAGAAGTTTCCAAATGCACGATATTCGTAATAAGAGAAGGACTATATTTGTCGACAAGGCGAGGCACTGGTCTGGTCAAATAGGTACAACGAGATGGCATAAAACAGATGGCTGAACATTTTCAGCATGGTTTACAAAGGAATTTAGAGTAAACTGTAGTTGAATGTGTTGGAAGGATTAGTAAATTGGGAACAAGAACGAATGGACACATGGTCAACTGTTCAAGCAATGTAATACGGCAATCCGTGGAGCTGTCTCCTGGGACCATGCTTCCATGCAGGGTATTTCTCCGAAAGGTTTCACCTGCACTTCCATAAACCCATTTGGCTGTGTTCTTGTGTGGCGTAATCTCACAAATGCCAGTACATCTTTTTCACCTCTTTAAGGTGCATGTCACGAAACCAATCCAACGGAGTTCTGGCTGCATGCTTATATGAACAATTAGCAACGGTTTACCACGGGTAAACATACCGATGCTTAGCGTGTCTCATAGGATGGTTAAGTGAAAACAAAGAAACCCATAGATGTGTCATCATCTTATGCACCCACTGCCATCAGTGCGCAGATGAAAAATGGTAGTATGAGATTGGAATCATGTGTTATCATCTAGAATACTGTGTGGATCAGTTATAGTTTGGACTCGTCTGGTGAAGATAGCCTGATTTGGGGTGGAAATCAGAGCCCATTGGTTCACGTCTGATGCCATAAACACTATGCCACTGAGACCCGTGATCAACGCTTGGTACAGCAGAAAATAGATGTTACTTGTAACAACCCAACCACACAGCGGATTCTCCAACTCCAACTTCGAATTCGTTTCCGCTGTACCAAGCGTTGCTCACGGACCTCAGTGGCATAGTGTTTATGGCCTCCGCCGTGAACCACTAGGCTCTGATTTCCACCCCAGCTCAGGCTATCTTCACCTGATGAGTCCAAACCAGGCCGAAACGGCGGTCGTGGGGTGCCAGTGTTGGGATGAGCAACACCAAAATATTCCCAACATCTGGTTGCTTTTTGTTGATGCCCAAAGTGGAGAAACAACTGACTTTGGGATAGAGTTCCAGGGTTGGCAAACCCGGACGAAAACGTTATTCCTTCGGCATTCTAGAGGGCTGTACTATTCACTCGGTTTTAGGCGATTACCTCTGAGCTTGGTACTGTTGCCACGCTTCCGTAAGTGGTGACATATGTGACCCTGGGGTCACTGTAAGTTTAGCACACTAATATAAAACCTCCGTGCAGCCGTCGTAAGCGTCCGCTTAGAACCCAGTAACTTCAGTCCTTGCTGATAAGAGAGGTTGCGTAGATCCTTGACGTTCTTTGTCGCGCTGTGTTGCGGAGCCTCGCACCTGGAGGCCGCATTTTAACCAGGGTGTCCAGAATTTAAACGCGTATTCAACATGGCGGCGCACGTAAGGACCGTGCATCATTGGGAAGATGGGTAGGTCATAACTCCCGAATACCCTCAGCAGCAGCCCGACGTGCTGGCTGCTTCTGTTTGTATATGTCCCAGACTTTTTGCATAGCTTAGGTCATTCCGCATGATCTACCAACTGTCATCTTTCTGCGAACTGGCCTGGAAGCCATGTGTTCCAAACCTGTGCGTGTAATCATACCGATAACGTAATTAAACAACTCGACATTTTTCTACATTGAACGGTAAAACATTTTAAACTGACCGGTTCGAAATCGTGTCGAGATCGTGCTGGAACCCTCCGTAGTCATCCGGTGTTGTCGGAGAACAAGTAACCTTAGTAAAGGTTGACCACTTTCCAACTTTCCGTGTGCTTTTATCGTGAACTTCATCATGGAGTATACCACTGTAACTCGTATGCTCTAATTCCTATGGCTCTGCCGGTGGAAATGCTGGTTGAAGTGGCTAAATAGGATGATATTCCTACTGATTGATGATAGCGAGATGGTACGGCTCGTCCTTCACCGATTTGTTAGACATGTTTCATCGTTGCATCGCACTTTGCACCCCATAAATGTGGTGTGCCACGAGGAACAACCTATTTACCTGTGTAATGCGCCTTAGGGACGACTGACTGTGGACAGCTGATCGACAAACTATCTCGGCCTCTGTGTTTGCACCGGATGTGGTATGGCTGCTGAAATTAGTTTGCGGACCGAGGAAAATAGTGCCGCCTTCATTTTTATGCGATCTTATTGATGAAGGAAAAAGATTGTTATTAGTTTCAAGAGGCATACACAGTAGCCGACAGTGGAGGCTGTTCATTTTCACCCCAAAGAGTATTAGGCAATTCGGCCTGAAGGTATCAGTTTGTGGTGTACTACTACTAAGTAGTAGGTGTGGAAAGGAGAAAGTGAAAAGAAATCAGTGAGCTCGTGAATCAAAGCGGACGAAGGAAACCTGTGCGAAATCCACAGATGAAGGTTGCATGGGGCGGAACTCTGCCTACACCATGAACGATGTGGCGCAGCGGAGGGGTGAATCAGGAAGGTACAACAAAGGAGGTGTGTAAAAGTGCTCATATTTCAATATTCGAGCTGTACTAATATCCAAACGTGTTGATTCGACTGGTAGTGGCACGGAAAGAAAGGAGCACTGACAGAACGGACCCGCCGCGAAAACTAAGGAAGAAAAAAAGTAACGAGGACACCGGGGATGAAAGTCGACAAAGCAGCTCGAGATCTACGGGACAAGCCGGAAATGGACAACAAACGACACACGATGTCAAGTCCAGGCGGAGTAGAGCGTGGGACGTATGGGTGAACAGCTCGAATTTCCGGAGAGATACGTGTTTGGGCACGCCTCTATGAATAACCACGAAGAGAGCGACACAACCCAGAGTAAGCAAGTCAAGAGCATTAGAACGAATCCAGCCTGGTCAGAATAGGACGTGCGGAAGTGAAGATACGAGGGCAAATCGACGTGCGGCGATTTCACTAACCGTCTGAAGCCAGGGCACGAATGTGACGCCGAGCGATAGGCCAATGTGTGGTGCGTGATTTTCGGGAATTGTCCTCCATACGTGCGCGCGTGCGTGATAGCCTGTGAACCCGTTGTGCGTGGGTACTAAAGACTGTGGGCCCCTACCGTCGTTCTCGCTACCTTGGTGCCGCGACCAATCAGGATGAAGTTATCTTGGCCAGCTCAATTTGCGGACAGAGACGCGGAGGCGCGACTTGATGAGTTTGAGGCAATTGCGGCCTGTAACGGAGTCAAGGGCTGATGATAACTTGCTAGTGGCCTTGGGCACGTTGTTAACCGGCAGAGCGAGAGCGACGTATCTGCTAACACAGAGTCAAAAGCGCGGTACACTTTCAGCGAAGTGAAGGCGGCATTGCAAGCGGAGTTCGGGAAGGCAATTGATCAACAACAGGCACTGGAACAATTTCACTCGGCAAACTGGTAAGAACAGGAAGATTTGATGGTATTCTTTCAACAGTTGGATAGAAACTTAGCAGTCGGGGTACCTGTGTTAGACTTGGCCGCAAAGGAACGACTCCTTAAAGGACAATTCATCCAGAGCCTACCCAAACCCCTCCAGGACAAACTAAAGCTGGCAGCAATGGTTGGAGTGACCAAGGCAGAGGAGCTCGTGACGGTGGCTCAGAGTCTTTTGGAGCCAATGACCATGAGAAGAATCCATCCATCGGAAATGGAACGCAAGTTTGATCAATTGACAGGGACGGTGCATAAGCTAATGTCGAGGATGGAGGCACAATATAACGAACACGGAAACTGACGTGGCCGCCGCTTTTTCGGTGCAACCGCATAGGCCATCTGGTCAGATACTTTACCGAAGAAAGACTTTCTCACTTTTTTCCTTATTTATGCCGGTAAGTGAAAAGTGCCAGTTCTAAAGGTCACAATTGAAGGAGTGCCAGTCCGTGCGGTGCTAGCTACAAGGGCAGGACCGTCAATTACGAAAAATTCGATGGGGTTCCGTTAGATCAATCGTCGACCTCAAAGCAGACGGTCGGGGCCACCAGTTAAACGTAACAGATGTACGACGATTGCGATTGAGAATAGGAAAGGCATGCATCAGCCATTCGATATTCGTTGAGGATGGGGCAACAGAAACGGTACTCGGCAAGGATATTGTCAAGCAACTATGCGTTAGAATCGATCTGGGAAAAGAAGTGATAATCCTGGGCAGGGAAACAATCAGCCTTAACGCAAGAAGAACCATCCAACTGTGTGCCGTAACTATTCTACCTGATTGCCCAAGTCATGCAATAAGGGACAACTTGGAGGACTGTGGGCATTGGTTCACCGACTCGAATGACGAGTACGGATTCTGTAACTGGATGTAACAACGGCTACCGCTAGTCCCAGGGTGTCGATGCAAACCAATTTTTCGGAGGATACCAATAAAAATCCTATCTGAGGTACAGAAACAGGTTGCAGAGATGGAGGCGAAAGGAATTATCCGACGTGCCAACAGCGCGTATTCCTCACCAGTGTTGCTGAGGAGAAAGGTGGACGATATCTACCGATTCTGCATTGATTTCCGGGCACTGAAGAAAGTGACGCTAAAGGATGCGTTCCACGTGTAAGAGATGGAGGAAATTTTCTGCAGTCGTCATAATGCGAAGTGGATCTTGTTGACTGACTTCCGCTCAGGATATTGGTAGCTAACCATCGCGGAAGAGGATCGTCACAAAACATCTTTCAGTATGCACGCTCCGCAGTACGAATTGTTGAGGATGCCATTTGGACTTGTAACGCCCCCGCCACGTTCAGACGACTGCTACTAATGATACTGGAAAACCTCCATGGTATGGTGGTTTACAGAGACAACATTGTTATATTCTCCACGACAAAGGACGAGCATAGTAGCAGGCTGGCGGCCGTACTACAACGATTGATGGAAGCCTGGTGGATGCTAAGTCGCAAAAAATCTCAGATAGTTCCGAGTTCGATTGTGTGCTTGGGTTACACCCTGGGGAACGGTCAAATATGTCCACTACCAGAGAAGCTGGATATGTTTCAGAATTTTCCGATCCAGAAGTCCAAACGTCAGTTTCGTTCCTTCGTCGGAGTAGTAGCATACTATTCGAAATTCGTCCCTCGTTTTGCGGAACGCATCAACAAATTATTGAAGCTGCTTCACAAAGGACAGCCTTTCGTGTGGACCAGTCAAGCAGAGCATGCTTTCAACCACATAAATGCATGCGTGACAGAATCCTTGAAGTGCTTACGGATACTCAGTTCAGCGGAGAAGTTTACAGTGTCGGTCGATGTTAGCTACATTAAAATCGGTGCAGTGCTGTCCTAACCATCGGGTATAGTAGAATTTGGCAGTTGAGAGCTGAAGAATGCAGAGCAGAAACGCTCCACGGCGGAGGAGGAATGTCTTACTATCGCTTGGACCTTGCACAAGTGAAGAACCTATCACTTGGCAAGTGAATTCCACGTTATGACTGATCACAAACCGCTGTCATGTTTGATGACAACCAAAGGTCCACGAGGGCGTCTTACACAATGGATATATCGACTCCAAGGATTTACCTTCACCAACGGGCACGTAGACGGGACGCAGAGCGAACTACCTGACATATTGTCGCGGCCGTCGTTGGACAACATTCCACCAGACACAGCGATACCGGTGTGTGCGGTCACAACAGAGGGGAGCAACCTACTCGAAATTCGAAGGTAGGATTAACTAGTGAAATCACTGTGCAGTCATTTATAAATGGGCACCAAGCTGGATACAACATTGGATGAGGCGAAGGAACTCGTTAAGATCTGGGACCAAGTGCACACAGTAAATGGCAATTTGCTATTGGCAACAAAAGGAAGGAAACTGCTCTTTATCCCACCAGACCAACGGAAATGGGTAATTCAAATGGTTCATGATAATGCACACAGGGATGTGGGAGCGATTTTGAATTGTTACCTAGAGTATTGTTGCCGAACATGTGGAGAGTCGTAGCAACATATATTCGGGGGGGGGGGGCAAACTGGCAAACTAGCCGGGAGGTGGATGTGCCCAGACCGCCAATGCAATCGATTGTAGTTACAAAGTGTTACAGTGCTGGGGGCTGGATGTATTTGGGCCATTACAGCTGAGCCGATCAGGTAACACACATCCTTGTGATGATTGCTCATTTCACCCGATGGGTCGAGTCCATACCTATTAAAGACAAGACAGAGGAGACCGTGACACGGACCTTCGAATACAATGTACCGGCGCGGTATGGAATTCTGCATTTCGTTGTCACTGACCAAGCTTCCTGCGTTGAGTCAAAAGTATTCCAAGCAGTATTAGCGAAACGAGGCATCCAGAGACGGCGCACTTCACCGTATCACTCTCAAACCAAGGGGATGACAGAACGGTCTAACCGGAAGTTGAAGACATGGATGGACTACACCAAGTTGGTATGGAAAGAGGCACTGCCCGAAGTACTACTCGCTTATCGAACCAGCATGCTGTCAAGCAACATGGTTTCGCCCTTCGAATTGCAATTTGGGAGAGAGTCGAGAATTCCGCTCGATACGTGGTTGGCGATGGATCGCGGGTGCGAACATCCAGCAGTGCAGCACGGAGGACTACAAACAACCACCAGAAGGGGAACAAAGGCACGACAATTACGGAGTAAACGGAACTATGAGGCAAGATATTTGACACACAATTGGAGACCATTCAACCTAGGAGACAAGGTAAGACTGCGCAATAATGATCCGCCGGCATATAGAGGACCAGGCGCGAGCAAGTTCAACCAACGGTGGAAAGGTCCCTATACAATAATCGACAGGAAAGTAGTGAACTTCAGAATTGAGGATGGGATAGCGAAAAGCTGGGTGAATACAGCTCTCCTACAACCATGGTATGTGATGGAACCAGATCTTCAAGAAGAGGCGGGTGTGGTGGCACGGAAGGCAAGGATCATTGACAGAACGAGGACACCGGATATGAAAGTGGACAAAGCATCTCGAGACCTATGGGACAAGCCGGAAATGGACAACAAACGACACACGGTATAAGGCCCAGGCGGAGTAGAGCGTGGGACATATTGGTGAACACCTCAAATTTCCGGAGAGATACGTGTTTGACCGTGCCTCTATGAATAACCACGAGGAGAGCGACGCAACCCAGAGTAAGCAAGTCAAGAGCATTAGAACGAATCCAGCCCGATCAGAATAGGACGTGCGGAAGGGAACATCCGAGGGCAAATCGACGAGCGGCGAATTCACTAACCATCTGAAACCAGGGCACGAATGTGACGCTGAGCGAAAGACCAATATATGGTGCATGGTTGTCGGGAATTGCCCTCCATACGCGCGCGCGTGCGTGATAGCCTGTGAACCCGTTGTGCGTGGGTACAAAAGACTGTGGGCCTCTACCGTCCTTCTCACTACATTAGGTATAACTCGTCTGCACCGCATCGCGTTCTCAACAAGTTAACTTCACTGCGCTTGTCATTGCTGTCTGCTTTTCAGTATGCTTGCTGCGTACTACCAGCGTATTTGTAATAAGGAAGTGCGCAGGTGAATCACATTGATGTTTGGCTTATCTTTTTTTTGTGAAACAAATGGGACCGAACACATTGTTGACCCGAGCACATGTTACCTGTGATACCTCACCACTTGCCGAGTAGTGTCTTGCTCCATTTACCTAGTCTAGGCTGGTATAATGTTCAGGGAGGAGGGGGGGGAACAACCGCGGATATAGTGAAGTTATTGATCCATCCAGTGTTTCAGGTAGGAGACAACGCGAGCTACTTTGCTTTTAGCTCATAATCGCAAGGAAAATAGCTCGTAGCAAACGATATTAATCTGTTCCCGTCATTTGCTAACTGAGCGGTCAGTGTAAATGGTATACATGTCCGTATCATCTGTGGAGTATCCTCGATCACGACATTAAGCATGGACGGCTAAAAGCAGTTTATCTCACCAATGTCTCTAGTGCGCATAGGACAGCCAATTCTCTGAGACGCTAGAGTGTCGACAACTTGCAACTGCCTTGATGCAATATTTTTGTTTGAGGCACTTAAGCCAAACATCAGTCGTTATTTCATGGACACAAACGTAGATTCGTTGCTGTTGACATTGCAGTTGTTGCCACCGAGAGTGTGAATTACAATCATAACGATGATGATGATGATTGCAATCTGGATATCGATGAACTTATATACCTGTGGTTGTCCAGTTCATCTCTGAGTCACGTACTTAGGAAACGAAATTTCGTATTGTTCTCTGTGAGAACAACCTTACATTACTCGGCTCCACCATGGAAAATTTGCGGGGGTTCGTTGAAAACGTTCTTGTTCACCATAGCTTAAAGCAAAGGCGGATTCGTCTAGAGGTGGGATAAGCAACAATGGAAAATCCCGCAATGAAATTGAAACCAATCAGCTCCATCATATACGATGATGGTGAACAGTTCTGTACAGCTGGGATCACCTATTTCCTGTTAAGGCTTCTATGCACTTAAATGCGGTGTTCAGAATGTACTTATTTGTGACCGTGGTGACAGTTGTTAATATTAAAAATACGCATAGGGAGACCGCTGCTCAGGATAATTAGCTTCGGAAACCAGACAGCCCTTTAGATAGATTACAAAGTAAAACAAAAATTGTTGACACAGGCATGTCCCAAGTCACTGTTAAGGCTAAGGTTCAGTTAGCTTCATGCATACATTTAAGAGCATGTTAGTGGTACCTTTAAGCTCTTTGCTTAACTGTCTCTGTATTGAAATAACATGCTGTCTAGGGAATACTTACTTCAGTTTTGGATTGGAAATCAGCA
This sequence comes from Dicrocoelium dendriticum, assembly GCA_944474145.2. Lineage (NCBI taxonomy): Eukaryota > Metazoa > Platyhelminthes > Trematoda > Plagiorchiida > Dicrocoeliidae > Dicrocoelium > Dicrocoelium dendriticum. The sequence continues at coordinate 11,604,697 of OX104067.1, read as the reverse complement.
CTTCTCCAACCAGCCTAAACACTTGTGCACCACTGATCCAAAGAGTTCCAGTATGATCCGACGCTTAATAGACTTGTTGTTAGTTTGAGATCAGGTGAATGCAGACTTAGCATCTGTGAATAAGGGGCAATGTGTTCGAATCCTGTTAGCAGTTCTTGCATTATCGTACTTCGCCCAACTCATTTATACAGGCTAAGGAACCTAGAGATGGAACATGACCGGTGCTTACGACAACAGACGGAGGCAATTATGCACATGCAACATGAAACGGTGAAACAAATGTCCAAAACCCAACAGAATTGCACAGATGCACTCAACGCTTTGAACACAATGATTGGACAACTGACAGCGGAGGTACTTGCAAGGAAATTTTCCCATATCCTTTATGAATATCCAGATCAAACGAGATTCTTTACGAGTAAACTGCGTCTTTCGGACACATACGGTGGAAGAGACTGTGTACAGAAATTCTTCATCTCTTGGTGCCGAATGTTGATTCAGACTGAAGCCGTTAATGATAGTTCCCATTTGTAAACGTATTCCGCTTATCGGGAGACATAGCAATTTATTTGATGATTCAGTAGTGAAGGGAAGCTGATTGTGATATCGATTCACGCTGACCGTGTAATGGTAACACAATGAAAGTGTTTCATGTATACTCAGTACTTCAACGGTAAGTGAGTACGCAAATGGAGTGGTAGACAGTCAGCTTTTGCTGATGGATCCTGTTAACCTGTCATAAGTCCATACGTGAGAAACACCATTGTCAATGTAGAACTTCCCACTGCCCACGATGAGACTCCCAATGGCCATAAGGGCTCCTTTTTGACCGTGAATATATGCAATGGACGAGTGAAGGAGCAAATAGGTGCTTACTACGCGCATGACATTAGCGGTAGAATTTTCTGGGCCAGTGACTTTATCACTTAGTTAGGACTGATGATTCCAGTCCAAAGGTCTCAGATGCACCACCGCGAATGACATAACGCTTGAAGCAGAAATATGTTGGTGAAATCAGCGTACACCTTTGGCAACAGCCAGTCAATTTTGACGCGTGACAAAGGAAATCATAGTACTCACACACACATACTGCAGGACACTCACCTCACAATCCCAGCTATACGTGTAGTGAATTACTTTGACAGTAAAATTGGCGGCCATGAAAAATCCAGATGATCTGCGGTAGAATGAGCTCAAAAAGCGATTCAGGGAAAGAGACTAAGAGAATGAAGGTCTTTGACTTCACCGACGCGTCTCACCGGGTCTCCAGCCTCTGAAATAGGACTTATCTTAGCCAGTACCAATTGATCTAACCGAGCATTTTGGATACTTGTTTGTTCTTCTCATATTGCTAACTAACAATGACTTGTGTTGATAAATAATGTTTAGCGGCACTTATTTCAATCAGCTGGAACAAACGTTATTGCATAAAGTGCATTGAGTTGAGCATTGCGTACCGAGGAGAGTCTGGTTTTGCCTAATGTATACTGGACGGCGCTAGGCTCTGTAGGAGACAGCGTTTGACCTGGTATAGGGGAAACGAAGACCTTGGCGACTAAACCGCATCCACGTGACCCACCTTATGTTTGACTCGAGACGTTACATGACACGGCTCTCAGTCCACACCAGTGGCGCGTCTGCTGTCTTCTCCTAGTCTGCAGTGTTTTATGCTGAGTTATCTACGCGGTAATGGCTGATTAGGACGCGGAGCAGTGAAGACTGCAAGGAAGCTGTCTCGCTGATGCCGCCGTATATTTGCACGATAGCCAGCTGTTTGTGATGTTACCCTCTTGACAAGGTGGAGGCGCCTTGAGTCACGGTGTTTGTTGTACGCATTAAGGTTTTACGCCAGGTCCCCCTTCTCTCCCTCTTATTGTTCTTTGTTCCGTAGGTCACGCTGGTTGTACGGCAGCGAAACGTCAGTTCAAATGACTGATATACTGCTGTTGATGATGCAAGAAAAATCAATAACTTATGCATGTAGTGGCAATCTAGATTAGAGTTGTGCACTTTGGACAATAATGGGTATGAATACCAATGGATTCCAGGGAACGTCAGCTACGGGTGAGCTCCGATACGATTTGACAACCATCTGCTGCTCTGCTGAATAGATGGAGTCTATACCTCTGGGTCCAAGTTCCATTCGGAAACTCTTATTCACTCACCACACCCACGAATATGCCAGTGGCAGCATGGCAGTGAATCACTAGCGCTACTGCACAATTATCATAGCATTTTGAGCCACCCATTCGATTTTTTCTTTCCTCCGGTAGAAGTGAGGCGGCGATATCGAAGGAATTTCGATGCTGTCCATTCCCAACACTGCGCTCCACGGCTAGTTTACTCTCAGACTGAACTCGTCGCTCAGGGATAGCCGGAGTGGGGAGTTGAACCCAGCAGTTAGTGGTTGACGGCTGACGTCTCTATCTCCAAACCACTAAACTCTATGAACAACGGCAGTGTTACTGTTGAACGTCAGTATGACAGTGTTTGCTTCACAGTTAGGTTACACCTGATAAGTTGAAAGCAACTCACATTGAACATAGGGCATTTATCGACTTCGTTACAGAAACTACATTGCACACTGGTGGAGCAAGAGAAAGGTCAGACAAACTCGAACGATCGCATTGCACAGGGGAATAGCATGAAAGTGTGTGAAGACGAGGACCCATACGAACGGGCGAGCAGGGAGTTTCAGCGTTCTTCTACAGTGAACACGAACAATGCGAAGACACAAACGGACGGTTTTGCAGCTCTGCAGCTAAACGAGGAAACAACCAATTACATACAAACAAAGTCCTTTGAATTACTCATCGAGAAGTTAAAAGAAGATCAGCGGGTTTGTTTGGAGGCCGCCTTCTCGGAGAAGGAAGCAAGTCTTATCCGTAAACATGAAGCAGAACTCAGCCAGGTAAACCCTATAATATTCTTCGCATGTGAGCCCGTTGCTTCACAAAATAGAAAAGAAATACCTGAATTATCCACAAAAATCATTTTGCGGATTACGGAGAACGAGTTAAATTTGTAAGAATACCAGAAGACGAAAATTGTGGGATGACACTGTCATCTCGTGCATACTAGTCAACCACAGTACAAACAATTGAAAACGAATGCAAAACAAGGTCACATGAAATCAAGTATTGATCAAGTGTTTTTCGATTGGTGCGTTGCACGCTACCACGGTAAGCTTAATGTCACCGGACACACAGTGGTGGGCGCT
>OX104067.1:11553341-11600978 GCA_944474145.2 Dicrocoelium dendriticum | reverse complement strand
TACTGAATGAATGAAAAAGTCGAATGGGTAGCTCAAAATGCTATGATAACTGTGCAGTAGCGCTAGTGCTTCACTGCCATGCTGCCACTGGCATATTCGTGGGTGTGGTGAGTGAATAAGAGTTTCCGAATGGAACTTGAACCCAGAAGTATAGACTCCAACTAATCAGAAGAGCAGCAGATGGTTGTCAAGTCGTATCGGAGCTCACCCGCAATAGAAGTTCCCTGGAATCCATTGGTATTCATACCCATTATTGTCCAAATTGCACAACTCTAATCTAGATTGCCACTACAAGCATAAGTTATTGATTTTTCTTGCATCATCAACAGCAGTATATCAGTCATTTGAACTGACGTTTCGCTGCCGTACAACCAGCGTGATCTACGGAACAAAGAACAATAAGAGGGAGAGAAGGGGGACCTTTCGTAAAACCTTAATACGCACAAGAAACACCGTGACCCAAGGCGCCTACACCTTGTCAACAGCGTACCATCACAAACAGTCGGCTATCGTGCAAAGATACGGGGGCATCAGGGAGACAGCTTCCTTGCAGCGTTCCCTGCTCCGCGTCGTAATCGGTCATTACCGCGCAGATAACTCAGCACCAAACACACTGCAGACTAGGAGAAGACAGCAGACGCGCCACTGGTGTGGACTGAGAGCCGTGTCCTGTAACGTCTCGAGTCAAACATAAGGTGGGTCACGTGGACTCGGTTTAGTCGCCAAGGTCTTCGTTTCCCCTATACCAGGTCAAATGCTGTCTCCTACAGAGCCTAGCGCCGTTCCATATACCTCAAGCAAAACCAGCCTCTCCTCGGTACGCAATGCTCAATTCAATGTAGTTTATGCAATGATATTTGTTCTAGCTGATTGAAATAATTGCCGCTAAACAATATTTATCAACACATCTCATCGTCAGTTAACAATATGAGTAGAACAAACAAGTATCTAAAACGCTTGGTTAGACCAATTAGTACTGGCTAAGATCAGCCCCATTTCAGAGGCTGGAGACCCGGTGAGACGCATCTGTGAAGTCAAAGAGGCTCATTCTCTTTGTCTCTTTCACATTAATCGCTTTTTGAGTTCATTCTACCGCAGCTCATCTGGATTTTCAGGGCCGACAATTCTACTGTCAAAGTAATTCACTACACGTATAGCTGGGATTGTTAGGTGAGTGTCCTGCAGTATATGTGTGTGAGTACTATGATTTCCTTTGTCACGCGACAAAATTGAATGGCTGTTGCCAAAGGTGTACGCTGATTTCACCTGCATATTTCTGATTCAACTGTTATGTCATTCGCGGTGGTGCATTTAAGTTCTTTGGACTGGAGTCATCAATCCTAACTAAGTGATAAAGTCACTGGCCCAGAAAATTCTACTGCTAATCTCATGCGCTTAGTAAGCACCTATTTGCTCCTTCACTCGTCCATTGCATATATTCACGGTCAAAAATGAGCTCTTATGGCCATTGTGAGTCTCATCGTGGGCAGCGGGAAGTTCTACATTGATAATGGTGTTTCTCACGTATGGACTTATGATAGGTTAATAGGACCCATCAGCAAAAGCTGACTGTCTACCACTCCATTTGCGTTGCAGTACTGAGTATACATGAAACACTTTCATAGTGTTACCATTATACGGTCAGAGTGAATCGATATCACAATCAGCTACCTTTCACTATTGAATCAGCAAATAAATTGGTATGTCTTCCGATAAGCGGAATACGTTTACTAATGGGAACTATCATTAACGGCTTCAGTCTGAATCAACATTCGGCACCAAGAGATGTAGAATTTCTGTATACAGTCTCTTTCACTGTATGTGTCCGAAAGACGCAGTTTACTCGTAAAGAATCTCGTTTGATCTGGATATTCATAAAGGATATGGGAAAATTTCCTTGCAAGTACCTCCGCTGTCAGTTGTCCAATCATTGTGTTCAAAGCGTTGAGTGCATCTGTGCAATTCTGTTGGGTTTTGGACATTTGTTTCACCGTTTCATGTTGCATGTGCATAATTGCGTCCGTCTGTTGTCGTAAGCACCGGTCATGTTCCACCTCTAGGTTCCTTAGCCTGTATAAATGAGTTGGGCGAAGGACGATGATGCAAGAACTGCTAACAGGATTCGAACACATTGCCCCTTATTCACAGATGCTAAGTCTGCATTCACCTGATCTCAAGCTGACAACAAGTCTATTAAGCGTCGGATCATACTGGAACTCTTTGGATCAGTGGTGCACGAGTGTATAGGCTGCTTGGAGAAGTGCTGATTTCCAATCGAACACTGAAGTAAGTATTCCCTAAACATCATGTTGTTTCAATACAGAGACAGTTAACCAAAGAGCTTAAAGCTACCACTGACATGCTTTTAAATACATGGCTTTAGCTTACTGAATCTTAGCCTTAGCACTGAGTTGGGACATGCCTGTGTCAACAGCTTTTGCTTTACTTTGGTATTCCATCTAAAGGGCTGTCTGGTTTCCGAAATTAATTATCCTTAGCAGCGGTCTCCCCATGCGTATTTTTTTTAATATTACCAGCTGTCACCACGGTCACATATAAGTACATTCTGAACACCGCACTTAAGTGCATAGAAGCCTTAACAGGAAATAGGTGGTCCCAGCTGTACATAATTGTCCACCATCATCGTACATGATGGAGCCGATTGGTTTCAATTTCGTTGCGTGATTTTCCATTGTTGCTTATTTCATCTCTAGATGAATCCGCCTTTGCTTTAAGCTATGGTGAACAAGAACGGTTTCAACGAACCCCCACAACTTTTCCATTGGGGAGCCGAGTAATGTAAGGTTGTTCTCACGGTGCACAATACGAAGTTGCGTTTCCTAAGTATTGGACTCAGAGATGAACTGGACAACCACAGGTATATAAGTTCATCGATATCCAAATTGCAATCATCATCATCATCGTCATCATTGTTATGACCGTAATTCACATTCTCGGTGGCAGCAACTGCAATGTCAACAGCAACGAATCTACATTTGTGTCCATGAAATAACGATGTATGGCTTAAGTGCCTCAAATAAAAATATTGCATCAAGGCATTTGCAAGTTGTCGGCACTCTAGGGTCCCAGAGAAGTGGCTGTCCTATGCGCACTAGAGGCATTGGTGAGATAAACTACTTGTAGCCGTCAATGGCTAACGTCGTGATCGAGGATACACCACAGATGATACAGACATGTATGCCATTTACACTGACAGCTCGGTTAGCAAATTTCGGGAGCAGATTAATGCCGTTTGCTACGACCCATTTTCCTTGCGAGTACGAGCTAAGAGCAAAGTACTCTCGTTGTCTCCTTCCTGAAACACTGGATGGATCAATATCTCCACTACACCCGCGGTTGTTCATCCCCCTTGAATATTATGTCAGCCTAGACTAGGTAAATGGAGCAAGCCACTACTCGGCAAGTGGTGGGGCATCACAGGTAACATGTGCTCGGGTCAACAATGTGTTCGGTCCCATTTGTTTCACTAACAAGATAAGCCAAACATCAATCTGATACACCTGCGCACTTTCTTATTACAAATACACTGGTACTATGCAGCAAGCGTACTGCAAAGCAGACAAAAATGGCAAGAGCAGCGAAGTTAACTTGTTGAGAACGCGACGCAGTGCAGACGAGTTATACCTAATGTAGAGAGAAGGACGGTAGGGGTGCACAGTCTTTAATACCCACGCACAGCGGGTTCACAGGCTATCACGCACGTATGCAGGACAATTCCCGACAACCACGCACTACACATTGGTCTTTCGCTTAGCGTCACATTCCTGCCCTGGTTTCAGACGGTTAGTGAAATCGCCGCTCGTCGATTTGCCCTCGTATCTTCACTTCTGCACGTCCCATTCTGACCAAGCTGGATTCGTTCTAATGCTCTTGACTTGCTTACGCTGGGTTGCGTAGCTCTCCCCGTGGTTATTTCTAGAGGCGTGCCCAAACAAGTATCTCTCCGGAAATTGAAATACGTCCCACACTCTACTCCGCCTGGCCCTGACATCGTGTGTCGTTTGTTGTCCATTTTCAGCTTGTCCTGTAGGCCTCGAGCTGCTTTGTTGACTTTCGTCCCCGGTGTCCTCGTTACTTTTCTTCTTCCTTCGTCTACGCGGCCTGTCCGTTCTGTCAGTGATCCTTGCCTTCCGTGTCACTACTGGTAGAACCAACACGTCTAGATACTAGTACAGCTCGAATATAGAAATGTGAGCACTTTTACACACTTCCTTTGTGGTACCTTTCCGATTCGCCCCTCCGCTGCGCCACATCGTTCATGGTGTAGACAGATTTTTGCACCATGCATCGTTCATCTGTGAATTTTTGCACAGGTTTTCTTCGTCCGCTTTGATCCACGAGTTCACTCATTTCCTTGCGCTTTCGCCTATCCACACCTACTACGTAGTAGTAGTACATCGCAAACGGATACCTTCAGGCCGAATGGCCTAATTCGCTTTGTAGTGGAAATGAACAGCCTCCACCGTCGGCCCCTGTGTAGGCCTCTTAAAACTAATAACAATCTTCTTCCTTCATCAATTAGATCGCATAAAAATAAAGGCGTCACTAGTTTCCTCGGTCCGTAAACTAATTTCAGCAGCCATGCCGCATCCGGTACGATCACAGATGCCGAGATAATTTGTCGATCAGCTATCCATAGTCAGTCGTCCCTAAGATGCACTGGACACGTAAATAGGTTGTTCCTCGTGGCACACCACATTTAAGGGGCGCGAAGTGCGATGCAAAAACCAAACATGAATAACAAATCGGGCAAGGATGAGCCTTATCATCTCGCTATCACCAATTAGAAGGAATATCATCCTATTTAGCCACTTCAACCAGCTTTTCCTCCGGCAGATCCATACGAACTAGATCATACGATTTACAGTGGTATACTCCATGATGATGTCCACGATAAAAGCAGACGGAAACTTGGAAAGGGGTTAACCTTTACGAAGGTTACTTGTTCTCCGACAACACCGGATGACTACGGAGGGCTCCAGCACGATCTCGACACGATTTCGAGCTGGTCAGTTTAAAATCTTTTACCGTTCAATGTAGAAAAGTGTCGAGTTGTTTAACTACGCCATGGGTATGATTACACGCAAAGCTTTGGAACACATGGTTTTCAGGTCAGTTTGCAGAAAGATGACAGTTGGTAGCTCATGCGGAATGACCTAAGTTATGCAAAAAGTCTGGAGAATATACAAACAGAAGCAACCAGCACGTCGGCCTGTTGCTGAGGGTATTCGGGGGTTGTGACTTGCCAATCTTCACGATGCTGCACGGTCCTTACGTGCGCCACCATGTTGTATACGCGTTTAAATTCTGGACACCTTGGTTAAAATGCGGCCTCCAGGTGCGAGGCTCCGCAACACAGGATGACAAAGAACGTCATGGATCTACGCAAACTCTCTTACAAGTAAGGACTGAAGTTACTGGGTTCTCAGAGGACGCTTCCGACGGCTCCATGGAGGTTTTATATTAGTGTGCTAAACTTACAATGATCCCAGGGTTACATATGTCACCATTTACGGAAGCTTGGTAACAGTACCAAGCCCAGAGGTAATCCCCTAAAACCGAGTGAATAGTACGGCCCTCTAGAATGCCGAGGGAATAAGGTTTTCGTCCCGGTTTGTCAATCCCGGAACTCTATCCCAAAGCCAGTTGTTGCTCCTCTCTGGGCATCACCAACAAGTAACCAGATGTTGGAAATATTTTGGTGTTGCTCATTCCAACACTGGCACCCCACGACCGCGGTTTCGTCCTAGTTTGGACTCATCAGGTGGCGATAGCCTGAGCACGGATGGAAATTAGAGCCTAGTGGTTCACGGCTGATGCCATAAACACTATGCCACTGAGATCCGGGAGCGACTCTTGGTACAGCGGGAACGAATTAAAAGTTAGCGTTGGAGAATCCGTTGTGTGGTTGGGTTGCTACAAGTAACATCTATTTTCCGCTGTACCAAGCGTTACTCACGGATCTCAGTGGCATAGTGTTTATGGCGTCAGCCGTGAACCACTGGGCTCTGATTTCCATCCCAACTCAGGCTAACTTCATGAGACGAGTCCAAACTATAACTGATCCACACATTATTCTAGATGATAACACATGATTCGAATCTCTTACAAACATTTTATCATCTGCGCACTGATGGCGGTGGGTGCATAAAATGATGACACAACTATGGGTTTCTTTGTTTTCACTTAACCATCCTATGAGACACGCTAAGCATCGGTATGTTTACCCGTGGTAAACCGTTGCTCATTGTTCATATAAGCATGCAACCCTAAAGAGGTGCAAAAGATGTACTGGCATTTGTGAGATTACGCCACACAAGAACACAGCCAAATGGGTTTATGGAAGTGCAGGTGAAACCTTTCGGGGAAATACCCTGCATGGAAGCACGGTCCCAGGAGACAGCTCCACGGATTGCCGTATTACATTGCTTGAACAGTTGACCATGTGTCCATTCGTTCTTGTTCACAATTTACTAATCCTGCCAACACATTCAACTACAGTTTACTCTAAATTCCTTTGTAAACCATGCTGCAAATGTTCAGCCATCTGTTTTATGCCATCTCGCTGTAGCTATTTGACCAGACCAGTGCCTCGCCTTGCCGAGAAATATCCACTTTATCTTATTACGAATGTCGTCCATTTGAAAACTTCTAAAAAACATTCCATGGAAGTGAGCGTGAACATGAATAGGATATCTAGCTCACCTTAGGCTTGTTTCATTTAGCTCATTCTGCATTTCGACGATACGCTCCGTTCTCTCGTTTAATTCGTGTTCCATCAGTTGACGCTGTTCGAGTGCATTGTTCCGTTCTTCCGTCAATTCAGCACAGAGTATTTCCATTTGTTTAACGTGTCTGGCCTGTTAGCAGTTGAAGAAGAAATCGGATGACCCTGGAGTTATTGCGTGCACTTGTTAGTTGCACAATAAAAATAAACTCATGGAAATAAGGAATTCTTCGCTTATCGGTCGAAGCCCAGTTTTTTTCTTTCAGCTTCCTTAGTTTCGAAGTAGGATATCATTTCTCTTCGCCTAGACCCACCTGTGTCTTAACATATAGTAGGAAGTAAAATCTGCTCACATCCATGATTGCTAAACCGTAAAACACTTCCGAAGCTCAAAAACATAAGTGGCGCGAAAAGCTGAGAAACTGACGCCAGTTGAACATCAGCGACGACAGTGGAGATCCATCGATCTCTTCAACATTGACTTCAAGGTTATATCGTGAATGACTGGCCTGAGTTCTCGGAAAAGGACGGCCATACACCGGGCAGTTCACAGCCATTAAGCACACCGCAGCTAATGGCATACATGAAGTAGCCTAGGTAAGAACTTGGGCTGGGTCATGCTCAATTCCGACAAGGTTGCAAAGTGTGCCCAGCCCTTCGCATTCATGGGAAGAGAGAGTTCCTTAGACCTTACGAGGGTACCACAAGCTTTCTGATGTACATTGGAAATATTCTTGCCCGAGGTGCTTTGCTAGCTGAATAGCAGGCAGGCTCACGAAATACGGTGTAGAACCTCGAGAGATAGACTCACTGTTAGCTACCAATCTAAGCATGTGTCACCATCGCGCTTGCCCCGGCAGCGCGAGCACTGCCCACTGAGGCTAATCTGATCCATTCTTCATATGTTATTTCACTGTGGGCATAAGTTATGTTATCTAACCCAAGAAATTGATGCGATCGGCGTGGTTTAATCATCACTAGGATGCGGTACTCTGATATGCATTTCAAGGTCCCCTGCTCAAGCCTGTGCTTTCTGCCATGTTGTGCAGTGTGGTATCGTTACCCGTAAAACGTAACGACCTTCACCAAAAGTTCAGTGAGCTTGATTCAATTCGAGCCATCATGTGTGTATTCGGATACACATAGCTGACGACTGGCATGTAAGCGCTGTTTGCATGTGAGCCGTAACAGTGATGTCGGATGAGTTCCTCACATGCATTCCTGGGAACCACATGTCTGCAGCATCTGTTACACTGACGGGACTCCGTGCTGAGATTTCGGAATGCATAATTTAGGCAAGGAATTCCTTACTCCAAGAAAACTGCGGTTTTTGAAGTCAGTTTGCTTTGTATGGTGCTAGCTGGAAGGCCAGTTGTAATATGGCATTGGTATTACATCATCGAAGACAAGATTCGATAGGGGGTCGGGCTATCGAATTCGTGGTTTTCGTCTTTGAAGTTTGGTGCATCAGGCAAAGTACACAACGGAAACTGGAAGAAAGCAACTTCGAAGGGTTTACCGAATAATCCGAACTCAGGTAGACACTAATGACTGAGATAAGGAAATCCGTGGGCCCTGTGATGGAGTAAGAGTTCCACAAACTTGTCTGGCTGGGATTTATCGCACATAAATGTGATGAGACTATTGTGGACAGCTTGTGAAATTCAGCTGGCTCGTCTTTAGTGTGTAGTGCATTTCTCCTGATCGAGTGCTATAGACAGACGATCAGTGTCCGAGTCAATGCAATCCTTGATTTACTCGTCCTTGACCTTGATTGTTTCAAAATCGACTAGGGAAAAAACACTGCTTCTACCAACCGTCCCAGTATGCATTCTTTTCTCTCTGGTTGCTTCTAAGCTTAGCTCACACCTGGTGCGAGCACCGCGTGCACAATGAACGTGTTCGTCATCGCGTATTTGGTACAGAAAGAGGGAATGAACCGTCCAGCACCGTTATATCACGCACCGGGTCCCGATGATTGGGTCACAGACTCCCGCGACGTGCGTTGTTTAGCGCGCCAGGGGTGCGATTGGAAGGAGCGGAGGCCAAACAATGACGGTCGAGAGAAATGAGAACCCTCACTTCGAAGCTGGCATCGGTTGGTGCATCCCGACTGCCTAGCTGGGGTCCTAAGGACGATGAACACGTTCGGTTGGATACACTGCTGACATGGCGAAGAGCCGGCCCCAAAAGCGTTTGTATTGTGAGTTCCTTTGTCCATCCCCCTCCCCTTTAGATTCCTCATCTAATTAGGTGCTCAAACAGAAAGCATCATACAACATCTAATATTATAGTACTTGCTTTTGGAATTCTCCGTAGTTTAATTTTTAGTATTGTTTTCTTTTTGTATCGCGGCCATTGGCCGAGGTGTTCTTCTCACCCTCAGCTAAAGTGTATTGATGATGGTGTTAATGGACCGGAACTCACCTGTTCATTCAAATCTGCCCTCAGTTTCTCAACCGTTGCTGTTTGTTCCTTCAAACGTAACAGGTCTGAATCGTGTGCCGTTTTGAGTTGATGTATTTCTTCCGCATGCTTTTGATCCAAATGCTCACTATGCTCAGCGTTCTCTTGGAACAACTTTTCCAGTTGAGCGTTTATTGAGGCTTGCATCTGTTTCGACTGCAATTAACAAACAATGAATGAGTATGACCTCATTGTTGATAAACTTGGTAATGCGTGTAAAATGTACAACTATTCACGGTGTCCGGCCATAGGCAAGCAACGATTTGCACAGTACCCTGATAGCATTGACATCACATTGGACTTTCTACTTGGAGTAATCGCTAAAAATTTTCACTAGTTGTCACCTGGAGACTGTCATCGGTAGCAGTGGCATTACCTCATATAACAAGCTACTGCTCCTAGACCTATTGCGTAAGGCTCTTACTCTTTGCCGGTTACTCCGCTGGTACTGTTGATACGGCGTGGAAAAAACAACTGGAAGATGACTGGAATATACGGGTCACACGTCTTTTAACTGTCACATGGGGTGTGGGTTCGATTCCCCTCAAGATCGGCCAATCTACTAGCCACTATCCAATATTCCGTGTCTGTTCTTCCTTCTAAGTCAAAAACTAACCAATAGGCACGAAGCAAGACATTAGGAGTGCAGCTCTCACATACCTGGACGCCCATGCCGTCTCCCTCCGTACTCGGTCAATAATTTTGAAATGAGGTCTTGGTGACAGAAAAAACGCAGTAGTTAGAGTAAAGTCGTTCAGAGTTTGCAAAAAACGAACTATGCACCGAAATTACTCCCTAGCTGCTTTCGGTGTAACCACGCAGATCGCTAAACTTTAAGCAATCATCTATGCTGCCCAGTTATGGGTGCCACTGCTTCATCTCGCAAGTTCGTCTTATGAGATACCTTCCACACAACGGAAAAGTACGTTGTGCGCCATGGTGATAAACAGAGGTCTTGATGTTGCCATTCGCGGAACCCGCGTCCATTGGTCTTAAGCCTGTTGTGACCAGTAAATAAACCTCAACTTCACGCTACCAGTAAAAATGACTGAGAGTGAAGAAAGTTTGCTTCCGCGAAGAGAAGTTCTCTCCGTCGAACTAGCTCACGACGACGGTACTGGTGTCCATATTTTGTGGAGATTAACCGCTAGGAAACGAACAACCAGTTACTCGCCTTGTGCAGCTTCATTTGTGTTAATGACGCCATTACTCCTTAGAATTAGTGGTGTCTGTACCAAGGGGATGTAGAATCTAAACTTCACACTTACAGACAGAGTGCCATTAATATTTCCCCACCTGTTCTTCACACTGTCTCCGGACTTGATCTGCGTTTTCTATGGCTGCTGCTAATTGCCTTTCCAGCATATCCACTGATTGCTTCATCTCCCGATGCTTGCATTCCGTCTCCTCCTGAAGGGCTTTGAGCTCCGCATTCTTTCGAGTGATCGTTTTGGCCAATTCAATTTCACTCTCCCGTCGCACTTCCACCAAGTGTTCGTAGAAATCCGCCTCTGCCATTTGAGCCCGCTGTTGCAACTGAAAGAACACACCGGTCTTATATTATAATGAATAAAACCAGGAAAGTGTTGGGTGGCGGCTTGTATGTCACATGTGTGTTTGCGTACAGTGACCAGAGCTCTTTACATTACCAAATATTTATCACTTTCGAACAGTTTCTTGTTAGTTCACTTTTGCTTGCGAGCTCCTCCTACCACTGTTCATCTTTTGGTTCTGTCATTCACGGATCACCAGCAAACTGTGCTTTTGCAACTTCTAAGTCAGCCGTGTTTGAATTTTATCAGGGAATTTATTTTTCCTCTCGTCGCACAAGAACTCTTGTGAGCTTATTTTAAAGAGCTTTTGTGAGTCATCCCAACACCTCACTTCCATTCCTTCTAGTCGCTGTACAAAGCGATAGTTGTCAATTTGGTCTGCCTTTGGAACAGCCACTGTCGTCATTAGGCAATATTTTCCAAGTCATCTTTCTTTGCCTCAATCCTACGCTGCATCGCTGCCTATCCACTCACCGGCTGGATCGATAACACGCATGTCGCATATCTACACTAAGGAACGTGTGCCTCCTTTGGACACGGCACGTCTGACCCCTCTGACCTCAAACCAGCGCCGACCGCCACGCAAAGAAAAGTGAAGCGAAGTCATAAACGGTGCGTCAGTATCTCTGTCCCCTTGCTACCACTGTTGTAGTGTACACATCCAGTTGCTCCATTCCATCTTGTTAGTGTGGAATCTTTACACCATATCACCACAATCTGCGGTCATTCCTAATTCGCTGCCCCATTACTGATCGTGATCACACATATCAGTAGAATTATTCCAATGGTCCAACGTCGCGTATGTTGCGCAGACAATTGCAGTAAAGTCCCTAAGATGGGAATAATCGGTTTTAACTGCATTAGACCATACTCTCCGCAATGAGTAGGTAAATCCGTCCAAGAAGTGAGACAGACAAACAAAGTTGCGGACACAGTTTGGTTTTGTCCAACGTGTCAAGTCATTCCAGTTGTAAACTGTTTATCTTTGCTCATGAAAAAATGCGATAGGATGACTGAGATAATCGCGCATTTGGTAAATACTATGATTGATTCCACCGAGGCAAACATGCCTACGCTAATACCTCAACCAGCCAAGGTAAGCTCTGAATCTAAGCCGAAGAAAACATCTAGACGCTCCAACCACACTGCAGCGTCTGTGTCTCTAAATCCACTGCGGCACATCACTCCCATAAGTGAACAAGCCTCAAACATGCCTGCTTCCACTTCTCCAACTCTAGACGCTTCAGCTGGAGATTCAGCCATGACACCAACAACTTAGAGCCGAAGGCAGGCCGGTGCAGATAACAAGCAGGTAACGTACGCACCGATTGCCTCGACAAACACACTCGGGGGTGACACATGTAGGTCCATCTTCTATACCGAGCACACGTGGAGCAACGCAGCTCTCGCGGTCAACTCCAGTGATGTCTTCTAAACAACCCAAATTGCCGGCAAAAAGTATAAAGCCGACACTTGCAAGACAAAAGCACGCTGCGTTAACTTTCGTGCGCACCAATGTTCCGAATCCAAATCTGGCACAACAAAAGGCAAGTTGCAAGACGATCGCAACCAGTGGAGTTCCATCTGCGATGCGATTGGTATTTGGGTTGGGCCTACAATGCTGTACCGCGTAGCGCGTCACCCGACCACAGTGCACTCTGGTGAGCCTCGAGTTCTTCGAGTAACACTAGACTCAGCAGATGAGACAGAGGCTGTCCTGCTCTCAGCAGTTCGTCTTCGAAACTCACCGAGCGGAGTGCGCATAGTACCCGATCTATCTTGGAAAGCTCGCCCAAAAGAAGCAGGTGACCAACGCGGCATTCCTAATAGCGATACCAAGAAAACAATATTTGTTCATGGTGTTCCCGAGCTTCTGCATTCTTCTGATCACGATGCGCAAACCCATGACCGAGAGCAGTGGTACTACATCCGCGAAGCATTCTCTGTTGACAATGTTATTGCCAAATCCTTGACAAGAGTTCCGTCATCACCTAACTACAAGGGCTGCAGTACAAGACTAATGAAAGTAATAGTAAACTCCGAGGGAATGACGCAAGTTCTGTTGGATAGCTGGCTAAAGTTTCGAGCCAGGTTGCTAACAGAGATCCGGCTAAAGGCAGCAGGCGAACGGCCAAGAGTCGTAAGCAATGCGATGGAACTTGCAAACGCTGCAAATTCTTTATCTGCACAGTCCTGCGGGGAGACCGACACAACAGCACCCACGGCACGCAACAGAACAGTACACAGCACGAGTGAAACGTTCGTTCAGGAACGCTCAATAATGCCATGCAACACGACTGAAATACATAAACCAAAACATGATTAATGGCCGGCTATCTAACGGCCGGCTTTAACACAAAGTTCACATTCATCAACGCACACCTAACAGAAAAATCCCCATCTTGTATGTACACAAACTCCCAAGGCCTTCTAAGTAAGTTGGCGCAACTTAGAGAACTCCATGCCTCACAACCGCAGGACCCGTCTTGATTACAGAGACTTTTAATCAGATCTTGTCTGACATTGGGATAACGGATTCTGAGAACAATTTACCCGGTATGTCGCTGCTTCGGAACGATAGAACCGGAAGGGGTGGTGGTGTGATTCTTTATTATAATACAAACCTCCGATGTGAAGTTATCGATCATCCGGAAATCCGCGCTCCTGATTCGCTTTGGTGCCGTCTATGGTTGCGAAACAAAGTCGCATATCTACTAGCCGTGATTTACCGCAGAGTAGACTCAACGTCGGAATTGGACTCTAAACAGAACCATGTCTTTCAGTTTGCTTTGAACAAGTTCTAAACCCGCATTCTTATCGCACGACATAGAAATGAAGGTAACCGACGGTACGCAGTTTAAAGCCTGTTTGCAAGAGCTAATTGCTAGCCAACCTCTGTACAACCCCGTAACCTCTCCCACCAGATTTCGAACTGCTAACAAGCGGACGATATTGGATCTTGTGGTCGCTAACGAAAAACTCATGGTTGACAGAATACTTACAAGCACACCACTGGGTTTTAGTGACCATGTTTATCATGTGACTATGTGGAGTATACTGAAAATGAGGATGATGAGGTGCACACTGTCACTCACTATACTGTGTTATCTACGCTTGTTAAGGATACATCTTGGACTTTCCTAACCGAATGCCCCCAGATGTTGCCTGGGAAACCTTTATAAGGACGTTTAGCATACTGGTAGTGCATGCATCGGGACAGAAGTCCCTCCAACACAAAAAAACACAAGTCATTTCTGAGGAGCAGAACACGTAAATGTATGTCCCGGAGGGATTTGGCCTGGCGAGATAACCAGGACTGCTCGAATGCCGAAACCTGGACTGCATATTTGATACATCGCAACTTCTGTGTGAAATTGATCCGCAAAGATAAGGTGAGTCCTCAGCAGGAGTTAATGAAGTGATTCTGCACGAACCGCAAACTGCTGCACAGGCATGTTAACGGCCTTCGAAAGGTGAAGCGGGGGATTCCAGCACTAGTCACGACTGATGGATGCACGCGATAAGCAATGGAAGTAGCCGATCTCCTACAGCTTCATTGGTCCCAAACTTTCCAACAGGTAACGAACCCAAACATTCTCCTCATTTCTAATACTCCATCATCTGGTTTAGAAAACATTATCTTCACTGCGGAAGCGGTGTTGAAGAAGTTGTTATGCTTGCGCATCCATAGTTCTCCCGGAGCTGACAACATCCGACTAAATGCTCTGCAGGCGATAGCTAGTGATCCAGCAGAACCACTGGCTGTTTTCTATCAGCGATGTCTAGAAGAGAACCGTATTCCACCAGTATGGAAGCGAGGGGTCATCACTCCTATTCATAAAGGAGGTAGCCGCACTGATCGTGCCAACTACCGTCCAATAACACTACTTCCCGTACTATCCAAAGTGATGAAATCAATCATCGCAGATGCGCTGATGGAATACCTGGAAAGCCACAATTTAATAGCCCCAGAGCAACATGGCTTTCGTCAAAAGCATTCGTGTAATCCTAACCTATACATTGCACATAACAGTTGGACTGGAGCTGTTAATGATTGAATGGGAGTCTATGTCCACTGCCTGGACAGTTCAAAAGCGCTTGCTCACTTAGACTAGCGAATTCTCCTTCAGAAGCTTCGAAATTACGGCATTGGCGACCCAATCCTGAGTTGGATTGGCAATTTTCTACAAGAACGACGGTTAGTGGTGAGAGTCCGAGAATCATTTTCTCATGCAATCGACGTGACGTGTGGAGTACCCCAAGTCTCGGTGCTTTGACCACGTCTATTCTTGGTGTTCATTAACGACTTGGCGAGATCAATTGCTTCCGATTGCCTATTTTTCACTGATGATATCAAGATATGGTGAATGATCAGAGGACCGGACGACCACGAACGGCTCCAGTGCGATCTTAACACGGTGCCAAACTGGTCACTTCAAAACGCTCTACCATTCAACGTAGACAAATGTCGCGTTGTACAATTATGCCATAGACATAACTACACCTATTTACTTGAGATAAACGGACTGCAGACCAACTCCAAGGAACCTGACGTTGGTGTGATCGTATAGAGCGATCTCAACTGTTCAAAACAGGCTGAGATAGCTGCGAAAAAGTGCAACCAGCACGTCGGCATGCTGCGAAGGGCATTCGGGAGATTCGACCCATCAATCTTCCCAATGACACACAATTCCTACGTGCGCACGCATGTTGCATACGCAATCCAAGCTTGGTAACCTTGGTTGAAGCGCGACCTAGCGGCATTAGAGGCGCCACAAGGAACAGCAACAAAGAATGTAAAGGGCCTGCGCTATCACTCTTACCACCGAAGACTAAAGTTGCTGGGAATTTTCAGCGGACGCTATCGAAGGCTGCGCGGCGATCTCATATTAGCGTATCCGATATTGAGTGACCCCAACCACGTATGCCGCCATTTGCTGAAACTTAACCACAACATGCAGCTCAGGGGTAACTGCTTAAAATTGAAGGAACAGTATAGCCGTCTAGAGTGTCGAGGTAAGTAGTTTTCCCTTCGGGTTTGCCAACCCTGGAACGCACTCCCAGACTCAGTTGTATCCTCCCCTACCTTGGACGTTTTCAAAAAACGATTAGATGTTGCTCTCAACACTTAGTTCCCTAAACTCCTCTATGGTGGATTACGTCAAGCATACTTTTCTACAGGATTTATGTATCAAATGGACCCAAGTGAGCGACCATATTTTACTTTTCTCACGCCTTATATGAACGACCACTGCACCCCGGTGTATTTTGTAACGTTTACGCTCGATTTTTTTATGTTTACACTGATGTTATTTATCAAAGTATTCATCTCGGCAGACGTTCGGTAGATGATCCACATATATTTTAATTTCATCGTATTCACCCCAACCATTCTACGGAACGTGATAAGCACTTGCTTTTATCCCGTGATAAATCATTGTTCATTGCTCATGTGTTCGCTTGGTGTCGATTCGGTTAGCCTTCTTAGTCACTATATCGTTTGCACAATAGTCGGGGCACTTCAGAATAAAAACAAGACGGTCATCGTGGAGGGTTTCGGTGTGGCTCTCTCCTATCTCTGCACAAAGACGGTCATCGGTTATCCAAAGCTTACTTCATTCGGTCACCAGCAGGTTTTGATAACTCGTTAGTTAGTATCACCTCTTCATACCTAACTGTGCAACAATAATGCATCCGCTTATAGACTATTTTCAGCAGATCACCGGGAATTGCACTCTCTTGTCACTGTGCCCAACTCCTTGAAAGATGCTGTTGCCAATACAGGGTCTGTGGTGCATTAGGACCTTGTAGCGCCACCGTCTGTCAGTGCCGGTATCTCAAATGATGGTGGACACTTACAGGAACAAGTGGAAACACCTGGGCACCTTTTGGATTTATCACTGACCTCCTAAAGCCTGAAGGTAGAGTGATTCACTCTAATAGTATCCGTCGGTTGTTGAACAGAAATCTGTCAATGACCTTTAATCACTGAATGTCGTAAGCAATCGGCATTGAGAGACGTGTCGATGTCGACAAATTGCCATGTGAATGGCTATCACAAGAATAACAAATTTGGTGAAAATGTGATAGCCATTTACATGGTAATTTGTCGACATCGACATGCCTCTCAATGCCGTTGGCTTAAGACATTCACCGACTACAGGCTATTGACACATTTCTGTTCCACCACCAACGGATACCCTTAGAGTGATTCACGCTACCTGGATTGTATCGCACAGTTTAAGACCAATATGAGGTATATCTCCAGAGTGCCCAACAGTTCTGCCAATGTGCTTCTTCCGTCCAATCAACTTTTGCTAATACCGGTACTGCTATCGACCTAGTAACAGTCATCACACAAACCGGCGAACCCGAAGGTGATTAGTTACGCAGGTCTTCCACACCAGACGTAAAAATATTTCCGCCAACCTCACCGGAGAGGACAATCATTCTCAACACGTCACGGACTACGATACAATTTATGATCCAACGCAAATGTTGACAGGTGGTGCTGCACACTCTGGACGTCTTGACCGACCCAGATGTTCGTGCATCCGCCCAAACCGTAACCGCAAGGATGGTTTGACCTAAAGTCAGTCGCGAAGTTCGTGCACGGACCGCTGTCTGATTTCTTCGTCAATGTGTGAAGTGCAGGATCATAGCATAGGTCCATCAGAAACGCCATCCGAAGCAGGTTTTTGCAGTACAGTAGGTCTGAAGTGTCTCCGTAGCAAGCCAATAGGTAAGAGGCCGTTGAGGCTACTCAAAGGGCTATTGTTGCTCCCTCTTCCTTCCACCTTCCCACTTCGCTTTCATGTTGACACAGTGGCCATCATCTGTGCTTATTCACGCCACACACCTCAGACACAATCCTCTCTCGGCACCTGTGACAACAGCATCCAATTCGTCACGAGGTGTTAGTCAAGCGCATCTTCCACGTCTAGCTATGCTGTTGTGATGAAAATATCCAACCACCTACGAAGTATCTGCTTTACAGTAAATGAGTTTCCGTCTTGTCCGCTACCAGCATGGACACCTCACGACCGTTTTCGTCCAGGTTTGGATTCATCAGGTAGAAATAGCTTTAGCTGAAAGTGGAACCCGAGGCCTAATGGTTAATGATCGATGCCTTGATCACTGGGCCACCTAGATCCGTGAGCAGCGCTTGACACAGCAGTCGGGAAGTTAAAGTGATGGTTAGAGTACGTGCCGTTGGGTTGGACTGCGACACACAATCTCTATTGAGACCTCAGTTCACCTAGAAGTAGACCTCGGTCATTTCGATCGTCAGGACCGTATTCGAAATGGTGTTGTTCTCTCCAACACATACACCCCACGACCAATTTCTTCTGTATCTGTCTTGAATTTCAGCCTATGTGTAATACGAACCACCTAAGAGCTGGATACGGAAGCCTTCGGAATCGCCGGTCGGACGATAAACACACCCAGCGTACACATGTGCCAGGCAGGTTATACGCTAAGTATTATCGACCGTTTCACTAAATGACCGGAAGTGGTTCCTTTCTCAGTTGTTCTTCCGAAACCGTTTAAATAGGTACTGGATTTAACAGTACACTGGACTGCTCGGTACTAATGTGCATTGACCTGGGTTCACACTTATTGTCCACAGTTATCATACGAGTCAAGGATATACGCTTTAATAATAAATAATAATGTGTCAGCTGTACGCCGTAACGGCGCTTCGCTGCCGTGCGACCACCACCAGTCGCATGCGGGCTGAGTATACCGCGAGGACGCCCACGCTTACGCGGATTGGAACCCGCGCCGCAAGATTACTAGACAATCTCGTCACCACTAGGCTACTTCCAAACGGGGGCGTAGTAGTTTATTGCTAACGGCAGAGCCTAATAGTTCCCTCATCCGATGAAGATGA
Organism: Dicrocoelium dendriticum; assembly: GCA_944474145.2. Classification (NCBI taxonomy): domain Eukaryota; kingdom Metazoa; phylum Platyhelminthes; class Trematoda; order Plagiorchiida; family Dicrocoeliidae; genus Dicrocoelium; species Dicrocoelium dendriticum. The sequence goes on along the minus strand of OX104067.1, from coordinate 11,582,317 downwards.
CTCACGGCCCACACGCACGCAAATCCTGGTGTATGGTTGTCACATCACGATTTGCCAACTTTGTTCAGCAACTCCAATTGCTCGTTAATCTTCAGTAACCTGTTACAGAACTGGCCAAATGTATGTACCTCTCTCAGCCTTTCTGGGCATCTGCTGGAAGTGGTCGACAAATTCACTTACCATGGGAGTTGTCTTAGTATTGGCGGTTTGTAGGATGAGATCTCCCTGCGTGTCTCCAAGGTTAGAGTCGCTTCCGCTAACCCTTGTCACCTGTGGCTTCATTGTGACCTCAGCCTCGCTGTCAAGGGATGAGTCTACAATGCTACGGTACGAGCGATTCTGCTGTACGGCTGTGAGGGTTGGAACGTTCTCAAAAGCGATGTTCGTCGGCTATCTGTCTTCGATCAGCGCTGATTACGAAGCACTGCTGGTGTTCAATGGCAGCATCACATCAGTAATGAGGAAGGCCGTCGGCGAGTCCCCAGATCTAACGAACTCCACCGTCTGATTGATGGCACCATTTCACTTCGGAGGCTTCGCTAGTTTGGGCATGTGCTCCGCATGCCTACCCAGCGACTACCACGACGAGCCCTATTTACGAGCACAGGCCTGCGGTGGAAGCGACGACAAGGAGGCCAATGCAAAACTTGGATCCAATGCGTTAAGGCGCAAACGTTGAAGCTGGCTGTTGTTGGGCCTTCCCGACTCCTGGGTTGGGGACCAAAGGACCCCGAACACATCTGGTTGCAAACGCTGGAGGATATCGCCAAGGACCGTACGCAATGGCTCACTTGGTATGAGACACTTCTGTCCTAACAATTGTTTTCCCTTTCAATCGTTTATTTCCTCATGTGTTGTGGCACCCAGCCGATTGTATTGTAATTGGTAAAGTGATGAATATATACATATATATATATATATATATATATATATGCTTTATGCTTTTATTTCTACCCATGTTCATGGACTGGAACCATCTCAAAGTTATTGCCTCCAAATGGATTATCGTGATCAAGAGCTTTCCAAACCAGTTCGCCTTCTCAAATAGGTACAGTGTAAGTGTGTCCACGCTTGCGGCTTTTGCATATATTCGTCGTACTGGATGACAGAAAGCTGAAAACTAAAACAACTAGCAACCCTCCAAAGCAAACGTAAAAATGCGTGAACATTTGGTTTTAACATGTGTTGTTTTTCGGTTCCGCTTGTACCTTTTCCCGCCCTTACACGCTCCAACATTTCCGTCCTATGCAATACGTCCAAACGGTGCATTTGGGAATTTCTACTGTTAGTGATGTACAAACGCAAAAGCTAGGCGCTTTTGCGATCTAGTGGAAGTTGCCGGGTAGCGCTGGACACGATACGAGATAGGCCACTCCCACACACTCTTTGTTAGCCCCGGAGGTTGGTGTCCCGCTGGCATATTTCTCGACTAGCCCACTTTTGAAGTCCAATAAGCTCGCAGCTGCAGCTCGCTATGACACATCAGTCCTGTAGACGGTTAAATAATAAACTAGAAACAACACCATCGACCCAATATTTTAACTACATTCAGTGACAACGCCCTCATTTAAAATTGCCCGACACGATACTTCTGTGTTGATCTAGGTTCACTAGTCCCTTTCAATAACGAGGTCTAAAACATAGCTCAGCAGAAACATGAAAGGTAGCTTGACTTCTTTCTGTTAATTTTTAGCAGTACTGGTTTTATTCAATTTTTAAGACCCCATCTTACCTGTATACCTGTTTTTTGCGCCCGCTTGCTATCTGTCCGCATGCTATGTTAGTGTGTCAACGTTGGGCCTTTTTCCTCTTTCATGTTTTGTTGTAGCCTAATAACTGCAGTCCACTGTGCTCTACCGGTGTCGACCTTTGATATCGGTACCCGACTATTTGTACACACATCAGGGATGACATTTCTAAGTCATGAAGGTGGGATTCATGTTGGAACCAGTAACATTCACTCTTTCAGTATTTCATAACACTACATTTTATTGGTCATTGCAGCTTCAGGTTGTCCATTTGTTTTGCCGACTGTACAGTCCTACACAGTTTCTGCTAAGTGAGCCGTGAGTTACGTCGTGCTCCGCCCTTGCTGATTTATCATCTATTCTCTGTAGCCTGTGTAATATACGTTGGGTCCAGCTGCTTCTATCCTCTCTATTGTTTTGTATTCGGCACGTCTCTTACGTGTCATCGCTACGTACTGGGATCCGTGGTGCAGCAAACAATTTGTGACCCCGGCTCGGAACACGCCATACAGATTTTGAATTTTCAACTCGGTTAGCTCGTTCAAGTCACTTTTAGTTCATTACTTGTTATCTTTTTGCCTTCTCAGTTGCTGTAGATGTTTTATTCAATTTGCAATGAATCTTCAAGATGATAAGCCACCCGCAATACATGGTTAATGTATTGAGTTAGCCTCTACAACTTTTTGGGAGAATGATCCTTCAATATGGTTAGCGCACCTGGAAGTTACTTTTTGAGATTAGAATTTCTTCTGATTGGTGTATGTACAATTAGCTCATACCTCGGCCTACTTTAAGATTAATTGAGGTGTTTTTCTCACTGTCAGCGAACGTGTCATGTTGACGACTATTCCCACGGTTAGGAGACAAAATATCTAGTCCCCCACATGTAAGGAAATATGAAACCCTTAAACTTTTTATTATCCAGCAAATCACACCTTCAGACATAGTCAGTTTACAACCACTATTAAGGGATCTACAACTAGGATATGGGATTCTCTTGGTCTTATGGCAAGAAATGCACGTTCCACGTCCAAGTTGAACGTATGGATTATCCGCGAAATGTGGATGGAACGCCTATCAGAAAGCACTCAGGCTATTCTCGCAGTAGCAGAAGCTTTGCCACTCGCAGCAGCTACAGACCTGGCAGATCACGTTCTCGAACGACAACAGCCTACGACTGAATCGAAATCGCTTACCTGTCTTAGCACTCCCACAGTCTAAGTGACACCCACGACTACTGAGCGGTTTGCAATGGACACCTTGTCGTCTCAAAAAGAAATTCGTATTCTAGCTAGTCGCCCTAAGGCCCGTTTCGGTAACAAGTTCCATACGTGCAATTAGCCGTATAGTTTCTCCGCTGAAGAGGAACTTCCGGGTCAGGTCGTTATGGCGACTAACGGTGTCGGCAAAACTCAGAGGCGTCTCATCTACATTAGGGAATATGATTCCTAGACCCGGTTCCTAGTTGGCACTGGGATGGAAGTCAGGTGAACCAAGCATTTCTTTGTCAGCAAGCTAAATACCTCTAACGGCACACCAATAGTCACCTACGGTCATCGGTCGCTTACACTGAACCTAGGTTTTCGGCGAACGTTCCTCTGGGTAATCGCCGTTGTCGCAGTCCCGTTTGCCATCGTCGGCATAGACGTCTTCAGGTATTTCGACCGCTTGGTCAATGTGAAACGCCAGATGATAGTCGATCTTACAACGAAACTCATTGTGTGTGGCACCAACGCCGACATCGCATATATCACCCCGGTCTGTGGCTTTCCCCAATGTTGCCAGGCTGCGTCCAACTATTTTCCCGATACTCCAAGCTCCTTCAGTCAAGGGAAGCACTCGTGCTATGCCCACAAACTACCGCCCGATTACTCTTCCTCCTCTGCTTATTAAAGTTATGGAATGTGTTGTTGAAAAACACCCATGGGACAGTTAGAAAGCGACAATGTAACCGTGAAGGAGCAGCATGGAATCCACCAAAGCAGCTCATGTGCCACGAACCCTCCGTTAGCCCGTGCCAGCTGGACGGAATGGCAATGCTGAGAAGGAGTCGACGCCGCTTACCTTGAATTCTCTTAGGCTTTCGATCGTCTAGCTAACCGCATTCTTCTGTACAAGCTTCGGGGCTATGAGATCGACGACACTGTCTTGGGCTGGATACATTCATTCCTACTTCAACGCCGCTTGGATGTACGAGTTCGTAGCGCTCTGTGCGACCCAATAGAGGTTCAGTATGGCGAACCTCACCACCTGATAATAGGACCACGGCTTTTCCTAGGGTTCATAAACGACCCCGCGGGAGTCTTGACGTCCATCGTTCTACACTTTACAAACAAGCTTTTGTGTGCCATCAAGAAGGTAGACGACCACATAACGCTGCGGGGTGCCCCCAAGAGGGCTAACGAGTGGTCGGCTCAGAACAGTCTTGAGTTTAACCCCGTCAAGTGTAAAATTATGAGCATACGCCACCAGATTACCTACGAGTATCGACTAGGAGAACAGGTTTTGCAGCATGCTTCTCATGAAAGTGGCCTTGGAGTGCCTGTGCGGTACGATCTCGGATGCTCAAGACAGGAAGCTAAAGCAGCAAGAAAAGCCAGCCAACACTTAGGCCTACTGCAGAGGGCGTTTGGCCGGCTCGCTCCTGCATTATTTACGCAAACGCTAAACTCTCACGTGAAACCAGGTGCAGAATACGCCATCCGGGTGTGGCACCCTTGGCAGAAAAATGACCTCACCACTTTTGAGAATCCACAACGGAGGGCGACAAAAAATGTTAAGGGATGGCTCCACCACCCTTACGTGTTTAGATTAAAGACTTCAGTTTTCAGGGAACAATATCGTCTTTTGCGCGGTGATCCTATATTGGTATATCAAACCCTCAAGGATTCTAACCACCCATGCCGAACCTTATTGCAATTCAGCCATAAAATACTCTGTAAGAGGCCACCATTTGAAGTTGGTCACGCGGTACAGCGGGTTAGAATGCTACCGGAACGTTTTCTCCATTCGTGTGTCCCATTCGTGGGACTTACTTCCGCATTCTGTCCTCCCCGCTTCTACGTTAGCTGCATTCAAAATGTGATTTGTTGTTGCAGTACATCACCTGCATTTCATAATTTATCCAGGTTACTAGGACACATTACGACGTGAACAAACTATGTATACAAGGAAAATTTGCGGTAAGTCCACTGCTACGTGATATTTTTTGAAACATTCATATTTTATTTCACTCTTTACCTATGGAAACTATTAGGATTTTGCAATTTTACCCGTGATAAATGTATAGTTCCATTGAACGCAGCTCTCTTTATGGCATCCAAAGTCACGCACCACTTTCGGACGAATGGCCCGCCCATCTCATCTCGTCCACGCCGATTGTCACTGAGAAACTGAAACCAGCTATGGTGAAGTTTGAGCGCATGCTCGTACGCGGCATAGTCCGCTCTTCAGTAAGCACTTAGTGCTCCCCACTGGCGCCCTTACGGGGACTACCGCGTACTCAATAAGCTAATTGTCCCAGATAGGAACCCACACATGCAGAAACGCAAAGCATGCCTCACATGTAGGACCATCTTCAGTAAGACCATCTTGTTCGGGCCTATCACCAGATACCTGTGGAAAAAAGACATTCCTAAAGCAGCCATCATCACATCCTTCGGTTTGTTCGAATGGGTAAGAATGATTTTCAGACTGCACAACTTCGCACAAACCTCCCAGCGCTTCAGTCACGATGTCACGTGTTGCAGACTTTGCTTTTTCTTACGTCGACGACATTTTAGTAACCAGTTCCTTCGTTAAAAGACCACCTCGACCATCTTTGTTCTCTCTTACATTGGTTGACCCAACACGTTATCGCAGTTAACCCGACTAAGTGGGAGTTCGGATAGTCAATGTTACCGAAGTTCTTCAGGATAAGGTCCAGGCAATTAAAGAATTCTCAGCTTCAACATCATTCAAACACCCGTAGGTTTTGTGGTCTAGTCAACTTCTATCGACACTTCAATACTCGCTATATAAACTCTTGACTGACCCTCTCAGAGGAAATGAACCTAAGTTGGCTTTCCCGCACAGAGCACACACAGCCTTCACCGAGCTCAAGTATTTCATCTCCAACATAGTTCTCCTTGCTGGTTCCGAACCGACTGCACCTCTCTCTATTGCGACTGATGCTTCAGACGTCGCGGTAGGAGCTGTACTCCAACAACAGGTTGGTGGGCAATGGTAACCTCACGGTTTCTTCTCCAAATGGCTGCAGCCAGCGGAATCCCACTACAACACGTTTGGCAGGGAACTAATTACCGTACACGTAGCCATTTGCTAGTTCCGGCACACCCACGAGGGTCGTGCCTTCACAGTCAACACTGAGCACAAGCCCTCATATTTAACCCAGCCTCTGGCAAATAATCACCACGGGAAACCGAACATCTAGACTTTATCACACAGTTCACTGCTGACATACATCATGTCTCAAACATCGACAATCCAGTCGTCGACGCATCTTCACGTGTCAGCTTCACTCTTCCGTCTTTGCCTGCAATCGACCTTGCCGCCTTGGCATCCACAAAGGCCCAAGAGGAAGACCTCCAGTGCATTCTGTAATCCACTTCACTGCATGTGCAATCCTTTCTTCTCCAAACCACGAACGGAATTACCATTTGTGACACTTCTACAGGTTGTCCTAGACTCATCGTCTTGATCCCATTCAGACGTACTGTCTCCGACCCACTCCACTCACTATCACATCCCGGTATTCGTGCGTCTTTAAAAGTGGTAAACGAACATTTCGTTTGGCCACGCGTAAACATCGATGTTGGTAGCTGAGCTGGCGCGTGCTTTCAATGCAGCGATCCAAATTACATCGCCACACTCGTAGTCCTCTTGGCTCATTCTCTGCCACAGGCTTTCGGTTCTCGCATGTACACTTAGAATATTGGTAGGTCATTTGACCCATAGACATTTTGCAAAATGTATAAAAATGTCAAAACATTTTTGAAAGCCCAAAAAGCGCACGCAATTTTACATTGCATGCGAGGTTCCAACTCCGGAGTCAAATCACGTCCCCCTACCCTTTGCCCACTGCGTCTGAGTTCTGCCTTCCAGAGCATCAATCACCGGAACAGCCAAGGGAACCTTTGAGTCAGTTGCCAGCCAGCTCAACGCCCCTCTCTAACTTAAACGCAGCTAGTTGCCCAAGATCAAGGATGCAAATAAGCGGATTGGTCCCCAAACGTTTGACTGCGTGATGCCCATGAGGATTTCGTCGTGGGACGAGGACCGTTTGGGCCGTGGACTTGTAATGCATTAGGAGGGAGTGACATCCCCCAAGCGTACCAAGTCGGCTTCGGAGGAAACGTCCTGTCGGTCCTTCTTCTAGAGTATCCAGCTCTTTACTGTCCGATGAGCCCTCCGTAAATGCAATCTAGTGCACACCTAAATAAGTAATAATCAATAATAAAGAAGCATGGACCCGGTGAAATCTGCAAAAGAGTTCTTTGGTAAATCTCGTGTTCCACCCCACCAAGTAAGGTACTTGCACAAATATCACCAATTACGCAAATGTGTAGCCGAATGCAACGATAAAGCTCTGAGAACGGTGCTGCAAGGTTAGCTTAGGCGGATATCCCTGAGTATTCCAAGTCTGTTTTTTACGAGCCCGGTAGCGAGTGCTAATATGTTAAGGAATAAATCCAATAGGAGTGGAAACAAAAAACTGCGCGTGTAGCGTAACGACGGTGCACCGGGTCCTCTGAGCGTGAAGCGCACTAGAATGACCTCATTCGTGTCCATTTGATCCAATTGAACAATAAAGTAGAAATGGGACATGAATATGGTATAAAGATGTATCTAAACTAACATGGAGAAAACGTCTCACATCGGCTGAAACCATCAGATTTGTGAGAATTTTCGTCGAAATGCCGCGTTGAGGATATATGCAACATGACATTTCGCTGCGAGCAGTCAGGCCGATAAAACAATACGCATCAACCTGCATGTTGCGGTTAGGTTCGAGGCTGTACATGATGGAAACACTATGTACTCTACGATGCAACATCGGGTCATCAGTAATGCAATTTGTCCAAGCACACAAATAGGAATGAAGAAAGCACTCAATCGACAGTCTTGGGAGGCTGGCATGTTTGACTTTCTATTGTATACACATTTGTGGAAAAATCACTAAAGATTTTGATTGGTCCCAGATAACATACCTCCTCCACTTTGCTCTCCGGACACCCATATTCTCTCGCTTTTAACTTCTGACCGGCATTCCTGCTCCACACTTCTTTAAGCTGCTCATTCAAACTGAGTCTCTGCCTCTGTCCAGACACATTGTTGACTTTTTCACCAGCAAAATCCGTCTCACCATCTCCACACTCGTCTGCACGGTTCACCGTATCGGTATCAGTGGCGCTGTTTCTCAGTTCTTCTACACGTTCCCTCTGAGATCTCAGACTCATTTCGCGATGCGGTAGAAAATTACTAGTTCTAAGCTTCATATTTCTCCTGTAGAGTTGATCATTTTTCTTGCGTTTCACTTCTTTCTTTCGATAATTATCCCGTAGCTGGGATCGTCTGGCTTTACTGGGCACTGGCGCATACCTTCCACTACCATATTTAGCCTCTTGTGTTATCTCCAAATCACACAAATGTTGCCTCCCGCTAACTTGGTTATCTCCGCTTTCACATTTTTCCTGCACAGGGCAATATAGGGTGAAAAGTAAAACCGTTAAAGTTTCCTTTGAGCAACGATTTGTTTACAATGTTCTTCATGTATAGTTCCCGAGTAAAGCAATAGCCTTCGGAAATAGACAGGTTAAAAGTGTACGGTGATACAGGCGGAGATCTAGACAGTCTACTCATCCTTAGAACTAATTACTTCTCTCAATTCTTAGGTCCCAATATGCTCAAACTTGCGCCTGATATCAATTAATACTTACAGGGTGGGACTCGAATAATGATCGACAGCGACGACTTGCAAAATGATAATTTACCGAAGAAAAGTGAGACAACTGGGCCAAACCTGTACTGCAAAGACTACAACGAATAGAAAGCTGCAGTGAAGTTGAAACCTTTGCTCTTTTGGCATTTCATTACAGATAGTTTTATTGGTCTTTGCATCTTTTAACTGTACATCTGTTTTAATGATCTTATATCCTTTGGACAATCTCTATCCGGCGAGCGCAAGCGTTGATCCTCGCTCTTACTGATTCCCTCTTCATTCTTTGTAGCAGTTACATATGTCAAGTCCAGCTGCTCCTATTTTCCCCATCGTTCCGTGTTTGGCACGTATCCTACGTGACATCTATATCGACTAGTATCCGAGGCGCACCCAACAAAGCTAATCAGCAAGCGCAGTGAGCAGCATAGTGCACGAATAACGCGGCAGAAATGAGTGCAGGGGATTTGCGATCAGTAAACTAACTGGATGGTGGGCGGTACAAAGACTAATAAATCCGATGCTACAAAATACTCAAAAAGGAAATGTTTCAGACACAATACACACCACTTTTCATTTGAATTATTGATAAAACTGTAAATTCCCCAGATTTATAATTGCCCCAAGGCAACAGCTGGTGAAACTGAAATTTTGCTTGGCTCTAGGTAAAATCTGGAACATCATGGCATACCATTGATTATTACTTTATTCGGAGATCAGAGTGTCCAGTTCTTAGTACGGTGCTTCAGCCGCTTGACTAGCGGCTGTGCCAAGAATACTCATTCAAATAAACTGACGATCCAGAAGTCCGTTTGCGCTGCTCCGCTAACTTGTGGACAGTTGAAAGATCCTGGGCTTTAAGGAGGCATTATTGAAAGATGCGGATTAACAAGATATATTGAAACGATGCGCGGACCAGGTCCGTCGTCATCCTAACCATTTCGCCTTTCCTGCTTGAAAATTTCCTCAGTAAGAACAAACTTTTAAAGTTGGTGTCGGTTGGTGTCGCCCGACTGTCAGGTTGGGGCTTGAAGGACGATGAGCACGTTTGGTTGGAGACATCTGTTGATGTGGCGCAGAGCCGACCTCAGTAGCGTTCGTGCAGTTGGTTTCTTTGTCCCGCCCCCTTCCGCCCAGCTTAACCCTCCGACTACGATGTTCTATTCGAAGCACAATATGATACTAAGCATTTAGTTACTTGCTTATTCCGTCTGATACGAGAAACGGGCAGCAGAAGACCTGGAGCGTTGGGCCGAACACTGAGAAGCAATTAAATCAGTCAGAGTTGCCAGCTTCTCCATCGGCTTATGATCGCCTTACACCCTGAGCCGTCTCCTTGGATGCGCCCTTACGCGCGGAAATCGAACGTGAGATCAGACTTCTGAAATTGAACAAAGCGGCTGGAGCAGATGGACTTCATCCAATCCTCTACAAATACGGGGCCGTGCCCTTTTGGACAATTTACATAACTTACTAGTGATTCTATGGGAGCAGGAGACAATCCCAACATAATGGAATCATTCCGTTATAGTCCAAAATTTCAAGTGAGACTCCCGTTTGAAAGACGGGAGTAAAGAGGAATCAGGTTGATCTCAATTGCTTCTAAGTTACTTGCCTCTGTCGTTCTCCATAGACTAACTGGCACACGTGAAAGCCAGATGCGCGAAGAGCAGGCCGGGTTTAATAGAAATCATGACTGCATTGACCACATCTTTTCATTACGTTAATTCTTGGAGTACCACCATGGTTATAGGCGACCCACCACAGTCCTGTTCTTAGACATTAAATGGGGCCTTCGATTTGCTAGGTCGACGTACACTTTAGGACAGCCTAATGAAGAATGGTGTGCACAAGAAACATGTAAATATCATCACAGTATTGTACGCGCATACTTCTGGCAGAGTGGGGGGTTTACGGCAAACTTTCGCCGCCCTTCAATATCTCCAGCGGTGTGAAACAAGGTTGCCCGCTGTCAACTATCCTCTTTAACTTCACCATTGACGAAGTCATGGAAACGGCTTTCGCCGGACACGACTTATAAGGTGTGGAGCTGCTCCCAGGTGACCGACTTCTTGACTTGCAGTATACCGACGACATTACGCTCACCTGTGAGAGCTCATAAACTTGCCAAGCTGCATTAGATAAATTAGCTATGGCTGTCGGTCGTTCCGGGTTATGATCTGCATCGTCGCAATGCATAGCACTTTCCAAAGATTAGCAGTGGTCTACTCCAGCGCTAACACTTGATGGTGACCAGCTAGAAATAGCTCAGCAATCTAAGTATCTGGGCAGCTACATTAGCGCCCTTGGGATTGAAGATGAAGGCACGAACCGTATAGCAAAACTTGGGATGCTTCTTCTAATCTTAGCCACCTGTGGCACAGATGTGGAATCACGCTCGCCCTGAATGGCAAAGTTTATAATGCAGCCTTCCTTCAAGCCACTTATACGGCTAAGAAACTTGGCTCATCAGGTCCACATTCATAAAGAGGCTAGTCATGTTCGACCATCGCTGTTTTCGCAAATTAGCTCATGTCTGGTGGGAACACCACGTGAGCAATGAGCGTGTTCGTATTTGGTGCAGGAAGTGCGAGTGAACCGCTCAACACCAGTGTGTCATGCACCAGGCTCCAATGGCTGGGCCACGTGTTGCGCATGCTAGCACACCGACTCCTGCATCGTACGTTGTTTGCGCGTCCGGGGTCGGGAGTGAAGAGAAGGGAGGCCAAGCGATGACTTAGTGTAGGGCAAGGATGTGCAAAATCCACAGGCGGGACAAATACGGCACGATCATGGAATGATAAAATTCAAGCTTGGCTTTTTTTGTACAAACGACATAATTTAGATTACAAAAACTATGGATAGTATGATTGTAATCTCAGCGGCGTCAAAAGCTGGCAAAGATCAATGATGTAGCATTGTTCATTTGGTACCAACAAGGAAAACTCAATGGAATGATCTAAATAAAGGGGGCATAAATAAACCAAAAAGAAAAAGGTGGGTTCGTTAAAAGTAGATACAGGATGTTGTATTAACCTGCAGCTAGGAGCAGGTGCATTCAGGTGCCGAAGTACACAGTACGCTGAATTGTCAACCGTCCAATGGCACAAATTGATTTGCCGGGAGGTGTGAGATGGGACACAGAGACGCGACATGTGCGCCCACGATCGCAGGACACACCGAGCCGTTCGACTGTGATAGGTGAACCTTAGAAAACACCACAGACTCAATGGACCTGACATGCGTGGATCGCAGGGCAAGCCCAAGGGAACGCACTTCGTTGGGTTGTGAGAACCAGAAGTGAACCAGACACCACAGCCGCACTGAACATGTCATTCTTCGATCGATCGGTATTCGGCCTTCACCCAGGTGAAAAAGCCAGCAAAAGGGTTCCCGGTGAAGTGGTTAGTGGGTCGCTGTGCTAGCAATTGAGAAAAACAGCCTGGCCGTATGTGATGACCGGTCGATCGGCGCCGTATTGCTATCGCCACAAAAGCTGTTATCCCCTCCTGACTGGCTTCCAACAAACCCTTAAGCTTTTATTAGGCTGCTTTCTCTGCTAAAGGGAATCATGCTGCCTGGAGCACACTGTAAGGTTACAGTGCTGTTTGCTTTACCGTTTCGATCGCGTGTGTGTTACAGCTGAAAATTCACCCTTCATGGGTACATGAAAACGAATTCTTGACTTGACTTGACGTGATAGTGCTCTTAGATTTCAGTCTGCCCCGACGATGCATACCAATTTAGTCACGAATGCAACTATTGCCCTCACAGTCAGACAATTGCTAGTTGTATAAATTACTCAGACCTTCGATGGTGTTTTCATCTACAATGCAGAATATACATTTATTCATATCTTCACTTATATTTACATGAAATGTGTGAAATGTATGCAAATATCAACGAATTAGATGTTCGAAGTGTCCTCCGTCGTTTTGCTTACAGAGGAGCATTCGCCGGATGGTGGTGGCGAGGATGCTAAGAAACGTCAGCCATTGGTACTGTTAAACAACAACCTGGCGGACACACCTCTGGAAAAGAAAAAGGGCCTAATGATTGTTCGACGAGGCAATCCAGTCTAGGCCATTGATTTCGCGATATGTTACACAAGTAAAGCGCTATATTTCCGGGGGTGGGTTTTTAACAAAACATGTTGCATACGTTCGCCATGCAAAGGGAACACAGCCTCATCCGTGACCAAAAGAGAAGGCATGTCCAGACTGTTTAAAATCAAAGGGGCAAATTCCAGGCGCTTTTGTGAATCGCATGCGTTCAACACTTGCACCTGCATTGCACTATACTAACGGCATATGTTCCTTCAATACCGATGCACAGCATACGGTGTGGTTTCGCAACGTTGTGCGAGTTGCCGAATGCCGAGATTGCTGTTACTGCATACCACTTGCGCAACCGCGCAAGCTGATACTTCATCTGTGACAGTACATGGTCGTCCGAATTGTTTGATATTGCAGACATCTAATTGGTTGATGTTTACAGACATTTCACACATTTCATGTAAACATAAGTAAAGAAATGAATAAATGTATATTCTTCATTGTATATGAGAAACACCATCGAAAGCCTGATCAATTGGTACAACTAGCAATTGTCTGACTGTGAGGGCAATAGTTGCATTCATGACAAATTTGGTATGCTTTCTGATGGTGCCACCAGTGCGTCGGTGCAGACTGAACTCTAAGAGCATTGTCACGTCTAGTCAAATCAAGTCAAGAATTCGTTTTCCTGCACCCATGAAGGGTGAATTTTCAGCTGTAACATACACGCGATCGAAACGGTAAAGCGAACAACACTGTAACCTTACAATGTACTCTCGGCAGAATGATTCCCTTCAGCAGGGAAAGCAGCCTAATAAAAGATTACGGCTTTGTTGGAAGCCAGTCAGGAGGGGATAACAGCTTTTGTGACAATAACAATACGGCGCCCATCCACCGGTCATCACATACGGCCAGGCTGTTTTTCTCAATTGCTAGCACGGTAACCTGTGATTAAAGCACTGATGCATATGACACTGCCCAGCCTCTCAATTTTTTGAAAGGAGTTAATGATGACATGAATGAGGAATTACTTGACCTGCGAAGTCTTAAGAAACAAACATGAGAAATAGATTTATTTGCTTTTGTTTCTTCTGCAATCATTGATACACAACTAGTATGGAAAAGTCCTCTGGAATTATTATCAACGGTCGCCCAACCATGACTGGCGAGCATTTTGGATTAGCAGCAATTGTTTGCATCAAAGCCAGCGAAGTGGGGGGAAGCCATAAAGCTCCACGACACCAGTCACCAGCGAGTGTTTTGTGCCAAATATCAAATATCTACCCTCTAAAGCCCCTATATATATATATATATATATATATATATATATATATATATATATATATATATATATATATATATATATATATATATATATATATATATATATAACGGCTCATGTCCTGGACTCCTCCTCGTGCCGACCGTTGGGTAGGAGCTGGGTTTCGCCCTACGCCCTGCTAAGATCCAAGACATCAATCCGCATGAGTTAGTGAACTGACCATGTGCTAGACCCGCTGCCTTTCGGGTGTATATTTAATCGAAGACTTTTGCTGAGGACCCGAGTCGTTCAACTCTCAGATGTAGGCGCCTTGCCAGTTTCCTAGTCCATTCTCTTCGGAGGTGAAAAAGTGGTCAATGGCCCTCTTCCCGTAAAACCTAGCCATGGGAGACAACTGGTCTACGGGTTATAAGCTCACCGCTCGATTGGCGTAGAGTACGAGCGCCATGCATTGTCACTGACGGTGGCAGGGCACCTCCAGGTGTTCAATTGTCTGCTACTGCCCGTCTCAAGCCAGGCAGCCCCTGGTCAAATTGGTGCAAACCCGCCAAAACCCACCTGCGTCTGGCCGTGGTCGCAGATGCGTATCCTACTACGGTCGCAAAACATATAAGAATCGTTCCAGCACCTCAAAGGCTGCGTGTGACAGTCGTCAAGCAGATCCCAATCTGTCTCTGCAATCACATTCCCGAGCTGGATCTGCTCCCCACTGCCTTGTGGGTCAGGCTACTGAGCCAAAAACTCCGGGCGGAGTCCCTCAGGCAAACCTTGAAGCACAACAACCATCTCGCGTGCGGTTGCCCACCATTGCAATGGTATGCCTGCGCGCAAAGCACTCAGCATCGGGTGCTGGAACGTACGCACACTACTGGACCGGAAGTCCAGCGAGCGCCAGGAGCGACGCACTGCACTGGTCGCGATGGAACTGGCGCGCTACCATATCGATATTGCGGCACTCAGTGAAACTCGGCTCGCTGAGCAAGGTAAGTTGCATGAAGCAGGTGCTGGCTACACATTCTACTGGGTGGGTAACGCTGCCTCAGCACCATGTGAACATGGGGTCGGATTTGCAATATCCGATCGCCTCCATGGCCTGCTGGTGGGTAAACCAACGGGCATTAGCGCGCGACTGATGACTGTTCGCCTACGACTCGGAAGAGATAAGTTTGCCACTTTATAAGCACGTACGGTCCGACCATGTGTTATCCTGATGACACGCGTGATCAATTCGACACTCAGCTATCCTCCGTGATACGGTCTGTGCCGAGGAGCGACCGACTATTTCTGCTGGGTGATTTCAACGCGCGCGTTGGGTGTGATGCATCGGTGTGGATAGATGCCATCGGTCCGCATGGCATTGGTTCAGCGAATGCGAACTGTGACAGGCTGCTCTCACTGTGTGCCACACACGGCATGACGTTCCAGAACACTTGGTTTGCCCTAAGTACGGGTGATTTATCAACTTTGATGCATCCATGGAGTGTTCACGCTCACCTGCTCGACTGTCATCGTACGTCAGCGTGATATGGCTGAAGTGGGCGTGACACATGTACTGCGTGGAGGTGAGTGTGGCACTGATCACAAATTGGTGTGGGTCAAACTGTACATATATAACTAGGCGATGATGGACATCTCAGTCTTCAGCGCCCTCATGAAAGATTCTCAAACAGCAGTAGTGATGTGTCCATAACTAAAACTACCAACCAAGCTGAAAATATAACGACGCAGACACCTGCCGACCACACACTCAACTCATTTATCCCTTCTCCAAAACGCGAGCCTTTGCAAAAGTTGACAGTAACTGTACCTGAGACCTATCACGAGCAAAACAAAAATTTAGATCGTAACGTTGGTAGCACGAAAAACAAATCCCAATCCGACCCGAATGAACTAAGCTATAGGTTATCTCCGATCAACCGAGGCGTAGGCAAAAACAAGGGAAAGCACCCCGCCAGGGTTTCTCCCATAAACACTCAAAGCTCATTAGGTCTGAAGCAACCACCACCAGAACGTAGGGATATGCAGCTAGGCAAATTGAGAAAAAGTGTACGTCCTCAAGCTTCTACATGCAACACCGACACTTTTGTCGGGATAAGTCGCAGAAAGCCGGACCAGTATTTACCCACAACGTCTCTGGCTACGTTCCCAAATCCCGCGACCTCAAACTGGCAAAGCCCTTATGTGTGCGACACCAAATTAGCAAACAAAAAGTTGGCAGGCCACAAGGACTTACAGGTAAAAGGGTGCAACCCCTATCTACCTCAAGTCAAAATTCATCCACCACCACCCGCTGTGTTACTCAACTGGAAAAAATACAAACCGAAGCAAAATGAGTTTGTAGACTTCAGCATCCCCCCACCCTTGTATACTACGGATGTGAGTCATTTTTTTCGACTATCGTACACCACCACTTCTTCCCCCCACCAATCCAGCCCCTATCACGTGCGATTACGAATCAGGGAATAATCAATCTACTGGAGTATGTACTTCATTCAATCCAATACCATCTGGAGCTCAATGTGCCTCAGCTACCTCACAACACACAATTCTCAGATACAATGACGATGAAACAAACATCGCCCAATACTTTCATTCCAAGTTAACAATGTCTTTCAATGCTGTCGTCATTAACATTCGTTCCCTTTTACCTAAATTAGATATACTTTCAACACTTATGTTTATGAGATCCCCCGATATTGCTTTTATCACTGAAACTTGGTACACATCAGAAATTAGTGATTTTCAGCTTAACATCTTAGGCTATAAGCTTTTCCGCAAGGATCGCTCACACAAACGTGGTGGTGGTTGTGCCATATATCTTCGAAATAACCTGACTGCCATTCCCGCAAATCAACCCGTGTTCAATGACTTAGAAGATACACTTTGGCTAGTGATCCCATCTACTGAGCTTCTAGTGGGTTGTATCTATCGGCCGCCCCGAACTACTCAATTTGCAACCCAAAAGCTAATCGATATGATCAATGTTGCTTCCAGCACCACATACAAATCCAAAATTATGTGTGGAGGTTTCAACCTATCACATGTTAACTGGATGCTGCCTACACTCAGAAACACTGCGGAGATTGAGGAAATCATCTCATGTATTCACCTCAATGGCTGGACTCAGCACGTTAGAGAGCCAACCAGAAGTGCCATTACCTTAGACCTTGTATTCACGATGGGAATCGCTTACGCTTATACATTCATTGATAATCCACTACCTGGCTGTGATCACAACACGGTGCTTTGTGATATGACTATAGATTCAACTAAACGACCAAGTAAAATGCTAAAACCCAATGGTAACCTCTATCATGTGGACTGGAACGCATTTAATGAACTTATCAGTACCATGAATTGGAATACGTCATTCATAACTCACAACCCTACTGTGGCTACAAATGAGTTTATGAACACTATTGCTCTTGTTGTGGATCTCCTGGCACATACTGTATGGAGAAATACCCATAAGCATAGTGGTGAACTCAAGCTTTTGTACAAAGCCAAAAGCAAACTAAAGAAACTCAAATCGCTATATCGCAGGAACAACAGCTTCGCAACATTGCTACAAATACACGATAATTTACTACATTTACAACGTCAAACCCAAACGGTCAAAATCAAAGGAGAAAGCCGGGTACTCAGAAATCCTGAGAAAGTACGTACATTGATGCAACTAGTCAAAAGAAGGAACCATAAACCCCTTCAGGAAATTGAAACGTTGGCTCTAGACGATGATTCAATAACGCGCGACATCTGCATATGCGAGGCTATGAACTCTAGTTTTGCCTCCTGTTTTGCCCCCCACATTCAGCCACTTCATCCTCCACTTCCAAAAAGAACGCCCGAACTATACTGTAATATCCCGGTGACGTTAAGAGAGGTGCAAAGTGCCATCGCAGCCATAAAACCCTCAACTCGTCCAGGTCCAAATGGCATCTCCCCAACTGTTCTAAAACTCGGAGGAAGAAATCTCGCTCTATTGTTACTAAACATCTTCACACTCTCACTCACTACCGGCTGCTTTCCAGCTCAATGGAAACAATCCATTATAATGCCTAAGCAAAAGGGTGAACCGATAAATCAAATGTCAAGCTACCGCCCAATAAATCACACCACTTTTGATTCCAAAGCCCTAGAGCGAATAGTCAAGAAGAACATTGGCCAATATCTTACAAGACTAGATCTGATCAACCCCTCACAGCATGGCTTTCTCTCAAAACGCTCCTGCGTTACATGCCAGCTACAATTTCTCGATCACGTCACGACTATGATTGACAGAGGAATGGCAATTATTATAATTCTGTTGGACATGCAAAAGACGTTCGACCGCGTGCAGCACAAGCCACTGCTGTCTGCACTAGAGTTATATGGAATTGGAAATCCTCTGCTTAATTGGTTCGACTCATACCTAAACGGTCGAACTCAGGTAGTTAAAATCGGTCAGCAATATTCTACACCGAAAGCAATAACCAGCGGTGTCTTCCAGGGAAGTGTGTTCGGACCATTACTTTTCTTAATCTACGTAAACAATATATGTGACCCGATCAAACAGGGACACCCATTTCTGTTTGCAGATGATGTCAAACTGGTTTACTCATTTCATCCAGACCAACTACATATATGTTTGGGGAACATCTGTGAAGACCTATCCGCACTAAATATAGCTAGTGAGTGTTTATTAATGAAGTTCTCCGCAGTGAAATCCCAAGTACTTGGGTACAGATGCCGCATTCCAGAAGGCTCCATCATACTTGCCGGAAGCGTGATCCCAACATCTGATTCAGTTCGGGACTTAGGAATTAGATACTCCAACTCTTCTAATTTCTCCGAACATGTTCATTATCAGGTTGCAAAAGCAAGGCAATTATGCGGATATATCACCAGAACTTTTCCCTACCTGAAGCACGACTTGAGTCATTCAAGACAGTAGTACGACCGACTCTGGAATATTGTACTATCGTTCACAGCTAATTGAGAAAGAAAAACAGAACGGCTCTGGAAAATGTCCAACGATCATTTACCAAGCTGGTCATGGGGTGCTGCTCAAACCTGACTTATTATGATCGTTGTCGAAAACGCCAACTCGATCCACTTTGGCTGAGACGCTTAAGGAACAACCTCGTTCTCTTCTACAATATTATAAACCAACGAATTTACGCAGACAGTACCGCACTTGAACTACGGAAGACTGCAGTCTACCCCACACGTAATGGCGGCTACTTGATACGTACAAACCTTTCAAGTCATAAAACTCGGTCGAATTTCTTCTTAGTGAGATACGCTGATCTGTGGAACAAACTACCCCTACAGATACGAATGTGTACAAGCCATGTCACGTTTCGAAATCTTCTTCAGACGTTCCTCACTATACCAAATGCTTTGAAGATATTTGACTCACAGCAGACTCTAGAAACATTGACAGAAGCTGGTATAAAAAACATATGAGAAGATATTCGCTTATAACTAGCTTACCCACTACATGCCATTACATACCATACCAGTAGTAGTAGTAGTAGTAGTAGTAGTCCCTCCCTCTATTGTCTGCTCCTGATGATACAAACAGCCGTAGATTTTACATATGAGGTGCACGTGTCTAGCACTCAAGGAAAAAGAAATCATGACGCGAAATTCTGTTAACAAACTTTTCTTTAGTATTATGAAACGTATTCACCAGACAAATGATCGCTCCCACTTATGGGATCGTGTACCGTCTGTGGGTAAATATACAAATTTATTTATTTATTTGTTTATATTTGCGTAAATCTATGTATTGCAAACCCGCCGTGAATCGGCGTAAATTTAACATTCCCTCGGTACTGTGGCGAAACGTATTGAGCTGAAGAAGGCGATGGCTGCACGCCTGTGCGATGTGGACTGCATAGCCAGGGAGAGTTTTCTGGTATTACCAGAGAGACTAGTAAGCTCCACCTCCCTAGCACGTTCACACCACCAAGCTTCGCGGTCCATTTGCAGACTCCTGCGCAAATCTCTACCTAGGGATGGGCGTTCTTCACTGTGTCTGGAATCCGATGAGATCAAGCGGCGTTTGTCCATCAGCGACACGGAGATGGCGGAAATCCAATGTTTCGGTAAGGGACGGGCAACTGCACAAGCGTCGATACTAGCGGAAACTAAGGCATATTTGATCTGTGCTCACTTCGAATCGAGGTCACTGTCAATGGTTGAGGCAAGCAAGGTTAAAAGTGAGGTTTGATACCTGGATAAAATCGCAGGGCTTTATAGATTTGCGACGTCCGGTCGGTAGTGGGCGCGCTTGGGTGATCCTCCGAAACGCATGCGAATCTTAGCACGTACCAATGCGTGATAGGAGTCTAGCTAAGTTGACCAGTACGATCGGTAGTCCATTACGCTTCCGGCCATCTGTAGCTGATTGATTTCTGATCAAGCTGGGAGAAGTCTTGTCTTCGTGAGGGCAGGCGCCAGGTAGCAGTATGTCTCCTCGAGTGCCGAAAACTAGTGCTCGAAAGAAACAAGCGATGATCAAAGCAAAGAGCAAGCAGTCTGTCTCCATTGTCTGATCGACTGCCACCGAGGTCAAAACTACCCTCAAGGTAGTGTTCGCTTGGTGGAAGGCGGCCCACCCGTGCGTCAAAGTCCCCGGCAAGAATGACTATATCAGTCCTTTTGGAGGAACGCGGAAATTCATGTGGCTGCTGCTAAAAGCTATGCTTGACTGCATTTGTGCTGCCGTCTGTAGGGGTGTAGGCGGAGACGACAAACAATGGACGCTTAACATTAACATTATTACATGAACCTCGTAGTCTGACTGCACATAGCCGATTATTGACTGGGATCCAGTCAAGCAGAGCTGATTCAACCCTGGCACTCAGTGTAATCGGAACACCAGCTTGGCCAGAGGCGGCAGCTTTTAGGTCTCTGAAAAGCCGTAAGTGGTATTTAGCGTCAGTGTTTGTCGAAGAGGCCATTCTGTTGACAGCGCTAGAGACTTGTAATCTGGTCTCTAAAGGCAAAAGATGTCTACCGAGAGCATTTCAAATGTACGGGCCAGACATGCTTGTCGTCTGAACTGCAGCAAAATTCGAACATTAAAGGCTGCGAAGATGAATGGAGAACCAGGTCGAAGAACAGCTGGAGCTTCGGTGGCGTGAGAAACGGTTGCTATCGTAAGACATTTAAAACCGAGAGTTTGGCTGTTACTTCCATCAGTTGCGAGACGTGGGTCGTTTGTGACGGTGACCGAAGAAGACATAGGAGTACATATAGGTGAAGAACGGGAAGTGGGGTGATCTGTGAGTGGAGGTTGAACAGTTGAGTTGGCAAAGATGATAGCCATAACAGGAGCAGTAGTAAACAGTGTGGTCGATGATTCGTCAGTGGACGTGATGGTACCCTGTTGACCAGGCAGAAGTAGCGGGTTGTCTTAGGGGACCGTTCCTCGAGCCTTGATCTACGATCTAACCTACGAGGAAGCAGGGCGCTGCGAGGGTGTCGCAACCCTTGGAAGCCGGTGACCAAATGGATGGTTCATGTGCCTTCCGGTCCGTGAAGGACCAGGGGCCCAACGCACCCTGAAAGTACAATACCACTTAGGGAGGAGTAAGGGGCAGTGGCTTATTTATTGGTGAGTAACATCCGCCACGTCGCAGTGTTGTTAAACAGACATTTGTAGCTTTTTATAGGGAGAACGCTTGCCAGGCGAAAACCCACCACGTCCTGCAACACTGCCGCCGAGCCATTTACTGGAACGGGAAAACCCGAACTATCCAGCTGGCACCCTGGGGTTGTTCGGAAAGCCAGCAAGCCCTGTTTCATAGTTAGGTTTAGCAGTTTCAACTCGACATCCAGAGTGAATACGGAGATGTTATCACAATGATGTAAGTTGGTTTAGTCGAGGGACTGCACTTCATCGCTACTACTCTCTTAGAAAAGCAATTGGACAATTTATGGAAATTACGAGACAATCGAGGTCAGGACTAACTGATCCTGCTTGGCTGGCTGATTTTGGACTTTCGGTTGAAATTACATGGCAGCTGAACATGTTGAACACAAGCGTTAAGAGTCAAAATGCAGTGGTAAGCCAATTGCATTCAAACATCAAAGTCTTTAGAAATAAGTTGCAACTTTTCCATAGACAACCGTCTCCAACGCAGCCTAATTCTAAGCATTTTTCAACACAACAGGAAATCATGACAAGTCTTCCAGAATGCAAAATCAATAGACAGATGCAGAATTATGTCTCAGATACTGTAATCTTGGTTGATGGGTTTCAAAGATGCTTTCAGGACTTTGCAGCCGTTAGAAAGGATATCAAGCTTTTTGCTTCGCATTTCTCTATGGACCCCGACAATGGTCCAGGCAGGCTGCAGCTGGAGCTCATTGAGTTGCAAAGTGATGCTGGATGTCGCAGTCGGCACCAATATCTCTATATCATCCAATTTACCACCAGCTGGATAAAGACAAATCCTAGTAAATTCGAACATTTTCTAAGAAAATGCTCAGCTGTTTGGCTCGACATACTTGTAAGAGCAGATTCTCAGTTTTGAAGTTTAACAAGAACCGTGTGAAGACGGGACTGAGTGATCCTCACCTACCTGATTTCTTGCGTACAAAAACAGTGCCTTTGAGCCTGACTTGACCAGTTCAATGAAGTCAAGATTTCAGTTTCACCATTCACATTGAAAAAGCAATTGAAAAATTATAAATTATGTCATTTTTGGTTGGTATCTAATGTCAGGCTGAATATGGCAAGACATAGTTTCATCTCACAAAATGTGGCTCTCCTTGCGAAAAGTTTGGACACTCCTAGTCTAGGGGAATGAAATCCCTCACTTCAAACTTGGCGTCGGTTGGTGTTTACCGACTGCCGGGCTGGGGACCGAAGGACGATGAACACGTTTGGTGGGATACACTAGCTGAAATGGTGAGGAGCCGACTTCAGTGGCGTTTGTGTTTTGCGTTATTTTGTCCCTCCCCTTCCCTTTAGCCTCCCTTCCCAACAACCATCTCAATCTAATGCATAAAGTGATTTCAGCGTTATGTTACTCGGTTAGCTTCGATACTCCGTAATGTTAAATCGCTTATCCTTTTTGTATTACGGTACATTGGCTGAGGTGTCTTTCCACCTTCGGTTATCGTGTATGGATGATGATGATTTATTTTGTATCCTGTAATATTTGTACCACACTTTTCATATATTGTATCATGTTGTATTGCTGCGCAGTAGTTGAAGTGCTTAACAACTTTACCTAACTTGTAACGATGAGTTAACAGTTGCTACCTATTTGGTCCGTCGGGTTAACGATGGACCAAATATGCCTTGAAGCTCCGTCTACTCATAAGCAGTTGCTTTCCTGTGTTTGGGCGACAGTCGCATTTCAGTATGGGCACGACCACTTGCGGTTACATGAAAGTGAGACATCGGTATAAAGTATTGACAAAAGACCGAAGTTTCTATGTACCCAGATTTGCAATGCACAGAAGGGATATTAGGCTGAAGTCGAGAACTGATTAAATTAGGCTACTCGGTAGCAGAAGCTACGGGAGCGTAAGAGTTGAGATGTGCTTGTGGATTTTCGGCAGTCAGTATATCTTAACACTGATTCTCAAAAGCTAAGTCACTTCTGAGGGCGGTGCGATCCGAGAACATCTATGGGCTGTAGGATTCATAACAACCTAATCACACCAACTATGTTGCGTGAAGCAGATACCCGGCTAACGCGCGTTGTCGTGAACAGTAAGAGGTTGGCTATTCTTGACCATTGGTAGTTACGCGGCACCACTGGTATCTGGCAGTATCACCAGCTGTATTCGGATTATCGGATCTTACTGCTCCTCACCCAAATGTTTTCGAAGGTCAAAGTCTACACTGGATTGTCGCGTTTTTTGGAGCATATCAATCACCTACCTCAGTGTGAAAGTGCATTCACTGAAAACCAGTCTAGCTTCTACCCATGTAGCCAATGCATTGCTCATGTAGCTACGGTTTATCAAGCAAAATATCAACAACATACATACAAACAACTCATCAGTATGTAACTGTAGCAAGTTACCTAAGCAGAGCCGATAAGACTTTGAGTTCGTTGATGAAACAGTACGTTTCAGCATGGATCCAACACGAGACGGCTCAACAAGCAAGCCCAGCTCAAGCTACGCGTTCACGCAGACCGCCAGCATCTTTGATCAGCAGGCACTGATCAATCTTAGGTCGTCGAATCAAGGTCAGCCCGTTACTCAAAGTTCTGCTGCGACATACCAATTCCCGTCTCTATCGTTTCACTGAGGCTGCTGCAATAAGCCGGATCAAACCGGAGCTTCGCGTACAAAAGCAACTACCGCTCAGCCTCAGGTTGCCTTGGACGTAGGAACCTGATTTTCGCTTTTTCCTTTTGTTTATTTGCAGGTTTGAATCAATTGTCACTTGTAGTGCATTTACAATTATCCTTTTCCGCAATGAAGAGCCGAGACGAAACGCATGCATCTGCCAATCTTCGCCTTCTCAGTGTGCTTTTGAAATTGTTGAGGGGAACTGATTGCTTTAAATGACTTCCGCTGACATGTAGACGGGGCCTCATCCAGCTGATCGCATCCTTTCCTGGTTGAACTACGGTCTGCTAGAGGTTGTTTCTGGAGTTCCCTACTTCAAACATGTGCTCCACGAATTCTCTATATCACATTCTTCGTAGTGATAGAAATGACCTTAAATGACTATTTTCCATCAACCTTTTACAGAGTGGAAGTCCAGATGGTTGACTGACAAATAGGCTAAAACTAATCGGACGCCGTAGTCCTCATTGGGTCTAAACTACCCACCGTGCAATAATCTCTGGATAAGCGGACGCAGAGGATTGAATTGCGCGAAACCTCCTCAACCTTTTAAAAGTGCAAGTAATGGTTGTGGGACCACACCAAGATGTAGCCAGAATTAAACGTCTCTGAGCAATCACACAAGGTGTCCCAATGGTCCATGAAGCCGGCAATTGTAACACCTGTGGTGTGCAGGTCACAGAACAGGTCGCATTATTTATCAACGAAGTTTCTGTGGCATTTCAAAGCCTCATAGATCTATTGACAGAGTGCAGTAAGACAGGTGTCGGTGTATGGATAAGAAATGTGGCCGATTAGTATTGAAGAACCCGATGAACAAAGATGAACTTCGCCGGTTGGTGTTCGAGTGGAATCCTCTCTTACGTCATCTAAATGTCAGTCAAATGAACTATTTATGTTGCCCAGCCTATATTTTTCGTTAGCTTGTTGGACGCCTGTCAAAGTGTCTACTGTTCAACATCTCTCTCGTGGGTGAAAATACGGGCTGATAACTCTGATCATGCTGCACATTGACATGAGGAAAGGGACCGCATGACTTAGTGCATAGCGTCTTCATGTATAGTGGACTAAGCACATTGGGTTGTAGCAGTGGTAGAAATCCTTGTCTAACCTAGCGCAGTTACCGAAACAAGGAAACTCATGCACTGATTCCATTTCAGTCTTTTTCAAGCTTTGTTATTATTTTAGTTTGTGATTTACTTCACTTTTCCTATCACAATAATAATTACTGTCGTCGCGGGGACGTGACTATTTTGGACCTAGTCTACCGCGAATCGGGGCACGGATCACTGAACTTTAATGAAAGTGCATCCCGATCTGTATCGCCTGCTAAAACCGTGGTTGCTCACCTGAGGCGTGGTTTTCGTCGGTCGATGGCATACCAAAAATGAGGAGTTTGACTACAGTAGCGTACGACCCAGGGCTGGTCGTGCCGAGTTTCTTCGGCTAGTGCTTAGCAATGTGTGTAGCCTAAGGAACAAGGTACACGAGGTGGGTCTACTTGTAGACAAATCTCATCCGGACATACTAACTTTCATTGAAACGTGGTTGTCCCCGGATATCACAGACAGTGAAGTATGTGTACCTGGCAACGCAATGCTTAGATGTGGTCGCTCCGTTGGACGCCAAAGTGAGGCGTCCCTCTTTATGTGAGCTGTAAACTGGATGTGCTGCGGACCAGTCGCCGGATAAAACTGTTGAAGCCCTGTCGACTATTGCGTGTATGGATTACAATTCACGAAGCTGAATGACATTACCGATAATTTATGAGTATTTTAAACAACGCTGTGACAAGCTTGCAGATGTTAACATTTCGTATTGTCTCGTCAGTGCCAATACAATAACAGGAAAATATATACATCTACAGCTAGGGTGTGACCGGATGAAATAGAGACAGGGTGGGGTACGGATATATATGTCGTAGAGAAAACGGTCTCATGAAGCGATCTGTATAACGAAAACCGACATGGTCCGGGTATTTTGCTAGCTTCACTCCAATGCGGTACAATCGGACACTAGTCAAGACCTTGTTCAATCGCGCAAGAAGAATATGCAGGCCCGATTGCCTGAAAGAGGAACAGGAGCTGTTGACTAATGCGCTCTTGAAAAACGGTTATCCCCGCCGGTTCATCGCAAAACATAGACAGACGAGAGTGGCGAGAGAGAAGGTCCCCACTGTGGCCAAAAAGATCTTTATAGAACTACCGTTTAAAGGTGATTTTGCCACCATGAGGACAGCCAAGCGAATAATTTCCGCTGTTCATAGGACTTATTATGCTGCCGAAGCTGTCCTTATTAACCAAACCAACAAAGTGCCTGTTCCCCCAGCGAAGGAAAGACAACCTGTCGGCGACATTTCACACTGCATTTACCAATTCACTTGTAGATACGGGTCACGATACATAGGCCGTACCGAGAGAAAGTTGAATTCCAGAGTAAGCAAAACATGTACCTAAGTGGGTGCAGCGTGTAAGTATCTAGTCTTCCGCTTCGTCTACCACCTGTTCACGGAAGCCACCTGCCTCATCCACAGGTAGACACTTATTGTCTACTTGTCATCCATTCGACCCTACCACACAGTTCACAATCCTGTTGAGACATGACAACACCCGTATCCTACATTTCGCCGAGGCTGTCGTTATCAGCAGGATCAAACCTGCACTCTGTGTGCACCAACAGTTGTTCGTAAGCTTAAGGCTCCCATGGACGTAGGGGCGGCATATCAGTACCCAACCCTGTCTCTATTTTATCGGGTCACACCCTAACTGTAGATGTATGTATTTTCCTATTATTGTATTGGCACTGACGAGACAATACGAAATGTTAACATCTGCCAACTTTCGTCTTCTCACAGCGTTGTTTAAAATGCTCAAGGGAACCAACTGTTCCAAATTTATGAGTAGTTCGCTTTTCTTTAACATCTCATCACGCCACGCATCTTTATCTTACGGTAATTTGCACACTGACAGACGTTGGATTGTAATTTTGATAAGTGTCCGAACGAACTAACTGACGTTCGCGCTCATTTATATGCTTATATTTTTGTTTATCTAACATTTCGGTCCTTTAACCCTAACCTGAGCCTAAGGATCCAGCCCCTTGTTTTACTGCGCTGCATTTACTGAGCCTACATAACTGCCGCAGTTCGAACTTGACCAGAGTTATTTTACATCCGTTTGTGAGCCTATTCAGCTATTCGTAAGTCACCTCTGTATCTTTGATTTAAATGCTTGTAGAACCACGGTTTATTCAGTACAACTTATTCCGCCCGCAGCCCTCGTATTTTACCGCCCAGACCGTGCGTACCTTTGGTGATTAGGCTTGTCAGTCGGCAGTACCGGTCGTAGCTACAAAGTTGAATAGTTTGACTCGCATTTTAATGGATACAATAGACCAAAAGTTCATAACGGAGAAACCACAAAATGTTTATAACTCGGACCCAGAAGCGTCTCAGGAGCAGCTGGCTGCAGCTTTGCTTAGGATTAGAGAACTAGTACAAAGGTTACATGAATTTGAGTTGAACGAAGAGCGAGTAATGTCGGCCGGTGGCTGAGTGGTTTGCACGTTTGCTTTGCAACCATAAGGTCACCGGTTCGATTCCGCGTAGGGGTGGGCGTCTTCGCGGTATACTCAGCCCGCGCGCGACTGGTGGTGGTCGCGCGTCAGAGAAGCGCCGTTACGGCGTACAGCTGACACATTATTATTTATTTATTATTATTCATGGATCCGTTACGTCGGATAATGACTCACAATTTCGTCGCGGTGACATTCATGGTGACATATTTGATAGACCACCAATTGATAGAAGCTTTATGACACCACGGGACGTCGGCAAGTTGGTTCAGTCGTCTAGTCATTCGGTGCGGGGCGGGTTTTCGCCGGTTCGAATCCCTCCGGTTTTGTTGGACAGCCAACTCGGAAGTCGTGTCCGACAGGAGACCGGGGCTGTTGAATGTTTGTCAGGGCTGCCAAAGCGAGAAATCATCCGCTTTAAAGGGGATCCCATGCGTTACTGGACTTTTATTGGCCAGTTTCCTATCGAGTGTGATGAATGCTACGGCGAAGCTAGAAATAAGGCTGTCCTACTTGATCAACTATTGTGAGGGACCCGCTAGGGAAGCGATCGAAAATTGTGTAATCCTAGACCCCGAGGAAGGCTTCCGAGACGCATTGGAAACTTTGAGAGCTGGATTCGGTCGTCCACACTTAATTGCTCAGGCTCATATTAACAATTTAATGAATGGACCTCAAGTGAGAGTCGATGCTTCTGATGAGCTACACAGAGTACGCAAATGAAGAGGTGCTTGAACACACTCCAGCAGCTGAATTACGAAGCCGATTTAAATGCAACCGTAACAGTAGCAACAGTCGTTAGGAGGCTTCCGTACGCTTCCGTACGCGAGTGTGCAGAAGTTGCCGAAACTCAGGCGATGTATTTGAATGAAATGGTGCAGACAGGAGAAGGGTTTCAACGGACGAATCGACTGGGGAAACAAAATAAACGCCTTAACAACGAAAGAATGGATACAGCCGAGACGTCGAGTCCTACCGCTCTGTTTGGTATGCATAGAAAACCATTATTCGGACCGGTGTTCCCGGTTTCCATCCATGGATGATGTTCAACGGTTAGCGGTCGTATCTCGGAA
>OX104067.1:11517301-11552846 GCA_944474145.2 Dicrocoelium dendriticum | reverse complement strand
GGATGGCAAAACAGCATTGACGCCAATGACTCCAATTGCGGGTCATATCCTCCAAAACTTCCAACCAATGGGAATCCGCTTCATGTGGTCCCCAGCCTGGGAGACGCACGGATCCGACTGACGCTAGACACGAAGTTAGAATCTTCATGCTCCTTTTGCTAGTCATCGGTTGTCCGCCGCGGCCTTTTTCTATTCGCGTGCAGGAAGTGAAAATAACGCGCGACTTGAAAGGCGGTGGGGCGGCATGCGTAGTACGTAACCGAGCCAACGCAAGCGGTGCTGGAGGATTATGCTCTGGAGACAAGGACCGTCCGCTCCCATGACTCTGCTTCTAACTCCCGCGTTGATCACATGGTGCTGCCACCAAACGCGAGCAATCAAACGCAAGCAACGGTTGTCGAAAATAGACAGTAGTCTCAAATCTTCCGATCGAAGAGGCCACGCCGCGCAGCCGTACAGTAGGACAGCACGAACTGTGGCATTGTACACTTGGCCTTTTAGCTTGAGACATCGCGACGAGGCCACAAATGTCTCAGGTTAGTAAATGCAAGGCAAGCTTTGGTAATGTGTTGTGAAATTTCGTCGCCAATGCCGCCACCAGCAGTAATGCAACTCCCCAGGTAAGTAAAGCTGTTAAGGAGCTCCAGGCTGACACCCGAAATGGTGAGCGTAGGCACAGGAGCCTGTCAATCCTGGAGCAAAACTTTACACTTCGATGGGGCAAAATATAGACCATACGTACATGCCCCTATCGCTAAGCGGTTAAGAATGTTTTGAATAGCCTGTGAGTCGTCCACCAGTAAAGTGATCTCATCAGCATAGTCCAGGTCCACGATTCTACTCCCGGGTAGAAGCGCAAAGCCGCAGCTCTGGGCTCCTTCCAATGCGCGATGTAGGACAACTTCGATGGCAAGGTTGAACAGAAACGGTGAGATAGGACAACCTTGGCGCACTCCACTGGTAACAGGAAACGAAGAAGAATGCCTGTCATAAGCTCTAACTTTGTCAGAGATGAGTATACAGCTCTTTCAAAAGTATGACAAAGTTTTCGGGAACGCAGTTCCGTAGCAGACAGTTCCAAAGTGACGACCTATCTACTGAGTCAAAAGCGGCTCGAATATCCAAGAACACCACCATTGTTGGTCTTCGGTGGACATGACGATGTTCCAGAATTTGACGCAAAATGAAAATAAAGTCGATGCAATCACAACCAGAAGGAAAGCCAACCTGTTTCTCAGGACACAAATTCTCGCGGACACAAAGCTTGGACGCGACAGAGATAAGTAACATTCCTCGGTGGTTGATGCATTCACTACGAGAGCCCTTCTTGTGGATCGGAAGCACAACAGATGCTCCCCATGAGTTAGGAACTTTATCACCGTTCCAGACTTTTGTGAACAGTGATAGAATTTCGGTGACAACTATGTCCCCCCTCACTGAATAAGGCCGGAGGAAATCTGTCAAGGCCAGGAGCTTTGTGTCGTTTCAGAGCCTGGATTTCTCTCCGTATTTCTGCTTCAGTGAGAGAATCTATGGAGACTGACCAAGGATCACATGATGGCATTGGATGGCACTGTGTTGGGAAATTAACTTGGAGAGCAAAGTGCTCTGCGTAGTGATTCAGACGTCTGCATAGGTTGGTAATCTTTGTACCATCTGACTCACAGATGGTCTGACTGATGGCCTGAACTTTGCGTCCGGTGGATCTGATGAGATAAAACAACCTGCGGCTGTTACCAGCAGAGGCAGCAACTTCCATTTCCTTGGTCTCTTTAGACAACCAGGATTCACGGTCACGGCGAAGACTCGCTTTCGGTTGTCTGGAAATAGAACGGTGGAGCCCAGTTTGTTGCACACTGACGGGTATAGCTCGCCGATAGTCGAGAAGTCCCGCGGAAGTGGCCGAGATCCAACTTTTAGTTGTGCAACGAACAAGACCGCAACTGGATAAACCCACTGAAAACATACTCTGTTGCAATCGCGACCAATGCTGATGGTGAGACGGAGAAGTGAGGTTCTCACGAAGCTGCTTTTGATATTCCAACTGCACGGCGGGGTCTTCCAGTTTATCAGAGTTAAGTCGAGTTTGTCTAGTCCTAGGCGAGCCACCGAAACGCATGCAAACCGACGCACGTACTAGCGCATTATCAGTTTCCACGCATGCTGACAAATAGAATCTGCAGTCCCGAATACTGCCACGCCAGAGATGACTTATGGCGACGTGGTCAATCTGTGAGCAACGCTGAGAGGATGATGGAGCGTACCAGGTAGCGTAGTGACGCATAGGGTGAAAAAGTTCCTGCTGGTGAGGTAAAGTTGGTGGACGGCACACAAACTGAGTAGTCTGCCCATCTGTGAAATTGCAATTGTCGGTGACGCAGACACCTCAATCAGTCAACAACAGCATACATCAGTCATTTGAACTGATGCTTCGCTGCCATACAACCATGAGGACCTATGAAATAAGGAATAAGAAGAGGGAGAGAAGGTGAACTTACCTGGAAACCTTAATGACCTAAGCAAACATTCAGGGTCAAGGCGCCTACATCTTGTGCAGACAACATACCGTCACAAACAGCTGGCTATCGTGCAAAGATAAGATGGCATCAGCGAGAAGGCTTCTTTGTGGCTTTCATTGCCCCGAATCATAATTAGCCATTACCTCGCAGATAACTCAACAGCAAACACACTTTAAACAGGCAACCCGACTAGGAGACGGCAACAGACGCACCACTGGTGTCTACGGCGAGCCATGTCCTGTAAAGTCTCTAGCCAAGCACAAGGCGGGTCACATGGCTCCAGACAGGAAGGAGAGACGGACCGACCGCGCCCAGTTTGGTCGTCAGTGACTTCATTTCACGCTGCCAAAGCAACTTTCGTCCACCTCGAGCCTTGTGCCACTTTACATCTGGTAGACTAAACAAGTCTCTCCTAGGTAAGCGGCGACCAGGCATACATAGTACGTGCACAAGCCGAGGAAACCTCTTCAGTTGTTATTATGCTGTTCTAAAGAACTAGCTTGGTTATCACTGCGTACTACTCGCATACACACATCATTGTTGTGGACATGCTGGTGCTATCCGACACCAGCAGTGCTCCGTAGACAACGATGATCGAAATCTTGAAGGCGCCTCGGATCTTCAGACCGAAGGAGGCAAGTCTCAATCCCTTAGGGCAGGACGGCCCTCGCTGTGGCCTTGTAACCACGATCATTCAGACGAAGGGATACCCTTTTGTCGGCAAAGATGCAGATTCAAAAAGACAATCCTGGCTTTTGCAATATGTGAACGGACTTCAGTTTCTATGTGATCACCGTTGCTGATGCAGCTGTCAAGGTAAGTGAATCGAGCAACTACCTCGAGTTCCTCGATATTAAGGGTCCAGGGGTCATCACGGGGCTGGTGGTCCAGCAGCAACACTGCACTTTGAAGGTGCGAAGCGCATACCACAATGGGACTATTCTAGAGAAGCTATTCAGTGTTGGTTGTGCCGCCCCCAAACCGTTGAAAAGTAAGACGATATCGTACTCATTATCAAGATCAACTAGCCTTTCACCAGGTAGACCTCGTGAGGGAATACTACCTGATAGAGTTCACAACGAAATTTAACAAAACGAGAATATCGGAAAACCCTAACGAACGTCATTTATTGTCGCAAAGCTGTCTGACAGGTCGCCGAAGGCCGTGACGTGGTCTGAAATGTTAGAGTGTAGAGCATGTATGATGTTCATATATTTCATGGGAATACCTTTCCGCGCAAGTAGTTCGAAAGGAATGCATCAATATACTGAATTAAACGCAGTCTTGAAGTCGAGGAACTCAGCTATTGTCAGTCTGAGGTATGCATGGCGCTACGCTAACAACTGCCGCAGAGAGAATATTTGGTCTATACAGCCACGTCCAATGGAAAATCTGCCTGCTCTTTCCTAATGCGTGATTCCCGTTCCGCAGTGAGGCGACGAACGAGAATCGAGGTCTGTAGTTTTATCACAACTGCCTTATCCTAACGCCATTGTGGTTAGCACAGTCGATGCGACCACCCTTTATGTATATTGACACTATAATCGATTCAGTAAAGTTACCTAGGACACTTCCTTCCAGAAATATTCGCGTAAGGAGGTCAGTGCTTCGCAGAGGATCTCACCTCCATCCTTAAATTGGGCAGATGAGAGAGAATCCGGGCCACCAGCACCAAAACGATTGAGGACTGGTAGCGTTTCGGATCTCGGCCTCCGAAGAAGGTTCTAAACTAACCATTCATGGCTCGTCCTGCATCAGCTGGGTAGAAAGAGGTCCGGGAACAGGGGGACCAGCTGAACTGGTCTTGAAAGTGTTCCACCCAACGAGCCATACGGCGTTCCTCATTGTGTATCAGTGCACCCGCGCTGTCTCTGATTGTCTCACTGACGCCTGACGTCATGGGAATAGTGGTGCGGATTTGCTGGAAGAGCTTGCTTACTGCCCCTGCCTCTTCCATTTATTGATCCCGACTGATCCACTAGGTTTCGTTGTCGGCACGTAGGTTCTGCTTTAGTTCACGTCTAATAGCCCGCCTGGTCACATTGTGCTCAGAGCCGGTCGGGAGTTTTCTTCTGGATTACAACAGGTTCACCGACCTCTCGGATATTCAGTGACTGGTGCGGTGACGACTGATAGTGCCACAAGCAGATGCTCCTGCGTCGTGCATGGCGGCTGAGATCCTATTCCACTGAAGCTCAGTGTCATTAGGACAAGATAGCGGAAGTTCGGCACGCAGTGGGTCTTGATAGGCTTGCCCGACCGAGGGCTGAGACAATTTATGCGTTGCCAATCGGTGGAGACGCTTGGTGTGCCTCCCGGTAAAGTCTATGGAGAAATGACAGCATACCAAGGCATGATCAGGGTCAAGGTAGGTATTCCGGAACGAGCGGCACTCCAGAATTGAACCACACCAGCGGTAACTTCTGGCAACGTGATCTATTTGGGTCCATCGGTTGCCAGCTAATGGAGGACGCCAAGTGGCACTTCTGCGCTCACTAGCTAAAAATGATGCTATTAAGAAACAACTGGTGCTCCGCACACAGTTGCAACAGATGTTCGCCCTCGTCAGTCCGCTAGACGTTAAGCCCATACTTACCACCTAGCTGAGCCTCTGAAGAGCTCAGACGCCCTACTTGTGCGTTCATATCCTCTGCAAGTACCATGAAATCTGAACTAGCAGCACTGCGTATTAACGTGTTCAGTTCGTGATAGAATATTTCCTTGACAGCACCAGAACTGCAGTCGGTAGGAGCGTAATCGGAATGCACAAACACAGCGGTTTGTACTAGTTCGTGAATCAACCTTAGTTGATGTCGTCAAACAGGCTGCACGCAAACGGCTGTTCACCGGAATTCAGTCAAGCAACGACGACTCAGCCTTGGAGCTTAGGATGATGCCTACCCCAGCTTGACCAGTGAGAGCGACTCCGGATCAGTACAACCAATAGAGAGACGACAAACCGGGGGCTGTTAATTCAACAACCCCATTAGGGTCTTTGATCCTAGTTTCGTACACACAACCTACATCAATACAAGGTGTGTCCAACGTGCGTGTGAGTGCAGCCTGTTGACCTATTTGTCTTAGAGTGCGAACGTTGAACGCCGCCAGGGAAACGGGACAGCATGGTCTTATAAGGGACGGTTGACGATAGGTGGCTAGTGGATGATGCAGGCAGCTGACTGCACATGGGTCTACTCCAGCGGCACTTCGGTTGCTGTCAATTAAGCTGGGAATTATAGTAGTTTAGTAATGTCGTCAGGATAAGAGTAAGAGAAACAGGTGGAAAAGAAAAAATGAAGGCGACAGCAGCAACATGCTTTTGCTTATCCGCCCTGCTGTATGCAGCAGATAATGTGACACTTGATACTCTGCGTGACGGCCGATTTAGGATGTAGTTAAAGGTTAGTTGTCATGGTTGTGTGTGAGCTGAGATACTCCCAGGGCGTCTAGACCTAGACAGGCGGGCGATTAGGGTCCTTAATCAAAGTTTTAGCTTAAAAGCCTGTCGAAAAACAGTGGGGAAGTGGCAATGATTTAGCTTTTACAGAAATGGACACCATCCAATTTCAAACTTCCAACATGGATGACCAGGAGACTGAGTTTCTCTGACCTCTAACCACTGAGCACTCTGGTAGAAGTAGCTCTCAAAGGGCCCAGAGGCACCACCCAGCATAGTCGCATTGCTCAAAGAGGTTCGCAAACCGTCGCAGTGCGTTTAGGTCCAGTCTCGTTGCAACGGACCCAGAACAAATGAAACTTGTTCAAGTTATATATGTGAATGTGATTAAATAGTACTGTAGTTGTTGCGATCCAAATTTGTTTTGATTTCGGAATCACTGGCTATCTGTAGCTCAACGTTCAATCTGTGGACGCTACACTAGCATAAAGCTTTTTCTCTTGGACATTTGGATTTTGATAGATGAGAGTAACAACGCGACTTTTCGGTACGTTTTGTATTAACATGTTTTCCATACACGGCAAGGTTAAATCATGGAGTGTACCCCAAAGCTCATTTTACTATTGTTTGCAGTGTGCATGCTTAGTCGAAGTTATGTACCACCTGCCCTCGACAATGATTAAAAG
Organism: Dicrocoelium dendriticum; assembly: GCA_944474145.2. NCBI lineage: Eukaryota > Metazoa > Platyhelminthes > Trematoda > Plagiorchiida > Dicrocoeliidae > Dicrocoelium > Dicrocoelium dendriticum. The sequence continues at coordinate 11,546,244 of OX104067.1, read as the reverse complement.
CATGGTCATATCTAAGAGTTTTAAGTCTTTCTATACTGAAGGAGCAAAAGGAATATGAATACAGTTGATTTTCGAGACAACAATAACAACATTGTTTTGAAATAAATGAGAGTATCCGTAGCTCGGGGTGTGGATGCGGATTTTGAGCTGTTCTCCGAGCTGAGTGATTGTTGTGCAGATGTTTCGTTGCCTGACTAGGCAACATCATCAGTGCGGCTTCAGGGGCCTGGTTCGCAGTGCCTCGTAAGTGAGTTGGACATTGAAGTCGCACTGCGAACCAGGCCCCTGAAGCCGCACTGATGATGTTGCCTAGTCAGGCAACGAAACGTCTGCACAACAATCACTCAGCTCGGAGAACAGCTCAAAGCCCACCAAATTGTTTGGAATCTCAGTTCTATTAAACATCTCAGATCAGTGAGCTGAATAGTTGTACCAAAGACCTTATATGTAAACGAAGGACTTTGCTTGGAGCTTCACTGTTTGTTGGCAATCTTTTTATTGCCGAACTCAAGAGCAGCATCGTTGCAGTAGAAATATCGATTGGTTCAATAACAAAACGTAAGCTAACAGGTAGCCCCTGTTAAAGGATAACCTGCTACCTTAATTCACATCCTGACGCGCGGATATTCTAACTGATTGCTTAGCCTTTATGTATTCCCTCTGAATTCATGTGAAGTGGGTACTCTCTAGTAACGATGCTGTAAGATATTCGGAACTAAATTCCGCTTCCGTAGGTAATCGAATGATCGGAATGGAAGCGACAACATCTCCCGCTAGTGCAGATCAACCTTCTGACTTAAATCGCCATCTCCACTTTTGATACTGCTTCCATCTCGCAGGTTCGCCGAAAGAACTCAAGCCCACATTGTATGATGGAAGAGAGCATGGTGTTCACGTATACGAGTGACACCAAACTTATATACAGGTATGTGGATGGCAAAAGTAGGGCTAAGCCTGGAATACCACCACACAAGACGGATAGTGGCTTAACGACTGCTGTGGACACCACAAACACTCTACTCTTGCACTTTGGCTCAGTGACTACCAACACCATGGAACCTTCGCCCATCACCTTCCAGCAAATGTCACCTTTACTCCAGTAAGAGTCGTAAGCAAATTACAGTCACTTCGAGAAAACAGCTCCTCGGGAATCAACAAGATCTGCCTAAATGCACTTAAAACCCTTACCTCTACCATAACGGTACGTCTTGCAAACTTTCATCCAGTGTCTGCGTGATTCCCATACACTCCAATCCGGGTGGAAATGTGCAATCATTCCTCCGATATACAAAGGAGATAAGCGATCGGATCATGCCATGTACGGATCTATTAGTCTCCTACTGGTTTTATCCAAAGTGATGGAGTTGATAGTCGCAAATGAACTGACGCGATATGTTGAAAGTATGCAACTTATTTTCAATGTTTAACTTGCTTTCAGACGATCTCGTCGCATCAGTCTACTTCTTGCTTGGGTTTTATGGACCAGAACGACTGATGTAAGATTCCATTTAGCTGTGGTTTGCTTGGAATTTTCTAAGGCTCTCGACAGAGTCAATCACTTAGTTCTCACCCGAAAGCTTAGTGTGTATGGCATCAACAGTTCCCTGCTCACATGGTTGGAGGGGTACCTACACAACAGAACAAGCAAGGTAAGAATAGCCGACACTCACTCCGAAAGCCTGTGCGTCTCCAATGATGTGCCGAAAGGGCTCATCTTCGGCTCGCTACCGTTTTTACTATACATTAATGACTTCCCAGAAAATATTCTATCCCCGGTGTAAATACTTGCAAAGGGTGCTAAAATACGTAGAGCCACTCGCTCAACATCCATCGAGAACGAGCTGGATGGGATTAACGAATGGGCAGAAAATGAAACAGTTCTCACTGAATCCTGTAAAGTGCAACCTGCTGACGGTGCGCTGCAGCTTCAGCAATACATAACGTTTAGAGCAACATGTCGTGTAATACATGACAAGTGAAGTGACTTAGGTATTATCGAACACTATAGTCATGGCGATTTGCTCCAATGTTCGAAAGCAGCAACTCTGAGGAACTTGGAAATGAGGCTTTTGAGGCGAACTTTCGATTCCTTTGAGTGAAGGCTAGTAGCTTTGCTGATTAACTTGTATATTTGCCCCGTGTTGAATATGCGGTCCAGGCCTGGGGTTCATGGTTACAAGGAGACGTTCATCTCTCGGAGTAGCCACAAAGAAGAGCCACCAAAGCAACACGTGGACTATCCGGTCTCAGTTCCGAACTGCGTCTCCGGTTATTCTGTATATTCTCCTCAGAATACCGACGGCTTCGCGTAGATCACCTTCTACATCAACTGATACTAATTAAGAGTGATCACCCATGTACATCACTGATGACCTTACCCCTTTACAAACAAGTCCGAAGTCACAGCCCAAAACTAATAACGAAATACTTCCGTTTGGATTGTAGAAAGTTATCCTACTCTCTTAGAATCTGTTCGCACTGGAATGCACTGCAAACACATGTGGTGAACGTACCAAATATCGCGACGTTCGAAAGACTTTCAGGCTTGAAACTAACTGATAAAGACTACACAGCATTGCGTTAAAGTGCAATGTCTAAACTATCGATAATTCACGTTCTACGCCGGAACACTTTGATTTTGATTTGCATTTGTAATCCTGTGGGTCTTGTGAACGTACTGCACTTTTCCCATCATGCATTATTGAAGTACACAGCCGCTGAGATATTTTGTGAAGTTCCCTGCTTAGAGTTCACCAATGATGACGAATTATGCCGAGGCATCTCTTCGTTGGATCATATCCGAAATTAAACAAGCATACATCATACGGATAGATTACTGTATAGGAATCAGGTGTGCTCAGTGTAACCAATGACAATAACTGCTATATGCCAGCAGTGCCCATAGGGTTGAAAACCCGGTAGATGGCAGCTAATGCGGGATAACCTAAGATCAGATGGTTTCCATCTTGCAAAAGCGTTCAAAAATTAGAGCGAAATACTGCACCCGGCTTTCGCGTCCACACGAAAGCCGTAGAGGTGAAACAAACTCAGCTCTTATCCCCATTCTTCATACTCCTGTTATATCCATAGTTTACTTGGCCTGAATTATTTATAGGAGGTGCAAATGTCATAACTAACTATTCGATGCAATAACATTCAGTTCCGTTTCCATCCACATGTAACATATTTATCCACGTATGCTGATTTATTAGAAGAACAACGGATCATCCGATGACACGTCCATACAGGGGAACAGTATTTTACATTGTCAAAAAATATAGAAAAAAAATTAGGTAATCGGCTGAGGTGGTTTATTCGTTCACTTATTATGGTCCCAGTGCTGAATAATTGAACGCTATCAACGATTTAATATGACTCTTCTGGTACCTAGCCGTTCGTGGGGACGAAGTGACAAACATTCGTCGGTCAAGAAGTTGGTGTCCATCGCGTTCAGTGCTGTTGTAATTTCAAAGCTGTAAGTCGAATAATCGTCAGATATCGAACTACCACTGGTTCTCGCAAACGTTTGTATCAATATGGATGGGTTTTTAAATCAGTTAAGTTGCTTCTGTGTACGAAGAGCTTGGAAACAACTGATGTTGAAATCACTGATCGATAGAATGGTGCTTTTCGCACGCATATTGGTTAACAACACCGCCGATTTTGTCCGTCGGAACACTTTGTATGGGGCCCATTATGACCTAAGCAGCTACCTGGAAACAGAGGGAAAAGAGAAATAATTATAACATAAATCCATAACTTGTCATTTTTGCCGCTGTAAGTTTCCTGGGATCCGTCGTTACAGTAGCCAGATGCAGTCAGTTCCATGGCGGTTCGGAAATTACTTGCTTTGTTAGATTTGTCCCCTTCTTATGTCAAGCAGTACCACAGTACAGCTCTGTTACCGCTTGTTGCCAACTAGCTTCCTGAAGCCTCCTAAGTTTTCACTGTATTTGTATCAACCGTAAAGCGAACATATCAGATCTCATTCATCTAACCTCGGTGATCAGATGAAAACTCGGCAGTTTTAACCGTTGTAGCAAGCTGTAGAGCATATCAGAACCATCAGTCGTCTAAGTATCTTAACGGATGTTCAACTGTCACGGTGTATATTCCTACGGGAATACAATCAGTCCGTTGACACTGACTCAACTATAAAGAATAGTGCAAACGCCGCCCGGTGACGGAAGAGATGATGCGCTTGCCTTATAACCCGAAGGTCACTGGTTTGAATCTGCTTAGAGATGGTCACCCTCGCAATATCCGTAGCTCGCTCACGACTGGCACGATCAAGCTGTAGTGAAGCCTCAGCGCGGCTCACCGGCATATTGATGATCCTTGCTAATGAGTCAAAGGAACTGCATCAATCCTCTGCAACTCCACTAAAGAAGGAACTGGAGTTTTGTGAAATTCGTGACAAATCTCTACAGTTTCTCAGCGCTAATTGGATCCTCTTCTTGATGGATGGTATTGAGTAACATCATTCCAATTAACCTCTTCCAAATTTATTTCTCATTCAGCCATTGTTATCCGTAAAGTTACACAATGTACGATTCAAATATACGTGTTATGACAACAAATATTTGAAGCTTAATTGGGCGCTTTCCGAAAACAAAAAGGTTAGCCTGCTTTTATTGCTCATGTGAATGCACTTGATGTGCTTGCACCCGACAGAGTGTCCAGTGAGCGATAATCTTTTATCGAATTTACTGCTACATTGTTTTGAAACCTCCTCTTATCTTGATGCATCTTCTTAATTCTGCATGCAGACACCAATTTAAACACAGGCGGGTTGTTCCTTGACACTAAACACGGGCATGGCTACTCTTGCCGTATAGTAGAGAACATCTATCGAAAAATCACATAGCACTGTATCTCTATTTTAAAACATAAACCGGAAACTCCCATCTCTAATGTGTGGTAGTATTTCTTTGTGCTTTTGTCGGTACTGGAAAGTTATTCACTTTATTTTGCCAAAGATTTAGGTCAGGAACTTGTAGTGTATCTGAAAACACACGAATTCAGTACTTAGCAACATTGGATTTTACAGTTGTTTTAACCTTCAAAACGTCCACTTGTTTTACTGACGACACTTCCGTTTTCACAAACTGCTTTGGTGAGTGTAGCGCGTCGGAGTGTCTCTATAGCAGATCAACAAGTAAATTCTCGTCGAGTATAGCCTATCTATTAATTGTCGCTTCCTCTTCCCTTCGCCTTCCCATTTCGTCTTCAGTATCGTTAGAGCCATCGTCTCTCATGCGTGCCTTTACACCATCCATGTAGTCGCCTCGCGTTCGGTCCTCTACGGGCAGTACCGCCCAGCTAGCCACAAGATGTGACACAAGCGAACCGTTCATCCAGCTCCGACACTTACTAGGTGGTTGAATATCCGCCTAGGAAGTATTTCTTTTGCCTTCTAACCCCTCGGTCCACCACGACCCACGTGCGCCCTGGACACGGAAGCCCTCGGAACGTACATTACAGTGAGCACCTTATCGCACCATTTCTCACTCTTGTTGATTCACTTCCTATTTTTATACCCTGCACAATACACGTTCGGTTCAGTCACCTTCAACTTCTATACTGTCCCGTATTTGACACGGCTCTTACATGTCATTGAGTACCGAGTAGTATCCCAGGCGCCACCCAACATTTGATGATCCCAGTCTAGAGCACGCCGCCCGCCATTTTGAATTATCATTCTGATGAGCTGGTTCTAGTGACTTTGTGATTCATTACTTGTGCTCATCTTGTTTTCTCACCTACCACAAATTTTATTCACTTTTTGTAATGGATTATCTAGAGGATAAACCATCTCCATACGCGGTTAGCGCCGTAGAACCTGTCACGGTCAATACTGTTGCATATGCCCTTTCACCTTATCGGGAGAATGATCCTTCATTATCGCTTTTACACCTATAATCCGTTTTTATATTTGTAGGATTTCTGCTGATTTCGCCATGTATAATCAGCTAATATCTCGCCTTCCTCAGAGTATATCCTCGCAGGTGAGAGACATCATATTTTGCTCCCTCTAGTAATGAAATACGAGACTCTTAAACAGGCTATGATTCAGCGAATCATGCCTTCTGACAAGGTCCACCTGCAGCAACTATGTAATTTGCTGCAACTAGGAGATAGGTTGCCCTCAGCATTATTTCGCGAAATGCAACAGCTCATCGGCACGTCCAACATGGACGTAGGGACGCTCCGCGAGCTGTGGATGCAACGCCTTTTTGAAAGCACTCAGGCCATCCTTGCAGTAGCAAGTGACCTGCCAATCACAGCAATTGCAGCTCTAGCAGACTGCGTCATCAAACGGCACCAGCCAGAGACTGAAACCAAAACACCTAAGCAGCTTTGTGCTGTCGCAACCACACTGACACCGGCGAATAGCCAGTCGTCGGCAATAGACGCATTATCATCACAGATAGCGTCGATTCAGCGCCAGATCGAGGAACTCAATTTAAACCGTAAGCACCGCAACCGCTCTGGATCATTGCCCCGTCGCACAAAACCTGATGCCTCAAGTTACTGCTTTTACCAGTCGCGTTTCAGAAATAAATCCCGTAAGTGCGTGGAGCCAGGTGGCTACTCTGCTACAGATGATCCGACACGCTGGCCTGAGATGGCCACGAACGACGTCGGCAAAACTCAAAGCCATCTCATCTACATTAGCGATTATGATTCTGAAACCCAGTTCTTAGTTGATACCGGGACGGAAGTCAGCGTCATTTCCCCTATGCCAGGCGAGATTACCGCTTCTTGTAGACAAGCCTAAGTGCTGCCAATGGTACACCAATAACCACCTACGGTCACCAGTCGCTTACACTAGACCTAGGTCTTCGGCGCACGTTCCACTGGGTATTCACCGTCGCTGCAGTCCCCTTTGCCATCATTGGCATTCGCTTTCTCAGGCATTGCAACCTCTTGGTCAATGTGAAACGTTAGACGATATTCTACACTGCAACGGAACTCAGCTTACGTGGCATCAACGCCGATATCGCATCTATCACCACCGTCTACGCCATTCCCCCAGACCTAGCCAGAATACTCCAACCTCTTCTCCAAGCTCTTTCAGCCAATGAACGCAGGTTTGCCCGTGGCATCCGAAGTCACGCCCCGCATTCGGACGATTGGCCCATCCGTCTCATGCTGTCCACGCCGACTATCACCCGAGAAACCTAGGGTAGCTAGAGCGTACTTAAAGCACATGCTCGAACTTGGAATAATCCGCACTTCCGACAGCACTTGGTTCTCTCCTCTACAGATGGTCCCTAAGAAATCTGATAACTGACGCCCCTGCGATGACTACCGCGTCATCAATCGGCTAACTGTTCCAGATAGGTATCCCATCCCCCACATGCAGGACCTCACTGCATGCCTCACAGGTAAGAGGATATTCAGCAAGATCGATCTGGTTCGCGCCTATCACCAGATACCTGTAGAAGAAAATGTCATTCCTAAAACAGCCGTTATTACTGCTTTCGGCTATTTTGAATTTTTAGGGATGTCATTTGGACTGTGCAACACCGCGAAAACCTTCCAATGCTTCATCCACGATGTTACTCGTAGCCTAGACTTCACCTATTCCTACCTAGACAATATTTTAGTACCAAGTTCATCGGGAGAAAAGCATCTCGACCACCTTCGAGCTCCCTTCCAACGGTTGACCCAACACAGTGTTACAGTCAACCAGACTAAATGCGAACTCGGCAAATCAACAATAGAATTCCTAGGCTATCTCGTTTCATCGTCTGGTATCGAAGTGTTTCCTGATAAGATACAGGCACTTAAAGGCTTACCAGATCCGACGTCATTCAAGCATCTGCATCGATTTTGTGTTTTGGTCAACTATTATCAACGCTTCATGCCGTGCTGCGCTCAGCTCATGCAGCCTCTAACTAACCTACTCAATATATGGCGAAGGATCAGAGAACCGGACGACCACGAACGGCTCCAGTGCGATCTTAACACGGTGCCAAACTGGTCACTTCAAAACGCCCCACCAATCAACGTAGACAAATGTCGCGTTGTACAGTTACGCCATAGACATAACTACACATATTTGCTTGGGACAAATGGATTGCAGACCAGCTTCAAGGAACTTGACCTTGGTGTGATCGTACAGAGCGACCTCAACTGTTCAAAACAAGCTGAGGTAGCTGCGAAAAGAGGCAACCAGCACGTCGGCATGCTGCGAAGGGCATTCGGGAGATTTGACCCATCAATCTTCCCAATGATGCACAGTTCCTACGTGCACCCGCATGTTGAATACGCTATCCAAGCTTGGCAATCTTGGTTGAAGCGCGACCTAGAAGCGATAGAGGCACCACAACGAAGGGCAACAAAGAATGTAAAGGGCATGCGCCATCACCCTTACCTCCGAAGGCTGAAGTTGCTGGGAATTTTCAGCGGACGCTATCGAAGGCAGCGCGGCGATCTCATATTAGCGTATCAGATATTGAGTGACTCCAACCACGTATGCCGCCATTTGCTGAAACTTAGCCACAACATGCAGCTCAGGGGTAACTGCTTAAAATTGAAGGAACAATATAGCCGTCTAGAGTGTCAAGGTAAGTAGTTTCCCCTTAGAGTTTACCAACCCTAGAACGCACTCCCGGACTGAGCTGTATCCTCCCCTACCTTGGGCGTTTTCAAAAGATGATTAGATGTTGCTCATAGCTCCCAGCACTGATATTTAAACTCCGCAATTGTGGATTACGCCAAGCATACTTTTCTACAGGATTTATGTATCAAATGGACCCAAGTGAGCGACCATATTTTACTTTTCTCACGCCTCATATTAACGACCACTGCACCCCGGTGTGTTTTGGAACGTTTACGCTCGATATTTTTTCAAGTTTACACTGCTGTTATTTATCAAAGTATTCATCTCGGCAGACGTTCGGTAGATGACCCATATATATTTTAATTGCATCGTATTCATTCCAACCATCCTACGGAACGTGATAAGCACTTGCTTTTATCCCGTGATAAATCATAGTCCATTTTGCTCAGAGGGAATGACTGTAGGTGCGCTTTCCCTGACACAGCACAGACAGCCTTCACCGAGATCAAGGAGTCTATCATCAACATAGATCTGCTCGCTCATTTCGAATCGACTGCACCCCTTTCTATCACGACTGATGCCTCAGATGTTGAAGTAAGAGACGTCCTCCAACAACACATTGGTGGGCAATAGCAACTCCTTGGGTTCTTCTCCAAACGCTTACAATCAGCGGAATAACGCTACAGCAAGTTTGGCAGAGAACTGCTCGCCATTTACCTAGCCATCCGTTACTTCCGGCACACACCCGAAGGCCGCGTTTTCACGGTCTACACTGACCACAATCCCCTCATCTTCGCCTTCAACTCTGCTTCCGACCAATACTCACTAAGGGAAACAAACTTAGACTTTGTCACGCAGTTCACTGCTGACATACGTCACGTCTCGGATGACGACAACCTCGTCGCCGACGCTATCTCACGCGTCAAACTCACCCTCCAGTCTTTGCCTACCGTCGAACTTGCCGTCATGGCATCGGCCTAGGCTCAAGATGAAGATATTCAACACACTGCGCAGTCCACTTCGCTGCATGTGCAACCTTCTCTTCCCAAAACCACAGAAGGAACCATCCTCTGTGACACTTCCACAGGTTGTCCTAGACCCTTCGTGCTCGTTTCCTTCAGACACACACTCTCTGACGCACTCCACTCATTATCACATCCCAGTATCCGTGCATCTTTGAAACTGGTCACCGAATGGTTCATTTAGCCACGTGTAAACAAAGGTGTTTGTACCTGGGCTCGCGCGTGCTTTCAATGCCAGCGCTCCAAAATACATCGTCACACCCGCAGTCCTCCAGGCTCATTTTCCGTCCCGGACTCTCGGTTCTCGCATGTGCAATTAGACCTAGTAGGTCTCTTGCCTCATTCACACGGATTGGTGTACATTCTTACATATGTGGACCGATTCACCAGATGGCCAGAAGCGATTCCCGTAACAGACAGCACAGCTGAGACTGTTATTCGAGCCCTTTTAGATCGATGGGTCTCGCAATACAGATGCTCATCCACCAGCACAAGTGTCCGTGGAACGCCCTACAAATCTTTACAAATCCATATGTTCCGCAACTTTTTAGGCTGCCGTCGAGTTCATACCACAGCGTATCACCCCACAGCCAACGGATTAGTTGAATGCTTCCATAGACAGCTTAAAGCCTCGCTCTGCGCCTCCTCCGACCCTAGCTGGAGCGAAAACGTTTCGCTTTTACTCATACGCATTCGCAGCAGCATCAAAGCTGACTTGTAATGTGCACCAGCAGAGTTGGTTTACGTCACAATGCTCAAGTTACCAGGAGAATTCGTTTCACCTCCTGCATCGTCGGGTATGCCTCCGCTTAACTTTGCGTCCTCCCTAGCTCAACGCATGCGTTCACTACGCCCGACTCCGCCCCGTGAGCAGACTAGAGACGTGCAAATGCACAGCGGACTCTCTACCTGCACTCACGTTTTTCTCCGCACCGACGCAGTGCGGCGCCCTCTCCAGCCTCCCTAAACTGGTCCTTTCAGTTCTGCAACGGACTCCGAAACACTTCATTTTAGACCAGAATGGTCACCGAACAACCGTGTCCATCGATTGCCTCAAAGTAGCTTTCTGACGAACCACTTGCAACCCATCCTGATGCTATCACACTAGGACCCGCACCTGTGCTGACTTCCCGAGCACTGGATACCCCGAAACCCTCCGTTCTTCTTGACCCTCAACCTACCTCGCCTCAACCTCAGATAACCGACCGACGTGGTAAACAAATTAAACGTTTAGTCCGTTTTTCAGATTTTATAAACATTTGCTATTTCCAGTAACACGTCTTGTTCGTCTTTAGTGGTAATCGTGTGTCTCATAGACAAATATTTTGCAAAATCGACAAAAAACCCAAAACATTTTGAAAACCTGAAAAGTGTCTCTGTTGTTTTCATGCATGCCAAGTTCACGCTCCAGCGTCAAGCCACTCCCCGCGACCCTTGCCCACCCCATCTGACTTTTACGCTCCATAAAATCAACCACCAGAACTATCAAGACAACTCCCGAGTGACTCGCCAGCCGGCGCAAGGTCCCTTCTTGACCCAAGGAACAGCCAGACGCCCAAGACCGCGGACGGACTGGATTGGTCCCCAATCGCTTGGCTACGCATTGCCGGCGAGGACGCCGGATTTCTTCGTCGGACGAGGACTATGGACCATGAGTGCGGTGTGGGGGGGGGGGACACCTCCCAAGCGCAGCGTCAGGTCTGAAGCGGACGGAATGTCCTGTCGACCATCTTTCTGGACTTGCCAGTTATTTTTGAGTCCGACCAGCCCGCCCCGGTGGCCTACCGCGGATGCACTCTGGTCCACACGATCATCATAAATAATTAATAACAAAAGCCTGGAACCAGCGAACTCCGCTGCACATCCCATCTTAGAAGCCCGTGTCCAAGCCCCTGCTACTATTCGAACCCATCCACATCTCCCGTTTTCCCCTACTAACAGCTCCATCAAAGCCTTACATCCTTCAGTCTTTCAGGGAGAGGCCCTTGTAGTGTACCTGAAAACACACTTATTCAGTATTACGCAACGTTGGATTTTACCGTTGGTTCGGGCTTCAAGACGTCCACTAGTTTTATTGACGGCACTTCCGTTTACACAAACTGTTTTGGTGCGTATCTTGCTGCACTGTTTCCAATTGTTGATTCGTTTCCTATTTTTGTAGCCTGCACAATACACGTCGGGTTCAGTCGTCTCCAACTTCTAAACGGTCTCATATTTGACATGTCTGTTACGTGTCATTGATTACCGACTAATATCCCAGTCCCACCAAACTCAACAAAGAATTGCATCAGGCTAATGCTAAAGTTATAGATGATGTGCCTTAAGGTTCATATGAAGTTACAGAAATTACTGCAGTTTAAAGTGCCTGCGTATTTTACTAAACGACTTGTGCCTGTACCTTGCCAAGCACTTGTTTGCTTGCGAACACACACACGCCAAAATTACTAACTTTGAAGGAGTTGATAGCATGGCGTTAGTACTACCTCGATCTGTTCATAAGAACTGAGATCGCAGGTCACTAATGGTATGAAACGAGCATTTGCTTTGCACACTCTATATGAGCCCTACGTATAGTTTAGGTGAATGAGTTATAAAAGCAACAGTCAGACAACTGGGACATCGAATTGGGACATCGATAATCCCCAACTTGGTACAGTCTGGCACATTTCCCATTGCTTTCAAACAGGTCATTCGGGGTCACCCGATAACGCGCAGTGACGAAAGTTAATAGGCATTAGTGTAATCAACATGCGATGAGCAAACAAACTTGACAGTGAAAGCCAATGAGTTGGAAGCTTAGCAGCCAACCTAATGCGGTGTCGCACGGTCCAATGAAAATGATTACCAGCCGGTGCATGAAGCAATCCTTGACTGATTCCACTGAAAGCGAATAACTCCATTGTCAATGGTGAATAAAAAGGAATATGTTTGAAAATATGAAGCCCTGGATCCATAATGCATAAGCATTTGCTCCAAATCCTCACGTGCGGCTTTTGCTTGCGACGTACTGATGTTTCGCACTTTGTAAATGTTATTCATTCGTCCGCGCAATCCAAGGTATTACATATGACCTTGTTCCAACAGGAGAGTCCATGGCGCGCTGCGGCTTGCGGGGAGGAGATCCTGACATATCGTGGACCATCATCATCAGCATCGTAATACACGTTAGATAGCAGTGAAATGCACCTGATGCTCCCAGTGTTGTACCATGGACTCATGTTCTGAAAGCCTCCTCTTGACGACCGCTTGGTGGGAGTTGGGGTACACCCTTCTAGCTGAGATCTAGGATACACCCAGTCCCGCTTTGGCTGATGACCCAAGCCGTTCTGTCAGGTGTGGGCGCTTTGGAAGTATCCTCCTCCAACATCCAACTGTGAAGTACCCCAGTACAAATAATTTCATGCTGCATCGGTCCTCGTGCAGTGGTGGGGTAGAGAAAGGATCACCTTTTCCGCTGCATGCATCTGCGTGGATCAGCGAAAATATGCTGTTGCTGGCTCTCCCCCTCTTTCTTCTTTCCCTACACATACTCTCCTCATTTCACTTAACGCATACTTCCTCCAATGCAGGTCACCACACGACTGACTCCGGCGCAGTCGTATGCCTTCGCGCAAAGCGCTCAACACCGGGTGCTGGAACACACGCACACCGCTGGAACGGAACACAAGTGAGCGACCCATACGACTCACTGCACTGGTCGCGAAGGAATTCGCGCGCTACGCTGTTGACATTGCCACACTGAGTGAGACTAGGCTTTCTGATCAAGACAAGCTGCATGAAGCTGGTGCGGGCTCCATGTTCTGCTGAGTGGGAGACGCCACCACGGCACCACACGTACATGAGTTCGGATTCGCACTATCTCATCATCTAAATAGCCAGCTGGTGGCGGAGCCGACTGGTATCAACCCGCTACTGCTGATGCTTAGATTGCGCCTCAGAGGCTGTAAGTTTGCCACTTCATTAGCATGTGTGGTCCCACCATGCGTTATCTCGATGACACAAGGGAGCACTTTTACACACAGTTGTCCTCCGTGATGCGGTCTGTGCCGAGGAGCGACGGGCTATTTATACTGGGTGATTTCAACGCGCGCGTTAGGCTTGATGTCTAGTGTGGACAGCCGTAATCGATCCGTATAGTGTTGTTACAGCCAATTGGAATGGTAATAGGCTGCTCTTATTGTGCGCCACTCACGGCCTGACTATCAAGAACACCCGGTTTGCAATGGGTGCGAGTGACACAGCAACTTGGAAGCACCCATGGGTGTTCACGCTCACCCACAAGATTATATCATCGCACGCCAGCGTGACATTCGCGAAGTGCGCATGTCACTGGTACTGCGTGGAGCCGGGTGCGGAAATGATCACAAATTGGTGCACATAAAACTGTACATACATATTCGTAAATCTATGTACTTCTCACCGCCCATGATTCACCAGCGCAAATTTAATGTTCTTTCCCTAGGTACTGCTGAGAATAGGATGGAGTTCGGGAAGGCGATGGCTATGCGCTTTAGCGACGTCGAAACCATCGCCTCAATGTGCGGCCTGTGATGGCTGTTGCCAACAAGACCATCGGGATTGCAAACTATAAGCAGTCTGATTGGTTTGATGACAACAATGCGACTATCAGCGCATTGGTGTCGGAGAATAATGCAGCTTTCGCTGGGGATGTGGAGGACCCTGCCGAAGTAGAGAAGGCTGTTTTCGCAAACTAAGACGGCGATTTACTCGAGAGCTCCGTCGCATCAAGAATGCGTTGTGAACGGAGAAAAGGAAGCAGAGAAAACGCTACGATAAACGCTGCCAACATAAGGACTGCTTTGGCTCCTTGAAGGCGGTGCATGGTTCCACGTTGCAACCACCGAGAACGCTGCTCAATGCTACTTCCGGCGCCCCCAACACACGGACTGCAGGATTAATGCAGGTCTGGCGGACAAACTTTGACTGTCTCTGGAACAAGCGTTCAGAGGCTGACTGGCCTACGTTGCACGGGCTGCGACATCACGAGAAACAGATGTGTCTTGCGGACATACCGACATTGCGTGAGACGCAAACAGCACTTGCTCAGCCGCGAAACCGTAAGTGCCAAACCAGAGGTCTTTCTTCTCTTGTTCAAAGCTGTGGTCAGACCACATTTGGAATACTGTGTTTAGGCCTGGGCACCATACCTGCAGAAAGATATTACTTGTATTGAGAATGTTCAGAGACTAACCACTCGAATGATAGGTCAGCGTGGGTTATCGTATGAAGATCAGTTGGCTAGCTTAGGCTTGTTTTACACGAGAGGACGCAGATTGTGAGGTGACTTAATGGAGACGTTCAAAATCCTGAAGGATCTCAATGGTCTCAGGCCCACCGATCTGTTTGAACCAGCGACATCCGATAACTTGCGGGGCCATTGCATAAAAGTTAAGCAGCATTGATCTAGACTAAAGTTAAGAGCCAGGATTTTCGCAAACCGGGTTGTACCTAGTTGGAATAAATTTCCTTCTGCTCTACTGGCATGCGGGAAGGAACTTATCTGGCACGCCCTTCATTGCTAGGCATTGTCACAATCTGGTCAGTTAACAGAGTCGCAGGCGGCTTTCAATTCTAGGAAAACTACCATGGTTGGTCGTGTGTGTCTGCTTTAACACTTGGCGTAGAGGAAATATGCGGTCGATGCAACCGCGACCTGGATGGAATCCAGTCTGGCTTCCAGTGCTTCGGTTCTTACGTGAACCCATGGGTCCTCGGAGAGTGATACCCGTGAGCTTTTAGGTAACGGAAACAAGGCTAATGCCCCGATGATTTTCGCACAAAGTACGCTGACCCTTCTTGAAAATGGACACGACAGTTGATAGTCGTCTGTCTGAAGGCAACTCGTTGGTGTTCCAAATGATGTTATATAGATAACCGAGTCCAGTCAGTAAAGTCACCTCCATCTTTCAGCAAAGATGAGGGAAGCTCATCGGGTTCCGGAGCCTAGTTTCGTTTTTAAACGGAATGCTGATGTCGAATCTCCTCCAAACTGGGACATGTTACATGTACTTCCTACGTTGGCTCTGGTGATTCGGCAAGCGGCAGTGTCGCAACAGACTTTCTGAACTGCTCCTCAAAATGTTCCGTCCAACGGGCTAGTCGACGACACCAAGAATGGATCAGCAGTCCATCTTTCTCAGCTATTGTCTCGCTAACTGATGGCATTCTCAAACCTGTGTACCGAATGAGCTGTAATAGCACCCACGTTTTCCGACTGGCACTGGAATTCTCCATCTCACAGGCTCTTGTCATCCTCAAGCGTTCCCGGCCAACTCGAAGATTCCTTTGTCATAATTCGTTTCAGGGAGTTAAGGATACACTGAAGCTCAGTGCCAATGGGAACCTGATTTTGTGCTTTGATCAAGCTGATCGATGCCTCAGAGATCCATTCACAGTCATGACGTCTCAAATTGGGTGCACACCATGCTACAAAGACATTATTCATGGCACATTTGAGGCGGTCCAAGTCAGCGTTCGGCTCACCAACATCATTCATCACTGACACTTGGTGGGCCAATTCGTTGTGATATTGCTGAACGGCAGAATGCGAGTTCAAATTACAAGTAAGAGGGCAGAGTGAGAGCCGAACGTGCGCACACTAGAGCATGGTCGGAAGCTAGCCACTTACTTCAAATTGACCGACAGTCTTGGACTGATGTGCGCCATCTGCATTTGAAACCACATCCCGCTTCTGCTAGGTTGGGAGTGTGGAGTCGACTGACCAGCAGATACACAGTGAGCTTCCTATCTGCGTATCGAAGGCAGCGTCGGAATTCGGGAAGCCTGAGTACCGAGTGTGATACAATCCCCAGATTCCCGTCGGTACGAAGTTGACGTTCTACAAATCCATGGTGCTGTCCGTTCTTCTATACAGAAGCGAAACGTGGACGATGTACCGGCGGGATGTGCGATATCTTGAGCGGCTTCATTAACAATGTTTGCGACGGATTCCGCGCATTGGTTGGCGCCACAGAGCTACAGATACGGAAGTGTTGCGTCGAAGTGGAATGTATGCAGTGGACTGTCTATTACCCACTACCTCGTACATACTGGCTCCAGGAAACAGTTGGTCGTTGCTGGAGGGGAAGGGGTGACTGGTACTTGTGGCGGAACTATGCTCGAAGAGTGGTTCCATGCACTCAGTGTGGAGCGGACCACGGTCCAACCACCGCCTTGTGTGTGCTTGATGCCCAAATACAGCGTGCTTGTGTTTGACTGTGAAGGAGTGTGGGCCGGCTCCGTTGATGAAACGTGGCTCCCATCCACATGCCTCCCGGTCTTATTCCTTCGGGTTTACACTGGATATGAGGTGTGTGGTTGGAGCTGTGTGTGGTGCAGCGCAAACCACCCATGGTCCCTCTGTACGCGTCCTGTGGCTGGCCACAGTGACAGGCAAATCCGAAACCGGATACCGCCGACTATGTATGTATGTGTGCCCATGCTGAGGCTGATGCTGCATTCTTGATGCTTCTTCATCGCAGTTGGGCTAAACCAACTTACACTTAAACTAGGTCTTTTTAAACTGAATAAATTTCATCCCACTTTAATTGGTTTGTTCTGCCTACTTGAATAATCTTCTATTAACTTGCACACGTTGCTTGCGTTAACTGCGCTTATTTTCGTTAACTTTATTGCGTTTGCAGCATTTTTCGAGCAACTTGTGGATATTTTATACCTGTCGCTTCTTCATTGATATCCAACTTAATTCATATGCTAATTTAGCGAAGAGTTATGTCGGCATAGCCGTATTCTTTAACAGATATATTTAATTTGATAATATTGTTTCAAGTGATAGGCTGTATTCTGACATCCCCGAGGTGGCTGCGCTTGGTGTGCATGTCGACAAGATGTGTACCAGTATATTACCAACTACCTCGTGCATACTGGCTCCAGGAGATAGTTGGTCGTTGCTGGAGGGGAAGGGGTGCATGGTACTTGTGGCGGAGCTATGCTCGAAGAGTGGTTCCATGCACTCAGTGTGGAGCGGACCACGGTCCAAACACCGCCTTGTGTGTGCTTGATGCCCAAATACAGCGTGCTTGTGTTTGACTGTGAAGGAGTGTGGGCCGGCTCCGTTGATGAAACGTGGCTCCCATCCACATGCCTCCCGGTCTTATTCCTTCGGGTTTACACTGGATATGGGGTGTGTGGATGAAGATGTGGGTGGTGCAAGGCAAGCCACACATGGTCCCTCTGTAGGCGCAGGCGCCCTGTGGCTTGCCACAGTGACAGGCAAATCCAAACCGGAGACCACCAACCATATATAAATATATATATATATATATATATATATATATAGGCGGGAGAAAATATGGTGCACGGAGGTTGGTGGTGGCTAGATCCTAACAGATGATCTACCCACTGCTGCTGCTGTTGCCCATTGGCTCATGTCCTGGGCGCCTCCTCCTCGCGACCGCTGGGTGGGAGTTCGGTTTCGCCCTTCTCCCTGCTAAGATCCAGGACACCAATCCGCATGAGTCAGTGAAATGACCATGTGCTAGACCCGCTGTTTTTCGGGTGTTCATTTAATTGAAGGCTTTCGTTGAGGACCCGAGTCGTTCTCCTGTCAGGAGTGGGCGCCCTGGCAGTATCCTAGTCCATCCTCTTCGGAGGTTAGGAAGTGGTCTATGGCCCTCTTCCCGCAAAACCCAGCCATGGGAGAAAACAGGTCTACGGGTTATAAGCTCACAGCTCGATTGGCGTAGAGCACGAGCGCCACGCATTGTCTCTGACGGTGGGAGGACACCTTCAGGTGTTCAACGGTTTGATACTGCCCGTTTCAAGCCAGGCAGCCTCTGACCAAATAGGTGCAAACCCGCCAAAACCCACTTGCGTCTGGCCTAGGTCGCAGGTGCGTATCCTACTACGGTTGCAAAACAGGTTCCAGGTCTCCAAAGGCTGCGTTTTACGGACCTCAAGCAGATCCCAATCTGTCACTGAAATCACATTCCTGAGCTGGATCTGCTCCTCGCTGCCTTGTGAGTAAGGCTATTGAGCCAAAGGATCCGGGTGGAGTCCCTCAAGCAAACTTCCGAAACACAACGACCATCTCGCGTGCGATTGCCCACCAATGCAATCGTATGCCTGCGCGCAAAGCACTCAGCATCGGGTGCTGGAACGTGCGCACAGTACTGGACCGGAACCCGAGCGAGCGCCCCGAGCGACGCACTGCACTAGTCGCGATGGAACTGGCGCGCTACCACATCGATATTGCGGCGCTCAGTGAAACCCGGCTCACTGAGCAAGGTAAGTTGCATGAAGCAGGTGCTGGCTACACATTCTACTTGGTGGGCAACGCCGCCACAGCACCACGTGATCATGGGGTCGGATTTGCAATATCCGATCGTCTCCATGGCCAGCTGGTAGGCGAACCAACTGGCATCAGCGCGCGACTGATGTCTAATCGCCTACGACTCGGAAGAGGTAAGTTTGCTACTTTTATAAGCACGTACGGTCCGACCATGTGTTATCCTGATGGCACGCGTGATCAATTCTACACTGAGCTATCCTCCGTGATACGGTCTGTGCCGAGGAGCGATGGACTATTTCTTCTGGGTGATTTCAGCGCGCGCGTTGGGCGTGATGCATCAGCGTGGACAGATGTTATCGGTGCGCATGGCACTGGCTCAGCGAATGCGAACGGTGACAGGCTGCACTCACTGTGTGCCACTCACGGCCTGACGATCACGAACACTCGGTTTGCACTGAGTGCGAGTGATATAGCAACTTGGACGCGCCCACGGAGTGGTCACGCTCATCTGCTCGACTATGTCATCGTACGTCAGCGTGATATGCTTGAAGTGTGCATGACACGTGTTCTGCGTGGAGCTGAGTGTGGCACTGATCACAAGATGGTGCGGAACAAACTGTACATATATTTTCGTAAATCTATGTGTTGCACTCCCGCCGTGAATCGGCGTAAATTTAACATTCTCTCCCTCGGTACTGGGGCGAAACGTACTGAGCTGGAGAAGGCGATGGCTGCACGCCTGTGTGGTGATGTGGACTGCATAGCCACAGTGGGCGACCTGTGGCACCACATTCGCGACCAGGTGACAACTGCTGCCGAGGAGACCATCGGGCGCGCAAACTGTAAGCGGCCTGATTGGTTTGATGACAACAATGCGACGATTGGCGCATTGGTGTCGGAGAAGAATGCAGCATTTGCTGCACATGTTGCAGACCCCAGGGACTTGGGAAAGAGTAGTCAGTTTCGCAAACTTCGACGGCGACTGACCCGAGAGCTCCGTCGCATTAAAAATGCATGGTGGACGGAGAAGGCGAAGCAGATGGAATGCTACGCCGAACGCCGCCAACACAAGGAATTCTTTGACTCCTTGAAGGCGGTGTATGGACCGAGATTGCAGCCGCTGAGAACGCTAATCGATGGTATTTCAGGCGCTACCTGCACACAGACTGCAGACATAATGCAGATCTGGCGAAAACACTTTGACTGTCTCTTGAACAACCGTTCAGAGATCGACTGGCCCACATTGAACGGCCACAAGCAGCACGATGTGAAGGCGAATCTGGCGGACACGCCGACATGGGATGAGACGCAGAGAGCACTTGCTCAGCTTCGAAACGGCAAGTGTTCGGGAGCCGACGAGATCCCGCCTGAAGTATTGAAACACGGCGAACCCGCGTTATTGACTGCGCTGCACCACCTGGTGCAACGTGTATGGGTTGAGGAGGAGGTGCCTCCTGAGCTGAAGGATGCCCTTGTGCTACCACTGTACAAGGGCAAAGGTAGCAAGCAATATTACACGAATTATCGTGGCATCAACTTTCTGAGCTGTGTGGGGAAGGTGATTGCCCGAATCCTGCTCAACCGCCTCGTCAGTCAGGTTGTGGAACCTAACGTGGCGGAAGAGCAATGCGGATTCCGTTCGGGTCGCAGCACTATAGATATGGTGTTTGCGGCTCGTCAGTTGCAAGAAAAGTGCAGAGAACGACACCAGCCATAGTTGATTTCACCAAGGCATTTGATACGGTGAATCGCGAGGCATTGTGGTTGGTGTTGGGTAAGTTTGGTTGTTCGCGTAAGTTTGTAAGTTTAATTGAATGTCTGCACAGTGGTATGCGAGCGAGGGTGCAGCTGAGTGGAGAGACCTCGGATGACTTTGCAGTTGTCTCTGGTGTGAAGCAAGGCTGTGTCTCAGCTCCTGCCCTGTTTAATATATATCTTCATGCAATGATGTCTTGTGCTTTTGATGCCGCTTGTGCTTACGGTGTTCGTGTGGAGCACCGTATTGATGGTGGACTGCTGAACATCCGTCGTTTCGGTGTAAGAACCTAGTCTGTGAGACGACTATCCGTATGTTGCTGTTTGCTAACGACTGTGCGTTGTTTTCACACAGCGCGGATGAGTTGCAGCACATGACTAGTGCTCTGGCTTCGACAGCGGCCAAATTCGGGCTCACCATCAACACAAGCAAAACTGTCTGTCTCTTTCAGCCTTCACCGGAGGTGCAATCTTCAATATTGCCGCGAATCAGTATTGGTGCTGAAGTATTGGAAACCACCTCCCGCTTCTGCCATCTTGGGAGGGTGATGTCGACTGATCACCAAATACACAATGAGCTGCGTATCCGCGTGTCGAAGGCAGCGACGGCATTCGTGAAGCTAGAGTACCGAGTGTGGAACAACCATCAGCTTACCGTTTTCACGAAGCTGATGGTGTACAAATCCATGGTGCTGTCCGTTCTTCTATACGGCAGCGAAACATGGACGATGTACCGGCGGGATGTGCGATATCTCGAGCGGTTCCATCAGCAGTGTCTGCGACGAATTTGGCGCATTGGCTGAGTCGACAGAGTTGCAGACACGGAAGTGTTGCGACAAAGTGGAATGTATGCAGTGGACTGCATACTTTTACTGAGACACTTGAGGTGGCTCGGTCATGTGAGCCGTATGCATTCGACGCGGATACCGAAACAACTCTTATATGGTCAGCTGAGTAATGGGAAGCGGCATGTGGGGAAACCAAAGTTACCTTACCAGGACATGATCAAAGTGAGCCTCTCACGTTCTAATCTTGATTGCAGGTCATGGGAATCGAAGGCGGTTGATCGACGTGCATGGCGCGATCTGATCACGAAGGCAGTTGCTGAGTTGCAGGAGAAGGCCCTCATGCATGCAGAGAAGAAGCGGCAAGTGCGGAAGCGACAAGCGCCGATGGTTTGTTCTCCATCGACATCAAGCGCATGGTGCTGTAACACATGCGGTTGCGAGTGCCTGAGTCAGGCAGGTCTAGTGAGCCATGAGCGAGGCCTCTCGGTACTACTACCGAAGCGACGACGGGTTCTGCAGAGAACGCAGGCAGAACCGGCGCAGTGTTTGTAGGTACGCTGCATTCGATTCACTAACAGCGTGCTTGCATGCTAAGTCTCTTTATTTCAGGTGGTGAGTTTTCAATTTTGCCTAAATGCATATCTTTCTCATATAAATGTCTACCTGTACTCTATTCCATTAATTTGCGTACCTCGCTTAAGCCGATTGTATTCGGTTTCCATAACATTTTTGTGTTTGTGGCATTCCCCAAAGTATACTTTCTGACCTCGTGAACTCATGTAGGATACGTTTGTAAACAACTTATTTCATATGCTCAATAATATATATATATATATATATATATATATATATATATATATATATATATATGGTTGGCGACATCCGGTTTCGGATTTGCCTGTCACTGTGGCCAGACACAGGACGCCTGCGCCTACAGAGGGACCATGGGTGGTTTGCGCTGCACCACCCACAGCTCCAACCACACACCCCATATCCAGTGTAAACGCGAAAGAATAAGACCGCGAGGCATGCGGATGGGAGCCACGTTTCATCAACGGAGCCGGCCCACACTCCTTCACAGGCAAACACAAGCACGCTGTATTTGGGGAATCAACCGCACACAAGGCGGTGGCTGGACCGTAGTCCGCTCTACTCTGAGTGCATGGAACCACTCTTTGAATCTAGCACGGCCACAAGGACCGTGCACCCCGTCCCCTCCAGCAACGATCAGCTGTCCCCTGGAGCCAACATAGACTAGCTGGTGGGTAATAGACAAGTAGGCACCTTGTCAACATGTACATCAAGCGCAGCCACGCAGTGGATGTCAAACAACAGCCAATCACATGCACTGAAATATCGAGTAAAATAGATGGAGTACACCGTAGGGATTTGCCGCTAAATTAGCATATGAAATAAATACATCAAAGTAGCTGTGATGGCTTTATGATGGCAGAGAAGGGGATCAAGACAACCATGTAAGAGGGAGAACAAATAAGTGAAGTAAACTATCTTTAGCTTAAACGAAATGTGAAAGTTAATAGATTTATCAGGTACACAATAACATGAGGTAAAAAATAACACTAAGACGAGGTAGCAAACCAACTACCTGAACTAAAGAAACAACAGGCAAAGACGCGGTTAGTAAACCGAATGCAGCGCACCTACCAACGTTGCGCCGGTTCGGCTTACGTTCTCTGCAGAACTCGTCGTCGTTTCGAGGCTGGTCCTGAGCGACCTCGTTCGCGGCTGACTAGACCTGCCTGACACAGGCACTCGCGACCGCATTTGCTACAGTATCATGCGCTCGACGTCGATGGAGTACAGCACATCAACGCCTGTCGCTTCCGCAATTGTCGCTTCTTTTCTGTATACACGAGGGCTTTCTCTGGCACCTCGGAAACTACCTTCGTGATTAGATCGTGCCATGTATGCCGATCAACCGCCTTCGATTCCCCATAACCTGCAATCAAGATTAGGACGTAATAGGCTCAGTTTGGTCATGTACTGGTAAGTTAAGTTCGGTTTTCCAACGTGCCGTTTGCCTGCACTCAGTTGGCCATAAAGCAGCTGTTTCGATCTCCGGGTCGAATCCATGCGGCGAATATGCCCGAGCCACCTCTGGTGCCTTAGCAGAATTATGCAGTCTAATGCATACACGACACTGCGTCGGAGCACCTCCGTGTCTACAACTCGGTCGCTCCAGCCGATGTGTATAATATGGCGCAGACACTGCTGATGGAAGCGCTCTAGATATTGGACATCCTTCTGATAAAGTGTCTAGGTTTCGCTGCCGTATTGAGGAAGGGACAGCACCATAGACTTAAATACCAGCTGCTTCGTCCCAACGGTGAGCTGGTGGTTGTTCCACACACGGCATTCCAGCTTGTCAAAAGCAGCAGCTGCCTTCGATACTCAACTGCGCGGCTCCCAAGTCATCTGCTGGTCAGTTGTTATTACGCTACCAAGGTAGCAAAATCCCGAAGTGGTTTCCAACACTTCGTCGGCAATCTGGATTTGGGGCAGGCCCACGGACTCAGTTTCAGGTGGAGGCTGGAAAAGACAAACAGTCTTGCTTGTGTTGATGGTGAGCACGAACTTGGCAGCTGTCGAAGCCAGAACACTAGTCATGTGTTGCAGCTCATCCGCGCCATGCGCAAAACTACGCACAGTAGTCAGTAAAAAGCAACATACGGATAGTTGTCTCACAGACTAGGTTCTCACACCGAAACGACGGATGTTCAGCAGCCCACCATCAATACGGTGCTCCACACGAACACCGTAAGCACAAGCCGATTCAAAAGCACAATACATCATGGCATGAAGATATATATTAAGCAGGTCAGGTACTAAGACACAGCCTTGCTTCACACCAGAGACAACTGCAAAGTCATCCGAGGTCTGTCCACTCAGCTGCACCCTCGCTCGCATACCACTGTGCAGACATTCAATTAAACTTACAAACTTACGCAGACAACGAAACTTACCCAACACCGGCCACAGTGCCACGTGGTTCACCGTATCAAATGCTTTGGTGAAATCAACAAACAGCGAGTACAAAGGTTGGCGGCATTCTCTACACTTTTGCTGCAACTGACGAGCCGCAAACACCATATCTATAGTGCTACAACCCGAACGGAATCTACACTGCTCTTCCGCCACGTTAGGCTCCACAACCTGACTGACGAGGCCGTTGAGCAAGATTCAGGCAATCAACTTGCCCACACAACTCAGCAAGTTGATGCCACGATAATTCGTGCAACATTGCTTGCTCCCTTTGCTCTTGTACAGTGGTAGCACAAGCGCATCCTTCAGCTCAGTAGGCACCTCCTCAGTCTACACGCGTTGCACCAAGTGTTGAGGCGCAGTCGCCAACGCGGTTCCGCTGTTTCAATACCTCAGGCGGGATCCTGTCGGTCTGGGCACATTTGCCATTTCGCTGGTAAGCAAGTGCCCTCTGCGTCTCATCCAATGTCAGCGTGTCCGCCAGAATCACCTCATGCTGCTTGAGGCCTTTAAAAGTAGTCCAGTCAATCTCTGAACGGTAGTTCAAAAGACAGTAAAATTGTTTCCGCCAGATCTGCATTATGTCTGCATCTTTGTGCAGGTAGCATCTGAGCTACCATCGATTAGCGTTCTCAGCGGCTCCAACCTCGGTCCATATAAAGCCTTCAAGAAATCAAAGAATTCCTAGTGTAGGCGATCTTCGGCGTAGCATTTCATTTGTTTCGCCTTCTCTGTCTACCATTCATTTTTAATGCGACGAGATCTCGGGTCAGTCGCCGTCGAAGTTTGCGAAACTGACTCTTCTTCCCCAAATCACTGGGGACCGTCACATGTGCAGCAAATGTTGCATGCCTCTCCGACGTTAATGCGCCAATCGTCCCATTATTCTCAAGAAATCAAGCAGGCCGCTTACAGTTTGTGCCGCCGATGGTCTCTTCTGCATCAGCTGTCACCTGGTCGCAAATGTGATGCCACAGGGCGCCCACTGTGGCTATGCATTCCACAGCACACAGGCGTGCAGCCATCGCCTTCTCCAGCTCAATACTTTTCGACACAGTATCAAGGCAGATGATGTTAAATTTACGCCGATTCACAGTGTGAGTGCAAAACTTAGATTTGCAAAAATATGTGTACAGTGTGGTCCGCACCAAGTTGTGAGCAGTCATCATCATCACCAACAGCAGTACATCAGTCATTTGAACTGATGCTTCACAGTTTTACAACGATGATGATCTATGGAATAAAGAATAATAAAAGGTAGAGAAGGGGGACTTACTGGAAAACCTTAATGCCATAAGCAAAGATTCAGGGTCAAGGCGCCTACAGCTTGTGTTAACAACATGCCGTCACCAACAGCTCGCCATCGTACAAAGATAAGATGGTATAGGCTAGACAGCTTTCTTGCGGCTTTCCCTGCCCCGCGTCATAATCAGCCATCACCCCGCAGATAACACAGCATCAAAGACACTTTACACAGGCAATCCAATTAGGAGACGGCAGCAGACGCACCACTGGTGTCGGTTGCCAGCTATGTCCTGTAAAGTCTCGAGCCAAGCACAAGGCGAGACTAGTAGACTCCAGTCCGGAGGGCGAGACGTCAGTGACTTCATTTCCCGCTGCCAACTCAACTTCTGCCCACCTCGAGCCTTGCGCCACCAAACATCTGGTAGACTAAACAGTGAGCAGTACCACACTCAGCTACACGTAGTATACGTGTCATGCACACTTCAAGCATATCACGCTGACGTACGACGACATAGTTGAGCAAGTGAGTATGACCATTCTGTGGGTGCATCCAAGTTGCTATATCACTTGCACTCAGCGCAAACCGAGTGTTCGTGATCGTCAGACCGTGAGTGGCACACAGTGAGAGCAGCCTGTCACCGTTCGCACCCGCTGATCCGATGGCATCTGTTTACACCGATGTATCGCCTAACGCGCGCGTTGAAATCACCCAGCAAAAATAGTCGGTCGCTCCTCAGCACAGACCGTATCACGGAGGATAACTGAGTGTATAATTGATCACGCGTGTCATCAGGATAACACATGGTGGGACCGTACGTGCTTATAAAAGTGGCAAACTTACCTCTTCCGAGTCGTAGACGAACAGTCATCAGTTGCGAGCTGTTGCCTACTGGTTCACCCACCAGATGGCTATGGAGGTGATCGGATATTGCAAATCCGACCCCATGATCACATGGTGCTGTGGTGGCGTTGCCCACCCAGTAGAATGTGTAACCAGCACCTGCTTCATGCAACTTACCTTTCTCAGCGAGCCGAGTTTCACTGAGAGTACCAATCTCGATGTTGTAGCGCGCCAGTTCCATCGCGACCAGTGCAGTGTGTCGCTCGGGGCGCTCACTGCAGTTCCGGTCCAGCAATGTCCGCACTTTCCAGCACCCGATGCTGAGTGCATTGCGCGCAGACATACGATTGCATTGGCGAGCAATAGCACGCGAGGTGGTCGTTGTGCTTCGGAGGTTTGCTTGAGGGACTCCGCCCAGAGCCTTTGGCTCAATAGCCTTACCCACAAGGCAGTGGGTGATTTGGAGGTTTGCTTGAGGGACTCCGCCCAGAGCCTTTGTCTCAATAGCCTGACCGTGGAAAACAGATCCAGATCGGGGAGGTGATTTCAGAGACAATATGGGATCTGCTTGAGGTCCGTATCACGCAGCCTTTGAAGACCTGGAACGATTTATATATGTTTTGCGAACGTAGTAGGAGACGCACCTGCGACCTCAACAAGACGCAGGAGGGTTCTGGCGGGTTTACACCTATTTGATCGGAGGCTGTCTGGTTTGAGGCGGGCAGCAACGAACCATTGAGCACCCGCAGGTGCCCTCCCACCGTCAGAGACAATATGGTTGGAGGCATCCGGTTTCGGATTTGCCTGTCACTGTGGCCAGCTACCAGAGAGACTATGGTTGGCTTGCGCTGCACCACCCACAGAGACTATATATATATATATATATATATATATATATATATATATATATATATATATATATATATATATATATATATTATATATATATATATATATATATATATATATATATAATATATATATATATATATATATATATATGAAGTACAGAAGTTGTAGGTTTGTGTAGCATCTGCGACGCATAAAAGAAACACAATAGTAGCGAAAAGAAGAACAGTGATATCTTAATTCGGATATTTATTTCAAGAACAGCATCTGAGTGACTACAGTCAGATGACATGCAAATCATAAGAGGAAACGTATAACGCATGGAGCGTAGGTGGCAAAATGTGTGTGTGGTGTGAATGTGTTTTTCTAGTAGCCGTTAGTACTTTGTGCATTTACTAGTGTAACTGACACAACTTTGCTGCAGTAAGTTGGTTGTCAATTACCAACCTCCGTCGAATTCTCATCATACGTCTCTGGTGTCATATTTGTTCAGAACATAAGCGCTTACTAGTATCGTTTATGGATCTTTTGTGAACACCATTCTAATGCATGAATGAGTCGTTAGAAACACCAACAACAAATCGAATTGTTTTACCAAAAGCATGATGTGTTGATACGAGAAACATTTATGCGACTGGAGCGGAAATTATATATCGTGCTGATGTCAGACTACCGTTTGTGATGCAATTTAGTCATGCACGCAAATAGGTTATCTTTAGCTTTAGTTTGCTACATTTATAACGCACTGCCGGACCTAGTACAGATAGCCGGCGAGTGAGCTAATACGATGGTAATGGCGCATTAAGAGGAATTTAGGTAATCGTATCCAGTGTACTCCTATCGTTAGCCAAGGTGCTATTGAACACACTACAAAAGAGGCTGCTTCTGTTAGTAAAGGACAAGAAGTCATCGAATAAATCAAAAAGCATTAGCTAATGGTCAATGTTTTAGGGTCGTATAGACGTGTTGGACTTCAAATGTGTTGCTTATCCATCCAACTCAGTCAGATGCTGGCTTACAGTTACAAACACATGCTGTCTCCTATGAACTCGTTTGCTGTAGCTGTTAAGTAAGAGTGACCTGTGACTTGTCACGTCGTCAATGCGGTTGTGTCTAATCATTTTCTCTTAAGCAAACGGAGCAATCAAAAAGAATGGACGATTTCAAGTACAAAGTTGCTGCACCGGGCAAAAGTACGCTGAGCAAGTAAACAGTTGTTTATATCCGAAAGTATAGGCAACACACCGGATAGACCGATTACGGAACGCAAGATGCTGCATTCTTGATAAAACTGTTGTAAAAAGTGTGCATCGTGGTGCGTATTTTCATCAAAAAGCAACGGTTCTTAATAAGCGTTACGAACGTTGTACTGATACGTTTATCAGCTTGCATGTCCAAGTAAATCGTTAGCCAACTAAACAATTCACCATCGACATGGACAAGATTTTCAGGTTGATTCCATTTATTCATTGATCTAAGTTTTGCGCAGAAGCTCCTACTTTCGTGATTGTTGGCGTCTGTTGCCTGTCACCCTACACATACCACATAGGCCCGATGAAGACACGGCTAACACGCAAGCGCATCTCGCTTTATGGTT
>OX104067.1:11464605-11516801 GCA_944474145.2 Dicrocoelium dendriticum | reverse complement strand
CCAGTAGAATGTGTGGCGAGCACCTGCTTCATGCAACTTACGTTTCTCAAGGAGCGGAGTTTCACTGAGCGCCGCAATATCGATGTGGTAGCGCGCCAGTTCCATCGCGATTAGTGCAGTGCAGCGCTCGGAGCGCTCACTGCAGTTCCGGTCCAGTAATGTCCGCACGTTCCAGCACCCGATGCTGAGTGCTTTGCGCACAGGCATACGATTGCATTGGTGGGCAATCGCACGCGAGATGGTCGTTGTGTTTCGGAGGTTTGCTTGAGGGACTCCACCCGAGCCTTTGGTTCAATAGCCTTACCCACAAGGCAGTGGGTGGTTTTGGGTTTTGGCGGGTTTGCACCTATTTGATCAGAGGCTGTCTGGCTTGAAACGGGCAGCAGCGAACCATTAAGCACCAACAGATACCATCCCACCGTCAGAGACAATATGGTTTATGGCATCAAGTTTCGGATTTGCCTGTCACTGTGGCCAGCCACAGGATGCCAGCGCCTAAAGAGGGACTATGGTTGGCTTGCGCTGCACCCCCCACAGAGACAATAAATATATAAATATAAATATAAATACGTATACATATATAAATATATATATATATAGGAAGTACAGAAGTTGTAGGTTTGTGTAGCATCTGCGACGCATAAAAGAAACACAACAGTAGCGAAAAGAGTAACAGTGATATCTTACTTCGGATATTTAGTTTAAAAACAGCCTCTGAGTGACTACAGTCAGATGATATGCAAATCATAAGAGGAAACATATAACGCATGCAGCGTAGGTGGCAAAATGTTTGTGTGGGAATGTGTTTTACTAGTAGCCGTTAGTACTTTGTGCATTTACTAGTGCAACTGACACAACTTTGCTGAAGTAATCTGGATGTCAATTACCAACCTCCGTCGAATTCTCACCATACGTTTCTGGTGTCATATGTGTTCAGAACATAAACGCTTACTAGTATCTTTTATGAACCTTTTGTGAACACCGTTCTACTACATGAATGAGTCATTAGAAACACCAACAACAAATCGATTTGTTTTACCAGAGGCATGCTGTGTTGACAGGAGAAACATTTATGCGACTGGAGTGGAAATTGTATATCGTGCTGATGTCAGACTGCTGTTTGTAATGCAATTTAGTTATGCACGCAAATAGGCTATCTTTAGCTTTAGTTTGCTACATTTATAGCGCAAGGCCGGACCTAATAAAGATAGCCGGCGAGTGAGCTAATACGATGGCAATGGCGCATTAAGAGGAATTTAGGTCACCGTACCCAGTGTACTCCTATCGTTGGCCAATGTGCTGTTGAACATGCTACAAAAGAGACTGCTTCTGTTAGTAAAGGACAAGAAGTCAACGAATAAATCAAAGAGCATTAGCTAATGGTCAATGTTTTAGGGTCGTATAGACGTGTTGGACTTCAAAAGTGTCGCTTATCTATCCAACTCAGTCAGATGCTGGCTTACAGTTACAAACTCATGCTGTCTCTTATGAACTCGTTTGCTGTAGCTGTTAACTAAAAGTGACCTGTGACTTGTCACGTCGTCAATGCGGTTGTGGCTAATCATTTTCTCTTAAGCAAACTGAGCAGTCAAAAACAATGGACGATTTCAAGTACAAAGTTTCTGCACCGGGCAAAAGTACGCTGAGCAAGTAAACGGTTGTTTATATCCGAAAGTATAAGCAACGTACCGGATAGACCGATTACGGAACGCAAGATGCTGCATTCTTGATAACACAGTTGTAAAAAGTGTGCAGCGTGGTGCGTATTTTCATCAGAAAGCAGCGGTTCTCAATAAGCGTTACGAAATTTGTACTGATTTGTTTGTCAGCTTACATGTTCAAGTAAATCGTTAGCCAATTAAACAATTCATCATCGACATGGACAAGATTTTCAGGTTGATTCCATTTATGCATTGACCTAAGTTTTGCGCAGAAGCCCCTACTTACGTCTGGCGTCTGTTGCCTGTCACCATACACATACCACATAGGCCCGATGAAGATACGGCTAACACGCAAGTGCAACTCGCTTTATGGTTGCTTGGCCTGTCCCCTAATGGGGATCGAACCCATGACCACTAGAAGCAGCTGCCAACTAACCAGCAGCTTAAGCCACTAAGCCATGGGAAACAACGACTGGGCTACATAATTTGTTGCATATGCTGTTTATCGATATGGATATTAAAAATAATGGTGACCCGCATAACATGAGGGGCCGAGACATATCCGCTGCAGCGACCGTTAGAGCGCCCTGAGTTACCGTTTTTTTAATTTTCCTGGGTGTCCCAATGACGCACGTTTAAAAAGGATTTTGGTCAGACGTAAAATTTTTCAATGCAACCTCAATATATACCGTGAACGCCAAAGCTTGTCACCAGTGGCGTGATACTGTAGTGTACCTTGTACATTTTAACACACAACCTTCCGGTCAGCCGACATCACCAGCTGTATCAGCTATGCTTTCAAACATCGCATACACTTCATCATCAGCCAACCTCCTTTTTGAATCGCCGGCTGACTCTAGACCACCTCGTGTACAACATCTGGGAGCCCCAAAATACAATCATGGGAATACACGTTTTCAATCCCTTTTGGCATCCAAGAATGACGGGTTATTAATCCAGGAACTCCGCAACCTAAAAGCGTTACCACAATACGTGTTGACCAAAATACTATAAGTGGAGACGATAAGTGGTGACCCCGAGAATAAATGGTGAACCCGACGTGAGTTCCATTATTTTGACTCAGCAAACATCATCCGGTGAGTCGTATCCAATTTCGTCATACTTCCACCATTTCATGTATGCTGATATGACTGACCAGCAACCAGGGGAAATTAACACTGCATCTACTAGTTGTTTAACAACATTTTGGATACAGTATCCCCAGCTATGGTTTATGCATGCCGAGTCATTTTTTGAAATCAATCGCATACATAAGGATGCCTTAAAGGTTCGTCACGTTATTTCCCGACTCCAACCAGAAATGTTGCTCCTAGCACAGGATATCCTAAAAACGAGCATTACATACCAACAGTTAAGGGACTTGTTAATTCGTGAGCTCAGCCTTAGTGAGCGTAAAAGAGTGCAGCGTCTACTTAATGAAGAGCAGTTAGGCGATCGCACTCCTACGCAACTATTACGAGCCATGCAAGCTTTGGTAGGTGAAAACCACCCAGAGAGTTCCATTTTTAAGCAGCTATTTATGCAACGGCTCCCTATACATGTACAACAGATACTGGCTAACGCCCACCAGGATACCGAACTAAAAGATTTAGCCCTTATGGCTGATAAGATAATGGAGATACAAACGCCAACGATCTCAAACTTATCACCTCGTACATCTGACGACGAACTCGTTAAAGCCGTACGCTCCTTGCAACAACAACTGGCTACCATTACTATCACCAGACGAAGGAGCAACTCTCGATCTAATCAACGGCGTACTCGGAGTGTTAGTCGTCTCCGTGGCATATGCTGGTACCACCGTAGGTTCCGCAACAAGGCGAAAAAGTGCGTGAAACCGTGTCGGTTTTCCGATTCGGGAAACGACCACGCCAGCACGTAATGGCGACGACGCAAGCTGGCATATGCGAGCCAGGTCGCCTATTCTACTTGCGGGACGTAACATCCGGCATGCGATTCCTCGTAGACACGGGTGCCCAAGTCAGTGTAGTTCCCCCACGTCCAGAAGACCTGAAACACTGCTCGGTATACAGCCTCCAAGCAGTAAATGGCACACAAATCCGATCCTATGGAGAACGTTCTATCACTCTAAATCTCGGTCTCCGTAGATCCTTTCCTTGGATTTTCATCATAGCTAAAGTGCCTACTGCAATACTAGGCCTCGACTTCTTTCAGCACTATGGCATTATCGTAGATCCTAAGCGCTGTCAGATCATAGATGGCCTAACTCAACTATCACAGGCTGGTTTTAAAAGTTCCGTAATGTCTATGAGTCCGCAGCTTGTCCCGCTTCAAGCTTCTTCGATGTATTTGGATCTGTTGCGCGAATTTGCCAGCATAACGAAGCCCGGATATCATCCTGGTGATAGTAAACATGAGATCGTTCACAGGATAACGACAGCAGGCAGTCCAGTATTTCATCGTCCTCGGCGACTAGCGCCAGATAAACTTTCCGTAGCGAAGGCCGAGTTCGATCATATGTTACAATTGGGCATAATACGTCCATCCAGCAGTATGTGGGCATCGCCCCTACATATGGTCCCGAAGAATAAACCCGGAGACTGGAGACCATGTGGGGATTATAGGGGACTGAACGCCATCACCGTCCCAGACAGATACCCCATTCCGCATCTCCAGGATTTCTCATCCTCGCTGTACGGAAAGAAAGTGTTCAGCAAGATAGATTTAGTACGGGCATACCACCAAATTCCCGTTCATCCTCAAGATGTACCTAAGACTGCCGTCACTACTCCCTTTGGCTTATTTGAGTTCTTGCGAATGCCATTTGGTCTTCGTAATGCAGCTCAGACGTTTCAGCGTTTTATGGATCAGGTCATTCGCGAGCTGGACTTCGTTTTCGTCTACATCGACGATGTCTTAGTTGCAAGTCGAAATCATGACGAACATTTGCGTCATCTGCGACAGCTTTTTGAACGATTTGCGCATTATGGGGTAGTTATCAACGCCGCCAAGAGTCAGTTAGGAGTTGATATGGTAGACTTTCTTGGTCACCGTGTTTCCTCCGCTGGAATTGCACCCCTACCGGACAGAGTGACAGCCATCACTGAGTATCCCATACCTGATTCCATCAAAAGTTACGCCGGTTCGTTGGCATGGTTAACTTCTACCGAAGATTCATTCCGCACTGTTCAGAGTTAGCCCAGCCACTTACCGAACTACTCAAATTAGATGCTAAAACATTCAGCTTTACGGAATCAGCTAAACACGCATTCAGCGAGCTAAAACACCAGCTAGCAACTGCCACTCTTCTTGTGCATCTGGATCCTAAGGCCCCGTTACAGTTAACGGTGGATGCCTCAGATGCAGCTGTAGGTGGTGTGCTTCAACAAAGACAGAGAGGTGAATTGTATCCAATTGCCTTTTTCTCTAAGAAATTGCAGCCTGCCGAACGACGTTATAGCACGTTCAGCAGAGAACTCCTAGCTATTTACCTCAATGTGCGTCATTTCCGACATTATTTGGAAGGACGTACGTTCACGATATTCACCGATCATAAGCCGTTAACGTATGTACTGCGTTCTGCTTCTGATCGTCTTTCCCCACGAGAAACTAGACAATTAGATTACATTTCCCAATTTACCTCTGACATACGGCATTTGTCCGGCGCGAATAACGCCGTAGCAGATGCCTTATCAAGGGCGGAAATCAACGCTCTATTCGAACATTCCTCCATTGACTTCCAAGAACTAGCCACAGCGCAGCATCAGGATAATCAGTTTCTTCAACAACTGCAAGAAACCAATCTTCAAGTGAAAGCCATTCCGCTGCCTGGTAGTTCGGATGTTCTGATGTGCGATCTTTCGACAGGAAAACCACGACCTGTCGTACCACCAAACTATCGACGAATCATCTTCGATTCAATCCACGGTCTATCACATCCAGGCATCCGTGCAACTCGCAAGCTTATTTCTGATCGCTTTGTTTGGCCAGCACTAAACAAAGACGTGCAGATCATGGTGAGAAATTGCCTCCCATGTCAACGTTCAAAAGTGCAACGGCATACTCAGGCACCACTTGGCAACTTCACCGTTCCCGATGCTCGTTTCAGTCATGTGCACATAGACACCGTTGGTCCACTGCCGCCGTCGAGTGGATACAAGTACCTACTGACTTGCATCGATCGCTTCACTCGTTGGCCCGTGGCAGTACCCATCGCAGACATTTCTGCAGAGACGGTAGCACATAACTTTGTGGCTCATTGGATCGCGCATTATGGTGTACCATCCACCATAACAACTGATCGCGGTGCGCAATTTGAGTCGACGCTTTTTCGAGAGTTAACCAATACTCTCGGAACCAAGCGTATAAGAACAACTGCGTACCACCCATCATCGAACGGGTTAGTCGAACGTTTCCACCGTCATCTCAAAACAGCTTTGATGGCATGTTCCGACACTACCCGTTGGACAGAAACCTTACCGCTGGTTTTATTAGGTCTTCGAACGACACCTAAAGCTGATTTAGGTTGCTCCACCACAGAGCTGGTATATGGTACCACGTTAAAGCTTCCGGCTGATCTCCTTCAACCGACCGACATCGACGCTATGGATCTCTCAGACTTTGTCCATCGGCTACGTTCATCAATGCGTGAACTGCACTTTATCCCCACACGCGCGCACACCAATAAGTGTTACGTACCGAAAGATCTCGAAACTTGTTCACACGTGTGGGTACGAAATGATGCAGTCCGCAAGCCATTACAACCACCCTAAGAAGGACTATTCGAAGTGATCGCTAGAACCGAAAAATATCATATGATCAACAAGAATGGTAAAGTCTATACGGTTTCCGTAGATCGTCTTAAACCAGCGTACATCGAAAACCTTGTAAACAACAATCTACTGATTTTCACACGACACCGTGTACGCAGCAGACACCACAGCTCGTTAAAGATGACCCACAGCTTGCAACATCTAAAGCTAAGCCACAGGAAGACATTAATACGCGACAGACACGGTCAGGAAGGCGAGTCCATTTTCCAGACCGCTTAGTGTATCACATATCTTGACAATATCATCTTGTTCCGCTGATCCATTGCTAGTACCGCTTGCTGCCAGTCTACTCCTGTTTGTTGTTCTTCAGAATCCGCCAGGATGCAACTGAACATCTCGCACGAGGAAGATGCGGATCACCCAGTCTAGACAAATCCAACATCCGTGCATTTACCATCCTGCACTGCTCCCAGAATCTTTCATCGTACCTTACACAGAATATTAGCCTGCATACCTTCCATACCTCAGCCACGGGTATTTCATGCAACACTGTACCAGATAGAGGTCAGCTTTTACCGGCTATTCCCACCGGGTTTTTACCCCTGATCGCTTGAAAATTGTGCGACTAGTGCACTGGTGGCGAGGTATGTAGTGTACCTTTTACATTTTACTACACAACCTTCCGGTCAGCCGACATCACCAGCTGTATCAGCTATGCTTTCAAACATCGCATACACTTCATCATCAGCCAACCTCCTTTTTGAATCGCCCGCTGACTCTAGACCACCTAGTGTACAACATCTGGGAGCCCCAAATAATACAATTCTGGGAATACACGTTTTCAATCCCTTTTGGCATCCAAGAATGACGGGTTATTAATCCAGGAACTCCGCAACCTAAAAAGCGTTACCACAATACGTGTTGACCAAAATACTATAAGTGGAGACGATAAGTGGATACGATAATACAAAGCAATGTTTTAGGACCCTTTTTATTCCTACTACATGTAAACAATATTTTGACATCTTAACATCCCGAAAACCTTTCCTATTTATTGATGAAACAAAAATTGTTTACACTTTTACTCCAACTGATGGCAGTGTAATGCTAAGCGAAATCCAACGTGACTGAAATGCGCTCGACTTTTGGATCTCTAAATGGATGATGACATCCTCTGCTGATAAATGCCACGTAGTACCCTACACATATGACCTCATTCCAGGTTCGCTTACTATTGATGACAAATCATTGTCTCACTGCCCGGCTACCCGTGACCTAGGGATCCACTACTCCAACACTTTTTGCCGAACACGCCGGACATACTGCAGCTCAAGCTAATCAGAGAATTGGGCTTCTGTGAAAAACATTCAACTTGAAAGAATCAAGTAACACCACGGAAAAAATAAAAGCACGTCCATTGCTTGCTTATGGCTCCATCATCTATTGTAATGCTACAGTGAGTGATCGTATGGCATTGAAACGTGTACAACTATCATTTACAAAGCGTATACTAGTCTATTCCACCATCCTTTATTATGTAGATAGTTGTATTTCCCTAAAACTTGTAGTACTGCGGATGCAAAGAATGAAAATTAAGTTTTTCGTTCCGTTGCTACAATTATCCGAAAAATACACTCCTCACACCCAACAATATAACGGGCAGAATGGTCAATTTATTGCACTCGAAATAATAAAAAGAGAGTTAACTTGAAAAAATCACGAACAAAACTGTCCGACTGCTATTTCTTAACCGACACGCAATAGCATGAAACGGAGTTGCATCTGAGATACGTACAATATTTTCAGGGATAAAGTTCAGACACGCTATATAATCATTTCTAAACGTAGAAACAGCGATTGGTATACTGTGAACTACCATGAGAAATGAATCCCCGTACAATGTAGGTGTAAGATGGATATAATCTCAATACCTGGATGCTTTTGATTTATCTTGTTGCCAGACCTTGCTACCCTCCATATGGCTATCATTTGAGAAATGCTGTATTCTAAAGGAAAGAATGTTCTGAGTACCATGTAGTTTACGCTTACCAAAGCAGAAAAATGTCTTGGAATTCCACGCTAGCAAACTGCTTCACATTTTTTATGTAATACTAAAAATTTTCTACTTTTCCTGGAGCCCCCCCTTAGGCACGTGCTTCAGTGCTCTGTGTTCCGCAAAAACAATATAGATATTATGTCCGCTTTAGACTGGATTCATCTGATGGCGCTATCTGAAAACCTACCAGGATCATCCATGCTTCTGATCACTCTGAACGCTTGCCTTATGCAAAATCAAGGTATCTTCTTACCGAACGCAGTAAAACTGTTGGAACGACAGTAAACTTGCTTTACACTGCATACAATTTTCTCTCCCACCCTGGCGAAAATATCTTGAGTATCTACAGCATTTCTCAGGGAAATAGAAATTGTTTTAAAATCACAAATCTCCCGATTTTGATCTCCTACAGCTTGGAACCATCTCAATATTTCCTCTAGAAATTCGTTCTTAAAATTTATGTACGTTTCTGAGAGTATTGGTTTCTAGTTCCAATTTGTACAATCTGAATCGGACAACGACGGACAAAAGCCAATCATTTCTCGTTACTGTGCCTTCATCCCCTTTCTATTTGTTTAGTTCCCTCCTACCACTGTTGACCACGACTAGGCCGATCTCACGAGGTGCTGGATAAAAAGCTTCCAAAAAGATTGGGTACACACATGCAATGCGACTTGTCATGAACTCACTGACGAATAGTAAAAGTTCCGCACTCCAAGTTGTTAAATGATGGCTGGATGATGGGTGAGCTTAACATATAACACTGGCACTCAAATATATATATATATATATATATATATATATATATATATATATATATATATATATATATATATATATATATATATATATATATATATATATATATATATATAGTGTATCACCATGATGATGACGAAATTGCATGTGACAACCGACAAAAAAACGGATCAAAAAATATCATTACCTACTTGCTTTAGGCCAAAACAGCACATGTCCAGATGAGATGTGTAAGTGACGTGTGGAAGCAGATCTCCGGGAGACGGTTCCATGAAGGGTCGTATTACTTTACTTGAACTGACGGCTATACCTGCCTTTATGCTTAATTTCAACTTTTCCATCTTTTACTACTTTTAAATGATTGAGCACATCAAACACTCGATTGGGAACATAAGAGAACTGGTAAAATCTCTCCACTATCCAACTTTGTTGTACCTGTTGCTCCGGCTGATATTTTGCCTGCGTCTCGTATGTTGAGAAACATACCATTAAGTTATCTATTTATATCTTACACACCAAGTGCAACTGGGTTCCCAACACGTAATTACGTAATACTGAAGTCATACGGTCACACTGAAACTTTTTGAAAGACAAAAATTGGTTCCATACTGTGCTTTACTGTGGTGGTAAGGGCAAGTAACAGTTACCCATGGGTAATGTTTTAGTTTTTACGCTATACACATACAATAACTTGATCAGAAACAGTATTGTTTGGTTTGATATTTAGATGCTAAATGTTATACCTTATTGAACTAAGGATGTTGATTTTTGATTCTCAGTTATGCAAATAAGGCTATGTGTAGACCTGTGCACAAAATTTGAAAATAAATTCTTTTGCGTGTACATATGTACACATTGTGTACAAAGGGGTTAAGTTGATAGATTAAGACCGGCGAGGTTAATGGTTTATCATGACATTTAAAAACATGACTGGATATATTGTTTGTTTTTCTTAACTTAGTACACAATCTGTGATGGATCAAAAACACGCCCAGCTGAGATGGCTGGCTGTCTGTGCGAACAGGAAGATAGCTCTTTATCCTGTTCAAATACTGAATGAACTTTTCCCGTTGTGCTTTATTAGGCGCACTAATAAACTAACTTGGCGGTGTCGAAGTATTAATCAAAATACATATAAATACAATGCTTTTTATAAAACATTTCAAGAATCTAGAGGGTTTATACTTTGGATCATACATAGCATGCGGAAGTAAGATAGGGATTTTGTCTCGACAAACAAAATATTGCTATGAGCTCAGATTCGCTCAGAATGAAAAACCAAGGCCAACAAGATCTTAAGGTTATGTTCAGTTAAAGGTTCCTTTATAATTGGTCCGTGACTTAATGACGAAGGACGGTAGTTGTTCTATAAATGATGTGACTAAGACCAAGCTGTTGCGGAGATTTTTCAATGCAACCATCCCGGCATTAGTGAGCGTTCTATCCCTACACAGTGACATCGTCAAATTGGGGCGTAATGTCATACTTCACTAAAGACATCCATGGTCTTTAATGTACTAGCTAGCTAGAACTTTACAATTTAGATGGGTCTGACATTGTGCATCCTGCATTGTCAGACCGCTTGCTTATCTATTTCAATACTCGGTCTTGGATCAGTTCAAAATGTTAATCAGAGAAGCCAGACCGCAGCAAGATAGGAAAGAAACATCGGTCTTGGCGGTAAAAGAGAAAAAATTATATACGAACCTGTCAATTATTTTCCTGCAAACCTCACAGATGTTTAGATGTTTATTAAGGGCAAATTTCGTGGAATATTAGATGTTCATTACTTGATTGGAGCAGAGCAAGAAGAAGAGACCACGACTTACCAGGCTGTCGTGTTGCTTAAACAAAAGAACTCTCCACCTCGATTAAAATAGCTTGGTATAAGGCTGTTATCGTGATTACGGTACGGCTTTTGATTAGGTTAGACACCGTTTCTTGCAACAGAAGCTAAAGTGGTTTGAGTTGCATTTTTATATAATAACATGGATAGCAAGATGTCTTGGTTAAACCTACCAGTTTAAAGGAGCTACTAATCGAACCATCACAAGCAGCTTTCATAAAGACCCTCTCTACAGCGCTTTCCTGGACCCATTACTGTATTTTATGTTTAAAGACAGCATGTTTCTTGTCATTGACCAAGCTTGCTATATTATTGCCGATGAGTAAAATTTCGAAACTAGTTTATGGACACGCGTTGCTTAAATAGTTCGGTACTGTAGCGAAATGATAGATCTTATAGGGCTTGCACCTTAACGTTGATAAATGTCCGCTGCTGACTTCTGTTAGCGCTAAGATAGCAGTTTAAAATGTCATCGACCACTTGATATTGCAACGTCCTGAATCAGCATGTGGCCTAGGTGTCATTGTGCTAAACGGGTTCATTCCTTTGGCGCAGTGTTAGCATTTTACAGGCAAGGCACGACAGGAACGTTATGCAACGCTAAATTAGGGATATTTTCACCTGTAATAAAACCAAGCGATCGTATGACCCACTTAGAATAATGTGTGTAGAGATATGCACTGCATTTTTTAATAATGCTGCCCTTTAAACAAGGCACAAGCGCTGGAGACTATGGGTACAAGGTTTACCGCGAAAAGTAATATGATGAAAGCCAAAGAACTTAAGACTGTTTTTCTTGCAAGCAGAACATTCGATTGGCAACAGCTCAAATCACCCTTAAATCCTGACTTTACATGACCTACTTATCCTCTTTAAGAAGTCTCCCAATTCGAAACCCTAAGCGAGTTAGGTACTAGTATAGCGCGTCGGTCGTGCGCTATATGTCAGATTCACAGCCAAACGGACAACCGAAAGCAAGCGGGAGAACACACGAAATAAGCTAGAAGAAAGCTTATGAAAGGAGCGGTAATTAGGAAAGGCTAAAAATAAGGCACCAGGAGGTAACTAGCCAGGGAATGTATAAAATGATGCTGAGTGCAAACTTAACCGGTCAAGTCTGAGCAAAAGCAGTGGTTGCCAGTTTTGCATGTGACGCAAACAAACGTGTTCAACATTCAAACATGCAAACTATTTAGTTCCCTACTACATAAAAAAGCTATAAGTTTAAAATATTTTAGGATAAATTACAAAGCAAGACGGTGAAATATCCAAGTCGTTACACAACAACCTCCTGGAAGAGAAAAAGTGGGTGACCCCACAGTCTACGTGAGGAATGTTCGTCGCTAACCCCCTGCAGACTACGTGGTGAAGCCTGACGCAGCTGTCAGAAGCGCATTAGTGCGACGGCATCGTAGTATGCTCCCACCTCTCTCCCCTTTAATTTTACCAAAAACCTGAAATGAAGAAATAGTTTGTATCAAAGGTTCGCGCCCGATGGACGCGCTATGCTGACTCCATTACATCAGTAAATCACACAGTACTTTGACTTAGTAATTCGAATTTGCTGCGTGCCATTAAAGCTGAAGTACTGTAAAAAAAACAATGTTTGATTGAACATGTGGAATGAAACTTGCTTATTGTCAAACTTTATCTGGTTCAAGGTAACTTGGAGCCATTAAAGTGATATGGGACAGTGTTGCGTTGATGGTTGCTGGTAACATTTTCGGTTCTTCCGAGTACTAACCCGCTTTACACTCGGCTTTATCATTTGCTGTTTGTCGTTTTACCGTTTATACGAGTTACAATTCTGCAGTTCTCCACTTTAGCATGTTTGTCTTGTTATGCACCTGTGTGAGTGTAGAGGGTAATGCTGCTTGCGTGAGCGCTAGTTGTACTAGGCCTGTGACTGACGATTCTGGCGGTATGCAGCGTGACGACTGCAACCGCTGGTATGGCCAGCAGTGCTCAAGTCTGACTGTTAAACAATGCGCAATACTATCTACAAGCAATCATAGTATTTTTAAGTGCGTCGGTTGTTGTGGACGCCGGCAGGACCGTCCGGCTTTGTTTGGAAAATGCAGTCATAGCGGTTACCAGAGTGGTCACAACTATTGACCTTAAGATAGACTGGCCGATAGTGGCATTTGCGATCTCTGGTGATGTCAGTCTGATAAAGCCAGAAGGATATACCAATTCTGTTGGTCAACCGGTGGTGCCCACCACGTTGTGGCAAATCTGAATGACGTAGAGACTGCTGTCAGAAATTCTGGCTCTACTCAGAGAGGTGCTGAACTCCTGATCACTAAACCCGCAAACTGCGAAGCACGAAGATTATAAATTCGCATAAGCTCTGTACCAAGGCTTCATCTAAGGCTATGCAGACGAGAGGAAACACACTAGATGCCTTCCTTGCGTGCTAAGCCGACTGTCGTATGTGCGGAGGTGACAACTTAAAGCACCATACTCTGTCATCCGGGAGTACAGGTCCTTGCGGCTGACATCCACGTTGAACTACTGGCCCCTCCGTGCGTTGGACAAAGAAGCAAGCGGAAGAGAGGTACCCGTAATCGCCATGTAAGTTTGGAAAGCTTCAAGTATGGTGAGTTGAAGCAGAAAGACGTACGCCGCAGTTACTTCGGCGTCGGCTGATAAAGTGCACCCAGCCACATTGCCTACAACTAAGCGGACTGGTGTTAATATAAATTCAAAAACATGGGTTAATACGCACCGACGAAGAGATTCTTTTATAGGTAGCAGCGTTATGTACCGAATCGCAGTGGAACCTCGTGCCATCTTTACTCCTAGACGCAGATTG
Source organism: Dicrocoelium dendriticum (assembly GCA_944474145.2). Lineage (NCBI taxonomy): Eukaryota > Metazoa > Platyhelminthes > Trematoda > Plagiorchiida > Dicrocoeliidae > Dicrocoelium > Dicrocoelium dendriticum. The sequence continues at coordinate 11,502,910 of OX104067.1, read as the reverse complement.
GAGGACCTTTAGTGGCGTAAAATGTGCGTACCAAAGTTTTGTCCCCCTGGGTTTTTGGGGTTACTGTCAGGAAGTTGACTAGAGTGGGTAATGTTTCAGTTAGTGCACCAAACACACGGCCGAGCTTACATCGTGCGGGCTTTTCCACCTGTAAGACACAACGCTGTTGCTTCCAAACTGAAAGGTACTAATGTTAGTGTTCAGCAGGACTACTCAATAGCGGATGCGCCAACGGTAAAGAAAACCATTCAGAATCACAAAAGCAGGTAAGCGACTGGTGAATAGGATCTATGGTTGGTGGGTTTTCAGGTAGTTAGCCGGCAGTATTTTTCCGCTCTTCCGGTGCCCGTTCTACTAGTGCACGATCCAAGTCTGGACATTGCTTATACCTTCGCATGGTGCTCAGTAATGAGCGTAGCCTAAGGAATAAGGTGTAGGAGATAGGTCCGGTCTTAGATGTGTCGTATTCCGATATACTTGCATTCGCTAAAACGTGGCTATCTCAGAACATCACGGATGTTGAAGTACATATGTCTGGCCACACACTATTTAGATGTAATTGGTTTGTTGGCCGACAAGGCGGGAGCGTCGCGCTTTATTGTAGATGTAAATAACGTTTTGAGACCTACAGGTCTCAGGTGATAGACAAATCGTTTGAAGCTCTGTCGGTAGTGATTATCGCTACCTCGGCTCAACCTACAGCTGTAGTTGTGTATAGAAGCCCTGGGGTGCGTCCGAAGGGGTGCTTGAGTTTCTTCGCCTCCAGTCCGCAAACAGATGTTTGACACCGAGTGTCTTCCACCTACCGGACGTTTGTTGGAAAGATGTTGCTTGCAACTCAGCGTTAAATATTTTTGTTGCAGAACTTCTTGAGCTTACTCCACAAGTACCGTTGCGTCAATTCGGGAATCTCTCTACTAGGTACATGGACGCCCAATTACCGTCTATTTTTGACCTTTCCTTTGCAAAATCACTGGACTTCGTAGGTGACATCGCTCCGGCCCTCCCTTAGGTACCAGCAAACATGTCAGTTTATTTTGCAGCTGCGCTCTGTCTAAAAGTCAGCAGATCATCTTAACCCATTTGTCGACATATGGCGTGCAAACTATCAAGCAATGAGTACCAAGACTTAAGGTTTGCACTACGAAATTTCGGTAACCGATACGGTTCAGGCAGCCTAGGATAAATTTAAGTCTTAGTTCACGGAACTGTATGCTCACATCTAGTTTGCGAGGAGAAAAGGGAGACTGGCACAGCTCCGTGGATAGACACGACTAGCAAGCACCGCTCAAGAAGCATTCCAGGTGCCGGACGACTAACCAAGCAGCTCGCTCAACCAGCACCTAGGATAGGCACCGCGAGGCTAAAAACAGATGTAAACAGCACTTCAGGAAGGATTTATGGTTGTACGGAAATGGATTAGCTGATGGTGCCTCGAGCAATCCGAAGACGATTTTGCTTATGCTAACACGCGCTGTAGTTCAAATTCGGCACGTCCAACTAAGTTGTGAGCCGATGGAACTCATGTGTATACCGGTTCCGACAAGCTTCGTGTATCTGGGGAGCAGTACGCAAAGGCTTTTGTACGTGAGAGCTGCTGACCAGTGTGGAAGTAGTTTCACGAGTCCAAGGAAGTTCTTGTTTATCCGAATCTACTGTGGTGGAAACGCTGGTCCTTAGGCTGCTACAAGAATTAAACCTGTCTAAAGCAATTGGGCCTGCTTTAATCCATCAGAAGCTTCTGCGTGAGTTGGCAGCGGAACTAAGCGGACCGCTGACAGTGTTGTTTCAGAAGACACTTGACAACTGTACATCACCTGAAGAGTAGGAGGCTGTAATCTATCTTATCTAAAATAATGGCGGCGATTCTGTCTGCCAATTACAGACCAGTCAGCCTGACTAACGTTGTAGATAACCTGCCTGAAAAATTGGTAAGAGATTCGTTAGAGGGTCAAATTAATCGATTGAGTCTATTTAGTAGTGCACAACATGGATTTCGGAAGGGATTTTCGTGTTTAACAAATATGTCAGTAGCTAGGGAAAGTGGGATGCAGAAAGTAAACAATAGACACGTAGTGGACTTGCTTTTCGTCGACTTCTTGAAAGCATTTAACAAAATACTTCAGTTGAGACTATCATAAAAGCAAAACTCCTACGGTGTATCTGAACGCGCCCTTCAGTCATCATCATCATCACCATTACACGTTAGCTGGAGGTGGAAAACACCTCAGCTATTGTGCCGCGACACAAAATAAAAGAAAAGGAAAACAGTGGCACGCCCGCCGAGTCCCCACTAACGGATGGACATCGTTCCGGAGAGCAAACATCTGGCTGTCGTAAAAGAGAATCGTATTATGCCTAACAGGTGAGATCATGGTTGGAGGGAGATACTAAACAGGAGGGGGTTGGGCAAAGGAAATCACAACACAAATGCCATTGGTGCCGGCTCCGAGCCATATCAGCAAGTGTGTCCAACCAAACGTGTTCATCGTCCTTAGGACTCCAGCCAGGCAGTCGGGATGCACCAACCGACGCCAACTTCGAAGTGAGGGTTTTCATTTCTCTCGACCAAGTCATCACTTGGCCTCCCCTCCTCCTCTTCCAACCGCACCCACAACGCGCAAACAATGCACGTCGCGAAAGTTGATGTGATGGCATGCGCAACACGTGGCCCAGCCCATCGGAGTCTGGTACATGATATAATGGTGCTGAGCGGTTCACTCGCTCTTCCTGCACCAAATACGCGACGTCGAACACGCTCATTGCTCACGCGGTGTTCCCACCAGACATGAGCTAAGCTGCGAAGGCAGCGATGATCGAATGTGACTAGCCTCTTCATGTCAGTCGACCTGATGGGCCAGGTTTCACAACCATATAGGAGAGTTGAACGGACGACCGCGTTATAAACTCTTCCCTTCTGGGCGAGAGTAATGTCGCGTCTGCGCCACAGGTGGCGGAGATTGGCAAAAGCACCTCAAGCTTTTGCTATGCGGTTCGTAACCTCCTCTTCAATACCACGGGTGCTATTATGGCTGCACAGGTACCTGAATTGCTGAACGACTTCTAGCAGATCACCACCAAGCGTTAGCTCAGGGTTGGGTCCCTGCCAATCTTGGAGAAGGACTTTGCATTTCGATGGAGCAAAGCATAGCCCAAAACGATTGACAGCCAGTTCTAATCGGTCCAGTGCGCTTTGGCATGTTTGGGGGCTGTCACAGATTAGCGTTCTTCAGTACGCGCCTGCATTCTTACAGGGAAGAGAACAATGAGTATGCGTGGATCGCAGCTTGTCATTTAGGTAAGCGGTCCTCAGCGGTGCCTCACAAGTTCCGTTTCTTTGACATACTCTTCTCCGTCAATATAATCGATCACCCTGTGGATGCTGGGCTATCATCGTTCTTAGTTACTGATAACCTAAATCTGTGGAATGTCGTTGATGTACATGGGGGTTCTGCGACCATTCAACATGTCCTTGATAGGCTCTGGAACTGAGCTATTTCGTAGCTACTGTACATTAATCAAGATATGTTCCGTTCTACGTATGGAAGCAAGTTTCGCGCCTTCGAGGTATGTGCTCAGATAGGTCAAACTCCTTCTTGTATCCATGCACTTGGATCTTGACATCGTCCATTCCTCGACTTCGCATTCAGGCGGTAACTAGTAGAAAGTCTCAGGTAGTGTGGTTCCGAATGTTATAATTAATACGCCGTTCTTACGAAATCTTAACTGTCGACATCGTAGTTAAGCTGGACGGCTTCTGTACGGCTCCATCTGGGATATTGCGTCCAGGCTTGTCCGTCCTGCCACATTCACGTCAAAATGGAGCTAGAGAGGGTTTTGCGAGTAGGTGTCAAGTTGGTAAGGAGGTTAAGGGAGCAAATGTATCCCGAGCGTCTACTTAACTTGGCTATGTATTCCTTGCCCCACCGACGGCTTCAGTGAGACCTAATACTCACTTACCGTTTGTTAACTGGAAAAGTGGGACCGGACTTAAGCTGACTATTTAGCCCTGGTTCGCGGTCATCCCATGAAGCTACACAAGTTGCGTTCTGACCGGATAAGGACGGAAACTCGGTTATCGTACAGAGTTATCGAGGGCTGGAACTCCCTTCCAGAAAGTGTATCCAGTGAACCAACGGTTATGGGTTTGGAGCGGCCGTTAGACGTTCTTGAGTGGCAACACGAAACCTTTCCTTTGCATGACCACACCCATCTTCCTACTTTGCTTTCATACTCTGTGCTTCTCTACACTCGATGATGGTATCCTACATTTAGAGGACTTTCCTTCCCTTTATCTTGCAATTGCGTCCTATATTGTTCTCACTTCCCGTGGCCGACACAGCGGGGCCTACTAATGCAGGAAACGCGTGCAATACTTGGTTAACCAGAGTGTGGGTAGGGCGTTTCGTTTTAATCCCATCAGGATCTCGAAGCACCTTATCATTTCCTGCCCCAACAGTCCACACAAGAAGGAATACAAAAGAAAATTTCCTATCGTTCCAGTCCCCTCCGATGTTGAACGTGCAAACAAGTACTACAGGCATACTAGTGCCAGTACCTACAATTCACCTAACGGCATTGTTACGGTTGTAAAAAAAACAGTACATTAAATATTGATAAGATATGCAAGTTAATTTTCCTTTCTTTGTGAATACCTTTACGATTGAATATGGACAGTTAATGAATTCGTAAAAACTAGTCGGATAATGTTTCTCTATTAAATGCAGTTCTCCTAACAGCGCAGCTCAAAGTCATTGCGAGCATTCATTTATTTGTTGAAATCTATTTGTGGATTCAAATACCGTCGGTTGAGATGGATATGCCTGCAGTAAAAGTTGTGGACAAAAGCTTACTTCCAGTCTAGAAACGTTTGAATCATTGGCCCTGAGTCCAAATAACCCACTGTATTTTAGCTTGAAAAGCAATGCTTTTGCAAGTTCGTTCCGCTGAACTCTGCTTAACACAGTGATCAAGCAAAAAGTCGCCAAACCTTTGCTCATCTGTTAGAGATAGACCAGCAAGGTCTCTTATCAACCGCTGCACTTTACTTTTTTCTTTATATAATGATGTAACGAGGAATTGAATACCTTGTGGTTGCTCTAATGCATGATAAGCCGCTTTTATATTTTGCATTATTGATACAAACTCTTCATCCATCACGGCTACCGGAGTGTTCAAAGCATGCAACCACGGTTACCACGTAAACATTCAAAACACCGCCTATTCCCCGAGAAGAAGAAAAACGAAAATGTTACCAACGCAGTATGCACTGCAGTGTGTAAAAACCAAATAAAAGCCATTCTTGCTTTTATCTTCCAGTACTTACCAGCTGGGTGCTTACAGCGGACAGTTGATTGAAGCAAATTACAGCATCAAAATGTTAGCACTGACTAAGTCCCATTGGAGGTACATGCGTTTGCCTAGCTAGCTTCCTGAGTTTTATATTGGCAAGCGTAGTAAAACCACCGGTATACCCACTTTGAACAACTCCCCTTACTTCTGCAAAAGTGAAGCGAGAATATGCGCAACCTTTTGGTTTTTATGGTTCAGCCTCAAGCCCCACTACATGATTTTCCAATTCTACATATTACGGTAAACTTACGGTATTTCTAGGAAATAGTTTACTCGGCACTTATCTAAAGGCCTCTGCAGACACCGCGTGCACTGACTCAGTCTTTCTAGCTACTAACGATTAGGTTGTTGGGCTGAGCCTGGGATACTAGTCGGTAAGCAATGACACGTAAGACGTGTCAAATACGACAGTATAGAAGTCGGAGGCGACAGAACCCAACGTGGGTTGTGCAGGCTACGAGAATAGGAAGCGAATCAGACAGAGAGAGAAACGTGCAGCGAGGTAATCACCAAAACGGTTTGTGTCAACGGATGTGTAGTCAGTAAATGAAGTGGACGTTTCCAAGGTTAAAACAACCGCAAAATCCAACGTTACAAAATACTGAAAGAATTTGTTTTCCGGTACACTACAAGGGCCTACCCCGAGGAGGCTGATGGATGGAAGCCTTCGATGGAGCTGTTAGTGTCGGAAAACAGAAGGTGAGGGTGGATGCGGATATTTGCATGGGCTTGAGGAAGGGCTTCCAATGTGGGGTGTGTAGCAGAGCGCGCTTGGTCTAGGCGTTGGTTAGTTATTATTCATGATGATCGTGTGAACCCGAGTGCATCATCGGTGGGCCGTCGGGGCGGGCTAGTCTGATTGCAAAAAACTGGCTAGTCCAGGTAAATGGCCGACAGGACCTTCCTTTTACTGCAGACCCGACGGTGCGCTTGGGAGGTGTCACTCCCCCCACTGCACTTTAGCCCACGGTCCTCGTCCAAAGAAGAAATCCAGACGTCCTCGTCCCACCAAGAAATCCGGCGTCCTCCTCGGCAATGCCTAGGTGGCGTTCCGGGACCAATCCGTTCGTGGGTGTCTGCAGTAGAGGGCGACTGTCTGTTCCTTGGGTGAGGAAGGGGTTTTGGGACGGCTGGTGAGTCACTCCAGGGTTGCATTGAGCTGGTTGGCGAGTCACTCGAGGGTTGACTGGGCAGTTCCGGCGGTTGAGTTTCTGGAAGGTAGAACTCAGAGGGGGTGGGCAAGGGTCGGGGAAGTGGCTTGACGCCGGAGAGGGAACATGGCATGCATGATAAAAGCAAACGCGCCTATTTGGTTTTCAATATGTTTTGGGTTTTTTGTCGGTTCTGCAAAACCTTCTGTGGATGAGTCACAGGATAAGCACTAAAGACGAAAAAGGCGTGTTAATTGAAATAGTAAACGTTTACAAAATTTGAAAAACGGACTGGACGTTTAACCTGTCTACCGCGTCGGTCGGTTTCCTGGGGTTGCGGCGGGATAGGTTGCAGGTCAAGGGGTACGGAGGGTTTCGGGCTATCCAGCGCTCGGGAAGTCACCACAGGTGCGGGTGCTTTTGAGCGAGCATCAGGATGGGCTGCAAGTGGCTCGTCAAAGGAAGTCACTTTGTGGCGGTCGATGGACAGCGGTGTTCGGTAACTATGCTGGTCTAAAGTAAAATGTTTCAGAGTCCGTTGCAGAACTCTGCAAGGACTTGTGTAAGGAGGCTGGGGAGGGCGCCGCACTGCGTCGTTGCGGTGGAGGACGTGAGTGCTGGTAGAGAGTCCGCTATGCATTTGCACATTTCTAGTCCGCTCATGGGGCGGAGTCGGGCGTAGTGAACGCATGCGTTGAACTAATAAAGACGTAAAGTTAGGCGGAGGCCTACCCAACGACTCGGGAGGTGAAACGAATTCTCCTGGTAACTTGAGCGTTGTGCCGTAAACCAGCTCTGCTGGTGCACATTACAAATCAGCTTTGATGCCGTTGCGAATGCGTAGTAGTACGAACGAGACGTTTCCTCTCCAGCTAAGGTCAGAGAAGGCGCAGAGAGAGGCTTTAAGCTGTCTAGGGAAACATTCAACTAATCCGGTGGCTGTGGGGTGATACGCTGTGGAATGAATGCGACGGTAGCCTAAAAAGTTGCAGAACGTATGGAATTGTAAAGATTTGTAGGGCGTTCCACGGACACTTGTGCTGGTGGATGAGCATCCGTATTGCGAGACCCACTGATCTAAAAGGGCTCGGATAACAGTCTCAGCTGTGCTGTCTGTTACGGGAATCGCTTCTGTCCATCTGGTGAATTGGTGCACACATGTAAGAATGCACACGAATCCGTGTGAATGAGGCAAGAGACCTACTAGGTCTAATTGCACATGCGAGAACCGAGAGCCCGGGACGGGAAATGAGCCTAGAGGACTGCGGGTGTGACGATGTATTTTGGAGCGCTGGCATTGAAAGCACGCGCGAACCCAGGTACAAACATCTTTGTTTACGCGTTGCTAAACGAACCATTCCGTGACCAGTTGCAAAGGTGCACGGATACCGGGATGTGATAGTGGGTGGAGTGCGTCAAATACTATGCGTCTTAAGGAGACGGGCACGAGGGATCTAGGACAGCCTGTGGAAGTGTCACAGAGAACGGTTTCTTCTGTGGTTTGGAGAGGAGCAAGTTGCACTCGCAGCGAAGTGGAATGCTGAGTGCGCTGCTTGCCTTTTTCTAGGGCCTGTGCCGATGCCATGGCGGCAAGCTCGACGGTAGGCAAGGACTGGAGAGTGAGGTTGACGCGTGAGAGAGCGTCGGCAACAAGATTGTCGACACCTGAAACCTGACGTATGTCAGCAGTGAGCTGCGTGACAAGGTCTAGGTGTCTTGTTTCCCGTGGTGAGTATAAGTCGAAAGCAGATTTGAAGGCGAAGATGAGGGGGTTGTGGTCAGTGCAGACCGTGAAAACACGGCCTTCGGTTGTGTGCCGGAAGTAACGGATGGCTAGGTAAATGGCGAGCGGTTCTCTGCCAAACGTGCTGTAGCGGGATTCCGCTGGCTGCAAGCGTTTGGAGAAGAACACAAGGAGTTGCCATTGCCCACCGACGTGTGGTTGGAGGACGGCTCCTACCGCGACATCTGAGGCATCAGACGGAATAGAAAGAGGTGCAGTCGATTCGGAATGAGCGAGGAGAGCTATGTTGTAGATAGCATCCTTGAGCGCGGCGTAGGCTGTCTGTGCTGTGTCAGAGAAAGCGAACTTACGTTCATTTCCACTAAATAAGTCAGTCAGTGGCTGCATGAGCTGAGCTCAGCGCGGAATGAAGCGTCAATAGTAGTTGTCGAAACCACAAAATCGACGGAGGTGCTTGAACGTACTCGGAGCTGGGAAGTCCTTGATTGCCTGGATCTTATCAGGAAGGACTTCGATGCCAGTCGATGAAACGAGGTGGCCTAGGAATTCTACCGTTGATTTGCCGAGTTCGCACTTACTCGCTTGGACGGTGACACCGTGTTGGGCCAAGCTCTGGAAGTGAGTTCGAAGGCGCTGGAGTTGCTCTTGTTCCGATGAACTGGCTACTAAGATATCATCGAGGTAGGAATAGGCGAATTCTAGGCCACGAGTGACATCGTGGATGAAGCTTTGGAACTTTTGTGCCGCGATGCACAGTCCGAATGGCATTCTTAAAAATTCAAACAAACCGAAAGGAGTGATGACGACTGTTTTAGGAATGTCCTTGTCTTCCACAGGTATCTGGTGATAGGCGCGAACCAGATCAATCTTGCCGAAGATCGTATTACCTATGATGCATGCGGTAAGGTCCTGCATGTGTGGGATAGGATCCCTATCTGGAACGGTTAGCCGACTGAGTGCACGGCGACCACAGCAAAGGCGCATGTCACCAGGTTTCTTGGGGACCATCTGCAGAGGCGAAGACCAAGTGCTGTCGGAAGTGCGGATTATTCCAAGTTCAAGCATGTGCTCAACCTCCGCCCTAGCTACCTTTAATTTCTCGGGCGATAGTCGGCGTGGACGGCATGACACATGTGGGCCGTTCGTCCGTATGTGGTGAGTGGCTTTAGCTGCCACGGGCAAAGCTGAGTTCATTGGCTGAAAGAGCTTGGGATACTGAGAAAAGGGATTAGCGTAGTCTGACGCGATCTAGGGAAATGCATAGACCGGGGATATAGATGTGGCATCAGCGGTGATGTCACGTACGCTGAGCTTTGTTGCAGCGTCGACTATCATCTGGCGTTTCGCATCGACCAAGAGGTCGAAATGCCTGGGCAAGTCGATGTCGATGATGGTAAAGGGGATTGCAGCAACAGTGAATACCTAGCGGAACGTGCGCCGAAGGCCTAGGTCCAGGGTAAGCGACCGATGACCGTAGGTGGCCATTGGCATGCCATTGGCGGCAATGAGGCTTGTCGACAGAGAGGCGCTAGGCTCACCTGGCATAGGAAGAATGACGCTGACTTCCGCTCCAGTATCAACTAAGAACTGGGTATCGGAGTCATAATCCTTAATGTAGATGAGACGACTTTGGGGTTTGCCGACCTTCGTGGCCATTACAGCCCGGCGTGGTGGATCATCTACAGCGGAGTAGCTAAACGGCTATACGCACCTATGGACTTTATTATCGAAACGCGAGTGGTAAAAGCAGTAATCTGAGGCAACGGGTTTTGTGCGACGGGGCGATGATCCAAACCGATTGCGGTGCTTACGGTTTAACGTGAGTTCCTCGACCTGGTGCTAAAGCGACGCAACCTGCAATGATAATGCATCTATTGCCAACGGCGAGCTGGTCGCGCCTGTCATTGTGGTTGCGCCAGCACAAAGCTGCTTACGTGCTTTGATTTCAGCCTCTGGCTGGTGCCGTTCGATGACGCGGTCTGCTAGCTCTGCAACTGCCGTGATGGGCAAGTCACTTGCTACTGCAAGGATAGCCTGAGTGCTTGCAGAAAGGCGTTGCATCCACAGATCGCGGTGAATCCCTACCTCCACTTTGGACGTGCCGATGAGCTGTTGCATTTCGCGCCACAAGGCTGAGGGCATCCTATCTCCTAGCTGCAGATCAATAAATAGTTGCTGCAGGCGGACCTCGTCAGAAGGCGTGATGCGCTGAATAATAGCCTGTTTAAGGATCTCATATTTCATTACTAGAGGGCGCTAAGTATGACGCATCTCTCCTGCGAGGTTCTAATCTGAGGAAGGCAAGCTATCAGCTGCGTATACATGACGAAATCAGCAGAAATCCTACGAATATAAAATACGGATTCTAGGTGCAAAAATCATAATAAAGGATCCTTCTCCCAAAAATGGGGAAAGGCTAACGCAACAGAATTGACCATGACGGGCTGAACGGCGTTAACTGCGCATGGAGGTGGCTTATCTTCTAGATAATCCATTGCAAAAATCAGATAAAAAACGTGGCAGGTGAGAAAACCATATGATCACAAGTGATGAAGCAAAAAATCACTGGAACGAGCTCACCAGCATGAAAATGCAAAATGGAGGGCGGCTTGTTCCTGACAGGGGGTCACCAATGGTCGGGCTGAGCCTGTGATACTAGTCGGTAAGCATTGACACGTAAGACGTGTCAAATACGACAGTATAGAAATCGGAGGCGACAGAACCCAACGTGTATTGTGCAGGCTACAAGAATAGAAAGCGAATCAGACAGAGCGAGAAACGTGGAACGAGGTACTCACCGAAACGTTTTTGTCAACGGACGTGTAGTCAATAAAACAAGCGGACGTTTCGAAGGTTAAAACAATCGTAAAATCCAATGTTACAAAATAATTGAAGAGCTTGTTCTCCGGTACACTAAAAGGCTCGTAACATATTTTACCCAGAAATCCTATCTAGGCCTCAGTTGTTCGAACTTCAGACGATCCAACGTAGCCAGCTATAACAAAACGGCCGAACTGATGCCGCTGAGAACGCTCATTGTCTTAGGTTTTGGTGGATTGCATCACAAACTATGCTTGTACAAGGGAGGTATTCCTGCGCTCTTTAGATTGTCCGCATACGACTTCCCAAGTTGACTTGAACTCACCCTGGTTGCCATTTAATGAACTGTTTTTAAATACATAACGTCACAACAGTGCTACGGCGCTCACGCCTGCATGCATTGTTCCATCTGTAGCTTAACCAGTGCAGGAAATCTTCTGGCTTGGCTTTCGCAGCCACCTTGGCGCGAAACATTTCTTCTCGCATCTTGTTGGCAGCTTGGCAACACCAAGCTGAAGGCTTGAAACTCTGCTCCACGGCGACACATACTTCCTGTGCCTGCTTCGAGCGTTGCAGATTGGGAGACCCCAAAATTGTCTGCACTGCAGTCCGTCGCCACAAGTGGTCCACGGTTGATGTACCCATCCGGGTTTGACCAATTAAAGTGATGAGATTTTTGGCCAGGCTCGTAAGTTTTTTCTCGCTAATTGGCTTTCAGTCATCTAAAGAAGGGTTGCAACATCTTAAAAAAGAGTACCAGTGAAGCATACGAAAGTAAGAAACAAATTTGGAAGACTTACCTACTTTACACGCCACTGCGCTTTAGTCTCTTTTGTCAAGACGTACACCTAAGCTTTTTCTGACCTCACATACTAACACCCCTGCGGTATACTGATGCCAACTTCCAACACGACCTTATCCAAATTCTTTGATCATGTCCAACCTACATCTATCTGCTTCTAAGGTTTCTGCTCCAATTTAGATACAAATATGTGTCTTCAAAGTGCAGCCTCACTTACGTCTCTGATGACCTGTCTCTACGTCACCTTGAAGGCTCCAACTCTACAAGGGCCTAGTCAGCCCACATTATTCACCTGAGCCACCGCCGTATCCTTTATCCGCAATTGCTGTTGCATACTTGACCAAGCCCTAAAACGCTTACTACTGGCCGTTCTTAATGCAGGACTGTAAACATATGTCGCGCCGCAAAACGGCAGCTGATCAGACATATCTCTCGACACTAGACTGCACTCAGACCACTAAGACCCAGTCACATCGCAGTGATCAGATTTGACAAGCTGTCCAACTTGCCTGCACTAGCACGTCTTGCATCATCCTTAATTATTTGCCTCAGATTTAAGTTGCAGACACCTGCATCTGCAGAATTATTACTTCCTCAGTCTTGCACCTAGACGCTGCTCTTCTTTAATTCGTCCCGCCAATTAATGTTCACAGTACCTATACCCAATGCACTTTGGCTGACATTAGATCAGCTTATATATTTTACTAGTTTCCCGACCGCTAGCAGACCGTCGAGGTTTGAGCCACACGGAGTCTCAAAATCTCCATATATGAGGTGTCTTAAGTACCGAGTATGTATCCCTAATCCGTATATGGGGCCGTAGGCCGCTTAGGCATAGGAAAAACACCAACGTTGGATTGTGGGTGTGAATCCGTACTCTGCTCCTTACTTGCGCCAAGTGAAAGATATAGGACCAAAACGAACGAATGAGAAACAGAGGGCAATCAGCGAATCCCCTATAGTCAAGTGATTGGGCTCGTGTTGTCAGTGGGTGTGGCATGATGCATCAGTCGTGGAGGTTCGGGATATCCTTTCACATAACAGCTAAAATCATGGTTGTACACTGTAACGTTCTAATAGTCTGGGTGAAAGTCGTGGTCACCGAACAGCGCTCGATAAATCTGGTTCATCCATTTGGGTATTTACTGTCGTCTCATTTTGTTCGGTATCAACAGTTTCTTCCCCGGGGTCCAACACCGCGGAAACGAGGGGCCGAATAAAAGCTTTGTGTCAGCGTACAGTTCCCCGGTTTCTAACGGCATCACAGCTTCCGTTCGTGAAGCGGCCTGTACGGTTCCGGGCTGCCGCAACTGCTGGTGTGTGACTTTCGAACACACATCCTGGTTCGGTAACAGACTCTGGGTTTTAGCGCTTGCGACATCACGCTGGTGCATTCGCTGTTGTTGGAAACGCCTGGTTTGTTGGGCCTGGAAACAAAAGCTCTAACCTTGTGCATAGGCGACGCCCCGAACCTGCCTCCAAGGACTTTTGCCGGTGGACTCCAAGGGTGTAGCACGATAAGCCAACAAGAGTCGATCTATCCTGGTGCGCAAAGATCGTTGGCTTTGCTTCAGGGGACCGGCCTTCATGGTTTGTACCGCCCTCTCTGCCAATCACTTCGAAGCTGAATGATATAGTAATGAAGTACTATGGTGAATTCTGTTAAGCTGTAGACGCTGTTTGAAAGCTGCACTCGTAAATTGCAGAAAGTTATCTGTAAATAAAGTTTACGGCATACTATATTTGAATAGGCTAGTGCCCACTTTGGTAATTGCAGTTACCGAAGTAACAGTAGGGACAATATGTACATGTAGCCATTTTGATTACGCATCCACCAGGAGTAGTAGATTTTTTCCTTCCATCGGACCGCAATATCCTGCGTGAACAGGCTCTCATGGACCAGCAGGTAGCTCCTAGGGGTGAATCGAACCGGCTGGTTTGTCATGCTGAGATTTCGGCATATAACACATACATACAATCGAGTTTTGATATCTCGATCAATTGCCGGCCAACAACAATAAGCTCTGGCCGGAGCTTTCAAATGGACGACTCCTGGATACGCATCATGTAACTCTCACAATACGTCTGATCTGAGAGAATACAGAATAACAGTACGAGATCCATGCATGATGATCCCTCATTCAGACTGAGATTTATTAGGCAATTAAAGCTGAAACGTAGTAACTCGAGAATCCGGAATGCCAACCTCGTACCAGCAATAGTTTTACAGAAGACAGGACCGGATCTCGGTCTGTAGCTCTCCTAATCATGTCGCTGGATATTGGTGTGATGTCTAAGTCCGCATTCCATTCCACCTTGCTTGTTAAGTTGAATTTCTTGTGGCAATCTACTGAAGTCGCCGACTATAATATGGTGGGAACCAGAGAGGTAACAAATTTGATAACTGTAAGCAAAAGGAATAAATGCTCTGCGTATCATACGGGGTGCATTACTTTGTTCTATACCTCGTCCTTCACTAAGCAGCGAAGTCAGTGGTTTATGAGCTGTCTGTATCACAAACCGATTGCATTATACTTATTGATGGAAGCGCTTAAATCCAAATAGCACAGCCAGTGCCTGTTTGTCTAGCTGTGTATGATTCTTTTCAGCAACCCACAGTGTTCGACAGGCGGAAGCAATAGGATGGATTGTTCCATTGGGGATATCATATTCTAGGACTTCTCCAACTCCACACGGTGAGGCATCACATTGTAAGACAAGAGGTTTGTTTGGATCATAATGCCCTAACACAGGTGAAGAAACACGTAGATACTTCGCCTTCAAAAATGCTTATTCTTCTTTCCTTTTCCATGACCACTTGATATCTTTCTTAAACAACTCATGGGAAAGTGCGAGCATAGAAGCCAGGTTAGGTAAAAATGGACGGCAGTTTAAAATCGTCCCAATGAAAGAATGTAACTGTGCTTCGTCGTGTTGACTGAGTAAATTGTGATGGGCTTCAGCTTGTCTTTACGTGCATGTACTCCATTTTATCTGGTTGTTATCCAAGCCAACCAACGGAATCAACTAAAAAAATACATTTGGAACGCTTCAAACACCACCAGTTTTTGAACAACCTGTGCAGGACGATTTCCCCAGTGCATAAACGGTCTACTTCTGTCTTGATCGTGCTTACTAAGTTGTCAAGGGATGCACAGGTATTCGGTGTATCACTTGTGGCGTTGTCGACTACGCTTTGGAAACTCTTCGGGGCAGAGTTACTTTCAAATGCAAATCTAGTTTATCCACAAAAAAACACAAATGGGTGCCAGTCTTAGTAAACGGGCAAGAATTGTTGTCTAATTCCACCTGAACAAGTTTAATGGACCTGACCCCACCAAATAAAGTGGCATATAACTCTTCCATTTTTGTAAAGGCGTAAAGGTCTAGGATAGTGCAGCGCTACACCGTTTGTTTCTAAGCACCGCAACTCGGCACGTTGCTGTCTGGTTTAATCACAGCGACTATCAGTGCCGCCCTTTCGGAGTGGTGAACCATTGAAATTGTACCTTCGTTCTGGAGCCGTTTTAATTCTTTATCAATCACTGACCTAGAATGTAATGTAGTGTTCTGGCCTTGACGAATTTTGGCGTTCTCGCATCCGCCATACGGGGTTTGGCTTTAAAGTTGTTGCGCTTTCCCAGCCGGTGTTTGTTGGCTAGCTTTACGACCCGCTTTAGGACACAGTCTGTGATTTCCACTTCTACGGAATTGATTGTATCCAGCACTTGCGGTTACTGTTTAATTCAAGTATACCCCAGTAGTTTGCTCGATCAACGGAGAACGACATGAAACATCACGTTGTGCGATCTCCCCTGATGTTGAACTAGCACCTGACGTTTTCCAAGTAGGTATTTGACCACCCCGTATAAGTACTGCAAAAGGTTTCAATCGGTTACAGATTAGGTGTTGATGCAAGTGCACTCTGGTTTATTAATGTCGCTGCTGAGCCAGTGTCTACTTAAATGAAACAGATTGATAAGTAACGGCAAGCGTGGTCATGTAGGGAGATACTATGTGTATGTTTGAACAGTTCACGAGTATATAAAATAAAATAAAACAAAATATTTTATTCTCTACAAAGCGAGGCACGAGTTTTGGCCATGATCAACATAGTGCAATATTGTACATGATAGTATGATTAGCAGGACAAGGAGAGGGAATGCTACAGACGTAGTCAGCAGTGTGGTCCCACATGGCCCCAAGGCTGGATGAAGCCTATCCTCACAGAATGCGAGATGTAAATAATTGGATCATTAATGTGGAGTATGTTGGTGGGGAACCAGTCCGATGCGGTTGTGTGTGCAGTTCGGTTCAGCTGAGTGATGCATGGGGAATAGGCGGCAAGAATATTTTAAGAATAGTGGCACGGCACTGAGCAGGTATGCAGGCGTAGTCGTACGAGAGCGGATATATGCACAGAATTTGTAAAATGTGGTATCGGTTAACTTGTGAAAGCCTGGTTGGGGCAGTGAATTTACTGAGTGGCGGGTCACATCCAGCACGTCGCAGTGTGGTTAAAAAGACTTGTGGCTTTTTGTGGGGAGAAGGCTTGCCAAGCGACAACCCGATACGTCCTGGAATACTGCCGACCGGTACTACGACATTAGCAAAGTTGCATCTGAGCGATTGTCCTCGAGGTTATTCGCGTAAAGCTTAACTTTGAATCGCATGATGCACTGGCGGTTTCCTTCACTTATTTAATGGAAACTTATGATGGTAGCGAACGGCCCGCGCGAGCCAAATGGACCACTTTACCGCACTTCCTGCACTTCGTACGTAAGTTAGGGCAATAGTTTGGGGAAGTGGGTTGATCACCGCATCTGTAGCACACAAACTTCCGCACGATATTCTCAGAGGGAAATGGTCAAGTAAGTTTTTGCACAGTTGCTGCATGCTGGGCTGGGTTAAAAGTGGACACCTGACTTTTCCTTTGTTCTCTCTGCTAAACAAGGTTGCATGCCGTTTCCCAAGAAAGAGATGCATCATCATGGGATAACAGCTTTCTGCGTGATTCCTCGTCTATAATTCCAGCTCTCTGGTACGTAGTTTTTATGACTTCTTCCAAACGGGTCGAAAGCATTGTGTTGTAAATACATACCGGGGAAACTTGGTGAATGCGTGCGACAAACTGCTTTACAAATCTTCCGCGCTGCTACTGTAACCTCAAAAAGGATAGGAAGCAAAAAGCGTGCACTGTTGAATTTCCCATTGTTCCTTAACTAACCGAATTTCATGTGTGATCCCAGAATAAATTATTAGATTCACGGCATAGAAATGTCTTTGTCCTTTGTAACCAAGTGCCTGGCGGAACAACTTATGTAGTGGGTATATGACCGTAGGTTGAAAGGCTGCAGCACAGGGAGATGAATCAGCTGACATTGGAATGATGATTTCTGTTGTATCTAGGCTTGTAAGGAAGGTCCTTTGGACGCCGATGACCAGAGAAATGAGAGCTCCGCAAGTGCGTCCGGATTGCTCGTTGTCATTTTGTTACGTACCGAGTGCGTTTTCCTAAACCGTGTATGGAACAGTATACCGGGTAGACGTAGGAAAACGCAACGCCGAATGCTGGGTGTGAAGCCGTACTCTGCTCCTAACTTGGGCCAAGTGGAAAGGTATAGGACCAAAACGAACCAATGAGAACCAGAGATCAATCAGCGCGCGCCCTATTGTCAGGTGATTTAGCGCGTGTAGCTAGTGTGCCTGGCATGACGCATGGGTTGTGGAGGTTCGTAACAAGACGGTACTTATTCAGTTCAGTTTTATAATGGCTTTTTAGCATGAGCCAAATTATAGCTGGTAAATCTGTGCTATCCTCAAGCATAATACTTTACTACTGCCTGCCTTCGAGGTGCCGTACTAAATTACATTTATACGGCTTGGCTTTTTAGCTGCATAACGGCTCCCAGGCTAACAAGACCTATGCTCCCCAAGACCAACAGTATTACCACTGGTTTCATTACTTTAGGTAATTGCCTCTTTTCCATCGTTTATTTGGAACCGTCTTTGCTTTCTTTACATCCCTAGGACCGGCCTATTAGTTTCGGTCTTCCATCTCTGCTAAACCTAAGCGTGCATAAAAATGTACCCAATAATTTCATACAATGTATAGGGTAGCATCATTTCAGACACTGTTGCATCTATTCGCATTTTTGATGGCGTATCCGATGCACGCCTGTTTTCGGTTTTGTTTGGCTGCTTCTCATTCGTTACAGGTCTTTCTGAGGCCTTCAAGGACAGGTAGAGCTGCGTCTGCAGTACCGTTCTTTGACTCCTGTTGGTGCAGTTTCAACAGTCCTCAAACTTTGTGGCTGTCGCCCTCATGTGCTACACTACTCCTTTCCCTGAATATGGGTGAGTGATTAGCCTGTTGAAGTTAAATCTTGCTGTTCCGGCTGACCACACAATCGTTTTCCTGGAAAGCTGCCACACTCCTGGGGCTGAACGGATTCGTGCAGCTTGCCTCATCTTTTCACACATTACGTAACTACTGTTTCTCCATTAATATTTTAGCGAGGTTTCATTCGAGTATGCACGGTATACTTTACTGTGTTTGGTACCAATTTCTGTTCACTGAAACCAAGACATTTGGGTTCCACTGGTCAATTTATTGCAAGGGAATTTTCCACTTCTGCTTACGTTGAGCTAATTGAACGCCGCTATATGGCTGCTTTCCCCGCTCCTGAATGACGGTTGCTCCAAGGTTGTTGTAACAGGTTTGGAGAAATCCAGATCCGTTTACTTGCACAACTCGTTTGAACAACCAGGTTTGGCGCTTCTCGATACGTCGAGACCCTTTCTACATGCTGACCCATTGGATTGTCTCCTGATATATTTACAGTCTCATAGACCAGCAGTTCATCACCTTTCACAAACTTCAATCCAAACTAGTTGGACTAATCAAATCAAATAAAAAATACTTCTGAAATAAATGAGAATATCCGTAGCTCGGGGTGTGGATGCGGATTTTGAGAGGTTCTCCGAGCTGAGTGATTATTGTGCAGACGTTTCGTTGCCTGATTAGGCAACATCATCAGTGTAGCTTCAGGGGCTTGGTTCGCAGTGTCTTGCAAGCGATTTTAATGTCCAAGTGCTTATTGATCGAGTTCTCCTTTGAATGCCAGGCTTCAGTGAACTCAAGTGCTTGCCGGCTTTTAGCCCTTCCGATGATACTGACATGTGCTATGCCGCATTGATGGTTCTCAGCATCCATATGCACTGAAATCAGACAGTTCTGATTGTGGCGACGTATGGTTAGGCTGTGTTCGTGTAGCCTTGTGCCAAGCTTTCTCCCAGTCTGTTCCACCTAGTATTTGTCGCAGTTCCAGCAGCAGCTTATAACTCGCACCAGTTTCTTCCACTTTGCTAAGTTTTTCTCGACAGTGCTCCGCTCTCCAGTATAATCATAAAAATCGTAATCCAAACAAACTTGATAGATAAGGGTACAAAGATGTAAAATTACCCGTAATATACGGGGCTATGTGCGTAGATGTATAGGAATGCATTTAGGTATGAAGCTATGTGTCTGTGTTGCCTGGGGCTGTTAATTTAACGCTGCGTTCTGTACTGTATTCAAGCCGGTCGTCGGCATGAGAAGAATTCATAGGAACGCTTTGGTTTGAAGAACTGGCGCCTGTGGATTGTGGAAGGTGATCTGGATATGCGAGGAACAGTGGCAGTATTTAGTGGCGAGTCACATCCACTATGTCGCAGCGTTGGTAAACAGACTTATGTGAACTTTTATAAGGGAAGCTCTTGCCAAAAATAGCCCACCGTGTCCTGAAACGCTGCCGCCAAACCAGTCATGGGAACAAAATTACATACACCACAGAGCTGGCACCACGGGGCGGTTATTCGGCGAGCAGGCGCAAGTGCAATTCAGGTTGGACATTTAATTATAAGGGCTATATAAACGTTGATCGATAAATAAAATTTTGTGCCCTCGTCAATGATAAACCTCTAATGCACTATATTTTGACCCCCTAGTAAAGCGCGGAGCAATGTTAATAAATGAGCTCCATCGAGCGTTTCCCATATGATAGCAATTTTTTACATTTCCTTTTGTTGCAATAAATAGTTTAAAATCTTCAGCTGTTTTGTGATTGCTGAGCAATGCATGATCAGTATATCTTACCTTGTTGCCTTGCATCACGATAGCCAAACAAATTCCACTGGGTGTTAGCTGGGTGATGCATGTTTATCCCGCCCCAGCCAATATTCCGGTGGCATTGTTCCAGGACTTGGCAGGTTTCACCTGGCAAGTTGTCTCCTAATAAAATGTTACCTATGTCCGTTGAACAACATTGTAGCTTGGCGGATATGACTGGCCAATAAAAATCGTCATTGCCTTTTGCCATCCGGAAGGACCTTATCCATTTCGCGAACGTCAACCACTTCAATAGTTCGTCTCATCCATTCACATATCGGCAAATGTGTCGAACAAGCTCACAAAATTTACAGCAAATAGTAACAAAACTACGCAACATGAGGACTTACACATGAACGCGTACACAAACTGCACATATTCGGACACATAGTTCCAGTAGGTACCGGTAAACTTGCAACATTTCTGTGCTACTACTGAAGTTACGCGTTTGTGATATCATGCTCATGCATTTTAAGACGTGTCCCGCACCGTTGAGCATAAATCATTTATTTATCTATTTGAAAACCCAATTTTTATTAATTTATCACCTTCGCTTCCATCCATTAGTTCAATCTGCATTATGATGCCCTAACAGCCTTTACTGTGCTTAGGTGCTTAACACAATAGTATTTAGCGATGTTGCCAACTGCATCCTGAAGCCTTTTCTGACCCCGAACCCGCCTATTTGTCCAGCCGCATCTCATCCTTGAAGGGTAAGTACACATCTGCCTCCAGGTCTGCTTATCTTTTCCTAATATTTACAGTACTCAGTACTTGTCTAAAAACAGAACGATGTAGTTCAAGAAACTAGAAGAACTGGCGGTCTCCTGTACTGCATAAAGGGTAAAAGGATAGTGTGTCAAATAGTAATAACAACTGCGGTTCTGGCCAATAGATGTATTGTCCTGACGGTCACAATGCGATTTTGCGTTGCCAGGTGGTTTGACTAAGATTTCTCACCCAATACGGCCGGAAGATTACCTTTACGATTCGCGGCAATAGTTAAAACCCAATAGGAGTTCTTGGTGCCACACGAGGCACAATAAAAATGCGTGACTAAATATGTACAAGCAAATAATCGATGAACAAAAGTTGCTCAAGTGTTTGTCTTGACGATGTGCCTGAGAAGAATGGTAGAAAGATGTGACAACTAATCCACTCACAGGTTGACTTACTATTAAATTGGATCGCTTTTGTGAATGCAAATGTTGGAAATCCTAAAAGTTGGCGCAAAATACTGTCGTACCTAACTATTTTCTGACATAAAACTGATTGCTTGGGTGGTTATTCTAGCCTACTCTCATCCATTATCCATCCTCAAGCATACAATGACGAGGAACTTCTGCGGTCGCGGGGCGTTGCAGTCTTATCTAGTTGAGCGAACCATGCGTCTCATGAAAATACAGGATCCTCCAGGTTTGTTTCATGCCAGGTCCGGTTAAGCAGAAGTATAAGTGAAAAAATTGGGGGAGGTGACGGTCAACAACTAGCCAGATAGAAATGCAACGGAAATGCACAGTAGGGAATGTGCACGGCTGTCAAGCTCCAACAGAGCGAAATGCATCTGGTGCTTTCCGGACTAAGTTGCGCAATGTAGCTTGTGGGCAGCTGGGACGAAAACATTACAAAAGCAAAAACTTGAACCTCCATGCATACTGTAGCTTTGTCGCTATAGTTAATATGTATGCATGCCAGTTGACAGGGAAATAGGGAGGATCGAGCTGGGGCTGTATGATTATTTACGGTGAAAATGCAATCGAGGAAAATGAAGTGGGTGTATATGTAAACAACTATCAACGAATCAAGTACCTTGCGTCGTGTAAGGGTATACATGGTTTTAGTATATTCAGGGCGGAGCTGTTTCTGACAGAGAGATGGAAGGATGTGGGTGGACCTGAAAGCACGTTGATAGAGAAAAGGTGTGGAATGAATGACAAGATGAACAAACAGTGCACAGTGATAGAGCTGTGTGATCAACGATGGACACGACCGAATTGCGTGGGGTCGCGCGAGGTGACTCCGCAGTCCTGTCTAATTAGGTGGGAGCAGCGGTAGTAGTGTTAGTGGCATACATTTAAAGGTGTGCCTGGATGCCTATATTTAGCAAAACGTATAGGCGTTAAATGAAGGTATCAGAAAACCAGTAGGTAGAAAGTTGGGGCACTGCGACGCGCTGGGTGGTTAAGCGCTCCCAGGTTGCTAGCAGACGACAGCTAAAACTCCCTAACTGAAAAACTTCAGCTTTTGCGTTACGACCTTAACAGAAAAGCAGTAGACCTATGCATGTGGAAGGGAGTAAGTGGATATGGCTTCAAACGAAGCAAGTGAGCGGCGTCGCTTAAAGTGACTCCGTTGTTCTGGCTTGTTATGAGAGGAGCAGTCTCAGAGGGAGTGACTTAAGGCTACAAGTGTGATTAAATGGCTAAAGGCGGCCAAGTGAATAAGCATTTGATGATGTTAAGGTTAGACAGATACCACTAGATAAAAAGCTGTTGCTTCGTTGCTATATCTTATTTAACGGCCCTGTTGTTGGATAAGAAAGTTGTGGATGGCTATAACCTGCAAAATATTGGATAACACTGGTTGCAAGGTAGGCCTATGGGGACATACTTGCAACGCTCGCCTGACCACGGTAGCAACACAGAACAATGAAATCTACCACCCTTCGCAATCTTGACACACCGAAGGAACCCAGAGCATTAATCTAATCAATAAAGTCACCTGGGTCGTCCGACTACAACAACACCACTAATATTTGATCGACTGAAGAGGACAACCACACATCCATAGGAACAAATTGGCGACTGCGAATAACCGCGAGAACAATCGATGGGATGTAACCTTGTTATATCACCGGTCGTCAATTTTGCAGGACGTAGTGGGTCTTCTCCTTGCAAGGGTTATCCATACAAAAGCTACGTACGTCTTTTTAACAACACTGTTACATGGCGGTTGTGACACGCCACTCAAGAAATTCACTGCCCCAACCACGCATTGGCAAGTTGACCGATACCACACCACAAATTTTGTGCATATATCTGCTCTCGTAGGACCACGCCTATATATCTGCTTAGTGACATGCCACTCTTCTTAAAATATTTCTGTAACTGAGTGGAAATATTTGGATAGTGCTCTTCCAAACACCGGCAAACCACCAGTGCCAGTGTGGGGAAGATCAGTAACCTAATAATTCCATTCAGAATATGGGCATCGGGATCGGAATGACCGCGGCTTACCTCAAAGTGAACGTAGGCCTCAATAAAGGTATCGAGTCTCAAACCAACCACACCGCGGTCCTGCTAAACTCAGCTTCGAATTACTTTTGCAGCTACTTCTTCATGATGCACTCCTCTGACCCGCAATGTACACAGCCTTATCGGACTATTTCCTCGCCAACATACTCCACATCTCACGTTTTGTGAGAATAGACTTCATCCAATCTTTAGGCCATGTGGGTCCGCACCACTGCCTACATCCCTACTACTCCTTCTCTTGCTCCTGCCAATCATGCAACCATATGCAATATTGCACTGCGCTGCTCATGCCCAATAGACGCGCCACACTGTCAAAAATCAAAAATTTATTTGTTTAGTTATTTATTTACTTTGTATACCCCAAAAGGCCAGTTCATAATAACATAAACACGTGTGGCTGATGAATGCACAAAACGTCGCAGGGTAACCAATAAGTCTGTAAATATACATGTAGGCTTATCTGTAAGTGGACAGGCTGGATTAATTAAATAACGTGGCTGTAAATAGGTGCTGGTGTTCACTGTGTTCGCCATAAGCTGGAAAAACGGAACCCTTTAAAATGAATGAAAATTTGGGCGCCTCCATCCCTGAGGACGAGCTTTAGGATAACGGTCCAGATCATATATAGAATGTCCCACAAAACCACAATTGTGCGAAATAACCCCAATGCGCCAGGAGCCCTGTTAGCGTATACACCCAGCACCAATACAGTTCCTTTCAAATCGACCTCATTCTCTTTCTATGGAGCTGTATGCTGTAATTTTCTGTTGGCTGCCAACCGTCAGTGCCCTGATCTTACCTAGTCGCATTTGTCCAGCCTGCTTCTCTTTGACTTCCACAGACTAACCAAATGTAAACGGTCCCAACTCTGTAGACCCATAGTTATGCCCCTCATCTCCAGAGCCTACTGGTGTTGCTCACCCTTCATTACTATGACCCTTTCCATCTCTGAACTGTCCATTTCCACTGACCAGCTATGAATAATGTGACGGTACCGGCCATGCTCCGGAAGCCTGAACGTTCTGTCTGCTTTAACCCGAGAGCATCATTGGCCTTTCCACACCTTATCATCTAACCACTTGCTAATACTGTGCGCAGACCTAGTCACCTATGACGAGTCTGCAACTTTCTGTCTGCCAACTGTCTAACGAGGTTAAACGGTATAAGCTCTAAACAGCCAAACACTACTTCCTTAACTCGAGCACCTCCTAGGCTTACTCACCGTTAATTAATTTAACCCCTTCACTGTCTAACAGGTCCACTTCTGTTGACCCTCACTATTTGCCTTCCCAGCTTAGCAGTACGACTAAACCACAATGCACCGTTTAGTACAACTTTTTCTGACTGGTCTCCTGCTTTCTGAATTTGCTCAGAGTACGTTGACAGTACCGGGTAATGCTGAGAAGACCAAACACCCTGTCCACATTACTTCGAGCGACTCGTCGGCTTTTCCACTCCTAAGCAGTACAGCTTTCGCATTTCCGATCCCGCCCTCTCCTTACTGTGCTATCAGTTGTCGTTCTTCCTTCCAGCGGACTGTTAACACTCAGTACCCCGCCAACCCCAGTCTAAACTGATAAGCCTCCGTCTCTCTGACTGCTTGCAAAACATCGGAGATGCAAACACACTAGGCCTCGCTAATTCAATACTATGTTTTTCCCACCTCGAGAGCATGCTAGCACTAGTAATTTTTAACTGCCCTACCCCAGCTGGTCACCCAGCTAGACTTGTTCGCGCTTTACTGTTATAACATATTTACCCACCTTTACAGTACCTCCTTCTTTAAAACATGCCGACTGCTCCAATCTCGACCGATCCACCTTCTCCTCTCGGTATTCATTCAGACTTCTGAGACATTATCCCACCCGGTTCGGCTGACGAATTGGACGTTTTACATCACCAAGAAAACCTCGTTAACCTTTCAGTTTATTAATATAGCGGTTCTCATTTCTACCCTGCTGTATCCAAATCTTGGGCTCTGCTTACATGGCATTTACTGGACAGCCAACTCTGTGCCTTACCTTCATTTAGCTTTTTCCATCTCGACTATGTCCTTCCTACACTACGCTATCTGTCTTCCTCCTCCTTCCATCGGACTGTTAATGCTTTGTACCCTGCCCTGACCCGGTCTCATCTGACCAGTCTACATCAAGCTGCCTGCTTTCAAAACAACAAAGCTTCGAACGGACTAGGCACTGCTGACTCAATGCTATGGTTCCATCACCTCGAGAGCCTAATAAAATTGCACACTTTACTAATTTAGCTCGTTGCGTCCCCAGCTTGTTCATTTATTCTGACGCATTTTACTTTACTTTCCACCTTACCTGTATCACTCGGTTTCAAGGTGCCATATAATCCAGCCTCGTCTGAAAAATCTCCTGCTCTCTGAATTCTCTCGGACTACTGATACGTAATCGTTCAGTGTGTGGATGACATGTCGCTTTGTATACATTACTTTCAATACCTTGTAGACTTCTTTACCATTTACCTTAACCTAGTTCTTTCAATAACGCGCGCTCTGTATTCATTCCTTCCTCAATCGGACGGCCAGTTCTCCGTGACCTGTCATGACGCAATCTCTTCTCTGGTATCTTCGACGATGCAGAAGCAAACGGTCTATGCTCTACGGATCGGCGCTAGGTTTTGCATTTTAGGTGAGGCAGACAGAATTGTTCATTTCTTATAGTTATAGCCAATTTTCCCACTTTAATTGTACGACATAAGCCTAATGCGCTGACTAATCTGGTCGCGTCCAATCGACCACATGCTCCGCGGATTCACTCATACACCTGAGGCCTTACCTCTCTTGGTTCGGCTGCCTAATGGACGGTTTACATTACCTAGAAAGCCTCGTTAACTTTTCCGCCCTTTATGAATTAGGTCTTTTTCATACGTATCACAGTCTGGTCACTTTTTGCCATCTGGTTAGCCAACTCTGTACCTTGCCTTGCACTAGGCTTATTTGACATATCTCAGCCTTCTGACTACACCCATGCTACCATGATGTATATGAGTTTAGCAATACATACCCAAAGCACCGCTTCCCTCACCGCGGGAACTGTCCTGGACATGCTCGTGCTTCACTAGCATAGTTCCTTGCATCCCCTAACTTATCCATCTCAGATGCTATTCTCTCTGTCCCACAACTTAAGTAAACGGAGTAGTCCTAATTTGCCGCTTAATCCAGTCTCGTCAGATCGGTCCCATGTTATCCGACTTCGCTCAGTCCACCATGACTTTACCGACTAACGTTGAGAAAACCATACATGCTGCCCAACTTACCTCGAGAGACACGTCGGCTTTTCCACTTCTAAGCAATAAAGCATTTTCATTCCGACCCTGTCCTTTCCTTACTGCGCTCTCTGTCTTTACTCTCTTTCTATCGTATTGATGCTCCTTAGTACCCTGCTTTGACCCGGTCTCAGCTGACCAATCCACTTCACACTGCCTGCTTTCAAAACAAAGGAAACGCAAACGGTCTAGGCACCGCTGCCCCAATCCCGTTGTTCCCTCACCTGGAGAGCCTAATGGCATCGCTCACTCTATAAGTTCGCTCCTTACATTACCTGTCCATTGCTGCTGAGTAAATGGACCTGTTTAGATCACCTGGACAACCTAATGGGCTTTTTTGCCTTTTATCAAGAAACCCTGCTGAACCCTACCTAAACCTTTTCTAATCGCGCTCTCTGTTTTCATTCCTTTTTCAATCGGACGGCCAGCTCTCACTGCCTTGCCGTGAGCGCTGACTCACCTGACTAGCCCGTTTCTCTTTTTTTGCCCCCATGCTAACGAGTATTAAGCAGTATAGGCTCCGCAGACGTAATTCTAGGTTACCCTTACATCCAGAGATTGCTCGACTTGTTCACTATTTGTTACACTTTTTACATATTTGTTGTACGTCCGAATCCCAACGCGCCGACTATTCCAGCCCAGCCTGGTCTGCCTAGGGCTCACGGAACGCACTTATACTGTTGAGATATTACCACGATTGTTTCCGCTGACCCAACGATGTGTAGACATTTCCTGTGTAAGCTCGTAGGCATTTCGATTCGTTTTCACTAAAACTTTCTCCTCCCGACCTTAACTGTTTCTTATTAAGCTCAGTTTTCCTTCTTTTTCAATCGAACAGCTAGTTCACAGCTCTGCCGTGACCTTGTCTCACATGAATAGTCTGTTTATCGCTGACTGCTCCCCTGTTACCAAGCCCTACTCGGTATAGGCGCTGCAGACTGGCCGCTAGGTCATCAATACCTAGAGTAACTGCTAGCCTTGTTCATTGTTTCTTTTTATAGCTTTTCTCACATCATTATTTACATCTTAAGCCCCAAGGCGGCGACCAACGTAGTTTCGACTAACTGGCCTCCAACTGCCCGAATTCACAGGTTTCTGGGACGTTACTCCTCTTGGCTCGGTTGTTCAAATGAACTGTTCAGTTCACCTCGAAAGCCTCGTTGACTATTCCACTCTGTTCCAATAAAGCCTTTCTTATATCTACCCAGTCCTTTCCTTATGGCGGGCTTTGCTTTAATTTCTTTTTCATTCGGGCGGCCAGCTCTCACTGCCCTACCGTGACCTGAGACACTTGCTCAACCCGCTATTTTCTGACTGCTCCTATGCTACCGAGACTTAAGCAGTATGGACTCTGCAGACTAAACGCTGCTACCAATACCTCACGAGGCTGCTAGATTTGTTCACGCTTTCTTGACGTAGCATTTTCCTCACCTTTATGTTACGTTCTTACCCCAACAGCGCCAACTAATTTGGTTTCGCCTGATCGGTCTCCTGCTCTCCGAATTCACAGACTGCTGAGATGTTATCTGTCTTGGTTCGGCTGTCCCAACGGATCGTTCACTTTACCTTGATAGCTTCTTTGAATTTTTCACGCTTTTTCAGTAATGCCTTTCTTACCCCTAAACTGTCCTTTTCTCAACGCTCTCTTTACTTGCTTTCCTAACTAGATTGCCAACTCTGTGCTTTGCCTTGATCTAGCCTCATCTGACGGTTCTTCTGCATTTTAGCTGCATTCACACTACCGGGACGTAGTTTATCTAATTCTTGCATACCCAACGCACTGTTTTTCCTTACCCCGAGAACTTTGCCGGACATGCTCACGCTTTATTAGCATAGTTGCTTTCATCACTAGTACGCACAGCTATCCTGACCTACACCATTCGTCTTCCCAACTTAATTAAACGACTCAGTCTCAATTCACCGACTAATCCAGTCTCGTCGCCTTGGCCTCTTGCTCTCCGACGTCGCGCAGTCTACTGAGACGCCACGGATCACGGTTCAACTAACATAAATTTTTATGGACCTATATATTTGAGATATTTTTTATAATGGTACAGTAATATAGGTTTATTATTTTAAGTACACGTGCCACTAAACATATTTTTCGCTGAGTTCCAGATCCATCGTTGTTTTCTGTTTGTATAGCTGCATATGTTCCTTGCTTTTTTCGAGGTTTTCACAGAGTCGTTGGCTATTCTTCGGACCATGTGGAGAAACTGCGTCTTAATTCCCGGAGCATACGAAGTCCCACACGGTACAATTTCCATGTATTTTCCAGTGGTCTCTATCCTGTCATGAGAGAACGCCAAAATCTCTGATAAATGTGTTGGGATGGAGCAACTGGCTGTCCAAGGCGTATGATCGAGTGGCTGAACGCCTAGTGAGTTTGGAGAACTCTGGCTTGCTTGCTTTACCAGGGCGTTGCATTTCAGTGGACCACGTAGACAGTCGCTCTAAGTCAAGCTGGAGGCTAGCGCAGATCTCAGTGATCATCCAGGGTTTCAAATCATCTGCATACAGGGCACTTGGATACTGGAGCTGCTGCGGAAGGTCCATGATATGAATAAGCAATAATACTGTCCCAAATATAGTTATTGAGGCACGTTACTGGTCCGTAGGAGCCAACCTGTCAGAAAGTCTTTGGCGTGCACCCTAAAATGTCGTCCCACAGTAGGAGCTTGTACCCACTGAAGTTGCGTGCCACCGATTCCGTAAATCCGCAGTTTAAGAAGGAGTACCACGTGGTTTACTCTGTCAAAAGCCTTACTAAAGTCGGTATACACTACGTCAACATCCTTCCGTTCGTTGAGAGCTCGTACCCACTAGTGGGTTGCGTACCTCAAGTTGGTGATGCAGGATCGTCCTTACGTAAAGCAGTGTGAGGCTGGCATCAATACGTCCATCGATTCGATGGACGACATTAGACACTGGCACAACCTTCTCGAGAAATTTGGATAATAACGAAGTCAATCTGATCGGTCTATAGTTCTCTATTTTACTCGGATCACCAGCCTTGGGAAGTGGTCTCACTACCGAACATCTCTAGTCATGCGATATAGATCCTTCAGAGAGCGATGTAATGAATAGTTTTATCACGGCTGGTAAGTTGATGATCGATGGGGCCTTGAGTATTAACGGGTGAAATCCGTCTGGTCCGTGGGCTTTGCACCATCGAGGTTGACGAATAGCTGATACACTTCGACTGCAGCACGTTGTAGGCTGTCGAACAAGACTTGCGCAGCATGTGCCGGTACTGAAACCGCCGCCGGTTTACTAAAAAATACAGTGAGGAAGTGTGCAGCCAAGGCGTCCGCGCGATCCGCGCTTGAAATGAGCGTCTTTCTGTCCAAGCTCTCTAAGGCCGGTAGGTCGCCCCCAGTGTTCAGTTGAGGTTTCAAGTAGGCAAATACTATTTGAGTGCAGTTAGCGCCGTGTGTGCCAGCTCCTCTTCGAACTGCCGGCGTTGCTTGATCTTTTGCGGCGGTGCATAAGTTACGCTGTTTCTTGTACACCGTGTAATATTTATCATAAGCCGAGCTGAGGTAACTGCCCGAATTTTGCGTCTACCTCACGCTCACTGTCTGTGTTCCGTATCAAACCAATGCGGTTTGACAGGTCCAATTTTTGAATACTTAAAGGGAAGAAACCGAGTACAGCGTGAGTTTAGCTACCCCTTCATTAGTGACCAACAGGCCTCAAGTGACACATTTTGTGTTAGTTTCCAATCAGTCTGGCTTGCGGCTTGGATGAGCCCGTTGAAGTCCGTCTTCCAACAGTTGAACTTCGGCTTCCGTTGATTGTAATATGATAACGACAGTCCTAAGTTTGTTACGATGGACCAGTGGTCACTATTCGCCAGAGGTTCAATGACTACGGCCTCGTTTAGCTTTTACTCGCAGCACGTAAACAGTTGGTCCAGACCAGATGCCGAGTGTGAAGTTACGTGATTCGGTTGGACGATATGTTGCGTTGCCCCAACTTCAATAGTCATTTAGACGACTTGAGCCTCAACTTTGCCATGACCGGGAAGAAGTCGAACATTGGCCAAAATTTCTTAGGTAAATTTAGATCCCCCATCAGTAAGAACGGAGGGCGGCTCATGTGCTTCTCTACATGTGATAGCCGATCGCGACAACGGCTTACTGGGCTCCGGTTGATAAACCCCGCTATTAGTTCTGCGAGCCTGAGGCGTATTGCGCAACACAATTGTTCGAATAAAATATCCTCGCTCCGATACGTGCTGATACGTTTGTCAGATAGTGAGGGTTTTATGCACAACCGAACACTAACGTGAGCCTTTTCTTTTCGGTCGCATCTGAAACACGACTTCTTGGATATGACGTCGGTGTTCAGCCAAGTCTCTGCAATCCTAAAACGTCCGGCCGCTCCGAGCCATCGAAGCGGCACAGTTCGTCACGTTTTTCCATTAGGCTTTACCCATTGGCGAGTGTCACACGGACGTCCTGGGAGGTACTGCGTGACGTGCCTGGAGGCTGAGCAACCCATTGATACGAGTTCGTACACCCATCTTGATCACCCGAAAATGTGCAATTTGTAAGTCAGCCTCACCTTCCTTTGTACGGCGTTTGAGCCTAATGCCGGCAGCCTTCAAACGATCCCTGTCTTCTGATGCCGAGTCGCGGCAGTTGTGAAATTTTAAGCTTCTCAGCCTTGACAAACAAGGCAGTATTAACTGCGGCATTTTGGGAGTTGTAAAGGTTGTTCTCAGTGATTGCCATAACTGGTTAGTTTTCTGGCCAATTCGGATTATATGTTTAATTGTCACACTGCCGTCGCCCTCATCCAAGAGCCTAGCTTTGTGCTCATGGAGAAATTTAACATCGTAATCATAACGTGTGCGTGGGCTTTTGTCTTTTTACAGCGGTACGCGGACGACCTTGAGATTATGACGCCTCAGTGGCATCAGTGAGGAACTTGTGGGAGTAGAACTAGAGGCGCTAAACAGCTTGGGTGGTTGTTTATCAGCAGTTGACGTTTGAACCCGATTACTTGGGCCCTTACGCTTTTGAGTGGTTCATGGCTCAGACAGGCTCTGAGAAATTCACGGACCAGTCAGTGAGGCAGCATTTCGTCGCTCCCCAGTCTGCGTCTTACATCGGTGGGGAAGATTGAACCTTGGTCTCGGCCGCGGTCAAAGACGGTGGTAGTGGTGCAGGCGTTGGAGTGCCCAATGAAGGCGAGAGAACAGCGGTATTTGCATGAGGGCGTTTGATCCTACCTGATGAACGGTTTGTCTCTATCTGCAAGATTTTCCCGTAGTTGTTGGTGGTCTCTGGTATTCTGATGTCTTGTTCCGCGACATTTATCATACGGAGCTAGAAAAAAGCGATGTCGCATGTCGAGCGCTTTTCGAAACACGTCAACGGATAAGCGAATGCACGAAATGTGGAACAAAAGGGCACAGCCGAAGCAGAGAATTGCAGGAGCCTTATTTGCCACAAACTTCGAGCATGAACCACAAGTAGCATGAGACGATATTACAAGCTAGAGCAAATCCAAATTAACGGACGGAGATAGCAATGGGGCAAATCATTGAAATCTTCGGCATTAGAGAAAGATTAGCAGCCAACTTTGCACTATTAAAAAGTACGCTAAAATAAGAATATTGGAGCAAAATTCACACAGATAAAACGCTGACAACACATTAAGCTGATGCAAAAGTAGTATCCAACACACGCTAAACGCTTGTTAAAGGGAAGCGTATTGGAACCTTTATATAAACGTCCACAATACGCGCAGCAATGCACATATTACCACCTTCTATTACAGAATGGGAAGCATCGAAAACTCATTCAGAGCAAAGTCAGCAGAAAGTAGATATTGAGGAACAAGTGGATCAGCGACGCCGTTTTAACTCAATCCTTGCTTCTGATTCGACCGACCTTGTGCAAAACTCACTTATGCAAATTCCTCTACTCTTACGCAAGATAACTCTTCGTTTGTCAGCAAATATTTTTCTTGTAGATGACGCTCATGGAACGGTAAAACACAGCTTTGTGAGAGGCCTCTTTTCTGTTAACTACATCAATAAATACTGTTACAGGACAGATAAATGCAACAGTACAATAGTGGAAGCAACATGACCATATATGGGACGGTTTGAACAAGTTTTGCATGTGCGTTCGTTGTTCAACTCAAGTTTCTCAGCTGACATCGTGACAGGACTAACCGGGGTATGCAGCGAATGAAGTTATGTAAAACAATAAGCTAAAAATGTTAACAAACTAGAAACCAGCTACTTACATGACTAAACGGCACCCGGTTGTGCGTCCTACTCAGAGTGAAAGACTTCTCGTCAAGACCATGGCAGGAGTAAGGGTTACAGCAGCAGGCTATGCTTGCACAGGGTGGTTGCGATGGCTTTAGCCAGCTGCAACAGGCTTTCTCCGCCCTTCCGGATAACGCATTGGTGCGACATAACAGAATTTGTAGGCATCCTTGGTCAAAAGCTTATGCCTACTTTGAAGCAAATGTTCCAAGACCGGTTCTTACTAGATCCAACCCCCTATGAGGTATAAATAAATAAATAAATAAATAGTATATTCTCTGTAATATGAGACACACCTCTAAAAGGCATGATCAAATATGCATACAAGCATAGCTTCTTTGGCATATTAAAACATTTCGTTACAATGCAATGAATAAACGAAAAGATGTAGTCCATAAGAGCGAGCATATTGTCAGGTAATAGTCAGACCAAGGATCATAATGGCGCCGTGGCGCGCAAAAACTGTTGCGTCAAGATACAAGTGGGGGTAAATTTGCCATGTAGTGATCCATGAGCACAGGAGCCCGAACAAGGTTTAGTGCAATCGATGACCATTACGAAGCCGGGATGATCGGTACTCCACTAAAGCATTCTTCATAGCAAAATCAGTTGCACAGATTCGATGTTGGAGGCTGAGGACTGCGTCAGTGTGAAATGTATAGCTGTGAGTTTATTTTGTGGCGAGTCACATCCGCCACGTTGCAGTGTTGTTAAGCGGACCTTTGTGGCATTTTATAGGGAGAACGCTTGCCAGGCGAAAACCCACCACGTCCTGGAACACTGTCGTCGCTTCCTTTGAACTGTAGTGCTAGTCTCCTAGGTACACCGATCGATTAGGACCGATTACGTATAAAAGACCTGTAAGAACTAATAATCCGCTGGGACGCATACTACAGGTTTGTTGTGCTTTCATTTTAGTGTACCTTTGAGCGATTTGTGCAGCGTTGTAGAACAAGTACACCCTTCCTTTCTTACTACAGGAATTTATATCCAACTGACGTACTTCGCCTTGATATCCATTAAGGCTAGCATTCGGTCTTATGTTCGTTTTTCACTTTTTCAACCCTCCTTTCTCCACTATAATTATTCTTTAAAGCTTGACTCGGGATTTTATTCTCAAAAGGACAGTGGTAAAGGGAGAAGAATCTTCGACATGTAAATAACGCTGATAAAGAAGCGGGAAAATGCTGCCGCTAGCACAACTCTGCCGTGCTCCATTAAGTGAACAGAGGTAGTTGCTTCTATGCAAGCTAAAATAGCAAAAGTTAAAATGAGTTAACTGGAATAATAGTGGCCTATGGTCTCCTGCAGCCAGTCGTTGAGTGATTAGTGGCTTTTCCAGGCCTGTTTTAACCGAGAGACGTACTGGGCAAAACGTGCGCAGAAACTACTGGAAGGTACCACAATGTACTCAGCAGTTAAGTTTCAGACCGCAAAAATGTTTCCTTTTGGTAACTCATGATAACGTGACAGGCTGTCTAAAAGTCCACAGTGAAAGCAACTGAATAACTAAATAAATGAATGTATATTTCTAGACTGCAACTTGCTGTGCCGCGAGGGAACAGCACAATATGCACACAAATCTAATGCTCATGCATGGAATGTGAGATTAAATAAATAAAAACCTTGTTTTTAAGTACAACAAAATAAACTATGTCAGACATGCGCAACTTGCCAGTGTCAGTTTGTGCGATGTGGTTTTATTTAGCGGCCAGTCACATCCGCGGTATCGTT
This sequence comes from Dicrocoelium dendriticum, assembly GCA_944474145.2. Taxonomy (NCBI): domain Eukaryota; kingdom Metazoa; phylum Platyhelminthes; class Trematoda; order Plagiorchiida; family Dicrocoeliidae; genus Dicrocoelium; species Dicrocoelium dendriticum. Next base: position 11,468,324 of record OX104067.1, on the reverse strand, counting down.
AAGCGGACATCTGTGATCTTTTACAAGGAGTAGGCTTGACAGAGGATAACGCATAACGTCATGGATCACCGTTGTCTGCAAGGTAGAACTGGCAATGATTCTGAATGAGCAATCCTGCACTCCGTTAATCACAGTCTGATTTAGGCCGTGTTTTTAAGTTGGAATGTCGAATTGCCTAGGCATTGTCCTAAAGTTTCCAATGGAGCCGGTTGAATTTGGCATCCGGTGGTTGTAGGAAATATTTTGAGTGACGGTATGCTTCATGCAATTATTCTGACTATTAAATAAGTTTTTCATTGGCCAAGTATCTAAGAGCAAATTTTGTTCCATTTGCTTAAGTTTAAACTGGTTTCATTTGCGAAATCCTGTAGCAATAGGTTGCGCTAGCCAATCAGTTTCGTGATCCTTTATTCTTCCTTCTTTGCAATCCTTGGAAAATGGGTAAAGGGTACAACCGCGGGCGAAAATCCAGCTACCATACTCAACAGAAGAAGGCTTAAGTGATGGTACCACATCGGAACTAAAAGTTGCATGATTTTTCTGCTCTGCACACCATTAACAGATATATTTATTTGGGACAAATTTTTCTGATATACCCCTTGAGTACGGCTAAGATGGTTGTTGAATGTGAGCCAGGTTTCAGTTTGGTTAGGAGCGGAACATGTAAAAGTAATATATAGTGGCATAAAGACGTATGTAAATTTTGCAAACTGGAAGGCATGCTAATCAGCTGCGCAAAGTTGAAGCAAATGGTTATGAAATTTAAGGTTCTCTGCTATGTATGTGTGATACATAAGTTGGATCGTAACATCCTTTTTTACTGAAACGTCAGCTAATCACACACAACATTTGTCGAACTAAACTTAGCGCCTGCAATCACTGCCAGGTTAGGTAGCCAAGTCAACATGCTTGCGTTTAACCCTAGACCTCAACGGAACACTAAAGAATTTTGCATACATTCCAACCTGTTAGCATCCCACTTGGCCCCAGCACCGTTGGTTTAAATATGTCGAATGATGTGGGTCAAGATGAGATTAAGCTAGCCTTGCCAACCCATTGCATAGTAGCAGAAAGGCCAAACCTAGAGAATATGAACCCCAGGATAACAACATTGTTTGTGGTGTATAGCTTTCTTGGTGAGAAAATCGGAGCTCTTTGTTCACCATCAGGTCTTCAGCTGGTTATACTGATCGGCGCGACGACTAGAACGGCAAGTTGCAAGGACACTCTTTCACACAATAAGCAAATCCAGATGCAACAAAACACCGACAGCTAGGGCTAGCTTATCCTCTACCCGGGGTCAACATACGTTACCTCTTCCAACTAAATGACCTCTCCCGTGGACAGCATCAAAAAGCTGTCCTGTTAGAGAAGTGTATCCTTGCCTACGCCAGCAACAACATAGACCGTAGCGCCTGTGATTTCGGGTTTGGCGCTGAATGGGACACATGGTATTTTCGTGTTTACTGTTCTCAATGACACCTCCTTGGTCGTGTTCATCCGAGCCATCATTGAAGCCAACAAACTGGCAGAAAAGGTGCCAGACAGAGTTCTAGAGAACCAACAATTCAGGAACGTTGCAACACCACTTATATAATTAGCTAAGGAGAAAGCAATCTTAAGTACCGCTATGGCAAATTGTGAATGGCTGCGAAATAAAATCTCAGCTGGAACACCTGTATGTTGGGCAACCGCGGATTATCCGATGTGGCTCACAAGGCTTGGCGTGCATGATTCAGGCTGATAAAACTAAAGGCGATTAGCCAGCTTCAAGCCCACTCCATCAGAGACGACAGGTTCTTGCCATTGAAAATAAAGTCACATATACAACCAATGAGCCGCCAAATCACTCAGCAAAGGGAAGACGCACATAAACTCAACGGAAACAGCTGTTGCCCGCGCCCGTTCAGAGGGCAACAACGGCTGTGGCTCAACTTCAACCGGTTTCCGAAGGAACATCTTTGGAAGGCTTTGGGCAAACGACCGTTTCGGTCGACGGTTTTGCAGCGAACTTGATACGTATGGCGTCTTCACAAAAGAAACGGCATATTTGTTTGCCTCGATCCAACTGGTTTGAGAATAAAACAGACAGGAACACAGCTGTGACAAGCTGGGAACAACTACGCAAACCAAACGTACTTGCTCAGCTCCATTACAAACCGCAAAAGCTTGCGATACTGAAACATGCTTACATGTTGGAGAGCAACCAGTGACCTGCTACCTGCACACAGGGCATCTGTGGCTAGCACTTTATCTACTAGTACTCAACATGCCCCTCACCGGGGCACGATAATCCGGACTATACCACACTTGCCTCCACCTATAGATTGATAACATCGCAACAACTGTTTAAGCCTGCAGATTCTCTTCTCTCCACACAAAGCAACTATTATTTAAAAACCAGGAAAGATGAGGTACAGCAAGCCTCTGCCCATTCCCAAAAGCTCACTAAAGCATAGCACGCTTTCGTGTCTACTGACGCGGTTCCACCAACTTCTACAGACGTCTAAGTATCTCCCCTTAGCTCCCTTGCGTCATCCATATAGCTAGGTGACACCGGCAGTTCTTCTTCCTCAAATCTTCTTATAAATGCAAAGTCCTTGAACACCAAGCTGTGTGTTTTACGCAGCTTGGTTTCATTTACCGCTCTTACTGCAAATTTTAGCTGAAAGCGGTTTTGTACCACACAATTGGAAGTTTCCTATTCCCTTCTTTTCTATCAGCTGCAGATGCAGGCTCCTGCGTACAAGCGAGTTTGCGAGGTTGTCATTGTACAAAACTAATTTAACACGCGGGAACCCAACTCACAAATAAAGTCGAAAAAATGGACGTTCTATGGATACTAGACGCTATCATGGGAATTACAGTACTATTTGCTTACATTTACATGGCTTCTGACACCTCTCGTAGGGGTGACAACGCACTTGTAGCTACTAGCAAGGCAGTGTCTAGTCAACCAAGTGCATGTAAACTTGTTTTGTGGGATTTTAAACTTTTGATTTGCAATGGTTCTCGCCTCACGCCACAACCAAGCGGAAGTCCTGTTAGCTTGTATCCAGTTGTGAGCATGGACTCCACAACTTTTAGCATCGACCATGTCCAAGCATAGCTTAGGCTGACTGTATACGCTAGTTACCTCCAAAAGGCGGTTGCCTGTAAGCTAGAAGTACCCGAGAGGCGACCACAGTTTGGGTTACCACATGATGTACTTAACAATCTTGGGTATCCGTTCCGCTAAAAAAGATAATGTCAATACGTACCGTTCATTAAATTCTATAAACTGACCAATCTTCACCATGGTTTAAAGCTCAGGGAACACGTATGAAAATTTTGTTCGGCTCCAAGTAAAGACGTGCTGCAATATCTTACGAGGAACAATGAAAAATAATAATAAAAATATGCGGGTTATGAAACCCTGCACTACGACTCCCGTTGGAAAGTTGGTCTGGATGATAACTAAACAGATAAATAGTTTATTCACAAATTTATAGAAACACATCAACTCACGCATTATCAATGTTTATATACAGTTGTGTATCACAACGATATTTTGGGTTCAGTGGTGCGTAGTGTAAACGGTAAAGGCACTATAAGTGCAGAGATAGGATACATGTAGACGGAGAGTATCATATTATTGCACGTCTCGGGAAAAGTTGGAATATGACTCTAGTCGACTTGCCAGTGTGTAGTTGTGGGCAGTGACTTTATACAGTGGCGAG
>OX104067.1:11438851-11464452 GCA_944474145.2 Dicrocoelium dendriticum | reverse complement strand
CTTCTGACAGGAAACCGATTGCTTGAGCGGTTATTCTAGCCTACTGTCATCCATTATCCATCCTCAAGCATACAATGGCAAGGAACTTTTGCGGTCGCGGGGGAGTTGCGGTCTTATCTAGTTGAGAGAACCGTGCGTCTCATGAAAATACAGGATCATCCAGATTTGTTTCAATCCATATCCGGTTAAGCAGAAGTGTAAGTAAAAAATTGGGGAGAGGTGACGGAAAGCAACTAGCCAGATAGAAATGCAACGGAAATGCACAGTGTGGAATGCGCACAACTGACGAGCCCCAGTAGAGCAAATGGCATCAGGTGCATTCCGGACCAGTTTGCGCAATGTAGCTTGTAAGCAGCTGGGACGAAAACATTACAAAAGCAAAAAGTTGAACTACCTTGCATATTGTAGTTTTGTCGCTATAGTTAATATGTATGCATGTTAGTTGCCCCGGAAATGGGGAGGATGGAGCTTGGGCTGTATGTTTATTTACAGCGAACAGGCAATCGAAGAACATGAAGTGGGTCCTTTTGTCAACAACTATCAACGAATCAAGTACCTTGCGTCGTGTAAGGGTATACATGGTCTTAGTATTTTAAGGGAGAGCTGTTCCTGACAGAGAGATGGAAGGACCTGCAAGCACGCTGCTAGAAAAACGAAGGTGTGGAATGAATGACAAGAAGAACAAACAGTGCGCAGTGTTAGAGCTATGTGAGCAACGATGGACACGACAGAAATGCGTGGCGTCCCGCGTGGCTGACTCCGTGGTCCTGTCTAATTAGGTGAGAGCAGCGATTGTAGTGGGACTGGCACACATTTAAAGATGTGCCTGAATGCCCATATATAGCAAAAAGAATAGGCATTTAACGAAGGTAAGATATCAGAACACCAGTAGGTAGGCAGTTAGGGTACTGCGACAAGCTGGGTGATTAAATGCTCCCAGATGGCTGGCAGATGAGAGCTAAAACCCACTAAATGAAATCTTCAACTGGTTCTTTACGACCTTAACAGTAAAGCAATGGACCGATTCATGAGGAAGTGCGTAAGGGAAAATGACTTCAAACGAAGCAAGTGAGCGGCGTTGCGTAAGGTGACTCCGTTGTTTTGGCTTGTTATGAGAGCAGCCGTCTCAGAGGGGTGACATAAGGCTACAGATTTGACTAAATGGCTAAAAGCGGCCAAGTGAATAAGCATTTGATGATGTTAACGTTAGGCGGATACCACTAGATAAAATGCTGACGCTTCCTTGCTATATCTTACTTAACGGCCGTATTGTTGAATAAGAAAGTTGTGGATGGTTATAAGCTGCAAAATAATGGATAACATTATCTGCACGGTAGACCTTTGGGGACATACCTGTGACGATGGACTGACAACCGTATCAGCACAGAACAATGAAATCTATCACAACTCGCAATCCTGACCAACTGAAGGAACTCGGAACACTAATCTAATCAATAAAGTTACCTGAGTCGTCAGACTACAACAGCTCCAATAATTTTCGGTCGACTGAAGAGGACAACCACATATCCATAGGAAACAGATTGGCAAAACGACTGCGAATAACCGCGAGAAAACTCGGCGAAATGCAACCTTTTTATATCACCGGTCGTCAATGCTCCAGGACGTATTGGATTTTCTCCTGGCAAACGTTCTCCGTACAAACCCCAGAACTTATTTTTAACAACACTGATACATGGCGGTTGTGACACGCCACTCAAAAAATTCACTGCCCCAACCACGCATTGGCAAGTTGACCGAAACCACAATTCACAAATTTTGTGCATATATCTGTAGTGTTTCTAAATTCTTCACATTTTTCCTTGTAACTTCCTATTCTATCTTCCGCCAATTTTTATACATTTGTTTTAACTCACAACAAGATATATACTCTTCTTCGAATGTCGTTCGTCTTCTGGTTTCGGTGACGTTGTACCGCCTTCGAGTGTTGTGTGCTTCTCATCGGTTGTCGGATCCCTATTTACGATCAGCATTCTATTCCTCCGTTCGTGTCATCGGACAGGTTTGCTGATTTTTCACCTTTCGTAACCTGACCGTGAGCAATCGTGCTAAGGTCCTCTTCGCAGCGGTTCTAACTCTCTGTCAGACACTATTTGGTGACCTCGTCTATTTATTATTTTGATTACTTTTCTTTCTTTCCTTATGTCTGACTACGCTGCTCCCCGTGAACCGTGTGAAAACTCAATTGGCTTTTCGTTACCCACGTCTGCTGTTTCAAACTCTCGTGTTTGGTTTATTCAGGTGGAGGCCATTTTCCGATTTCGAAAGGGCACTTCGCAATCATCTATGTTTTCATACGTCACCGCTCATCTTCCTTCACAGATAGCCTCGGAGGTGATCGATATTCTTGATCCGATGCCGACTGATTCGCCCTATGACAAGCTCAAATCAGCCGTTCTAATACGCACTACGGCTTCCGATGAAGCACGTCTACACATGCTACTTTCAGGCATAGAGCTTGGCGACCGCAGCGCGTCTCAACTCCTCCGGCACATGCGTTCACTTGTGGGTTTTTTGAACCTGGACGATTCCAGCCTCCGACAGATCTGGACTAAGCGCCTTCCACCAAACACCACGGCAATTTTATCAGTCCTTGCTGATGAGCTTCCGTTGTACAAACTAGCCGAAGCGGCCGATAAAGTCCATGAACGCTTCTTTAAAACTGCTGTGAATAATGTGACTGGACCGAGCTCCACTAGTCCATCTGGAAGTGCCGCACTTGAGGATATTAGTGAACGACTCTCGCGCTTAGAACTCGCTGTGTCTCACATCGGTCGTGAACGAACTGCTAACCGTAGATCCAACTTAAGGAGTGGCCGCCGTTGTCAATCCCGCACCAACCGAACGCGATCATACTGCTACTACCACCGCCGTTTCGGCGATGCTGCTCGTAATTGTCGTCCAGGTTGTAAATACCCGAAGACGTTTTTGGATTCTCGGCAGGGAAACGACAACGCCAGCCAGTGCTGGCGACAGCTGCTGCTGGCCAAACCATTAGTCGCCTCTTGTACGTTTTCAATTCCACCACCAAACTGCACTTTTTGGTTGCTACTGGCGCAGAGGTGAGCGTTATACCTCGATCCTTAGAAAAACGTGCTCTGCGAGCATCCGGAATTACCTTACAGGCAGCTAACCAAACCAAGATCGCGACATATGGCCAGAGACTGCTGACACTTTATCTTGGTTTGCGACGTAATTTCACCTACATCTTCCTGATTGCCGATATACAGAAGCCCATCATTGGTATTGACTTCCTCACCAAATTCTTCCTTGTTGTAGACCTACGATGTGGCAAGCTACGAGATGGTACTACATCGTTAACTGTTTCCGGACAGCTCGCTACGGTCAATTTCATTAAGCTTCATGTAGTTCTGCCTAAAGAGTCACGCTACTCATCATTGTTGCAACAATTTTCCTCCCTCCTTAGAGCAGATGATGGCACTCTAGAGCCCCAGCACGATATCTGTCACCATATCGTCACAACCGGTCTTCCTGTGTCTGCCAAGCCATGACGCCTTCCCCCGGACAAGCTGCAAGCGGGCAAGAGAGTGTTCGAACACAAGCTTAACCTCGGGATCATACGCCCTTCCAAAAGCTGCTGGGCATCTCCGCTTCATTTGGTGCCCAAGAAGACCGGCGATTGGAGACCATGTGGCGACTACCGTGCGCTCAACGGTGTCACTGTTCCCGATAGATACCCAAATTCCCATTTCCATGATTTTTTAGCAACTTGCACGGAACGTCTGTTTTCTCTACAATCGACCTAGTTCGTGCATACCATCACATTCCTCTCGCTCCTGACGACATCCCAAAGACCGCTATTACTACCCCATTTGGGCTCTATGAATTTGTCCGTATGCCCTTCGGCTTGCCAAACGCTGCTCAAACCTTTCAGCGCTTCATTGATCAAGTCCTAAGAGGATTAGACTTTGTCTTCGCCTACATCGACGACATTCTCGTCGCCAGTTCGAACGATGAGGAACGCCTGTCACATCGCCGTCTGATCTTCGAGCGTTTTACTCAGTATGGCGTGACGATTAATGTTGACAAATGTATTTTCGGCCAATCCTGTGTCGATTTTCTCGGTCACTGAATCAACCACAATGGTATTCGTCCACTCCGTGAAAAAAAGCAGGCAATCGCGGATTACCCAATGCCTCCGTCTTTAAAAAGTTTGCGTCGTTTCCCCGGGATAGTCAACTATTACAATCGTGTCACTCCAACTTGTTCCCGGCTACTTCAGCCTCTGACAGATTTACTAAAAGGCAAGTCCCGAAAGTTTGAGCCAACAGCAGAAGCTGTTGTGGCAATAGATAAGATCAAGCAGGCGTTATCCAACGCCACCGCGCTTAGCTACACGAAAACCGATGTGGATGCACCTCTCGTTTTCAGGACTGATGCATCACAAACTGCCGTTGGCGCCATTTTACAGCAGCTGATCAACAACCAACCTCAACCTTTGTCTTTTATCTCCAAAACCCTTCAGCCTGCTCAAACTCGATACAGCATATTCGGTCGCGAACTTCTGGCTATTTACCTTGCCATTAAGCACTTCCGACATCTACTTAAAGGACGTACCTTCACTATCCTAACGGATCATAAACCGCTAGCTTTTACCTTCCGCGGTTCCTCCGATCGATTTTCACCTCGTGAGACCCGTCATTTAGACTACATATCACAATTCACGACATTCGTCACGTTGATGCCACTAACAACACTGTTGCTGACGCAATGTCTCGTATCGATCTCCACCATATCCAACGCCAAACTATTAACCTCGAGGATATCGCAGCTCACCAAGAAGACGATCCTGAGTTCGCAGACTTGGAGACAAACACTTCATTGAAACTCTCAATTGCCCATTGTTAATTCCGATTCTAAAGTCTATTGTGATCTATCGACTGGAAAGCCCAGACCTTTTGTTTCGCAGCAGTTTCGCAGACTTGTTTTCGATCATCTGCATGGCCTTTCCCACCCTGACATTCGAGCCACGGTCAAGTTAATCGCTGACCTCTACATATGGCCCAATATGCGTTCCGACAACCAAAAATGGGCTAAGCATTGTGTCACTTGTCAAACTGGCAAGATACATCGGCACACGATCGCCGTACCTGGCACATTTGCGTTACCCGACGCTAGATTTATACATGTGCACCTTGATCTCGTTGGACCACATCCTCCATCCAACGGTTTCCAGTATTTACTGACCCGTGTCGACCGTTTCACGCGATGGCCTCATGCAGTACCTTTGCGAGACATTTCCACCGAAACTGTTTCGTGGACCATCGTTAAAACCTGGATATCTGTGTTTGGCACTCCGGCCACGATCACAACAGACAGAGGTCCTCAGTTCAATTCCACTCTCTTTCGAGACCTCAATCGTTTACTAGGCTGTTGTCATCTGCGAACAACCGCCTACCATCCAGCCGCTAACGGTCTTGTTGAACGTTTTCATCGTCAAATGAAAGCCGCAATTACCGCATCACAATCGAGTACGCACTAGTCCGAACAGCTACCAGTTATCCTTCTCGGCATTCGCAACACGGTCAAAAAAGACCTAGGTTGTTGCCCCGCTGAACTGGCTTTCGGCACAACTCTCAGGCTTCCCGGTGAGATGGTGTTAGATTCCAGAATCACTGGCGAACTAGACCCGACTTCCCATGTGGTACGCTTGTGACAACCTTTTTCTTTAGTTCGGCCGACACCGCGCAGATTCAGCCCTCGAAAGCAGCAAGTCCACTCTGATTTGCATACCTGCCCTTTCGTTTTTGTGCGCATCCATGCGGTGCGTAAACTCTTGACACAACCGTATGAGGGCCATTTCAATGTTCTTGCTTGCAAAGAGAAGTACTTCGTATTGGATAGAAACAGTTCGAAGGATTCTCTGAGCCTGGATGGCTTAAAACCAGCGTACGTCGAAACTAAAACATCACAACAAGCCACCGAACAGACGTTTCCTAGTACCCCTCCTACCCAGCCAATGTGTGAACCCTGTGTGCCCCCTCTACAGCCTCCACTAAACCAGTGAGTGAACCATATGCAACATAGCACACACGCTCTGGAAGCGCTGTTGTTTTGCCTTCCAAACTAATTGCTACCAACAACACATAACTTTCGAGCGTTCGTTCTCCCGACTCAAGCTCTAGGAGGGGAGCCCTGTAGTGTTTATAAATTCGTCACATTTTTCCTTGTAACTTCCTATTCTATCTTCCGTCAATTTTTATACATTTGTTTTAACTCACAACAAGATATATACTCTTCTTCGAATGTCGTTCGTCTTCTGGTTTCGGTGATGTTGTGCCGCCTTCGAGTGTTGTGTGCTTCTCATCGGTTGTCGGATCCCAATTAACGACCAGCATTCTATTCCTCCGTTCGTGTCATCGGACAGGTTTGCTGATTTTTCACCTTTCGTAACCTGACCGTGAGCAATCGTGCTAAGGTCCTCTTCGCAGCGGTTCTAACTCTCTGTCAGACACTATGTATCTGCTCTCGTACGACTACGCTTATATATCTGCTTAGTGACATGCCACTGTTCTTAAAATATTTTTATAACTGAGTGGAAATATTGGGGTATTGCTCTTCTCAACACTGGCACACAACCAGTGCCAGTGTGGGGAATGTCAGTAGACAAATATTTCCATTCAAGATACGGTCCTCGGGGTCGGAAGGAACGATGCTTACCCCAACGTGAAATAAGATCTTAATAGAGGTTGTGGGTCCCAACCCAACCACACTGCGGACTTGCTAAATTCAGCTTTGAGTTAGTTTTGCGGCTATTTCCTCATGCTGCACTCACCTGACCCGCACTGTACACAACCACTTCGGACTACTTCCTCACCAACCTACTCCACATCTCACATTTTGTGAGAATAGACGTCATCCAATCTTTAAGCCATGTGGGTCCGCACTACTGACTACATCTGTACTACTCCCTCTCTTGCTCCTGCTAATCATGCAATCATATACAATATTGCGCTATGCTGCTCATGCCCAAAAGGCGCGCCACACTGTCAAAAATTAAATATTTATTTGTTTAGTTATTTATTTACCTATGTACGTCCCCAAAGGCCTGTTCATAATAATATAAACACGTATGGTCGTTAAATGTACAAAACGCCGCAGGGTAACAAGTTTGTGAGTATACACGTAGACTTATTTGTAAGTGGACAGATTGGGTAAAGTAAATAACGTGGCTTTAAACAGATGCTGGTGTGTATTGTGTTTGCCATAAGCTGGAGAAACGAAACCCTTTAAACAGCATTACACCTAGGGCACTTGGATCCCTGAGGACGATCACTAGAATAACGGCCAGATCATATACAGAATGTCCCACAAAACCACAATGGTGCTAAATAACCCCAATGCGCCAACAGCCTTGTTAGCTTATACACCCAGCACCAATACAGCTCCTTTTAAATCGACCTCATTCTCTCCCTATGGCGCTGTATGCTATAATCTTCTCTTCTATGGGCTGCCAACTGTCATTGCCGTGCTCTTACCTAGTCGCATTTGTCCACCCTGCTTCTCTTTGACTTCCACAGGCTACCCAAATGTAAACGGTCACAACGCTGTAGACCAATGGCTATGCCCCGCATCTCCAGAGCCTACTGGTGTTGCTCACTCTTCATTACCATAGCCATTTCCATCTCTAAACTGTCCACTTCTGCTGACCCACTCTGAAGAATGTGACGATACCGGCCATGCTTCGGAACCCTGAACGTTCTGTCTGCTTCAACTAGAGAGCATCTTTGGCTTTTCCACACCTTATCATCCAACCATTTTCTAGTACTGTGCGCTGACCTAGTCTCCTATGGCGAGTCTTCAACTTTCTGCCTGCCAACAGGTTAACGTGATTAAACGGTATAAGCTCTAAACAGCCAAACACTATTTCCCTCGACCCGAGCACCTCCTAGGCTTACCCACAGTTAATTAATTTAACCCCTTCCCTATTTAACATGTCCATTCCTGCTGACCCTCACTATTTGCCTTCTCAGCTTATCAGTACGACTAAACCACAATGTGCTGATTAGTACAACCTTCTCTGACTGGTCTCCTGCTTCTTGAATTCTCTTAGACTACTTTGACAATATCAGGTAAGGCTGAGAAGACCAAACACTCTGTCCACCTTACTTCGAGAGACTCATCGGCTTTTCCACTCCTAAACAGTAAAGCTTTTTCAATTCCGATCCCGTCCTTTTCTTACTGTGCTATCAGTCGTCGTTCCTCCTTCCAGCGGAACGCTAACACCGTACCCTGCCAACCCCAGTCTAATCTGACAAGTCTACTTCTCTCTGCCGGCTTTCAAAGCATCGGAGATGCAAACACACTAGACCCCGGTAATTCAATGCTATCATTTTCCCACCTCGAGAGCATGCTAGCATTGCTCACTGTTTTAGTAATTTATTAACTGCCCTACCTCATTTGGTGAGCCAGCTAGACTTGTTCACGCTTTCCTGTTATAAAATATTTACCCACATTCATAGTACTTCCTTCTCCAAACATGTAGACTGATCCAACCTTGACCGATGCGCCTCCTCCTCTCCGTATTCATTCAGACTTTTGAGACGTTACCCCACTTGGTTCGGCTGACGAATTGGACTTTTCGCATTACCACAAAAACCTCGTTAACCTTCCAGTTTACCAATAAAGCCTTTCTTATTCCTACTCCGCGGTAGCTTAATCATGGGCTCTGATTACATTTCTTTTACTGGACAGCCAACTCTGTGTCTTGACTTCATCTAGCTTTTTCCATCCCGACTTTGTCCTTCCCTCACTACGCTCTCTGTCTTCCTCCTTCTTCTTTCGGACCGTTAATGCTAAGTACCCTGCCCTAACCCAGTCGCATCTGACCAGTCTACTTCACGTTGACCGCTTTCAAAACAACACAGATTCAAACGGACTAGGCACTGTTGCCTCAATGCCATGGTTCCATCACCTCGAGAGCCTAATAAAATTGCACACTTTATACATTTAGCCCCTTCCATCACTAACCTGTTCATTTATTCTGACGCGTTTTATTATTCTTTTCACATTACCTGCATCATGCAGTCTTAATGTGCCGATCAACCTAGCCTCGTCTGGAAAATCTCCTGCTCTCTGAATTCTCTCAGACCACTACTACGTAATCGTTCAGTGTGTGGATGACATATCGCTTTGTATCCATTACTTTCAGTACCTTGTTGGCGTCTTTACCATTCATCTTAACTCAGTTCTTTCATTAACGCGCGCTCTGTATCCATTCCTTCTTCATTCGGACGGCCAGTTCTCCGTGACCTGACATGACTCAAGCTCCTCTCTGATATTCTTTGATGCTGCAGAAGCCAAAGGTCTATGCTTTACGGAGCAGCGCTAGGTTTTGTTTTCCAAGTGAGGCAGACAAAATTTTTCACTCCTTATAGTTATAGCCAATTTTTCCACTTTAATGGTACGACATAGGCCTAATACGCTGACTAAGCTGTTCTCGCCAAACCGACCTCATGCTCTGCGGATTCCCGCGTATACCTGAGATCTTACTCTTGGTTCGGTTGCCTAATGGACTGTTCACATTACCTAGAAAGCCTCGTCAACTTTTCCGCCCCTTATCAATTAAGCCTTTTTTATCCTTATCGTACCCTCTCCTTATCGCTCTCTCTGGTCTCATCTCGCTATCTGGATAGTCAACCCTGTACCTTGCCTTACATTAGTCTTATTTGACCTATCTCAACCTTCTGACTGCATCCATGCTACCGAGAGGTAAATGCTCTTAGCACTACATACCCAACACACTGATTCCCTCACCACGAGAACTTTCCTGGACATGCTCATGCTTTACTAGCATAGCTCCTTGCATCCCCTAACCTGTCTATCTCAGATGCCCCTCTCTCTCCGTCCTTCAACTTAAGTAAACGGAGCAGCCTCAATTTGCCGACTAATCCAGTCTCGTCAGATCAGTCCCATGTTTTCCGACTTCGCTCGGACCACCATGAGTTTACCGGCTAACGTAGAGAAAACTATATATCCCTCCCAACTTACCTCGAGGGACACTTTGGCTTTTCCACTTCTAATTAATAAATACTTTCTATTCATACCCAGTCTTTTCCTTACTGCGCTCTCTGTCTTTACCCACTTTATATCGGATTGAAACTCCTTCGTACTCTGCTTTGACCCGGTCTCAGCTGACCAATCTACTTCACGCTGACCGCTTTCAAAACAACGGAAATACAAACGGTCTAGGCACCGCTGCCTCAATGCCGTCGTTCCCTCACCTCGAGAGCCTAATAGAATCGCTCACTCCATAAGTTAGCTCCTTCCAATACTAACCTGTCCATTGCTGCAGAGTAAATGGATCTGTTTAGATCCCCTGACAGCCTAATGGGCGTTCTTACCTTTTGTCAAGAAACTCTGCTGACCCTTCTCTTACCTTTTCTTATCGCGCTCTCTGTTTTCATTTTTTTTTAATCGGACGGCCAGCTCTCACTGCCCTGCCGTGAGCGCTGACTCACCTGATTAGTCCGTTTCTCTCTGTTTGCGCCCATGCTGCCGAGTATTAAGCAGTATAGGCTCTGCAGACGTAAAGCCAGGTTAACCTTACCTCTAGAGCTTACTAGACTTAATCACCGTTTGTTGTTATACATTTTTGCACCTTTGTTGTACTTCCGAATCCCAACGCGCCGACTAATCCAGCCCCGCCTGGTCTGCCTAGGGCTCACCGAATTCACTCATACTTTTGAGATATTACCACTCTTGTTTCGGCTGACCCAACGATTTGTTGACATTTCCTGTGTGGGCTCGTGGACATTTCCATTATTCATCACTAAAACTTCCTCCTCCTGATCTCAACTGTTTCTTATCGAGCTCTGTTTTCGTTCTTTTTTCAATCGGACAGCCAGCTCGCAACCCTGCCGTGATCTTGTCTCACATGATTAGTCGGTTTATCGCTGGCTGCTCCCATGCTACCGAGCATTAATCGGTATAAACGCCGCAGACCGGCAGCTAGGTTATCAATACCTAGAGAAACTGCTGGATTTGTTCATTGTTGCCTTTTATAGCTTTTTTACGCTTTTATTTACGTCTTAAGCTCAAAGGAGACGACCAATCTAGGTTCTACTTATCGGCCTCCTGCTCGCCGAATTCACAGACTTCCGAGACTCTTGGCTCGGTTGTCCAAATGGACTGTTTAGTTTACCTCGAAAGCCTCGTTGAGTTTTCCACTCCGTTCCAATAAAGCCTGCCTTATCTCTACCATGCCCTTTCCTTAGCACGGTCTTTGCTTTAATTCCTTTTTCATTTGGACGGCCAGCCCTCACTGCCCTACCGTGAGCTGAACACATGTGCTCAATCGTTTTTTCTGACTGCTCCTGTGCTACCGAGACTTAAGCAGTATGGACACTGCAGACTAAGCACTGTTACCAATACCTCAAGAGGCTGCTAACTTTGTTCACGCTTTATTGATATAGCATTTTCCTCACTTTTAAATTACGTTCTTATCCCGACAGCACCGACTAGTCCGGTCTCGTCTGATCGGACTCCTGCTCTCCGAATGCACAGACTGCTGAGATGTTAGCTATCTTGGTTCGGCTGTCCCAACGGATCGTTCAGTTTACCTTGATAGCTTCTTTGCCTTTTTCACGCTTTTCAATAATGCCTTTCTTAGCCCTAAACAGCCCTTTCCTTATCGCTGTCTTTAATTACTTTTCTTACTAGATTGTCAACTCCGTGCTTTGCCTTGATCTAGTCTCAGCTGACGGTTCTTCCGCCTTTTAGCTGCACCCATACTACCAGGACGTGTTTTATCTAATTCTTGCATACCCAACGCACTGTTTTCCCTTACCCCGAGAACTTTGCTGGACATGCTCACGCTTTATTAGCATAGCTTCTTTCATCACTAATATGCACAGCTATTCTGACCTTCATCATTGGTCTTCCCAACTTAATTAAACGACTGAGTCTCAATCCACTGACCAATCCAGTCTCGTCGCATCGGCCTCTTGCTCTCCGACGTCGAGCAGTCTACTGAGAAGTCACGGATCACGGTTCGCCTAACCTACATTTTTAGGGAACACAAGTACTTGAGCTATTTATTTTATAATGATAGAGTAATGTAGGTTCATTAGTTCAAGTACACTTACCACTGATCATATTTTTCACTGAGTTCCGGATCCATCGTTGTTGTCTGCTTGTATAGCTGACTTTGTTCATTGCCATTTTTTGAGCTTTTCACATAGTCGGTGGCCTTTATTCGGACCATGTGGAGAAACAGTGTCGTAATTCCCAGAGCATACGAAGTCTCACACGGTACGATTTCCGTGTATTTTCTGGTGATCTCATACCCTGTCTTGAGATAACGCCTAAGTCTCTAACAAATGTGTTGGGATGGAGCAACTAACTGTCCAAAGCGTATGATCAAGTGGCTGAACGACTAGTGATACGGGTAACTCCGACTTGCTTGCTTTAAGAGAGAGTTGCATTGCAGTGGACCACGTTGCCAGTCGCTCGAAATCACGCTGGAGGCGAGCGCAGTTCTCAACGATCCTCCAGGGTTTCCAATCATCAGCAAACATGGCACATGGTGACTGGAGCTGCTGCGGAAGGCCGTTGATATGAATAAGTAATAATACTGGCCCAAGCACAGTTCCTTGAGGCACGATACTGGTCAATAGGAACCAACCTGCCTGGTAGTATTTGATCTGCACTCTAAAATGTCGTCCCACAGTCAAAGCTTGTAATCACTGAAGTGGCGTGCCACCGATTCCGTAAGTCCTCAGTTTACGTAGGAATACCTCGTTTACTCTGTCAAAAGCCCTACACCACGTCAACATCCTTCCGTTTGTTGAGAGCTCGTACCCACTAGTGGTTTGCGTACATCAAGTTGGTGATGCACGATCGCCCTTTCGTAAAGCGGTGTGGCGCTGGCCTCAATATGTCCATGGATTCGAAGAACGACAGTAGACACTTGCACAGCCTTCTCGAGAACGTTGGATAATACCGAAGTCGAACAGCTCGGTCTATATTTCTCTATTTTACTCGGATCACCACCCTTGGGAAGCCGTCTTACTATCGAGCGTTTCCAGTCGTTCGGAACAGATCCTTCAGAGAGCGATGCAATGAATCGGTTTGTCACGGCTGGTAAGGTGATAATCGATAGGGCCTTAAGTATTAGTGGCTGAAGTCCGTCTGGTCCGAGGGCTTTGCACCATCGAGGTCGACGAGTAGCTGATACACTTCGACTGCAGCACATTGTAGGCTGTCAAACAAGACTTGCGCAACATGTACCGGTATTGAAACCGCTGGCGGTTTACTGGAAAATACAGTGAGGAAGTGTGTAGCCAAGGCGTCGGCGCGCTCCGCGCTTGAATTGAGCGTCTGTCCGTCCAAGCTATCTAAAGCCGGTAGGTTGCCCCCGGATTTCAGTTGAGGTTTCAAGTAGGCAACTATTCTTTTGGACGCAGTTGTTGCCGAGGATGCTAGCTTCTCTTCAAACTGCCGGCGTTTCTTAACATTTGCGGTGGTACATAAGTTACACTGTTTCTTGTACACTGCGTAATGTTCATCATAACCCGAGCGTAGGTGTCTGTTCCAATTGTGCGACATCGTCACGCTAACTGTCTATATTCCGTATCAAACCAATACGGCATAACAGGTCCAACTTTTGAATACTTTAGGGAAACGAACCGAGTACAGCGCGAGCTTAGCTTTCCCTTCATTAATGGTCAACATGCCTAACGTGACGCATGTTGTGCTAGTTTCCAATTAGTCTGGCTTGCGACTTGGACGAGCCCGTTGAAGTCCGTCTTCCAATAGTTGAATGTCGGCTTCCGTTGATTGTAGTGTGATAACGACAGTCCTAAGCTTGCTACAATGGAGCAGTGGTCACTATTCACCAGAGGTTCAATGACTACGATCTGGTTCAACTTTTGCTCGCAGCTCGTAAACCGATCGTCCAGGCCAGATGCCGAGTGAGAAGTTACGTGCTTCAATTTGGATGACATGTTGCTTTGCTCCGACTTTAATAGTCATTTAGACGACTTGAGCCCCAACTTTACCATGACCTGGAAGAAGTCGACCGTCTGGCCAAAATTTCAGGTAAATTTAGATCCCCAGCATTAAGAACTGAGAGCGGCTCATGTGCTTCTGTACATGTGGTAGCCAATTGCGACAACGGTTTATTGGGCTCCGGTTGATTACCCCAACTATTAGTTCTGCGCGCCTGAGGCGGATTGCGCAACACCATTGCTCGAATAAACTATCCTCGCTCCGATAGGTGCTGGTATGTTTGTCAGATAGTGAGGATTTTATGTACAACAGAACACTACCGTGAGCCTTTGCTTTTCGGTTGCCTCGGAAACAAGAGTATCCTGACAACACGACTTCTTGGGTATGACGTTGGTGTTCAGCCAAGTATCTGCAAGTCCTAAAACGTCCGGCCGCTCCAAGCCAGCAAAGCGGCACAGTACGTCACGTTTGTTCATTAAGCTGCACACATTGGCGAGTGTCACGCGGACGTCCTGGAAGGTACTGCGTGACGTGCCTGGAGGTTGAGCAACCCGTTGATGCGGGTTCGTTCACCCATCTTGATAACCCAAAAATTTTGCAATTTGTAAGTCAGCATCACCTTCCTCTGTACGGCGTTTGAGCTCAATGACGGCAGTCTTCAAACGATCCCTGTCTTCGGGTTCCAAGTCTCGGCAGATGTGGACTTTTAAGCCTTTCAGCCTTGACAAACGAGACAGCAGGAACAGCGGCATACTGGGAGTTGTAAAGGTGGTTCTCAGAAATCGACATAACTGGTTAGTTTTTTGGCCAATTCGGCTTACTTGTTTACTTGTCACACTGCCTTCGCCCTCATCCAAGAGTCTATCGTTGAGCCCCTGGAGAAAATTAACCTCGTAATCATAACGTGTGTGAGAATTATCCTCTTTTGACTCCAGTGCATGAAAGACCATGAGATTATGACGCGTCAGTGACATCAGTGATGAACCTGTGGGAGTAGAACTAGAGGCGCTTAAATGATTTGGCGGCTTTTTATAAGCAGATGACGTTTGAATTCGATTACTTGAGCCCTTGCGCTTTTGAGTGTTCCATGGATCCTTGGTGTTCAGAAGTTCACAGACAAGCTCTGAGAAATTCACGAACCGGTCAGTGAAGCGGCATTTCGTAGCTTACGTGTCTGAGTCTTCCATCGGTGGGACACATTGAACCTGGTTCTCGGCCGGGGTCGAAGACGCTGGTGGTGCTGCAGCTCGCGCAGTGACGATAGAAGGCGAGTTGACTGCGGAATTTTCACGTGGGCGTTTTATGCCACCTGGTGAAACGTTTGTTTTCGGCTGCAAGAAATTTTCCCATAATTGTTTGCGATCTCTGTGCATTCTGTTGTCTTATACGGCAACATTTATCACCTAGAACTTGAAAATACCAATGTCGGATGTCGAACGCTTTTCGAAATACGTCAACGTCTAAGCGAATGCACGAAATGTGGAACAAAACCTCACAGCCGAAGCACAGAATTGCAGGAGTCTTATTTGCCACAAATTTTGAACACGAACCACAAGTAGCATGAGACGGTATCACCAGCTAGAGCAAATCCACGGTAGCGGACGGAGATGGCAGTAGGCCAAATCAATGCGATCTTCGGAATTATAGAAAGAATAGCCGCCAAAATTGCACTGCTTGGAAAATACGCTAAAAGAAGAATATTGGTGCACAATTCACACAGATAAAACGCTGATAACACAGTAATCTGCGACAAAAGCATTATTCAACACACGCTGATCCAAAATTCCGCGACGTCCCGGGGTACAGCCACTGAGTGAACATTGTACCTTGTAGTGTATCGCAGAGGCCAATAAGTGTTTTGTGGTCACTGAGCTTAGAACTTGTTTAAAGGAAGCGTATTGGTCCTATATATAGACATACACACTAAGCGCCGAAAAGAATGCATTACATTCTTCTATTACAGAATGGGAAGCGACGAAAACACATTCAGGTCAAAGTCAGCAAGAAGTAGTTACCGAGGAACAAATGGATCAGAGAAGCCGTTTTAATTCATTTCTCGCTCCTGGTTTGACCGACCTTATGCAAAACTTACTTATTTAAATTCCACTTATCTTACGCACGATAACTCTTCGCTAGTCAGCAAATATTTTTCTTGTAGATGATGCTCATGGAACAGTAAAGCACAGACTTGTGAAAGGTCTCTTTTCTGTTAGCCATATCAACAAATATAATAACAGGATGGATAAATGCAACAGTACGCTAGTGGAGGCAAGATGAGGGTATTTGGGACGGTTTGAACAAGTTATGCATGTGCTTTGTTCAACGCAACTTACTCAGCTGACATTGCGACAGGACTAACCGAGGTATGCAGCGAAAGAAGTTGTGTAAGCCAACAAGATAAAAGTGCTAACAAAATATAAACCAGCTACTTACATGACTAAACGGCACCCGGTTGTGCCTCCTACTCCGTGTGAACGACTTTTCGTCAGGACCATGGCAGGAACAAGGGCTGCACCAGCAGGCTATGCTAGCACAGGATGGTTGCGATGGCTTTAGCCATATGCAACAGGCTTTCTCAGCCATTCCGGGTAACGCATTCGTGCGACATAATAGAATTTGTAGGCGTCCTTGGTTAAAAGCTTATGCCTACTTTGAAGCAAATGTTCCAAGACCGGTCCATACTAGATCCAACCCCCTATGAGGTATACGTTTTGTCTCCTAGGTACACCGATCACTTAGGACCGATTACGTGTGAAAGACCTGGAGGAACTAAGAATCCGCTCGGACGCATATTGCAAGTTCGTTGTGCTTTCAATTCAGTGTACCATTGAGAGATTTGTACAGCCTTGTAGAACATGCACACCATTCCTTCCTTTTACTACAGGGATTTATATCCAACTGATGTACTTCGCATTGTTGTCCATTAAAGATAGAATTCAGTCCTATGTTCGTCTTCACTTCTTTCAACCCTCCTTTCTTCACCATAATTATTCTTTAAAGCTTGACTCGGGATATTAGTCTCAAAATGGCAGTGGTAAAAGGAGAAGAATCTTCGACATGTAAATACCACTGATAAAGAAGCGGGAAAAGCTGCCGCTAGCACAACTCTGCCATGCTCCAATAAGTTAACGGAGGTATTTGCTCCTATGCAAGCTAAAATAGCGAAACTGAAAGATGAGTTAATTGGAATAATATTGGCCTATAACCCCTTGTAGCCAGTCGTTGAGCGATTAGTGGCCTTTTCAGGTCTATTTCAACCGAGAGACGTACTGGGCGAAACGTGTGCAGAAACCACCGGGAGGTACTACAATGTACTTAGCAATGAAGTTATAGACCGCACAAAATGTTTCCTTTTGGTAATCCATGATAACGTGCCAGGCTGTCTAAAAGTCCACAGTGAAAGCGATTGATTACCTAAGGTATATTTCTAGACTGTAACTTGCTGTGCCGCGAGGGAACAGCTCAATTTGCACACAAATCTAATGTTTATGCATGGAATGTGGGACTAAAGAAATAAAAGGTGTTCTTAAGTGAAACAAAATAAAACATGTTAGACATGCGCAACTTGTCAGCGTGAGTTTGTGCGATGTGATTTTATTCAGTGGCGAGTCACATCCGCGGTGTCGTTAAGCGGACATTTGTGATCGTTTACAGAGACTAAGCTTGCCAGACAATAACGAATTACATCATGGAACACCGTTGCCTGTGAAGTAGAACTGGCAATGATTGTGACTGAGCAATCCTGCACTCCGTTAATCGCAGTCGGGTTTAGGCCGTATTTTTAAGTTGGCTTGTCGAATGACTTAGTCATTGTCTTAAAGTTTCCAATAAAGCCGATGGAATTTGGCACCCGGAATTTGTAGGAAATATTTTGAATGACGGTATGGTTCATCCCATTATTCCAACAATTAAATACGTATTTCTGTGGCTAAATCTCTATGCGAAAATTTTGTTCCATTTGCTTAGGTTTAGGCTGTTTTCATTCGCGAAAGCCGGTAGTAATACCCTGCGCTGGCCGATCAGTTTGGTGCATTCCTTTATTCCTGCCTCTTTGCAATTCTTGAAAAAATGGGAAAACGGAACACCTGCAGCCAAAAATTCAGCTACCATGCGCAACAGCAGAAGCCTAAAGTGATGATAACACATTGGAACTAGGACCGGTGCATGATTTTTCTGATCTGCACACCATTTACAAATATAGTTATTTGGAACAAACTTCTCTGAAGCACCTTTTGAGTACGGTTAAGATGGCTGTTGAATGTGAGCCAGGTTTCAGTGTGTTTGGGAGAGAAATATGTAAAAGTAATGTATAGTGGTCATAAAGAAGTATGTAAAGTTTGGAACCTGGGTGGCATTCTAATCAGCTGCGCAAGCTTGCAGCAAAAGGTTATAAAATCTAAAGTTCTCTGCTAGTTAGATTTGATACATAAGTCGGATCGTACAATAATCTTTTACTTTAACGTTGTCTACTCGCAAACAACATTTGTCAAACTAATTTAGCGCCTGCAACCACTGCCAGGCAACGCAGCGAAGTAAACTTGCTGGCGTTTAAACCTAGAGATAACAGGAACTCTATATAAGTTCTGATACTATTCAGTCTGTTAGAATTCCACTTGGCCCCTACACCGTTGGTTTAAATATCTCGAATGATGTGGGTCAAGATGAGATCAAGCTAGCATTGCCAACCTATTGCTTAGTAGCAGAAATGGGAAACCTAGAGCATAGGACCCCTGGGATAACAAACTTTTTTGAGGTAAATAGCTTTCTTGGTGGGAAGAGCAGAGCTCTTTGTTCACCCTCAGTTCTTCAGCTGGTTATACTGATCTTCTCGACGACTAGAACGGCAAGTCGCTGAGACACCATTTTACAAATAAAAGCAAAGCCCGCAGTATCAAAACGCGGACAGCTAGGGTTAGCCTATCTTCTACCCGGCGTCGACATACGTTGACTCCTCCAACTAAATAACCTCGCGCGTGGACAGCATCAAAAAGCTGTCCTGCTAGAGACGTGCCTTCTTGCCTAAGCCAGAAACAACGTAGACCGTAGCACCTGTAATTTCGGGTTCCTTGTCGCTAAATGGGACACATGGTATATTCGCGTTTCCTGTTCTCAATGATACCTCATTGGTCCTGTTCAGCCGACCGATCATTTAAGCCAAGGAAATTGCAAAAATGTGCCAGAGAGCGTGATATAGATCCAACAATTCAGGAAAGTTGCGACACCGCTCATATAATTGGCTAAGGAGGAAGCAATTTCACGTACCGTTATGACAAGTTGTGAAAGGCTGCGAAATAAAACTCAGCTGGAACACCTGTATTTTGGGCAACGGCGGATTAACCGGTGTGGCTCACAACGCTTGGCGTGCATGATTCAGGTTGATAAAACTAAAGGCGATTAGCCAGCTTCAAGCCTACCCTATCAGGGACGACAAGTTTTGCGCTTGAACATAAAGTCGCATATGCAACAAATGTGCCGCCAAACGAACCAGCGAAGGGAAGCTGCACATAAACTCAGCGGAAACAGCTATGTTGCACGCACCCGTTCAGAGGGCAACAAAGGCTGTGGCTTTACTTCAGCCGGCTCCCAAAGATATTTCTTTGGACATATTTGGGCGAACGACCGTTGCAGTCGAAGGTTTAGCAGCAAACTTGGTACGAATGGAGACTTCACAAAGAAACCAGCATATTTGTTGCCTCGATCCAACTGGTTTAAAAATAAACCAGGCAGGAACACAGCTGTGACAAACTGGGAGCAACTACGCGAACCGAACGTACTTGCTCGGCTCCATTACCAACCGCAAAAGCTGGTGATCCTGAAAATATTCTAAGATATTGGAGAGCAACCAGTGACTTGCTACCTGCACACAGGGCATCTGCGGCTAGCACTTCCTCTACTAGTACCCAAAAAGCCTCTCACCGGGGCACGACGTTCCAGACTATCATACACTTGCCTTCAGCTATACATAGATAGCATCGCAGCAACTGTTTAAACCGGCTGGTTCTCTTCTCTCCACACACAATAAGCACTATTTAAAAACCAGGTAGGGGTGAGATGCGGCAAGCCTCTGCCCACTCCCAAATAGTTACTAAAAAATTGCACGCTTTTGTGTCTACTGACGCGGTTCCCACAACTTCTACAGACGTCTAAGTATTTCCCCTTAGCTTCCTTGCGTCATCCATAAAGCTAAGTGACACCGGCAGTTCTTCTTCTTCAAACCATCTTATAAATGCAAATTCCTAGAACACCAAGCTGCGTGTTTTACGCACCTCGGTTCCCTTTAACGCGCTTAATGCAATTTTTATCTGAAAGTGGTATTGGAGCATACAATTAGAAGTTTCCTATTCCCTTCTTTGCTATCAGCTGCAGACGCAGGCTCCTACGCACAAGCGAGTTTGTGTGATTGTCATTTTTCAAAACAAGATTAACCCGCGGGAATCCAAATCACAAATAATGTCAAAACAATGGACGTTATACGGATACTAGCCGCTATCACGGGATTAACATTACCAGTTGTTTACATTTACCTAGCTTCTAACAACTCTCGTAAGGATGACAATGCACTTGTAGCTACTAGCAAGGCGGCGTCTAGTCAACCATGTGCAAGCAAACTTGTTTTGTGGGATTTTAAACTTCCTGATTTGCAATGGTGCCTGCCTCACGCCACAATTAAGAAGAAGGCCTGTTGGTTTGTATCCAGTTATGAGCATGGACTCAATAACTTTCAGCGTCGACCAGGTCCAATCATATCATAAAATAACTAGTTACTTCCAAAAGGCGGTTGCCTGTAGGCTAGAAGTTCCCAAGGCGCGACCACAGTTTGGGTTACCATACCTTGTACTTACAAATCTTGGCTATCCTTTCCGCTAGAACAGATAATGACAATAAGTAGCGTTCGTTAAATTCTATAAACTGACCCACGTTCACCATGGTTTTAAGGTCAAGGAACAAGTATGAACATTTTTTTCGGCTCCAGGTAAAGTTGGGCAGCAATATCTTACGAGGAACAATGCAAAATAAAAATAAAGATATACGGGTTAAGAACCCCTGCAGTAAGAGTCCCGTTATAAAGCTGGTCTAAATACTAACTAAAAAGATAAATAGTTCGTTCTCAAATGTATGGAAACACCTCAGCACACGCATTATCAAGGTTAACAGGCAGTTGTGCATCACAACGATACTTTGGGTTCAATCGCTCGTAGTGCAACCGGTAAAGCCAGCATAAGTGCAGTGCAACTGTACAAGTAGACGGAGAGTAGCATATTCTTGCACGTCTCGGAAAAAGTTGAAATATGAGCCTAGTCGACTTGCCAGTATGTGGTTGTGAGCAGTGACTTTATTCAGTGGCGAGTCACATCCGCCACGTCGCATTATTGTTAAACAGACATTTGTGACTTTTTATAGGGAGAACGCTTGCCAAGCAAAAACTCACCGCGTCCTGCAACACTGCCGTAAAGCAGGTTGAACACTGCTGCATAACCGGCAAAGCCGCTTGACGGCTGATTTCATATTCGGTTATTCGCAGTCAAATGTCTTCCAATTTCCTCTGTTGGCTGGACAGATAATGTGATCAAAGCCGCCATAATTGTTGAGGCCGGTTGAGGATGGGAACAACACGAATAGTCGTCTTGTTGTGTGTCCAAGTGAGCAAAGTTTCAAACTTTCTGCTAAATGGATTTTTCAGATGTATAATTTTCGGGAGGGTGAAGGCGTGTCCAGGGCTTCGTCCTGGACAGCGGTCGTGGTGGTAACGGGATTTGAGTACCTTTAGTATACAGTCATGCTCCATGTAGATCTTTGTCGGTTATTGCGTCCATCTTGGGCGAAACTGTTCCCCAGTCCGTAGTCCTACAAGAAGTTCCGGAGCTCGGAGAAAAGGGAAAGTGCGGGACAACGAGAGAAGACCGCAAGAACAGGCGTGAAATTATGCATTGTTAAAGTCTCATGCTACATTTGGAGTTGAAACAAAAACATGTACACTGTGCAAAAATGATTGTGCCGAACATGCCCTCTGAATGTCCTATAGAGTCAATAGCCGTATGGGTAGATTGCTACCGTCTGCGTAGAGACAAGAGCGTTGTACCAGTAAGTAATCCACGAACTATCAGTTTGACATGAGGCCGGAATTGCTTGAGGAGAGAGGAAAGAAATTTAAAAGGCTGGTGGTGATTGCATGGTGCATAAACAGCAAGTAGCCAGCCTAATACAATAGGCAGCCCAGAATACGAGTTAAAAATAAATAGCTTATCGCGAGAGAGCTCTAAATGTCCATTGGAGTTAAGGCAGCGGAAAGCTTTCATTGAGACATGCTAAGAGTATAAAGGTTATTATGATAAGGAGTGATTTCTGACAAGCTCTGGATAATCGCAGACTCATGGGTCCTACAAGCATTAACTAATTCTAAACAGGTGTCAAATTTAAGACGATCGACAGATAGTGGTGCTAGGAAAGATCACTAGTAGCCAGATTTAGCCATTCCAATAAGACGCTTGGTCATTGTTGTACGCCTACAAGGTCACAAACTGCATCATCCAGCCAGCGAAGGTAAGTGATACAGACATCCTAAGCAAAAGTATGAGGGAGGGACAAAGAGTGCATCCTAGCAAGCTCAAGATCTGTGCAGAAGGGGCATGGAGCCTACAACGGATCGATACAAGGAGGTGCGGAAGATAAGAAGAGCGACCGATTGTGGCGCTAGGAAAGAATCAGTGTCCAGCAAAGTCATTCGGATTCAGCCTTCTAATTACCAGTGGATACCTACAGTGAGAGAATAAATCAACAAACCAGCGTAGGTACGTGATGCAAACCGTCCAAGAGAGTAAGCGTTGGAGAGATAAGGAATGGCTGCTAGCGCAAGGATGGGGGCTACCTACAACGACTCGCTGCAAATGAACAGTGGTGACGTAGGCAATGCGGAGAGCTGATAACGGTACTAAGGGAGAGATTATCGACGACTAGCAATGGCAATTGGGTGAAGCCGTCTAGTTGCTAGTGGATACCTACTGTGTCCCATAGTAAGTAAAATAAACAGCAAATGTATGTGAAGCAGACAGTCCCCGCGAGCAAAGGTTGGAGGAATAAAAGAGTGGCTCTTGGCGGGCTCCGGATGTGCTCAGAGATGGTTGGAGCCTACGAAGAGTGGCTGCATCTAAACAAAGATGCCATAAGTAAGGCAAAGAACAGATAATGACGCAAGGGTGAGAGTATCAGTGATCAGCAATGGCATTTGGATGGAGCCTTCTAGTTACTAGTGTATACCTACAGTGTCCCACAATAAGTCAACGAACAGCAAATGTACATGCGACAGGCTTTCCAAGACACTAAATGTTAGATGGATAAAAGTGTGACGCTTAGCAGGCTCCGGATATGAGCAGAGATGCTTGGAGCATACGAAGAGTAGCTGCTGCTAGACAGAGGTAAGACGAAGAACAGATAATTGCGCTAAGAGTGAGAGTATCAGTGATCAGCAATGGCATTTGGATGGAGCCTTCTATAAATAAATAAATAAATAGTCTATTCTCAAATTCTTAGACACCAAATCAGGCATAATCAGGTTTAACAGCAGTTGTGTATCACGACCATACTTCGGTATTAATCGTGTGTATTTGAAACGGTCAAGGCAGTATGAGTGTAATGAAACGGTGCATATAGACGGTGAGTATCATATACTTGCATGTTCCGGGAAGAGTTAAAATATGAGTCTAGTCGACTTGCCAGTAGGTAGTTGTGGGCATTGCCTTTATTCAGTGGCGAATCAAATCCGCCATGTCGCATTATTATTAAACAGACATTTGTGACTTTTTATAGGGAAAACGCTTGCCAGGCAAAAACCCACCACGTCTTGCAACACCGCCGTAAATCATTTTGAACATTAATGCTGAACTGGCAAAGTCGCTTGACGGCTGGTTTCATATTCGGTTATTTGCAGACAAATGGCTCCAAATTGTTTCTGTTAGTTGGACAGGTAATTTGATCGGGGTCGCCATGATTGTTGAGGTCGGTTGAGGAGAGGGACATCGCGACTAGTCGTCTTGTTGTGTGTCCAGGCAAGCAAAATTTCACATTTTCTAGTTACTAGGTTACGTCTACAGTGTTCCACGATAAGTCAACCAACAGCAAATGTATGTAACGCGGACAGTCCCAGATAATAAGGGTTGGAGAAACCAAGGAGTGGCTCCTAGCAAGCTCTGGATATTCGAAAGTAAATGGAGCCTATGACCACCAGCTGCTTCTAAACAGAGGCCGAAGCTAAGACAATGGACAGATGGTGGCGCTAGGAAAAATTATCAGTGGCCTGGTATAGGCATTCCAATAAGACGCTTGGTCACTAGTGTATGCCTACAGGGTCACCGAATGCATCAACAAGCCAGCGAAGGTGTGATACAGACATTTCAAGAGAATGTACGGTGGAGAGACGAGCAGTGAATCATAGCGGGCGCCGGCAATGTGCAGAGTTGTATAGATCCTACAACGAATGGCTGCAAATTTTTTGAACAGGACAAGGCGAACGACATATAGTGGCGCTAGGAGGGAGAGTATCGGTGGTCAGCAAAGGAATTCAGATTCAGTCTTCTAATAAATAGTGGGTACCTACAGGGACGGAATAAATCAACAAACCAGCGAAGGTACATAATGCAAATAATCCAAGAGAGTAAGAGTTGGAGAGATAAGGAATGGCTCCTAGCGCAAAGATGCATGCGACCTACAATGAAACGCTGCAGCTGAAAAGTGGTGACATAGGTAATGCGGAGAACCGAGATTGGTACTGAGGGAGAGAGATCATTGACGGCCATCAAAGGCAATTGGGTGAAGCCTTCTAGTTGCTAGTGGATACCTACAGTGCCCCAGAATAAGTCGAACAACAGCAAATGTTCAGTAGACAGGCTCCCCAAGAGAACAATGTTTGGAGGGATAAAAGGGCGGCTTTAAGAAAGCTCCAAATACGCGCAGCGCTATTTGGAGCCTACAAAGAATAGCTGCTCTTAAACGGAGGTAAGATGAATAGCAGGTCGTAGCGCTAGGAGCGAGAGCATCTATGATCAGGAATTGCATTTGGATGAAGCCTTTTAAGTGCTATTTGCTACTTACATTGACAGAATAAATCAACAACCGGGCGAAGGTATGTGAGGCCAACCATCCGAAAATAAAAGTTGGAGATAATGTGTAGCTCCTAGCGCAAAGCTATATGCTACCCACAATGAATCGCTGCAGCTGTAAAGAGGTGCCAAAGTTAAGAAGAAGAACAGATAATGTCGCAAGAGGTGACAGAGTACCGGTGGCTAGTAATGGCATTCAGCCTAATCTTTCTAAATACCAGTGGATACCTACAGTGACAGAATAAGCCAAAAAGCTAGCGTAGGTATGTGATGCAAACAATTTAAGTGTGTAATAGTTGGCGGCACAGAAGGTGCCTCCTAGCGCAAAGATCATGCGACCTACAAGGATTCTCGGAAGCTGAAAATTAGTGACGTACGTAATGCGGAGAATTGATAATGGTACTGATGGAGGGGAGAGTATCGACGGCCAGCAATTGCATTTGGGTGAAAGCCGTCTAGTTGCTAGTGGATACCTACAGTGTCCCAGAATAAGTCAACAAACGGCAAATGGATGTTCTG
>OX104067.1:11381632-11438787 GCA_944474145.2 Dicrocoelium dendriticum | reverse complement strand
TATACGTTTTGTCTCCTAGGTACACCGATCACTTAGGACCGATTACGTGTGAAAGACCTGGAGGAACTAAGAATTCGCTCGGACGCATATTGCAAGTTCGTTGTGCTTTCAATTCAGTGTACCATTGAGAGATTTGTACAGCCTTGTAGAACATGCACACCATTCCTTCCTTTTACTACAGGGATTTATATCCAACTGATGTACTTCGCATTGTTGTCCATTAAAGATAGAATTCAGTCCTATGTTCGTCTTCACTTCTTTCAACCCTCCTTTCTTCACCATAATTATTCTTTAAAGCTTGACTCGGGATATTAGTCTTAAAATGGCAGTGGTTAAAGGAGAAGAATCTTCGACATGTAACTACCACTGATAAAGAAGCGGGAAAAGCTGCCGCTAGCACAACTCTGCCATGCTCCAATAAGTTAACGGAGGTATTTGCTCCTATGCAAGCTAAAATAGCGAAACTAAAAGATGAGTTAATTGGAATAATATTGGCCTATAACCCCTTGTAGCCAGTCGTTGAGCGATTAGTGGCTTTTTCAGGTCTATTTCAACCGAGAGACGTACTGGGCGAAACGTGTGCAGAAACCACCGGGAGGTACTACAATGTACTTAGCAATGAAGTTATAGACCGCACAAAATGTTTCCTTTTGGTAATCCATGATAACGTGCCAGGCTGTCTAAAAGTCCACAGTGAAAGCGATTGATTACCTTAGGTATATTTCTAGACTGTAACTTGCTGTGCCGCGAGGGAACAGCTCAATTTGCACACAAATCTAATGTTTATGCATGGAATGTGGGACTAAATAAATAAAAGGTGTTCTTAAGTGAAACAAAATAAAACATGTTAGACATGCGCAACTTGTCAGCGTGAGTTTGTGCGATGTGATTTTATTCAATGGCGAGTCACATCCGCGGTGTCGTTAACCGGACATTTGTGATCGTTTACAGAGACTAAGCTTGCCAGACAATAACGAATTACATCATGGAACACCGTTGCCTGTGAAGTAGAACTGGCAATGATTGTGACTGAGCAATCCTGCACTCCGTTAATCGCAGTCGGGTTTAGGCCGTATTTTTAAGTTGGCTTGTCGAATGACCTAGTCATTGTCTTAAAGTTTCCAATAAAGCCGATTGAATTTGGCACCCGGAATTTGTAGGAAATATTTTGAATGACGGTATGGTTCATCCCATTGTTCCAACAATTAAATACGTATTTCTGTGGCTAAATCTCTAAGCGAAAATTTTGTTCCATTTGCTTAGGTTTAGGCTGTTTTCTTTCGCGAAAGCCGGTAGTAATACCCTGCGCTGGCCGATAAGTTTGGTGCATTCCTTTATTCCTGCCTCTTTGCAATTCTTGAAAAAATGGGAAAACGGAACACCTGCAGACAAAAAATTCAGCTACCATGCGCAACAGCAGAAGGCTTTAGTGATGATAACACATTGGAACTAGGACCGGTGCATGATTTTTCTGATCTGCACACCATTTACAAATATAGTTATTTGGAACAAACTTCTCTGAAGCACCTTTTGAGTACGGTTAAAATGGCTGTGAATGTGAGCCAGGTTTCAGTGTGTTTGGGAGAGGAATATGTAAAAGTAATGTATAGTGGCCATAAAGAAGTATGTAACGTTTGGAACCTGGGTGGCATTCTAATCAGCTGCGCAAGCTTGCAGCAAAAGGTTATAAAATCTAAAGTTCTCTGCTAGTTAGATTTGATACATAAGTCGGATCGTACAATAATCTTTTACTGTAACGTTGTCTACTCGCAAACAACATTTGTCAAACTAAAGTTAGCGCCTGCAACCACTGCCAGGCAACGCAGCGAAGTAAACTTGCTGGCGTTTAAACCTAGAGATAACAGGAACTCTATATAAGTTCTGATACTATTCAGTCTGTTAGAATTCCACTTGACCCCTACACCGTTGGTTTAAATATCTCGAATGATGTGGGTCAAGATGAGATCAAGCTAGCATTGCCAACCCATTGCTTAGTAGCATAAATGGGAAACCTAGAGCATAGGACCCCTGGGATAACAAAATTTTTTGAAGTAAATAGCTTTCTTGGTGGGAAGAGCAGAGCTCTTTGCGCACCCTCAGTTCTTCAGCTGGTTATACTGATCGTCTCGACGACTAGAACGGCAAGTCGCTGAGGCACCATTTCACATATAAAAGCAAAGCCCGCAGTATCAAAACGCGGACAGCTAGGGCTAGCATATCCTCTACCCGGCGTCGACATACGTTGACTCCTCCAACTAAATAACCTCGCGCGTGGACAGCATCAAAAAGCTGTCCTGCTAGAGACGTGCCTTCTTGCCTAAGCCAGAAACAACGTAGACCGTAGCACCTGTAATTTCGGGTTCCTTGTCGCTAAATGGGACACATGGCATATTCGCGTTTCCTGTTCTCAATGACACCTCATTGGTCCTGTTCAGCCGAGCGATCATTTAAGCCAAGGAAATTGCAAAAATGTGCCAGAGAGCGTGATATAGATCCAACAATTCAGGAACGTTGCGACACCGCTCATATAATTGGCTAAGGAGGAAGCAATTTCACGTACCGTTATGACATGTTGTGAAAGGCTGCGAAATAAAACTCAGCTGGAACACCTGTATTTTGGGCAACCGCGGATTAACCGGTGTGGCTCACAACGCTTGGCGTGCATGATTCAGGTTGATAAAACTAAAGGCGATTAGCCAGCTTCAAGCCTACCCTATCAGGGACGACAAGTTTTGCGCTTGAACATAAAGTCGCATATGCAACAAATGTGCCGCCAAACGACCCAGCGAAGGGAAGCTGCACATAAACTCAGCGGAAACAGCTATATTGCACGCACCCGTTCAGAGGGCAACAAAGGCTGTGGCTTTACTTCAACCGGCTCCCAAAGATATTTCTTTGGACATATTTGGGCGAACGACCGTTGCAGTCGAAGGTTTTGCAGCAAACTTGGTACGAATGGAGACTTCACAAAGAAACCAGCATATTTGTTGCCTCGATCCAACTGGTTTAAGAATAAACCAGGCAGGAACACAGCTGTGACAAACTGGGAGCAACTACGCGAACCGAACGTACTTGCTCGGCTCCATTACCAACCGCAAAAGCTGGTGATACTGAAAATATTCTAAGATATTGGAGAGAAACCAGTGACTTGCTACCTGCACACAGGGCATCTGCGGCTAGCACTTCTTCTACTAGTACCCAAAAAGCCCCTCACCGGGGCACGACGTTCCAGACTATCCTACACTTGCCTTCAGCTATACATAGATAGCATCGCAGCAACTGTTTAAACCGGCTGGTTCTCTTCTCTCCACACGCAATAAGCACTATTTAAAAACCAGGTAGGGATGAGATGCGGCAAGCCTCTGCCCACTCCCAAATAGTTACTAAAAATTGCACGCTTTTGTGTCTACTGACGCGGTTCCCACAACTTCTACAGACGTCTAAGTATTTTCCCTTAGCTCCCTTGCGTCATCCATAAAGCTAAGTGACACCGGCAGTTCTTCTTCTTCAAACCATCTTATAAATGCAAATTCCTAGAACACCAAGCTGCGTGTTTTACGCACCTCGGTTCCCTTTAACGCGCTTAATGCAATTTTTATCTGAAAGTGGTATTGGAGCATACAATTAGAAGTTTCCTATTCCCTTCTTTGCTATCAGCTGCAGACGCAGGCTCCTACGCACAAGCGAGTTTGTGTGATTGTCATTTTTCAAAACAAGATTAACCCGCGGGAATCCAAATCACAAATAATGTCGAAACAATGGACGTTATACGGATACTAGCCGCTATCACGGGATTAACATTACCAGTTGTTTACATTTACATAGCTTCTAACACCTCTCGTAAGGGTGACAATGCACTTGTAGCTACTAGCAAGGCGGCGTCTAGTCAACCATGTGCATGCAAACTTGTTTTGTGGGATTTTAAGCTTCCTGATTTGCAATGGTGCCCGCCTCACGCCACAATTAAGAAGAAGGCCTTTTGGTTTGTATCCAGTTATGAGCATGGACTCAATAACTTTCAGCGTCGACCAGGTCCAATCATATCATAAAATAACTAGTTACATCCAAAAGGCGGTTGCCTGTAGGCTAGAAGTTCCCAAGGCGCGACCACAGTTTGGGTTACCATACCTTGTACTTACAAATCTTGGCTATCCGTTCCGCTAGAACAGATAATGACAATAAGTAGCGTTCGTTAAATTATATAAACTGAACCACGTTCACCATGGTTTTAAGGTCAAGGAACAAGCATGAACATTTTTTTTGGCTCCAGGTAAAGTTGGGCAGCAATATCTTACGAGGAAAAATGCAAAATAAAAATAGATATACGGGTTAAGAACCCCTGCAGTAAGAGTCCCGTTATAAAGCTGGTCTAAATACTAACTAAAAACATAAATAGTTTGTTCTCAAATTTATGGAAACACCTCAACACACGCATTATCAAGGTTTACAGGCAGTTGGGCATCACAACGATACTTTGGGTTCATTCGCGCGTAGTGCAACCGGTAAAGCCAGCATAAGTGCCGTGCAACTGTACAAGTAGACAGAGAGTAGCATATTCTTGAGCGTCTCGGAAAAAGTTGAAATATGAGCCTAGTCGACTTGCTAGTACGTAGTTGTTGTCAGTGACTTTATTCAGTGGCGGGTCAAATCCGCCACGTCGCAGTGTTGGTAAAAAGACATTGGTGGCTTTTTTATAGGGAGAGCGCTTGCCAAGCAAAACTCATCATGTCCTGGAATACTGCCGTAAAGCAGGTTGAACACTGCTGCATAACCGGCAAAGCCGCTTGACTGATGATTTCATATTCGGTTATTCGCAGTCAAATGTCTTCCAATTTCCTCTGTTGGCTGGACAGATAGTGTGATCAAAGCCGCCATAATTGTTGAGGCCGGTTGAGGATGGGAACATCACGAATAGTCGTCTTGTTGTGTGTCCAAGTGAGCAAAGTTTCAAACTTTCTGCTTAATGGATTTTTCAGATGTATAATTTTCGGGAGGGTGAAGGCGTGTCCAGGGCTTCGTCCTGGACAGCGGTCGTGGTGGTAACGGGATTTGAGTACCTTTAGTATACAGTCGTGCTCCATGTAGATCTTTGTCGGTTATTGCGTCTATCTTGGGCGAAACTGTTCCCCAGTCCGTAGACCTACAAGAAGTTCCGGACTTCGGAGGAAAAGGAAGTGTGGGACAACGAGAGAAGACCGCAAGAACAGGCGTGAAATTATGCATTGTTAAAGTCTCATGTTACAACATTTGGAGTTGAGACAAAATCATGCACACTGTGCAAAAATGATTGTGCCGAACATGCCTTCTGAATGTGCTATAGAGTCAATAGCCGTATGGGTAGATTGCTACCGTCTGCGTAGAGACAAGAGCGTTGTACCAGTAAGTAATCCACCAACTATCAGTTTGACATGAGGCCAGAATTGCGTGAGGAGAGAGGAAAGAAATTTAAAAGGCTGGTGGTGATTGCATTCTGCATAAACAGCAAGTAGCCAGCCTAATACAATAGGCAGCCCAGAATACGAGTTAAAAATAAATAGCTTATCGCAAGAGAGCTCTAAATGTCCATTGGAGTTAAGGCAGCGGAAAGCTTTCATTGAGACATGCTAAGAGTATAAAGGTTAATATGATAAGGAGTGATTTCTAACAAGCTCTGGAAAATCGCAGACTCATGGGTCTTACAAGCATTAACTAATTCTAAACAGGTGTCAAATTTAAGACGATTGACAGATAGTGGTGCTAGGAAAGATCACTAGTAGCCAGATTTAGCCATTCCAATAAGACGCTTGGTCATTGGTGTACGCCTACAAGGTCACAAACTGCATCATCCAGCCAGCGAAGGTAAGTGATGCAGACATCCTAAGCGAAAGTATGAGGGAGGGACAAAGGGTGCATCCTAGCAAGCTCAAGATCTGTGCAGAAGGGGCATGGAGCCTACAACGGATCGATACAAGGAAGTGCGAAAGATATGAAGAGCGACCGATTGTGGCGCTAGGAAAGAATCAGTGTTCAGCAAAGTCATTCGGATTCAGCCTTCTAATTACCAGTGGATACCTATAGTGAGAGAATAAATCAACAAACCAGCTAGGTATGTGATGCAAACCGTCCAAGAGAGTAAGCGTTGGAGAGATAAGGAATGGCTGCTAGCGAAAGGATGGGGGCTACCTACAACGACTCGCTGCAAATGAACAGTGGTGACGTAGGCAATGCGGAGAGCTGATAATGGTACTAAGGGAGAGCTTATCGACGACTAGCAATGGCAATTGGGTGAAGCCGTCTAGTTGCTAGTGGATACCTACTGTGTCCCATAGTAAGTAAAACAAACAGCAAATGTATGTGACGCAGACGGTCTCAGCGAGCAAAGGTTGGATGAATAAAAGAGTGGTTCTTGGCGGGCTCTGGATATGCTCAAAGCTGGTTGGAGCCTACGAAGAATGACTGCTGCTAAACAAAGGTGCCATAGGTAAGACAAAGAACAGATAATGGCGCAAGGATTGAGAGTATCAGTGATCAGCAATAATATTCGGATGGAGCCTTCTAGTTACTAGTGTATACCTACAGTGTCCCAGAATAAGTCAACAAACAGCAAATGTACATGAGACAGGCTCTCCAAGAAAATAAAGGTTGGAGGGATAAAAGAGTGGCTCTTAGCAGGCTCTGGATATGCGCAGAGATGCTTGGAGCATACAACTAGTGGCTGCTGCTAGACAGAGGTAAGACGAGAAACAGATAATTGCGCTAAGAGTGAGAGTATCAGTGAGCAGCAATGGCATTTGGATGGAGCCTTCTATAAATAAATAAATAAATAGTCTATTCTCAAATTCTTAGACACCAAATCAGGCATGATCAAGGTTTAACAGCAGTTGTGTATCACGACCATACTTTGGTATTATTCGTGTGTATTTGATACGGTCAAGGCAGTATGAGTGTAATGAAACGGTGCATATAGACGGTGAGTATCATATACTTGCTTGTTTCGGGAAGAGTTAAAATATGAGTCCAGTCGACTTGCCAGTAGGTAGTTGTGGGCAGTGCCTTTATTCAGTAGCGAATCAAATCCGCCACGTCGCATTATTGTTAAACAGACATTTGTGGCTTTTTATAGGGAAAACGCTTGCCAGGCAAAAACCCACCACGTCTTGCAACACCGCCGTAAATCATTTTGAACATTAATGTTGAATTGGCAAAGTCGCTTGACGGCTGGTTTCATATTCGGTTATTTGCAGACAAATGGCTCCAAATTGTTTCTGTTAGTTGGACAGGTAATTTGATCGGGGTCGCCATGATTGTTGAGGTCGGTTGAGGAGAGGGACATCGCGACTAGTCGTCTTGTTGTGTGTCCAGGCAAGCAAAATTTCACATTTTCTAGTTATTAGGTTACGTCTACAGTGTTCCACGATAAGTCAACCAACAGCAAACGTATGTAACGCGGACAGTCCCAGATAATAAGGGTTGGAGAAACCAAAGAGTGTCTCTTAGCAAGCTCTGGATATTCGCAGGTGAATGGAGCCTACGCCCACTAGCTGCTTCTAAACAGAGGCCGAAGTTAAGGCAATGGACAGATGGTGGTGCTAGGAAAAATATCAGTGGCCAGATGTAGGCATTCCAATAAGACGCTTGGTCATTAGTGTAAGCCTACAGGGTCACCGAATGCATCAACAAGCCAGCGAAGATGTGATACAGACATTTCAAGAGAATGTACGGTGGAGAGACGAGCAGTGAATCATAGCGGGCGCCGGCAATGTGCAGAGTTGTATAGATCCTACAACGAATGGCTGCAAAAATTTTTGAACAGGACAAGGCGAACGACATATAGAGGCGCTAGGAGGCAGAGTATCGGTGGTCAGCAAAGGAATTCAGATTCAGCCTTCTAATAAATAGTAGGTACCTACAGGGACGGAATAAATCAACAAACCAGCGAAGGTACATAATGCAAATAATCCAAGAGAGTAAGCGTTGGAGAGATAAGGAATGGCTCCCAGCGCAAAGATGCATGCGACCTACAATGAAAAGCTGCAGCTGAAAAGTGGTGACATAGGTAATGCGGAGAACCGAGATTGGTACTAAGGGAGAGAGATCATTGACGGCTATCAAAGGCAATTGGGTGAAGCCTTCTAGTTGCTAGTGGATACCTACTGTGTCCCAGAATAAGTCGAACAACAGCAAATGTTCAGTAGACAGGCTCACCAAGAGAACAATGTTTGGAGGGATAAAAGGGCGGCTTTAAGAAAGCTCCAAATACGCGCAGCGCGTATTTGGAGCCTACAAAGAATAGCTGCTGTTAAACGGAGGTAAGATGAATAGCAGGTCATAGCGCTAGGAGCGAGAGCGTCTATGATCAGGAATTGCATTTGGATGAAGCCTTTTAAGTGCTATTTGCTACTTACATTGACAGAATAAATCAACAACCGGGCGAAGGTATGTGAGGCCAACCATCCGAAAATAAAAGTTGGAGAGATAATGTGTAGCTCCTAGCGCAAAGCTATATGCTACCTACAATGAATCGCTGCAGCTGTAAAGAGGTGCCAAAGTTAAGAAGAAGAACAGATAATGTCGCAAGAGGTGACAGAGTACCGGTGGCTAGTAATGGCATTCAGCTTAATCTTTCTAAATACCAGTGGATACCTACAGTGACAGAATAAGTCAAAAAGCTAGCGTAGGTATGTGATGCAAACAATTTAAGTGTGTAATAGTTGGCGGCACAGAAGGTGCCTCCCAGCGCAAAGATCATGCGACCTACAAGGATTCTCGGAAGCTGAAAATTAGTGACGTACGTAATGCGGAGAATTGATAATGGTACTAATGGAGGGAGAGTATCGACGGCCAGCAATTGCATTTGGGTGAAAGCCGTCTAGTTGCTAGTGGATACCTACAGTGTCTCAAAATAAGTCAACAAACGGCAAATGGATGTTCTGCAGACAGTCCCAGATAGTAAAGGAAAGTTAATTGGTGAGGCCTGTGTCCGA
Organism: Dicrocoelium dendriticum; assembly: GCA_944474145.2. Taxonomy (NCBI): domain Eukaryota; kingdom Metazoa; phylum Platyhelminthes; class Trematoda; order Plagiorchiida; family Dicrocoeliidae; genus Dicrocoelium; species Dicrocoelium dendriticum. The sequence continues at coordinate 11,429,824 of OX104067.1, read as the reverse complement.
TATTTTTGGGTTTTCGGATTTAGTGGTCTCGGGGCCATGTTCCCAAGGTTCATCCTCCGATATATTGATCTTAAAGAGCTCGCTTGTAGGCGTGGTAGCATGGTGTCTATGTAGGGATGCTCGAAACTGTGCAGTATTATCGGCTGTCCTAACAATTACTGGTAGCCTGTTCCAGACGCGAGCGAATCTAGAGAAAGATGTCTTTACGCACGTTGGTGCGGGCTGTAGATAGGGTAATGGTTAAGGGTCTATGGAGAATTGGATACTACCGGGTTCCGACACCGACTTCCGACAATGACCTCCGGATGCCGGCACCTTGTGCCGCTAAGACATGGGAGGTGGCGGCGAAGCAGAATGAAGGATAGTTGCTTGCTGTATAACCCAGCTCATCTTCCACTGACAAGCAAAAGTGCAACCTAGAAAAGGACTGTAGTTGGCCTTGGTAGCCATAGATATTCCCAGAGCTACTGTGTACGACACTGCCCTTAGAAGACACACAGGCGGAGTTCAGATTTGGAAATTACTGGGAATAACTAGTTCGGGACTAAAACAAGCGGGGTGTTGTTTTCTTCGAACTAGGCAATTTCTTGCAGACTGTTCGTTACTAAATTAGGCAACATTCTCATTGGGACTATATAGATCTGCTTTGCAGTCTCGTAAGCCAGTGCCAGATTCAAATGACTATTGATCGTCCTTTGTTTTGTATGTATCTTTGATTAACTAGAGTGGGTCAGACAAGTGGCCACGTCTACGCTCTGTCTATCTGGTACTTATTTTTGCTCACACATGCAGGGCGTCGTAGACCCCTTGGAGATTTAGACGCTTTTTGCTTGAGCACTGGCCCGAATGCTGGGCGTCGAAGAACTCACGCGGTCTGCGGTTCTGTACTGTCCCAGACATCTTGGCCTTCCCCATATCAAACTGTTGGCTTTGGAATTCATATGTACGGATGTTAGTGAGATTTCAGCTCAACGGCGGATTGCCAGACTGTGTTTATGCAGCCTCGTGTCAAGTTTTCGTCCCGTCTGTCCAAGTAGTGCATTTCACAGTAGATGCAGATAATTTTGCAGAGCATACCTGATGTTTCTTCCCTACTTAGTTGGTCTTTTGCCCTGAAATGTTTACTCCGAATAGTTTCCCTTGCTTCATGTGAAAGGTTGATCCACTGAGCCAATACAAGCTTCGCTGCCACCTCAGAAATCATAAAAAGTGTACTAACGGTTTTATTAACGAATAGCGCACAAACTGCTGCGCGTAATACAATGATTTTACTCCTATCACAACCAGAGATAAAACGTGTACTGACCAGCCTATTTTTGTTTCATTTTCAGCAATATTCTTGCTTTGCAATAGGTTTTGCCTTCTGTAAACGCCTTGCACATTTTCAACTTTAGCGCCTGAGATCACATTTCAGTCAAAAAGTTTTGACTATTTGGTACCTTAATCAGTAGTTTTTGAGTAAGCACACTTCCTTATTACGTCGACATTTTTGGTAAACGTTTACTTTCTTTCATTTCTTTTCTTTAAGTTACCAGTTAATAGGACCACTGTACGTGTTGTTATTATCCACAGAGCTTGGAGTGAAATCCGTCGTCACAGGTTCTGCTTCCTAAAATTTATGCACAAATGCATCTCTGTGCGCTACTGCGTCTCAGTAATATCAAGGAGCATAAACGTCACCTGAAGTAGCCAGCTGAAAGTGCCCGTTGCGCAACCTGTTCGACACGGTAAACCCCTTTAACTGTATGCGTATATAAGCCAGTGCACACTGCAACGGCAAGTAGACTAGCGTTATATAGCTGCCAAGTCATGCAAAAATATGGTATAGTTCATTGCTCTCCTGCTTGTCATGGTAATCTTAAAAAGGAGCATATACTCTCAGCGTTTTTATTATCCAAGCAAGAGCATGGGAAGTTGTGCATATTAATCTGATGTATCGACAGCAAAGCACCTGGTCACACATTTGAAAAATACCGTAATTTAGTTACCTATTCAGTTCCTTGTTTGTGCGAAGTTTAAGGTTACTTATTTGTAATGAGCTGCAGTTATCGTGCTTCAGTTGCTACCACTATTGGATAGCCCATATGAGATAACCTATTCCTTGAACAAGCATAATTGGTGTTTCTAGGCGGAGGAAGCTAGCTACTGCTTTCAGCTGCTTACATTCAAGAATCAGCATGGTAGCAGGTAGTTACTGACCATGGGGTAGGACCATGCATTTCCAGGGAGCAGAAGTCCTGCTATACTTAGTAGCTTCAGCCACTGAGCGCCTTAGAAGGACATGTAGGATCTGTGGTTTGGCAATGAGGAAGAAAATATCATTATCATAGTCAAAGTCAGTCGCGCTATTCCGTAGAAGGATATAGCTGTCCAAACCCTGTAGAGTTCCTAGAGCGCTCAGACGTACATGTGCAATCGCAAAGTGAAAAAGGAGCGGAGAGTTTAGGCTTCTTTAGCTCACACCGCTTGTGATTTCGAAAAGTTAAGCAAGTTCACATAAGCCATTTACTTACCAATGACAGCGTTGTGTACGGGGCGAAGTATGGCGGTATGCATTTGGGTAACATATTGCTTTGCAAATAACGCCACAGAGCAGGCAAATCAATCGAGTCTAACGCCGCTTGTAGGTCCGAAGAGGAAACAAATGTCGGCTAGCAATAAAACAGGACGCTGCTTGAAATTTTGGCGGAGTAAGCATGTATTCTACACACCAACTACAGAGGTGGAAACCAGTCTCTTCATTACGAACGTGTAGTTTCGAAATCAATGTTAGCCTACGCCTTAACACGGACGTTTGCAAGTTTGAGATGCTGAAAATTAGGCTGATTCCTCTCTGTTTATCGCACCAGGTACGAGCGCACTTGCTGCGAGTTTTATGAAAGCAGACACACACTAAAAAGAGAACCTATTCAGCAAATCAGCTTTCGGATAACCGTGCTGTAGACTGGTTTACGATTATTACGCAGACGTACGTTAGCAGCTCCGGGGAAGTCCGTCGATGCCTGCAGGCTTGAAGTGCTTTAATTGACGAAGCCTAAGACAGACATTTCCTTTGGCAGGTGGTTCCAGCAAAGCTTTGCATGGCAAGCAATTAGGCACACCTGTTGAACCATTAGCAGGCGGTAGCCAATTTAACTTTGAGTTGTAGTGTTTGGCCCAGCAGTCTATGCGCCTACGCACACTGGTGATTTCCGCTCCCTTAGCCTTGCAAATAGCTCCACTGACGCCAGTCTTCAATAGTCATTGGGCCAAGCGATTTGGAAAAAGTTGCGTACATTCCCGTAGAGAGCTTCTCGCTCCATATCTAAAGTGTGCTGAGGCCACGAAGTTTTGCGATCGTTACATACGCTTCGCTTTAGGTAAGCATAGAGTTTGATAGAGACCCTTTTTCTTACATAAATTAAGTGGCCCCTTCGCTACCAAATCTACTCTCCTCAAAAGCATAACGTCCAACGAGATGACGTTCACCTGTCAACTGATGACCGACTCGTGCATTAAAGTCTTTAGTAAAAGCGACGACATTTGCTTTTTCGGTGTCACTCAAGATCCAGGGCAACCTGCTATAAAGTCGTCCTTGAGTGATGAACAGCTACTGTTATTTGGCGCGTAAGTTAAAGCCATAAACAAATTTCATCTCTCTGAAGGAGTTCTATTATTACTGCATAATCCTTCAAGGCGAGTCGCCCACAATGAGTCATCAACCGCCATCCCATGGTGCAGCGAGGTCTCAGCTTCTTTATTCATTGCAACACCCAGCTAGCTGCAAAACACAGTGTCACTAAGAAAGCGCAGAGGATTTATGGTCCCTTGAATAGCAGGGACTTCTTCTTAACTAAGGTGCTGGTGTCCTGTAACCGAGACATCAAAAACCAGCGACTACAAATCGCGCGCCAGGCCGGCTTATTGCCCGCGCTGATATGAATTACAACTTTACAGGGTGCCTGCTGATAATACGAACGCGGCAAAAGAAGGCCGTTGGTTTGACTCGTGGTACTTGAGCAGGAACGGCATCCGTGTTAGATTCAAAGCATGTTTAGATGACCTCAGTTTTAATGTTGTAGGAGCTGAAGTATTAAGAATCGCAGGAGCAGAAATGAACAACGCAGGGATACTTGTTTCGGTACCAATGATAGAATACTATGCACTGTGTAACCAGTAGAGAACACAAGCCGAGGACGTTTTAGGAACGTTCATACTCGAATTCCTGTCATTGGTGATTCCCGATATAGTAATTTCTACAGCTAGGAAAACAGTTCGGAATGCAATCAAAAGCATGGCAACACCTTAAGTAAGACACGATGTGCAGTGATCCGGTATGGCTCTTGCCCATATATGCACCATACGACTAATGCTTTTGTCGTTGTTTAGCCCCATCAGGTAGAGATAGCCGAGCTGGGTGGAACGCGGCGCATCGTGCTTGGCCGCTATGGCCATCATCTTTAGACCATTGTGTTCCTGGAGGAGTGCTTCTCAAAGTGGTTAGATGCAGATTTTTGTGTTTTGCTTCAGCCACCGCGTGTCTTGCAATGTAATAGGAAATTTTAGTTATGGCTTTGGTTGACTTTGTAGTCAGCCATCGCCAATATGCTCACTGGGAGCATCAGCTAAGGAAAGGGGTTCGACGTGGCTTTCACTCATCCCTGAACTATGAACCAATGTGAACCCGTTGGTCATGGATTGCTGCGATGCTACACAGCCGCACAGAAACCCCCACATCGGTGACGGTTGCAGTGAACGTATCGGCATCAGCAGGTTGCAAATTTAAACGCAGCTACGATTAAGGTTGCGAGTTGCAATCCGAGACACTAGACGTCTGATTTAAACCCGTGAATTAACTACTTACCGCCGTTTCAAGCATAGCTTACGGTGCTCAATGGCCTAGGGCTCAGGAAGGTAGTCGTCAAGCACTATGCGCTGAGTTTCACGCTCATCTTGGTTTTAGATAAATAAACAGTTCATTATTAAATCTATAGAAACACACCAAATCAACAAGAACAAGGTTTAAAGGCAGCTGTGTATCACAACGATACTTTGGGTTCAATCGCTCGTAGTGCAACCGGTAAAGCCAGTATAAGTGCCGTGCAACGGTACATGTACTCCGTGAGTAACACATTCTTGCACGTCTCGCGAAATTTAAAATAGAAGTCCAGTCACCTTGCAAGTATGCAGTGGTGGGCAGTGACTTTATTCAGTGGCGAGTCACATCTGCCACGTCGCAGTGTTGTTAAACAGACATTTGTGACTTTTTGTAGGGAGAACGCTTGCCAAGCAAAAACTCACCGCGTCCTGCAACACTGCCGTAAAGCAGGTTGAACACTGCTGCATAACCGGCAAAGCCGCTTGACGGCTGATTTCATATTCGGTGATTTGCAGTCAAATGTCTTCCAATTTCCTCTGTTGGCTGGACAGATAATGTGATCAAAGCCGCCATAATTGTTGAAGCCGGTTGAGGATGGGAACAACACGAATAGTCGTCTTGTTGTGTGTCCAAGTGAGCAAAGTTTCAAACTTTCTGCTAAATGGATTTTTCAGATGTATAATTTTCGGGAGGGTGAAGGCGTGTCCAGGGCTTCGTCCTGGACAGCGGTCGTGGTGGTAACGGGATTTGAGTACCTTTAGTATACAGTCGTGCTCCATGTAGATCTTTGTCGGTTATTGCATCAACCTTGGGCGAAACTGTTCCCCAGTCCGTAGACCTACAAGAAGTTCCGGACTTCGGAGGAAAAGGAAGTGTGGGACAACGAGAGAAGACCGCAAGAACAGGCGGGAAATTATGCATTGTTAAAGTCTCATGTTACAACATTTGGAGTTGAGACAAAAACATGTACACTGTGCATAAGTGATTATGCCGTGCGTGCTTTTTAATGTCCTATAGAGTCAATAGCCCTATGGGTAGGTTGCTACCGTCTGCGTAGAGACAAGAGCGTTGTACCAGTAAGTGATCCACGAACTATCAGTTTGACATGAGGCCAGAATTGCGTGAGGAGAGAGGAAAGAAATTTAAAAGGCTGGTGGTGATTGCATGGTGCATGATTAGCAAGTAGCCAACCTAATACAATAGGCAGCCCAGAATACGACAGTTAAAAATAAATAGATTATCGCGAGAGAGTTCTAGATGTCAATTAATGGTAACGCGGCGGAATGATTGGCTACAGATATTCCAAGGAAATAAAGGTTATTATGATAAGGAGTGGCTTATAACAAGCTCTGGATAATCGCAGATGTATGGTTCCTACAACTAATAGCTGGTTCTAAACAGAGGTGTCGAATTTAAGACGATCGACAGATGGTGGTGCTAGGAAAGATCACTAGTAGCCAGATTTTGCCGTTCCAATAAGACGCTTGGTCATTGGTGTACGCCTACAAGGTCACAAACTGCATCATCCAGCCAGCGAAGGTAAGTGATACAGACATCCTAAGCGAAAGTATGAGGGAGGGACAAAGGGTGCATCCTAGCAAGCTCAAGATCTGTGCAGAAGGGGCATGGAGCCTACAACGGATCGATACAAGGAGGTGCGGAAGATATGAAGAGCGACCGATTGTGGCGCTAGGAAAGAATCAGTGTCCAGCAAAGTCATTCGGATTCAGCCTTCTAATTACCAGTGGATACCTACAGTGAGAGAATAAATCAACAAACCAGCGTAGGTACGTGATGCAAACCGTCCAAGAGAGTAAGCGTTGGAGAGATAAGGAATGGCTGCTAGCGCAAGGATGGGGGCTACCTACAACGACTCGCTGCAAATGAACAGTGGTGACGTAGGCAATGCGGAGAGCTGATAACGGTACTAAGGGAGAGATTATCGACGACTAGCAATGGCAATTGGGTGAAGCCGTCTAGTTGATAATGGATATCTGCGGTGTCCCAGAATAAGTAAACAAACAGCAAATGTATGTGACGCAGACGGTCTCAGCGAGCAAAGGTTGGAGGAATAAAAGAGTGGCTCTTGGCGGGCTCCGGGTGTGCTCAAAGATGGTTGGAGCCTACGAAGAGTGGCTGCTTCTAAACAAAGGTGCCAGAAGTAAGGCGAAGAACGGATAATGGCGCAAGGACTGAGAGTCTTCGTGATCGGTAATTGGGTTTGTATTAAGCATTCGAACTGTTTTTGGATACCTACAGCCACAGCATAATTAAACAAACGGACGCAGGTATGTGCTGCAAACAATCCAAGAGAGTAAGGGTTGGAGAGATAAGGTGTGGCTCCTGGCGCAAAGATACATGCTACCCACAACGACTCGCTGATGAGTCTATACAAAACTAATCCGTCAGTCATTTGGTACGGAGACAGGGGAGAGCTACGTCCAATCCCTCTACTTCGGTGATGGTACTAGCAAACATATGGACAGAGGCAGACGTCAACCTCCACTGAGGCCAAGGTTGTGATGGCGTATGGCAATCCAAGACACACCGTGGACTATAATTAACTCAAAAATCAACATCCAAACGCTGCGTAAAACACTGTACGCGAAAGTATGTTGCATAGTGAACATGTCGATAGCCGCCGAGCACTATATGCCGTGTTACACTTCCAGCACGGCTATCACTACCTGATAAGTAAAAACAAAGACAAAACTGTCGGTTGTGAAGTTTATGGATGGGAGAGAGCCACCCCAAAACACTGCACTTCAATGACGGTCCCAGTTATCGTATTAGCGGTGTCTGACTGAAAGTCAACCGCAGCCAGCATTAAGGTTGCTTGTAGCAATCCAAGACACACGGCGGGTGATCCAAAATTTGGAATTTAAAGCGGTGATATGCTGCTTAAAGCTCCTGATATACGCAGCCTGGCATATCCCTTCTCAACCATTTTTATCAAAACGTTAATAATCCCTTCCACAAAATGTAACATACCATTAAAATCTAATTAGGCTATATGCTGTCAAGTACATGCATCTATCGTTTCTCATGTGATTTGGGAAGCACTAAGCAGTCTATGAATTGACCCAAATACTTGTTTTAGTTTGCCCTAAGTTTGTGCTTCCTTGTGAATCGCAATTGCGGTTGGTTCTCTGGGCAGCTTACATTTACGAATCCATAAGTTGAATAATTCTGCGACAGGATACTAAAGAATATCGGCTAGTTTCTCTAGATTAATTGAATGTATATGTTAGTATTGTTTGCTTTGAATGGACTTAAGCTAACCACCACAGCAACTAGCGTTGTTGCAGTTAGAATCCTGTCCCACACTATATAGCTGCTTGCACATAGTTACTGTGATGGTATAGCACACCTATGGCAGATATGAGAAAACGTCCAGCGGCATCCTTACCCACGGATGCCACCTTCCATAGTCAGACAACAAATTACCTCCCTCAAAACCGTCTTATTGTAACTAACAGTTTACACAAGCCGTGCTAACTTAAACCGATAAGAGATTTCTGCCTGCCGTTGTAAGTTCATAGCAGCCTTCCCATTCCTCTTTTACCAGTGTCCGCAAATTAACGACTTTTATAAACGTTTCTACAGTCGTGGCCTAGCCAACTACCTCCTAAGATGAAGTAGAACAAAATCGTAATTCAGCTGCACAAGCTTAATTTGAGGTGAATGTAACATCAGTTCCAAGGAGGCCTGTTGCTAATAAGGAATCCGTGTGCTTTGGTTTGCTAAATCCTTCAATCCGTTTGACTGAAATGCCTCCAGGGTCGAGAAGGAATTATGAACGAAAGTATCGCCCTCAATTATGTGCATATCCGCATACCGCTGCGTTGGAGAATGTTTAGCGGCCAAGACATCTGCCGTTCAGGTGACATTTTCAATGCAAATATGACCGCAAAAGTACCGTAGAGCTCAACTGCCTTCGCGCGCATCCGCTCAAGCAGTGCTTGCTATAAGGTATCTGCTCTGTGCACGGCACCTTGCCGGCCACCATGAGGATGGCTTAGATCCCCACGATTAAGAAAACGGTTTCAAAAACCAGCGCACACCTCATTGGTGTCCCAAGAGCTTTATTCCGTTCTCGTGTGTTGAATGAGAGACGGTTACCTGTACAATATAGCACACTTATGCCTCACCGTTATAAGCACCTAAACAGTCGCTTTACTTATAATATGTTGAGCCCCAATGTTTATACTAACGTTTACTTAACAGCATGCCTCATGTTATGTCCGATCTGCTCGGTAGGATCGAACTCGGCCTTCAGGTAACTAAGCAAGTAACTCTGATAAAGCCAGTTCGTTTTCATGGTAACCAAATCAGTTCGTCCAAGGTGCATTATCAACTCTTTCCTTTTCCTTAACCAGCAGCAGTTGGAGTGCGCACAGATTTCCTTTCCTCTCGGGTCCAACACCTGACGGGACAACCAGTGTTTTGACAACTTCCTTTATATCTACCACATGAAACATTGGATGACGATTCGACCTTTTCGATTACCACTAAAAGCTCTCTCATTTGCTTCAAAGTGTTAGACGTGTTAAATTACCATTCGACGGCTTGTCGCCTCTTTAGCTATTAGGCCTATCGTCGCTACCATCTGAAATTTTTGAACGGCCTTTATTTAGAATGTTAAGTTGTTTGTTTCACTTGTTAATCTGTGGAACTAAAGTATCAACCATGGGCTGATATACAGCTGGTATGGTAGATTCTGCCACAGCTGTTCCTGTGTGCATGTGTTTGCCTCTTCCTTGCTTTTCTTTGAGTAACCCACTAAAGGTTGTTACCAAACAGTGCAACTTTCTACATTACCACCTGAAGGTAACGTATTGTTTTCCTTACAACTTTTGGGGGATGCTGACCAGAAGATCATTGCTACCGCAGTAAAAGAGTTATTTGTATCACTTGCTTTACGTGTTATTAATAACAGGTGGTTTATCATTTGTATCGATAACCTATGTGACAGACTCAATGACCAGATAGTAGTCGGTATTGGTGGACAAAGTTATCTGTGAGCAACGGATTTGGAATAAGTATTTCCAGTGCTACCCGCGTAGTTTATATATTGGGGCAGGGTCGCGAACGTACTACTGTAATGCGCAACACTCTGGTGTGCTCAATTAACCACAGTCCAAGAGTGAACAACCAGTACTCAGACTGTTCCGACTGGCTTATCCGTCCAACCTTCTCTGGTTAAGTAAACGTCTCAGTTGCCACTTGATACTGATCATTGTTTGGCTCCTCCAATAAGCCGGTCTTGCCAAGTAGTTGATCCACGTGTACAGCATTTGGAAACTCAGAGAGCATGCACTTTTAATTTCTTGCTGACGCGACAAGCCTGCCGCTATTTAACTGCTACCAAGCTGCACCCATTGCTACCGATATGTTTTGGCACCCAAGCTATACGAAGTATATCTTGTACCCGTCCCCCATACGCTTCGCAATAAGTCTTAGGTTTGTGTAACCTTAGCGCTAAAGGATTGTAGACGACAACGTTCCTTCGTCTTTGCATATACATTTCTATGCATCAAACCTAGCATTATAAAAGGATGCAGTCCACTAACTTACAAAACTAAGCTCTTAGTAAGCAAGCCGTGATCAACAATATGTTATTCTGCAGTGAAAACGCTGTGCAGCTGCCTTCTGCAGTAAGCTTCTGCACCTCAGACACAAAGCGTTATCTGTAAACTTATTGACGTAGTAGTGGAGAAAGACTAACCGTTAAGCAAACACCTTTTGAGCGGATGTATTTTAATTCACTTCTTCGAAGTCTGGATATATAGTCACGTACTTACCAAGTTGCCAGATTTGGCCTCTATGTCTTCGACTAAATAAAGCAACAAAGACAAACAAGGATCATATTGGTCCTCTAATGCCCCTTACTCCATTTTGGTCTGCTACCACCAGTCAACTGAATTTGGATGCCCATATCTAGTAGCTTAATGCAGTTGGGGCCTGCCTTAAAAAGCCGGTAAAACAATTGATTACTGCAACCTACCTGAAAGAATCCATGAATACCAAACTTATGACCCTGGCTCTAAAGCTTCCAACTACATAACGATGCGTTGTCAGCAAGCAAAGGCTCCTTAACCGACAACGCAACACTGACCGCCCTTAGCGCCAGCTTGGTGGTTTAGGTCCAACTCCTTCCAGCATATGTTTTGCAAGGTTACACCAAGAAGTGATGGGTTTTTACCTAGTAAGCTTTCTCCTTACAAATCCACTAATGTCGGGTTAACAGCACTGTGACGTAGCAGAGGTGACTGGCCTTTAACTAAGCTCACGGCCCTATGGTTACCCAGCCAACCGCAACCCCACCACGGACGCCACTCAACTATTCTCACACTATTCAAGTGATCTCTTACAAAAGCAGCGGCACACATATAAACGGCAAAATATGTACGCACACGCATTTTTACATATATGTACTAACTCACAGCTCCGATGTTCATGGCTAACTGGAAGCGATTTTATACATTTCTAGACATTTAGTCTTACATTTATCAGGATCATGCCTACATAGGCATGTCCTACATTGTCCCAAAATAAAAGGTTATTTATTTATCCCAGCGCACATTTAACCTAGGACAATCAGCCTGATTAATTCAATGTAACTGTGCAATACTTTTCTTTTACCTTGGCCTGGAACACAGACCAAAAGTTGCCCTCAAAAGTTTCATCCCAAAAGCGTGCTTACCTATTGGAGCGACGGGCATCAACGTTATTTAGGACACTTACTTACAGCTAGCTTGTGTAGTACCTACATGGTTCCTTATCACATTTTTCGCACTTTTCCCACCGAAACACACACACGAAATAGACTTAGCTCCCAAACCACACAGCAGCATTTTGTTCTCAAAAACTAGCCATATCTGAAATCTAAGCTTTAAGCCATCCACCAAAGATATCAATGACAAATAGTAAATAGCAGACGATGTTTTTTCTTGTCGCTGGTTAGTTTAGTAGCTTGGTTTACATATCGGAGCAGCTGTCTAGCTAAAGGCAAAGCAACTTACACATGGCCCGCGTGTCTTGTAACACAAGGAATTTGCTGAGGTTTCAAACGCCGCCACGGCAGCACGATGGGTTTGTACAGGCAACCCCTGCACCCGGTCATTGACCAGGATTGTATACATTACATGACCTTGGTTACGGCGCTTACAATGGAACTGAAGAATAGCTTCATTGAATGCAGAACAAATGCACGCAGTGGAATCCAACATCATGTCTGCCTCCGCAAGTTTTATTGCAAATGTTCCTAGAACACATCAAATCAGTTAACGATAACAAAACTAGACAAGATTCACTTCGGTTACTTGTATCATCCCACTGGTAAAGACTCTACATAACCCAACGCTGAAACCTCAAAGCTTAGTGGCAGATTAAGCAATTTAGAAGGCTTAGCATTGCCTACTTAGAAGAAAGGGTAGCATCGAGCAAATCGGTCATTTCCAATAGAATCTGCTTCAAAACTAAGGAAGATGACTGCGCAGCGCGCTAAAAATGCGTCACTTTTGGCAGTAAACTTCAGTGCAGCTGGTTTCCTATATCCGCCTTTACCAATTACGGCCACTCCTACTGAGATAAGTGCGTAATAGTCTAGTCTACCACCTCAACTGTACCGGAATTTTAGAAGAACCTTGACGCTGTTGGTTGTCAGAACATGGATTTTGCCAAAAGTGACTGTAACATCAAGCTTTCCGTTATTCTTACTGGGCCTAAAACAAAAGAAACCGACGTAGCTTGACTTTCATTGTCTGTACCAGTTGTATGCAAAATTATGTGGTGGTCAAACTCAACTCGGATTGCACATAGTGTACCATCTGTGACCTGTACCGACGTACCAGGATTGCCGTCAGTGCTTGGATGGAAAATAACTATGATATAAACCAGTACAGCTTTACCTGTGACTCCGTAGATTCTGTAGTTAAACACGCCAAGATGACAAGGGGTACCGGTCACTTAAAGGCCAGTCACTGCGATGAACCAATACTTAAATGAGGCTAATTGACTTGTACAGATGAAGCAGTTGGAATGCTGTTATCGGCGGCCTGTCTCCGGAGAGAGTCATGTTCTGTCTGAAGCTTATCAAATACACTTTTGTAAAAGCGAAAACAGGCGAAGCATGAATTGGAAAGGCTTGGAAGAAACCTGCATCTAGGTCCAACCTTGTATGCCGTGGTAGGGACACTGGAGGCAATAATGAGCGTAAAGCGATCAACTATGACCAGGAAAAGTGACACCACATTGCCAAACCTCACTTCAGAGAATCTCATGGCGCAATCGGTCGCAAATACTGCTGAGCTTAACAACTTACAAAAGATGTGGTTTTGGGAAGATGAAAACGTAGCTTCTGTGCAGCCAAATGTCAGCAAAAGTGTTGGAGTGTTTATATGCGGCTCACATCAGCCCACATTTCGAGTGCTGTAACAAATTATTGTCCCCTGACCAAACACACTAGAGTAAATGATTAGTCAAACCACTCCAGGATGGCGCTTCAACTATCACTTAACATACAGGCATAACTATCAAACACACCTCATACATTACATACAAACATGAAGCAAGTAGGCAGAGATAGGATCCTTAGATTTGACCTAAACGGGTTCGCTACCATCCCATCCGAAAACCTTTATTAGATGACCTCTCACCAGTTGGCACAGTAAACCCAACACACTTTCCCTCTTTTCACAACTGCACATGATTTTGCCTGCACGTACGCCACTGCCCAGGGTGCTCCTAACCTGCTTGCCCAACTGCGGCCACAACCATCGTCATATACTTTGAACTTCATAGTTTTAAAGGTAACTTGTCTGCGCTCAGGAACTGCCGGCGCCGGTATGGTTAGACATAGTAGCTTCCATTTTCGAAACTATTGCAACGGCAAGTAGAGTAGGTAATTTTATATATTGCAGCGCTCTGCAGTTCTAACACGTAGACGATGCGGAAACGCTGCTCATAGACTTACGCTAACATTGTGCTGCACTTGCCTTTTGACAGTTGTTTATCCTCCCCCAGTTCCGGCACACGTATATACGCCTGCTCGACGCCAACCTTTGGCTAGATCTCAAGACGAAGATGCAGACATTTTCGCCTCTTGGGCAACTTCTGTTTCTTTGCGCAGGAAGTTATAGCACCAACTAGTTAATACTGCCTGGCTGCTCCGCAAAAGGTTATTGAACGTGCTCCGCACTTTAGGCAGGCGGGGTTCCCACCCGATAAATAAATGCAAACAAACCGTCCGTGACTGATTGTTTGCCAACGAAATAAGAGCTTAAAGTCAAACAGCCAAAGATGGGAAGCTCTATAAGCTGAATGTTTAGTTAACTTTAATTATGTATCTGTGTATTGGGTAGCGTATCCACAGAACCTAGTGAATCGTTTCGAATAAGCACGTAGTAAAACCTTCTAACCGAATTTGTTTGATGGGCGAACTTGGAGTTTTTGGACGACTTCCAGTGATGCTGTATGGATAATGCTTGCCGCCGAACTCCGTGAACTGAGTAAATCTGCAGCTGTAAACAGGCTCCTTCGTTCTGAAAGTACACGGCGTTAATGCCTAGCAGAACCCGACAACGACTGGTGTTATAGGACACAGTTTGTATGAGCCAATAACAAACCATACCCCCGATAATTAGGGTAAATATGTTGCGCAGTGCCATCAGTGTGCCACACTTGTCTGCGGGGACAAATTAGTGCAGTAACGACGCCTGTAATAAAAGGTTTATGCATACAATAAGCTTTTGGACTAACATGTGAACACCGTTAAAACTAGGAAGTAGAATCTTTTTCCACCTAGCTCAGCGTATGGTTGTGTTCAGCGCGACGACGTTGCATTCAACGTTCTAGGCCCAAAAATGAGATACGCCACCAGAGCACTATCTTTGCTTCAACGTGTCTGATCGCCGGGCATTTATCACAAGTTCATAATTTTCGTCTTCTCTGCTTTGTCATCATACCACCACTATCTCATTCACCCTTACGCCTCTATTCAAGTTTTACGATTTCATCTCTTTGTCTCTTCTCACTTTTCTCACTGTTTGTTATTCAGTCACCGCATCCTATCAAGTCATACGCTGTGCATTCTAGCAGGTACTTACAATCAGCGTACCTGCCTTGTTAGTACCCCTCATGCTGCCATATTCCTCTCCTCCCCCAGGAGACCCTTTTATTCCTTCATCTTCCTAAGTACATAAATATAAAGTTTTTAGTCCTTAAACAATGCGAGACGTGCGTAGGTAAGCAGGATAAGGATAAAGGGCGAACTAAATGTCGGGGAATTTATACAAATTGTGGAAAGTTAGCATTGCACATTAACGGGAGTTTATAATTATTTGTTGGCTGGCATGTGGGACCGAGATTGGAGCCGCTGAGGACACGGATCGATGGTAGTTCAGGTGCTACCTGCACCCAGACTGCAGACATAATGCAGATCTGGCGGAAACACTTTGACTGTCGCTTGACCAACCGTTCAGAGATCGACTGGCCTACATTGAACGGCCACAAGCAGCACGATGTGAAGGCGGATCTGGCGGATACGCCGACACCGGATGAGACGCAGAGAGCACTTGCTCAGCTGCGAAACGGCAAATGTGCCGTAACCGACGGGATCCCGCCTGATGTATGTAAACTCGGCGGACCCGCGTTGTTGACTGCGCTGCAACACATGGTGCAACGCGTATGGATTGAGGAGGAGGTGCCTCCTAAGCTGAAGGATGCCCTTGTGCTACCACTGTACAAGGGCAAAGGTAGCAAGCAATGTTGCACAAATTATCGTGGCATCAACTTGCTGAGTTGTGTGGGCAAGGTGATTGCCCGAAACATGCTCAATCGCCTTGTCAGTCATGTTGTGGAACCTAACGTAGCGGAGGGGCACTGTCGATTCCGTTCGGGCCGCAGCGCTATAAATATGGTGTTTGCGGCTCGTCAGTTGCAAGATAAGTGCAGAGAACGACACCAGCCATTGTACTCGCTTTTTGTTGATTTCACCAAAGCATTTGATAAGGTGAACCGCGAGGCGCTGTGGCTGGTGTTGGGTAACTTTGGTTGCCCGCGTAAGTTTGTAAGTTTAATTGAATGTCTGCACAGTGATATACGAGCGAGGGTGCAGCTGAGTGGAGAGACCTCGGATGACTTTGCAGTTGTCTCTGGTGTGAAGCAAGGCTGTGTCTTGGCTCCTGCCCTGTTTAATATATATCTTCATGCCATACTGTCTTGGGTTTTTGATGCGGCTTGTGCTTACGGTGTTCGCGTAGAGCGCCGTATGGATGGTGGGTTGCTGAACATCCGTCGTTTCGGTGCGAGAACTCTAGTCTGTGAGACAACTATCCGTATGTTGCTGTTTGCTGACGACTGTGCGTTGTTTTCACACAGCGCGGATGAGTTGCAGCACATGACTAGTGCTCTGACTTCGACAGCGGCCAAATTCGGGCTCACCATCAACACAAGCAAAACTGTCTGTCTCTTTCAGCCTTCACCGGAGGTGCAATCTTCAATATTGCCGCGAAGTATTAGAAACCACCTCCCACTTCAGCTACCTTGGGAATGTGACATCGACTGATCAGCAGCTGCACGCTGAGTTGCGCGTTCGCGTGTCGAAGGCAGCAGCGGCATTCGCGAAGCTAGAGTACCGAGTGTGGAACAACCATCAGCTTATCATTGGCACGAAGCTGATGGTGTACAAATCCATGGTACTGTCCGTTCTTCTATACGGCAGTTAAACGTGAGCGATGTACCCTCGGAATGTGCGATATTTCGAGCGGTTTCATCAGCAGTGTCTGCGACGAATTTTGCGGATCGGCTGGGGCGCCAGAGTTGCAGACACGGAAGTATTGCGCCGAAGTGGGATGTATGCAGTGGATTGCATACTTTTACTGAGACATCTGAGAAGGCTCGGTCATGTGTGACGCGTGGATTCAACTCGGATACCGGAACAACTCTTATACGGTCAGCTGAGTATTGGGAATCGGCACGTGGGGAAACCAAAGTTGCGTTACCAGGACATGATCAAAGTGAGCCTCACACGTTCTAATCTTGATTGCAGGTCATGGGAATCGAAAGCGGTTGATCGGCGCGTATGGCGCTATCTTATCACGAAGACATTTGCTGAAGTGAGGGAGAAAGACTTCATACATGCGGAGAAGAAGCGGCAAGTGCGGAAGCGGCCAGCACCAATGAATTGTACTCCATCGTCATCGAGCGCATGGTGATGTAGAACATGCGGTCGCGAGTGCCTTAGTCAAACAGGCCTAGTGAGCCATGAGTGAGATCACTCGGGACCACTGCCGAAGCGACAACGGGTCCCGCAGTGAACGTAGGCAGCACCGGCGCAGCGTTTGTAGGCACGCGGAATTCGATTTACTAACCGCATGCTTGCATGCTAAGTCTCTTTATTTCAGGTGGTGGGTTTACAGGTTTTACCTTAATGCTTTTCTTTCTCATATGCAAATCTCCCTGTACTCTATTCCATTAACTTGCACACATCGCCTAAGCCAATTGTATTCGATTTCCATAACATTTTTGTGTTCGTGGCATTCCGTGAACTAAACTTTTGACCTTGTGCACTTAGCTAGGATTTATTTGTAAACAACTTATTACGTATGCTATTTAATTAAGGTTTATATCACCGTTTCCTCAAGCACTAATCGAGTTTTTCTCTTTTTCTTTCTCTCTCTCTCAAGTGTTTGGCTGTTGGTTGATATCCCCGGTGTAGATGCGCTTGATGTGCATGTTGACAAGGTGCCTACCTGTCTATTACCCACTACGTTGTCCATACTGGCTCCAGGAGACAGTTGGTCGTTGCTGGAGGGGACAGGGTGCACGGTCCTTGTAGCCGTGTTAAGATCAAAGAGTGGTTCCATGCAGTCAGTGTGGAGCGGACTACGGTCCAGCCACCGCCTTGTGTGCGCTTGATTCCCAAATACAGCTAGCATGTGTTTGCCTGTGAAGTAATGTGGGCCGGTTTCGTTGATGAAACGTGGCTCCCATCAGCATGCCTCCCGGTCTTATTCCTTCGGGTTTACACTGGATATGGGGTGTGTGGTTGGAGCTGTGGGTGGTACAGCGCAAGCCATCCATGGTCCCTCTGTAGGCGCAGGCCGGTGGCCGAGTGGTCTGCACGTTTGCTTTGCAACCATAAGGTCACCGGTTCGAATCCGCGTAGGAGTGGGCGTCCTCGCGGTATACTCAGCCCTCGCGCGCCTGGTGGTGGTCGCGCGGCAGCGAAGCGCCGTTACGGCGTTCAGCTGACACATTATTATTATTATTATTATTATTATTATTATTATTATTATTATTATTATTATTATTATTATTATTATTATTGTAGGCGCAGGCGTCCTGTGGCTGGCCATAGTGACAGGCAAATTCGAAACCGGATGCCCCCAACCATGTGGCTGTTATTTTGGTTTCAGTATGTGCCGCTGCTTTTGTGATAGCTCACGTGGATAGTGTGAGAAGAGCTGAGTGGCGTTCGTAGCGGGTTGTGGTTAGGTAGGTAACCGTAGAGCCTTGAAGTTAGTTGGAGGCGAGTCACCTCTGCCTCGCCGCTGCGCCGTTAAACAGACACCAGTAGCTTTATATAGGAAAGAGGGTTAAGAGGCGAAAACCCACCACGTTCTACCTTAATGTCGCCAAAAAATTGCTGGAATGGGTTAGACCCTAACCACTCATCTAGTACTCGCAGAAGTCATAGATGTCTTATCCTTCTCTCCGCTTATTATTCTGGCCTTCTACAGGCCATTCTCATTCGTCTTACAGCTATTGGGCAAAGCTTTTCGTAACCCATGCATCACTAATCATTATTATTCTGTTCATGAATCTCAGATTACTTTGTGGTATTTAGTACGTCCGACCTATCTTCAGCTTTATGATGCTTTTACGACCACTAGTGCCTTATCCAAAGTATTAGATCACTATGATGGCTTCCTTACTTGCTTTGCTTCACCTACAGCCATCTTCCAACGCTTCATCATTTGCTTTCTCCTAAACTTAACGGCTTCCTTTATTGGTCTACATATTGGCAAATAATCTAACAACCATTGGATTTTCTTACCATTCTTAAGCATTCTGAGTTTTCCCTAAGCTTTGAGGCCAGTGCTTCAAAGTGTCTGATCGTTTGGTTTTATTATTAGTCATTAATATGGCCTCATATATTGCTTATTGATGGTACATTTTTCTGCCTACTTCCCTAGAGAGAACTTACGCTCTACGCACCAGAACCCTAGTCATACCTGAACTGTATCTGGCTGCTAGCCGGTCCATGACTTTGAACTTATTTGCTTTGGACGTTATAATTTTCAAAAGCCTTATCTTTTACTAGACCATTTACTTCTAGCTGTCTCACGCGCTATCCAATATTTTATCACGTCTACCTTCACGCTTATGCTTCTTATTGGAAAAGTAATAGAATGCATAATCTTTCAGAAACCTAGTGAAGTCCGTGCTATATCTGTCCAGTTGACAGTTGTCAATGTACGACGCATCTGCTTAAAAGCGTCTCCCACCTACCTATCCACATTTAATCCTATGGCTGCTATACGGCCCATGCTTCCTTATCTTATCACCACCTACTTCCATTTAATATCTGCATCATGTTGCCGATCCCCTTGGCTCATTTTGCCAATGTCACCCTAGCATTCTGCCGCTTGTATGTTGTATCTTCCCTAAACCAATCCACTGATTTCGTGTGGTTATCTCAACTGCACTTAGCGCTGCTACCTTATTATATTCAGTAACTCTCGGCCACGCCCCCGGGTAGGTTCTGTATTGCTGGACTTCGTAGTTAGCTGGCACCTTTAGTTGAACTTACCTCATCTGGAGCATAGCTACTATGCGACCTATGTTTTCCTGTCATCACATACAATGGCTAATTCATAATTATCATTTCTTTAGCATACATGTTAGTCAGAGGTGCATAATACCTCAGCTATTGCACCGCACTACAAAAGCAAAATAATACCGATACACGCCGGCTGAGTCACCAGTAACGGATGGCCATCGTTACGGTGAGCTAACAACCAGATATTGTTCCTCAAGTAGCATGTTACCCATACTAATTGAGCACGTATTCGGAGCAGAGGCTAAGCGGGTGGGGGACCAAGCAACTCACAACATATAGGCTACTGGGGCCGGCTCTTGATCATATCAGCAACTGTGTCCAAGAAAACACGTTTATTGTCCCTAGAACCAGCTAGGACCTCGGGATGCACTAACCGACGCCGAATGCGAGGTCAAATTTTATTTCTCTCGACCAAGTCCTCGCTTAGCTTTTCCTCCTCCTCTTACAACTGCAATCCCGGCGCGCAAACAATGTACGTTGCGTAGGTCGATGTGCTGGCATGCGCAGCAAGTGGTCAGTTATTGAAGTCTGTTATAAGTTATAATGAGGTGGTACGGTTTACCAGCTGTTCCTGCACCAAAGACGCGACACAGCACACGCTGATTGCTCACACGGTACCCCCATCAGACATGAGCTAAGCTGCAAGGCAGCAATGGTTGAACGTGGCTGGCCTCTATGTCTGTCTACCGGACGGACCAGGTTTCACATGCCTATAAGTGGGTTGAACGGACTGCTACAGTATAAACGGTGCCCTTCAGTGCGAGAGTTATGGCACTCTTGCGCATCATGGAGTGGAGATTGGCCAAAACTCTTCATGTTTTGTTATACGGTTAGTAGTCTCAGCTCCGTTCGCACGGGCGCCAGTAGTGCATTCCAGGTGCCCGAATTCCTAAAAAACTGCTAGATGATCACTACCAAAAGCTAGCGCTGGGTGGGCTCCTCCCAACCTTTTTGAAGTATTTTGCAGTTCGATGAGACAAAGCATGATCAAAACGATTGACAGCTGGTACTAATCAGTCCGGTGCTGCTTGGCACTTCTAGAACTTGTCAGACTTGTGTGCGCAATATCGTCCACATACGCTAAGGCAATAACTCGCTTACAAGGAAGCAGCTTCAGACCATGGATATCGTGTCCAGCGGGAGTTATTTTCCTAGCTTTGTCAATAGCAAAGGTAAAGAAAATGGATAACATAGCAACCTTGTTTCAAGCAGCCGGAGATATTGAAGTTAAGCGCCAGGTTGCCATAAACCTTCACACTGCCCAAAATATGCTCGTACGGCGCTTCAGTATGACCTGATTTTTTACCATTTTATTACTCTGAAACTATTGAGCTCTAAGCGCGGCTCTGTTCCTAGTTACATAACACCTCTCATTTCCCTTTCTACTGTCTGGTGCTCCTTCCTGGAACGCCGTTGCCTACTTTGAGTTTCAAATCTCAGTCTGCATCTTTTTTCTCACTTCTATTTGGATGTGCTAACCTGTCGGTCGTTTTTCTCACTAAGCCATAGGCACCAACCACTTTGAAACGTAATTTCAAAGCAACTAGTACCTATACATTCATTCTATTTCCACGCTTACTTATTTAGTTTCTCTTTTTTCCTTCGCTTGCCACCGTGTTCTCTATATCCTCCTACAACATTCTATTCCCGCTTCTAGTTGTTAAGCAAGTTTCGCCTGCGTAGATATTTAGTTGGTAACAGAACACAAAATACCAAATATTTTCGTTGCTCTTCACGTATCCCTTTGACCATGCTGTAACATACATGACGTTTACATTCACACCACATGTTGTCACCGGTTTCTTTGGTAGACCCTGCTGCTCTCCTTTTCTTTACTTTTCTCTTCTCTACCCCGAGGTCTGAAGTTATCAGTAGAAAATTACCAAGGTGGCCATATGGCCTGTTCGTCTGCGACTGAACAAACCTAAAAAGACAAAAATGGATAAACTCAGATCACCAACCCACTCACTCCCATCCTGGTCTAAAATCCTTAGACCTTTTTATCTGGATGTTCTTATTCAGAGGATTAGATCAGCCAAAGCCTGTCTACCTAAAAACCTTCAATACAAATGCTTACCACAACATACCTGAATCACTCCACAACTACTTAACCCCTGGTCCTGCCCGTCAAACGTCCAATCGCTCAGTTATGGCTTGTCAGCAATCGCAGGCTGCTCCATCGACAACGAACTCATGACTTCCCCGTGACACCAGCTGCGTGGTTCGGGTCTACCCTGTTCCAGCAAATGTTTAACGACAGTGCTGCAGGACGTGATGCGATTTCTCCTGGCAAGCGTTCTCCCTATAATAGGCCACTGATGTCGGTTTAACAGCACTGCGGTGAGGCGGATGTGACTCGACTCTAACTAAAGTCAATGCCTCATGATCACCCAACCAACCAACCACTCCCATCATGGACGTCTCTCAACCCTTTGCATACTTTCCACAAGATCAATCACGCTTGTATTGGCACGTATTCAAACAGGTATAACAGATAGACACATGCACTTCTACATACATGTATGAACTCTCAGCTCCAATGTTCATGGCTAACTGGCAGCATATTTTATGCATTCCCTGACATTAACTTGTGCCTTTAACACGATCATGCCCATATAAGCGTGTCTCGCACTGCACGAGAATAAAGAATTTAGTTATTTATTGATTTATTTATAATGTTTACGTATTTTTCGTGTACATAGTTCCTAAGTGGACAGTCCCAAAGGGCACGTCGATCAACGGAATTGAAGGCACATTTGATGTCCAGAAACACGACTACGGTGTGCCGTCAGAAAACCTGGCGGTGCTCCGATAACTAAGGCAAAGTAAAGTTGTGGTCGATGCAGCCCCGAACTCGACGAGACCCGGCTTGCTCTTCGCGGATTTGGCCTCCACGCACGCCAGCCAGCCTGTGGAGTACAACGGACGCAGGAAATTTGGAGGCGATTGTGAACAGTCTATGCCATGTATGTTTGCCGCTTTCCGAACAGGAGCCACCCTTGAAATTCGGAACCAGGATAGAGCCGCTCCATGCTGTCAGGACAGTTACCTGCTGCCAACGTTTTAATAGCAACTCATGTAACTCATTTACAAAAGCAGGTCCCCGAACTTGGAGGGGGATAGGGTAATTCTACCTGTCCCAGCGGCCTTATGCAATTTCACCGGTTTTATCTCACTTGACTACTGTGCGTGAGGGCGGACCTAAGGATAGGGCCCATGGAGAAAAACACTCAAAGCCCGGAAAAGCATGCTAAAACGCAGCTTAGGTAAACTGTATTGCAACGGGTTCTGCCAAAAGCTTGAAGAGAAGTGACGGGCTATGGCTTGACTCTTTGGTCTCGTCGCGTACTGTGTTGCTGACAGCTTGGCTTCTGCTGCTTTTCTCCCTTCCCGGACAGAATAACACAATGCTTACCAATGGCTGCGGCTTTTTCCATTCCCAATGCGTGATGCGACCCCTAGGTTTAGCGCTCTCCTTGCTGGCTACCACGCAATGTCGCCCTAAGGTTTTTGCATATCTTGTGTGCGCTTCCAGCCGGAATAATTTGGCGAGGATTCCTACGTTCCACTGACTTTATCGAGACCCATCGGCTAGGTTGCACTTTGTGTTGCCACATGTAGACATGTGTGCTGCTAGAAATGTTTGACGGATCTGCAGTCAGCAGTCTTCTTCGGTGTTCAGTGTGTCCTTTATCGGCCAGGAGGCCAGCATACCTTGATACGTCTTCAGAACGCGCGTATTCACCTGTTGGCTTTTGTCAGAACGCTCAAAGCGACGTTAAGTAGGTCCGTCTAAAGGCACACGAAGGTCGACACACACAAGGGCGTGATCGGAGTCCACGCTAATGCTCCAACTCGAGCGACATCTTTGTACCCAACCTCACCAACAGTAACCAATTGTCATAAGGTCGATTTGCATCCATGACCAGTCCGGAGCTGGAGGTCGCCGAGCCACTAACCTGCGGGTGCTATGTCGAAAGTTAGCGCTCCAGAGAAAAAGACGAGCACCTGCACACAGGTTTAGCAACCGCTCACCGTTATCATTACGGGTGCCTACGCCAGGTTGGCCGTTGGAACAATGGAACAATGGTATATGACGGGTAAAAAAGCATACAATTAACGAGTTCTGCAGGTTGGCAATAGAGATACTAACAGATTGGCAAACCACATAACTGGTTGAAGTAAGGTGCGTCAGTGAGATAAAAGGTAGAAGTATAACAGTTTTAGGGGGATAAAGTGGTACGACGCAAAACTGGCTAAGAAATTGTTATCGTTGGTGATGGTAGCAAATAAAAATGGAGCACTCACCGGCTCGCACAGATTTACGACCGTGAATTTGGGGTATAAATCCATAGAGGCTGGTCAGCCAAAATATATGTACAAGCGTTTTCGTTCATAAAACAAAGCGCAGGGGGCTCAGTGCGACGTCCAATCGTTTTTAAACGTATCTAATGTTGGGGCACAAACAACTGAGTTTGGTAAGGCGTTCCAGAGCCCGCAGACCCGGACATGCCTTGAACACTTCTGTTTCGGATGCTGGATTTTCCAAGTCACGGGTGTTGAAATCTCCTGCAACGAGGATGTGGCTGCACTTCTGATTATCTTCGCAAAAAGCGGAGATAAGTCTGTTGTCGCTTTCCGGAGTGGATTTTGGTGGTCGGTAAACCACAGAGAGAAGGCATACGTCGTTGCGTTCCAACTACAGTTTGCACCAAAGGACGTCGGTGACACAAGTCTGGGGATCGTCTATGAGCTCACAACGAAGGTTCGTTCGGAAATAAATGAGCACGCCACCGCCCTTGCCCGTTCTGTCTTTCCGGAGAAGTGACATACCCGGTATGGCAATCTCAGCGTCTGTGATTTCGCCGCTCAGCCAGGTTTCGGCGATCATTAGGATGTCTCAAGGCCCCGAAGACAAACGGTGACGGAGTGCTACCAACTTACTTATGAGGCCCTGTGCATTAGTATACATGCAGGATATTGCTTTTGTAACCAAGAGTGAGCTAGCACAGGTTGTGGTAGTAATGGAGTTTGTGCCGACCGTTAACCGGTCGGCCATTAACCGTTTTTTTGTGGTGACGTTTGCCTTTGAGTTTACTTTCAGGTAGACGACTGATCGCGGCCTTCCGGGCCCTGCTGGTCCCCCGTGTTCAGCCGTGTTTCGTGGGATATTGTGGTTGTCGATAAATCTTTGCCATCACAAAGTTGCATGAGTAGATGGTTCAACAAGTTGATCGCTCCCCGTGAGTCGTTGGTAACCCGTGGCAGCTTACCTGATGCCTTTATTCGAATTTCCGCTGGCAGCTTCTTGCGGAATTTGGACCAGTTTTCCAAGGCGAGCGGTAACATAATCTCTGATTGAAGCACCACCTTCAAGAGTCTGGGACCGTTCCCTTTGTAGTTAAGTGAAAATGGAATCCTGGTCAATCGCTTAGCGATGATATTATTGAGGGAGATTTCGTGGCGGACGTAACTCCATTGCTCCCGGTCATGGGAATCCGCTGCATCAGAGGTCGAGTTTTGGAGCTCAGGGACCCCGTACACAACTATCGTCCGTTTCGTCTCGGCTTTACGAACTTACTCACGGTTGCTCATCTTTTTCGGACGTTCGTTCAAGGGGATATCAGGAAGTATGCGTGCCTCGAGTAATGAATGATGAAGCCTGTTGGACGATAGTAGGACTGCTTCTGTGTCCTTGGTGGAGTTTAGTGTCACCCGGAGAAGTCGGGGTTCACCGTAGTGCGCTGAATTTGGATGACGTGTGGCTCGTCTCAGCATTGCAGTTTCAACCGAAATGCCAATCGCAGGACCTACAGACTTCCACTGATTACGATCATCCAACAGCTTCCTCTTTATTGTACTAGCCTGTGATTCAGGAACATTTGTACACACAACGGTTAACGCGCCTTGGCTCCTTGCGCTGGACGCAGATTTGCCATGACTTACAGACACGGCGTTAAAGGGATTGTTTGGTTGTTGGAGTCTGGTCAACTTACTGTTGTTTGGTGAGGCCACCGGAGTCGGAGGTAATTTAGCCGGTGTATGCATGGAGGCGACTGAGGCGTACGACGCCCGACTTTTCTCTACGGCGGAAGAGGTTTGCCCCGGAGCTTCCGCGGTTGCTGTTGAATGAAGGTGGGGCGTGTGACTCAAAAGTGTGGACATCAGTACTCTGGATGTTCGTCCGCTTTTGGGAGTTGAGTGAGGCAGGGGATTTGTAGAAACTGAGGCTGCAGCGCGGCTTTAGCGTCTAGCCCTTTTTTCGGCCTTGAGGTGGAGCTTTCTTTGACCGACTGTGGTACAATCATGGCCATATTCGCGGCCGGTGGTGCAAGCCTGGCGTTCAACAAATAAGCGATTGTCGCATTCAAAGTATAGCACCTTTCCATGAGGGCACATAAACAACCGACCACTGGAGTTAACTGGCAAGTTGGACAAAACCAAAATGCGTCAGCTGCCTTGTTTATTTGCCTTGCTTCTTGGGCGGACTTTCCTATACAACTCGGGTGGAACGAGCCACTGCAGTTTCGGCACGTTATACACATTTTAAGGGCCTTGCCGCAATTAGCTGAAGAGCAGATATGTCGTTGCATGATATTCGACATAGTTGTTGTATTTTTTCAAGCACGAGAACAAGCAAGATGTCGATCACAAATTCCAAAATGCCGGGCACAGCCGTAAATCACTGAGATCTCCGAAGGTATCAAGCGGAATTCCACGAAACTTTCACGGATTGATGAACACATGAAACTTAAAAGTTTGGTGCACAACTAACACAGCAACACACGTAAAATAAAGTAATTCCAGAGAAAAAGCAGGATCCAGCGCGTGCTAGCAGAAAATTCCGCGGCGTCCGTGGGTACAGCCACCCACGTGTTCGGATAAGGCCCATCAGTGGACAACTTTTCGGCTTTGGGCGATTAGATTACTATCGAGTACCAAGGTACCCGCGCTTCTCTGTAACAATGGCGCTCGTTAAGTCGGTGATAGAAAGCATTTTCACCGAATCATTGCTGCAGTTTTTGGGTGGCGTAAGCAGCGATAACGAACAGGCGCCGTTTGTAGCCGCATGACTGCAAAGCCTAGAACGAGCCAGCTAATCTGACGACGCACATCCAGCTGTTGACTGGGTTCCAGTCGATCAGAGGCGTTTCAGCCCAGGGAGTATCTTCGGACCCTGTTCTAGCGCTAGGCCCAAGACTTTGTCATTGTCAACCTGACAAACTGTTAACTCGGCAAATCAAATGTAGCATTCCTAGCCCACCACGTTTCATGGCCTGGTATCGTATTTCTTCCTGCTAAGATCCAAGAGATTAAGGACTATCTAACTCCGACTTAGTTCAAGCACGCCCGTCGATTTTGTGGTTTGCTCAACTAGTATCGACAATTTGGCATGCCTTACGCTTAGCTCATGCAGCCTCTGGCTGGCCTACTCAGAAAGCGTGAACGTACGTTTGCTTCCCTTGACACAACGCAGACAGCCTTCGTCGAGCTCAATGACACTATTTCCAACCTAGCCCTTCTTTCTCATTCCAACTCGACTACATCTCTTTCTATTACGACGGATGCCCCAAACGTCGCGGTAGCAGCCGTCCTCAACCAACCTGTTGGTAGGCAATGGTAACCCTTTAGGTTCTTCTCCAGACGCCTGCAGCCAGTGAAATCCAGCTACAGCACGTTTGGCAGAGAACTGATCGCCATTCACCTTGCGATTCGTCACTTCCGGCACACACTCGGAGGCCGCGCTTTCACGGTCTACACCGACCCCTAGCCCCTCATCTTCGCTTTTAACACTACTTGCGAGAAATATATTTAAAACGGGAAACAAGACATCTGGACTTTGTCACACAGTTTAATGCTGAGCTACGTCATCTTTCAGTATTGAAAATTCCGTCGCTGACGCTCACTCACTCGTCAACTTCACTCTCCAGTCTTTGCTTACCACCTAGCTTGCCGCCGTGGCATCGACTTAGGCTCATGCTGTAGATATACGACGCACTATGCAGTTCACTTTGCTGCGTGTGCAACCATTGGCTCTCCAGACCACTTAAGGAACACTTCTCTGTGACAATTCCACAGGTTTTCCTAGACCCCTCGATTCCGTCTCCTGGAGTTGCACAGTCTTTGACGCGCTGCACTGACTGTCACAGTCCGGTAGCCATGTGTCGTTTAACATGGTCACCGAACGTTTTTTGGGCACGCGTAAACAAAGCTGTTCGTACCTGGGCTAGAGCCCGCCTTCAATGCCAGCGCTCCAAAACACGTCGCCACACCCGCAGTCCTCCTGGTTATATTCCGCTTCCGACTCTCGGTCCTCACGTGTGCACTTAGGCCTAATAGGTTCCTTGTCACCTTCACGCGGAGTCGTATACGTTGTTACATGTGTCGACTGCCTCACCAGATGGCCAGAAGCCCTTCCCGTAACAGACTCTACAGCTGTGACGATTATCCGGGCCTTTTTTGATAGGCAAATTTTGCATTACGAATGCATATCCATCATTCCAACTGACAACTTAACGGCTTTCGAATCTCCACACTTCGATTTATCTATTTATTTACTTATTTATTTATACATTTTGCAACATTTTAGGCTGCCGCCGCAATCCTTTTACATCCTTCCACGCAGCAACCAACGGTTTAGTTTAAAGCATTTTTAAACAGTTAAAAGCTTTGGTCTGTGCCTCCTCCGATCCTAGCTAACGTGAAAACACTTCGCTCGCACCCTAAAGCATTCGCGGCAGCATCATATCTGACTTGCAACGAGCATTAGTACACCTGGCTTACGACACAACGCTAAAGTTGCCAGGAGAATTCGTTCCGCCTTCTGCTTCGTCGGGTACGCCTCTGCCTCACTGCGTTCTCCAGTGCAACGATTGAGTTCACTATGCCCGACTCCGCCAGGTGAGCACGCTAGAGACGTGAAACTGCAAAGCTGATTCGCTACCTGTACTCACGTTTTTCTCCGCGCCGACGCCCTCCAATCTATTTTCACTGGCCCTTTCAGAGTCCTGCAACGGACTCCGAAATATTTCACTTTAGCCCAGAATGGTCACCGAACAACCGTGTCTGTCGACTGCCGCAAAGTGGCTTTCTTTGGCGAACTAAATGCGAAGCATCCTGATGCCAGACCACAGTCACCCTCACCTGCGGTGTTTTAGTGAGCACTGGATATCCCGAAACCCTCTTTTCCTCTTGACCCTCAACTTCCCTGCCTCAACCCCGGGCAACTGACCGACGCGGTAGACTGGTCAGACGTAAGGTACCTTTTACAGCTTTTGTAAGCATTTGTTATCTCCATTATCATGCCTTTTCGTCTTTAGTGTAATCATACATCCCAGCCACAAGCGTTTCGCAAACGACAAAAATCTCAACATAGTTTGAAAACTTAAAAAGCGCGTTTGCCTTTATCAAGCACGCCACGTTCCCTCTCCATAGTCAAGTCACTTCCCCGACCCTCGTCCACTCCCTCTGAGTTCTACCCTCCAGAAACTTAACCTCCGGACCTGCCAAGGTAACCCCCGAGTGACTAGCCAACCAGCTTAACGCAACCCCCGATTAACTAGCCAGCAGAATCAAGGCCCCCTTCCTGACAAATTGAATAGAGAGTCGCTCTCGGTCGCGAACGGTTACGAACTGTTTGGTCACCAACCGACTAGCTAGGCGCTGCTGACGAGGATGCCCGGATTTCTGCGTGGGACGTGGACCGTGGACTAGAGGGCAGTTGGGGAGTGACACTTGCCTACCAAACCATCAGGTCTACTGCGGAGGGCACCCTCTCTCAGCCTCTCTTCTGGACTACCCAGTTTTTTGCAGTCTTGCCGTCATACCCAGACGACCCACCGAATGCGCACCCTGATCCACGCAATCATCATGAATAATTAATAACAAAAGCCCGGGCCCAGCAAACACCGATACACACCCCACCTCTAAAGCACTTCTTCAAGCCCACGCAACTATTCGTAACCAGCCTCGTCTACGGTTCTCAAACACTACTAGCTAACTCAAGGGCCTCCTAGAGGGAAGCCACTGAAGCGTGACAGAATGCAAGCATTGTCATTGTCGTGCAATCGTGGATTTTACCGTTGTTGTAACAAAATGTTCACTTGTTTTACTGACAGCATATCCGTTGACACAACTTGTTTTGGTGAGTAGCTTGCTGCACCGGTTCTTGCTCTGGTTGATTCGTCTCCTCTGTTGTAGCTAGCACAATATACGTTGGTTTCAGTCACATCCAAATATTATACTGTCCTGTATTTGCCACGGCTCTTCCGCGTCATTGATTCCTGACTAGTATTCTTGGCGTTCCCAAAGAGCTTTTGTGGTAAAATGAGTCTTTGTAACCACGGTGGTTTTATCTGTTTGCAGAAGCAAAAATAACCGATCCAAATTCGAAGTGCCGTGGATGCATTTTCACTTATTGGGACAAAACTGGACGCTCAATCGGCTAACGCTTGTATCGCCAGTGTTACCTTACCTGTCCTGACTATATACCCGGACATTCTAAACGCGTTGTAGGTAGCAAATAAAACTTACGGTAACCGAAAGAAAAATGCGACATACTTTTCCAAGCTTAACCATGTACAGCTTTAAGCTAACGTGGGAAAATAGTGTAAATGCATGAAAATGGCTAGGTGACTTACTTTTTCAGCTGTGTTATTTGGGTTCCTTGGTAATGTATTTTCTTGATGAACCCTTTGCACAACGAGGAAAGTTGGTCGAATAGTACGTAAATAACATCAAAGCGTATATGCACTGAATCGTGTTAACTACCTTTGCATGTTTTGATGAGAAGAAGGAAATTCTGATTATGTGCCCAAGAGCTGTATGTGGAATGCGAAGTTTAAACAGTTACAAAGTTGAAGGATTTGCCAGCATGCATAATTACGGGATAGCACCAAAGTAATTGATTTCAATGTGTGAAAGTAAACAAGGATGACAATGATGAGTATATGTAACAATTTTAATTCTTCCCTGGAGCGAAATGAAGACGTATCATACGCAATACTTAAAAAATTGAAAGTTAATGTGGTACATAGGTTGCAACGTACCGTGGGAAGCGTTGCAGGAAATTTTGCTTGTCAGCAAAGCTATTGCTGGAAAAGAGGCTGTAGAATGCCCACCCTTTGTGGCCAAATAAAATTCCAGGCGTACCAACTTTGCTTGTCGTTGTTCACTCGCAGGTGCAAAAAGTAACTACGAAAATGCTGCACACGATGTAATAAAATATGTTATTCATCATCGGCGCCATTGCATTTTGTCAAAAGATGGACACCTGATAATTCAGCAATAATTGCATGAACGCAAATATGGTTTCACCCATTTACGCAGAGTAAAGATTATTATAGATGGCAAGTGGATGTGAGTGTACTGATTGGTTTGGCTGTTGCTATGCGGATTACCTATTAACAGTGTCAAGTTTAAAAAGTGGCCTGCTACATAAGGCTTACATGTAAGGATAGATAGATGCATTTGCAACCCTATTAAAGTGCTTTGTTTAAAAACCGATATTTATATTTGAATACAATCGTAATAAATATACATATATCTATTTATATAGATGTTTTTATAGTAGTTGGTCAATGGGAGTATCCCAAGTCCACTGCTCTTTTAATGTACATTGCTTCTATCACAGAAAACATTAAAAATTGTGCAGCCTGCCTTTTCTAGAAGCTATTAAGGCACTGCACACTGTTAAGCCAAGAAATCTAGCATACACTTCCGATTAGATACGGAGTAACCAATTAGCTCTCAAAAGATGTTATAACAACTGGCAAATGTCATTCGCTGCAAATAAATGCGGTATCTAAGCATACGATGCAAAATAAATTTCGACAACCTATTTTTCTGTGGAAGGCAACTTCTGGTTCCCAACACAATAAGTGTCGTGGGTATTCAATAGTCAAACACCTTCAGTTTCGGACAGCAGCTCAAATTCATAACAGCTAAAGCCAGCGAAAGAGCGCGAATGCTCTTCAAATCACTGATATTGCATTATTCCGAACTATAAGTGTTCAAACTATGCTTGCGCCCACTTTAGTAAAACTGTTCGATGATATTTACTAGTTGTAGGGAACGCAAGCGTTTATGCCTGGAGAATGCACAGCGATGATTCACGAACGCAATATTTACCAAACCCCAGCAAGCAAACTATTCAAGGCGCAGTATATGGCATAAATTGGAGCAGTTGTGATTAGGTAGTTTGAAAAGGGTCTGAATGTTTTATTCCACTTATTGCACAGACGAATATTTGCCCCGCTCAATAGTATGTACTGTATTCAGCTTGTAAGGTATAGCCTTTAGAAAGAGAAAATTTTACTTTTTAGTAGTAGAACCTAGAGAAGCATACACAGTAAGTCGTAGCTGACGAAGTACTCAAATATCTGGAACTGACTACTTACTGAATTGCGGCTATATGCTTCCAAATAATAGTTAAAAATGCTGAATACGTACCTCACTGTGTTGCAAGACAAAAAATTTGTACATGGCCTGCAGAGTATAGTTTATGTAAGAAGAAGGGTTGAAGTAGAGGCGCGAGGAACAAGTGAACGATAATATGTGCAAACTGTCTGAGTAACACTAAAGAAGAAGTATATTGCCCTTATATAAAGCAGTGGTCAGGCCACATCTGTAATATTGTGTTCAAGCCTAGTCACCTTACCTCCGAAGTGACATCATTTGTATAGAAAAGATTCGAAACTTGCAACCGGAATGATTGAAGGCCAACGAGGGAAGTCTTACGAAGATCGTCTAAGTAGTTTAGGATTATTTTCTTCGGAACTGCACAGGTTGAGAGGGGATTTGATAGAGACGTTTAAGAGCATTAAGGGACATAGTGGTATTAGTTCCACCCATCTGTTTGAGTTGGCTACGTCAGACTATCTGCGCGGGCATCGCCTGAAGCTCAAACCTCAT
Organism: Dicrocoelium dendriticum; assembly: GCA_944474145.2. NCBI lineage: Eukaryota > Metazoa > Platyhelminthes > Trematoda > Plagiorchiida > Dicrocoeliidae > Dicrocoelium > Dicrocoelium dendriticum. The sequence goes on along the minus strand of OX104067.1, from coordinate 11,397,206 downwards.
AGAGCTCGTTTGGACATCAGGGCAAGGATTTTACGAACCGAGTAGTTAACCACTGGAATAAACTTCCTTCTGATATAGTGGAGTTTGAGACCGAGGTAGCCTTTAAAAGGTGCTTAGACGATAGTTAGTCCATCCTTTTTTCAGAGATAGTGTAGTTGTACTGGTATATATAGTGTATTTTGATGCTGGCATACGAAAATGCAGAGATCGCTCTTGTTCTTGCTTCATTCCATTGCAGCAGCAAGAAGAGACAATCTAACGTCGAAGTGCCGGGGGCCGCTTCACTTACCGGCACAAGAACTGGACGCTCGTCAGGCGGAAGCCTCTATCGTCCATCTGACCTGACCTGACCTGACCTGAATAATATACTCCTTCTTTAGGTAAACCATTAGGCTTACTCCTATTCCAACGGCACGTTAACTCGCTTTTCGTCATACAAAACTACGTTATATTCTTTAACTTTGCTGCTCACTGCTAATAGATAGCCTTTGTTTCCGAGAGAAACAACTTACCTACGAGTGGCGGTCCCATATTCTACACATATTACACTACAGATCAATTGTCTGGTGTCGCTGGATCTCTAAAAATCGTATTACAGCCGTTATTTGCTGATATTTTTATGTATACTCTAGTTACAACCTGAGTTAGCGTTGGTCGGATATACAACACTCATATATCCTTGCTTCATTTCGCCATTTTCTGCAGTTCCTTACTACATTGTTGATTACGTTTAGGTCGAGTGACTGATGTTGTGGAATGAAGCATCCAGTTTATTTAGTACACCCATATGTGACGAATTGTCAAGAATCTATTGGCGAGGATACTTATGCTTACTCAAGACAAACTAGCGCACACTAGTCTAATGTAAAACGGGTCAGAATTGAAAAAGTCAGAAACAAAAATGTGCTGTATGGCCTAAACGAGTAGTAAAAAACGAAAAGGCTTTGAGTTCACTTAGATGTGCGAGCCTATTACTCATGACATATACTAATGGCTATGAAACTGAGCTGGTACGGTGATGGGCTTCGTACTGTTATACCACCTTGACACGAAACCGTGTGACGTAAAAGTGCCGATGAAAACTTGCGAGGAAAGATCCGTAGGGAAACAGGTCCCCAAGTACCGGTTTCTCGATTAACCATATTTAGCCTATGGTGGTTCAGACACTAGTCACCTTTAGCCTGCTTGCAAAGTCTCCTCTACTTTAACATTTCTACTAATTGAACGCCCCATGAACCTGAGTTTGAACTTTTCCGGTACACCTGATGTAACACTGCAAGCTCAGATAATTTTGTACTATTTGATCAGTGCATGTAGTTCAACGGTAACTGGCTCAGTCGCTAACTAAACATTCACAAATGTACATTCTCACAGATCAAAATACATAAATTATGTAGCGACAAAAATACACCAGTCTTGCTCGGCCACGCGTTTCTGTGGCTCAGTGGCATTGAACGCAATAGAAGGAAATACATCTCGTTTTTCTAATAAAGGTTGTTCTAATATACTTGTGGGTATACACTGTATTTTTGTCGTCTGTGCAAAGAACGGTTGGTCATGTTTGCAGGCTCTAGCATAATCAACTTATGGTCGATTATGTGAGAAGCATCCCACGCAAACTCGTAACACGCACACTTTAAATTACTGTACCTAAGCTGTAGCTTAGAGCTGTTAAGTGCAAAAGCAAAATTGCAACAGCTTACCTTGCTAATATACGTGGTATTATAGTACCTTGGGCATACCATGATTATGTTGTCTCCATTTTACTGTGCAGCTATACAGATATTCAGGTATGCCGACTAGGATAAGCAATACATAACTGTCCATGTATGTAACAAGCAGGGTATAGATCTAACCTCGACGGCGACTGACCCGTGAGTTCCGTCGCATTAAAAATGCATGGTGGGCGGAGAAGGCGAAGCAGATGGAATGCTACGCCGAACGCAGTCAAGACAAGGAATTCTTTGACTCCTTGAAAACGGTGTATGGACCGAGATTGGAGCCGCTGAGGACACTGCTCGATGATAGTTCAGGCGCTACCTGCACACAGACTGCGGACATAATGCAGATCTGGCGGAAACACTTTGACTGTCTCTTGAACAACCGTTCAAAGATTCACTAGCCTATATTGAACGGCCTGAAGCAGACCGATGTAAAGGCGGATCTGGCGGATCCGCCGACAGTGGATGAGACGCAGAGAGCACTTGCTAAGCTGCGAAACGGCAAGTGTGCCGGAGCCGACAAGATCCCGCCTGAAGTATTGAAACACGGTGGACTCGCGTTGTTGACTGCGCTGCACCACTTGGCGCAACGCGTGTGGATTGAGGAGGAGGTGCCTCCTGAACTGAAGGATGCCCTTGAGCTACTACTGTACAAGGGCAAAGGTGGCAAGAAAGGTTGCACGAATTATCGCGGCATCAACTTGCTGAGTTGTGTAAGCAAGGTGATTGCCCGAATCCTGCTCAACCGCCACGTCAGTCAGGTTGTGGAACCTAACGGGGCGGAAGAGCAGTGTGGATTCCGTTCGGGTCGCAGCACTATAGACATGGTGTTTGCGGCTCGTCAGTTGCAAGAGAAGTGCAGAGAACAACACCAGCCATTGTACTCGCTTTTTGTTGATTTCACCAAAGCATTTGCTACGGTGAACGGCGTGGCATTGTGGCTGGTGTTGGGTAACTTTGGTTGCCCGCGTAAGTTTGTAAGTTCATTTGTATGTCTGCACAGTGGTATACGAGCGAGGGTGCAGCTGAGTGGAGAGACCTCGGATGACTTTGCAGTTGTCTCTGGCGTGAAGCAAGGCTGTGTCTTAGCTCCTGCACTGTTTAATATCTATCTTCATGCCAAACTGTCTTGTGCTTTTGATGCGGCTTGTGCTTACGGTGTTCGTGTGGAGCACCGTATTGATGGTGGGTTGCTGAACATCCGTCGTTTCGGTGCGAGAACGCTAGTCTGTGAGACAACTATCCGTATGTTGCTGTTTGCTGACGACTGTGCGTTGTTTTCACACAGCGCGGATGAGTTGCAGCACATGACTAGTGCTCTGACTTCGACAGCGGCCAAATTCGGGCTCACCATCAACCCAAGCAAAACTGTCTGTCTCTTTCAATCTTCACCGGAGTTGCAATCTTCATTATGGCCGCCAATCAGCATTGGTGCTGAAGTATTGGAAACCACCTCCCGCTTCTGCTACGTTGGGAATGTGATATCGACTGATCAGCAGCTGCACGTTGATTTGCGCGTTCGCGTATCGAAGGCAGCAGCGGCATTCGCGAAGCTAGAGTACCGAGTGTGGAACAACCATCAGCTTAGCATTGGCACAAAACTGATGGTGTACAAATCCATGGTACTGTCCGTTCTTCTATACGGCAGTGAAACGTAGACCATGTACCGGCGGGATGTGCGATATCTCGAGCGGTTCCATCATCAGTGTCTGCGACGGATTTTGCGCATCGGCTGGGGCGCCAGAGTTGCAGACACGGAAGTTTTGCACCGAATTGGGATGTATGCAGTGGACTGCATACTTTTATTGAGACACCTGAGGTGGCTAGGTCATGTGAGCCGTATGGATTCGACGCGGATACCGAAACAACTCTTATACGGTCAGCTGAGTATTGGAAAGCGGCACGTAGGGAAACCAAAGTTACATTACCAGGACATGATTAAAGTGAGCCTCACACGTTCTAACCTTGATTGCAGATCATGGGAATCGAAGGCGGTTGATCGGCGTGCATGTCGCGATCTAATCACGAAGGCAGTTGCTGAAGTGCGGGAGAAAGCCCTCATGCAAGCAGAGAAGAAGCGGCAATTGCGGAAGCGGCAAGCACAGATGAGTTGTACTCCATCGACATCGAGCGTATGGTGCTGTAGTACATGCGGTCGCGAGTACCTTAGTCAGGCAGGCCTAGTGGGCCATGAGAGGGGTCACTCGGGATCACTGCCGAAGCAACGACTGGTCCTGCCGTAAACGCAGGCAGCACCGGCGCAGCGTTTGCAGGTACGTTGCTTTCGATTTTCGATTTACTAACCGCGGGCTTGCCTGCTAAGTCTCTTTACTTCAGGTGGTGGCTTTCAATTTTGCCTTAATGCTTTTCTTTCTCGTATAACTATCTACGTGTACTCTATTCCATCAACTTGCACACCTCGCTTAAGCCAATTGTATTCGATTTCCATGACATTTTTGTGTTCGCGGCATTCCGTGAACTATACTTTCTGACCTCGTGCACTTATCTGAGATTTGTTTTTAAACAACTTATTGCATTTGCTCATTAAATTAAGGTTTATGTCACCGTTTCCTCAAGCACTAATCGAGTTTTTCTCTTTTTCTTTCTCTCTCTCTCAAGTGTTTGGCTGTTGGTTGATATCCCCGGTGTAGATGCGCTTGATGTGCGTGTTGACAAGGTGCCTACCTGTCTATTACCCACTACGTTGTCCATACTGGCTCCAGGAGACAGTTGGTCGTTGCTGGAGGGGACAGGGTGCACGGTCCTTGTAGCCGTGTTAAGATCAAAGAGTGGTTCCATGCAGTCAGTGTGGAGCGGACTACGGTCCAGCCACCGCCTTGTGTGCGTTTGATTCCCAAATACAGCTAGCATGTGTTTGCCTGTGAAGTAATGTGGGCCGGTTCCGTTGATGAAACGTGGCTCCCATCAGCATGCCTCCCGGTCTTATTCCTTCGGGTTTACACTGGATATGGGGTGAGGTTGGAGCTGTGGATGGTTCAGCGCAAGCTATCCATGTCCCTCTGTAGGCGCAGGCGTCCTGTGGTTTGCCACAGTGACAGGCAAATCCGAAACCGGATGCCGCCGAGCATAGATCTAACCCGCACTTCAAATTATTAGTCCTGAGCTTGCTTGTCCGTGATTGGTACGCGAATTGGGAATCGAAACCTCTTAAATTACCATAGCGTATTATTAGGAAGCGTCCGAATGAAAAGAACGAAAGCCGCTTTACCTTTACAAGGTCTGGTCAAGATTGCTGCATGTACGCCGTTGCTCAGTAATCCTTTTACTGCAAGTCGCGTGTCGTTGCGAACTATTGGCTGGTTGGTATTCCGCAACCTGATGTTTGGTGTGCCGGTTTTCAATTCCGGGATGTGCGGCAGCATTCCGAACAGATCGAAATAATTCACAAATGTTGCTAGATATTTAACCGCTTTACCTGCTTCCAACCCGGTGTCAAGAGGCTTATTTGCAACTGCCTTGCTTTGGATGTTAGACTGAATAATAAGGTTAAGTGTATCGAGGTCCCTTTTGGCCGCAAGATTAGTTCGTTTCAATAGCTAATCTTGTTTCTGATACTTGGTTTGAAAATTGAGAAATACTTTTTAAACGTTTCTTTTGTGAAGTCACAAAATTGCCGTACGTATGAGGTAATGAAATTCTTGCTGTAGTCAGACTAACTGGCAGCGTATCGTTCCCAATATCCAGTATTTGCAATGCGATTACCTAGTTGAGTGATCGCATTGAAGCCGGACCCGAAAATTTGTATTCCCTTGTAAGGTTTTAACCTTTTGTCAAAATTGGTATATAGCAGGCAAGCGTTTATTTTATCCGATGATGTCGATCAAGGAATTACAGATAACGTTTGCCTGCAATCTGCAAGTAATAACAACAAGTTTATAAAAGGTCTGTTGTTTTCACGCACATCAAGCGCCTCGAGCGACTTTTCGTGCCTCATCTTGCATTGGCCATACGTTTCCCATACCGAAAGATTAAGCAAGGTTGCATGTGTGAGTTGCAGTAAAATGTATGCTCAATGGCAATTCCGAAGCAAAATGCACAGTGCCTCCACCAAATGTAATGCTGCAACAATTGGACTATGCTAGAGTTAAAGCTATGGTATTTTGGTATCAAAATGCTGCAAAACTTACTCTCGGTATATACGTTTTATTAGTTGCTTCTGACACATCTAAGAAGAAAAAGTGTTCTAAATGCGTTACAGACAGTTTGCATTATTAGAGCGAAAGTGTCTCTTTACTTAAAGGCTAGCCGTTGCATAAGGGATTGCACCAACGACGAAAGCTCACTAGTGTGAACTTGTTCACCTTGAAATGCAACATCTAACAGAGCGGCGGCAGATCCAATTGATGACGTCATGTCCCGTGGATTGGGAGCTTTGTTCGCAAATTTTAGGCACAAACTTTTAATCGTTATAAACCTTGTGGTATGTTTCTTCTTAGAAACCCATGTTTCTGCATCCTCTTTGCCTATATGACGAAAGATAGCTTTTGCTATGTATGAACGATATTTCTTCCATTGCTTTGTTGCAGATAAAAGTGAGCAGGAAATTAATCTGATTAAAAACCATGCACCGGTTCAATTAGCTGTGACATGTTACGTGCTTCATTAGTGTACAACGCCCAGTGTTGTCCGTTCTCTAATAACTTCAGAGCATGAAAAGCACTGCGGAAATTAGTAGGTGTACCGCCGTTGACAAAGCCCAGTCGCGGAAATTACGCTGGACCAAGCATATTTACTAATAAGCAAATAAGAAACAAGTGTTTTGCTTGATTTAGGTGCGTACTGTACAGACTGTCATCGTACGAGGAGGCCAGCTTGCTCGTCTGGCCGCTCTCCTAGGTTGTGTTCCTCAAATGAGGTTCCACTCGCACACCATGTGTAATACGTAAGCCCTTCGGAATACGGCAGATGTTTTGCAAATATGTCCTTTTAACATAATAAAGGCAATTAACTTTGTTACTAGTGGATTTAAGACCAGTTGGTGAACATAATCAGCCGTAAAATAAACGTGTTGTCCCTTTCCAGACGTGCGGCATGTGGATAACAGCTGGACATATTCACATAAGAGAAATGAATGCATACGTAATACGGCTTTATTGCTGCTTATGCAGCTACCAGCCTATGTGCCTGTATTTATATTACTCCTGTTTGGTATCAGGCCAAACGCCAACGTGGTTGCCCCTATTCATGTACGTACAACTGCAATTGATCGATTTAGCGGAGTTACGGTATTCCAAGTTCATGTGCGCCGTTTACTTTTATGCCAAGAAAGACAAATATGGAACAAATCCGGTACTATCTGCTTAAATGTCAACGTGTTGCGCTTCCATGAATACGGGTTACCGCTATCTTCTGCTGATCATCTACCATATAGAAGGTATCTATCATCCATTGTTATTTTATGGGATAATAATACACAAGAATATTGGTTTGCCCATTTTCCGTCTAGCATGCATGGTGAGTTTGGATTAAGTAAAACTCAATGTACATGTAGCATATTGTTGGTCACAACTTCCTGCAATTCAGCGCCCATAAAGTCGTCGAGTACGATCAAAGGGAGTTTGTTGTGGAGCCATATTAGTTTATGTACGTGGGGCAGTCCTCTCTTTCGCCATTCCCTGAGTACATCCACAGCGCACAGAACTAAATGCCTCACGTTTTGCTAGGATGTCCATCAGCGATATAAGTCTATGTCTGAAAGTATTTGCCGTAAGCTCGCGCCTATCCATCGGCAATTACCCAGGAAGTGAAAGCGGTTGTATATCGCCCCACTTTGAATTGCATATGGACGTAATAGTTAAGTCGGGACGCCCGTAATGATAAACAAACTCAATTGCGTCAGAAGCGTACTAATGCGCAGGACGTAGATTACATACGTACGAAGCTGGCGAGGTTGTTAATCTTTCAACCTTTACTGCATGAGCGTCATTAACAAAAGCATCTCACAGTTAAAGGTATTCGTTAATGCAAAGCTGGTTCTGGTTAGAGCGGAAGCATGAAATACGTTCCGGTTTGATTTTTGCATTAATGTCAAGGATACGTTGATAAAACGACTGACGGTTATTCAAAAATGTGACGACCTTCATTCTCATAAACCTTTAAGCAATATGAATGTTTAATTTGTTGCATTCCTTAAGTGTTTTGCCACTTACTGGTGTTATCGTCTTCACGTTAAAGTGATACCCATCAGCATTATACCAAAACACATTCGGCTAGTGCAAGGCCGCTTAGAATCTATTTGTTTCAGGTGTGCTTCTAAGGTGTAGCCGTGATTTGAAATCCTGCTATAATCTGCCGCAACAGCATCAATCATCGTAATAGCATCCTTTATAATAATACCTTAACATAGCTCATGTATTTTCCCAATATATATCAACAACAGACTTCAGACCTTGACACATTTAGTGGTTACTGTGCACACGGTTCAGCAGTGCTTTTTAATAAGGCTACGCTTTCGGCCCACAATTAGCATAAGCGGCAAGTTAGCGCATGCTATGGTGGTTGCCTTCAAGTTCATTTGTTTACTTCAAACCCAACCAATTGATCAAAGCAGGTAGCGTGGCTTGCGTAGTAACTCTAGAAAAGGCAAGGTTGTTTAACTGACGCTAGTAAATTCCCTGAAGGCCTTGCCTATAGATGCCTCAACTTAAAACACTTAGCGGTGACATAAGGTATACAACAACTTCCATCCAAGGGAATGCAAAGCACTACAACTACGGAGCATTTAAGAAAGCTTAATTATTAATGATAGATGAAAATTGCTTCACACAAATTTGTAAATCCTGTGAATTTGCGAACGATCTAAGCCAGAATAATAAAAACTTTGTTTTTCCAGCGTATCCCGCGACAGAAGCTTGTAGATGATACTTTATGGCACCTAGCTTGCCTTATCTAGCAGGTATCTGTAGAGTGACGAAAAGCACATAGGTACATATTTATTGTTTTTGCCTCAATAGGTCGAGAAATTTAGTTATTTTGTTATCCTATTTATGTGCTGATTACGTTTCAGCTTCGTACTGCACAAGCTTTTAAGCAGCTTTTTCATTATTTACTTCGTAAACCACGTCGGGTGACCTTTCTTGGAAGAAGAGGTGAGTTGCAACATACCAGAATGTATTGTGCATGGTTTGAATTCTATATAAACACTTTTATTATCTACCTCAGATATTTCTGATAAACTTTACATACTGTTCCTATACACAGATGTGCAGCTCCGTGCAGTGGTTACACTGCATTTACCTTACGTTGAGTATCTTGTCTAGATTAACCGCATTTACTTTATAGGTGACAGTACGTTGTGAATAGTTATGCCGAGTCCATCCAAGGCAGCCATTTGCTAAATTGTTTTGAGCGAAAACCCCACTAACTGCAAAACAACCCTCCAATTATTTAATAAAGACAGGTCAGTATTACATGTTGCCCCGAGTTAATCTCCTGAGCCAACTTCGTCTTTACGGCAAAGTACACAAGCACTACGCACTACTAGGCAAGCAGCAGACCTTGTTCTGCTTATTAGTTTGCACTGTTTTGTCACAGTTTTAAAATAGTTCTTCTAACTTTTAACGCACAATGTATGCCTTCAGCTTATATTGCAGTTACATACTTCCGGTGTCAAAAGCATCATCGTACACGTTAGCTAGAGGTGGGGAACACCTCAGCTACAGGGCCGCAATACACAGAAAAGGGAGAGAAACAACGGTTGCAAACCGGCTGAGCTACTGGTAACGGATGGGCATCGTTCCGGTAAGCTACCATCCGGCTACTGTGCATCAAAAAAATTACTATGCAGAATTATATAAGGCTAAATAATGAGTTCGTGGTTGGCGGGGAGGCTAAGAGCGGTGGGGTGGGACAAAGCAACCCACAGCACGAACGCTACTGAGGTCGGCTTCTAGCCAGGTCAAAAATTGTGTCCAATCAAACGTGTTCATCGTCTTTCGGACCCCAACCTGGGAGCCGAGACGCTCCAACCGAGGCCAGCTCAGAAGTGAGGGCCTTCATTCCTCTGGACCGAAGCATCGCTTGGCCACTCCACCTCTTCTTTCCTCCACACCCCCGGCGCGCAAATGCACTTCGCCGGAGTCGGTGGGCTGGCATGCGTGACACGTGGCCGAGCCATCGGAGCCTGGTGCGTGGAATGACGGTGCTGAGCGGTTCATTTCCTTTTCCTTGCCGTAAACAAGGCGTCAAACACGCTGGTTGCTCACGTGGTGTTCCCACCAGATGTAAGCCTAATTGCGAAGGCACCGGTGGTGGAACGTAACTAGCCTCTTCAGGTCCGCTGCTTTAAGCGGCCAGCTTTCACAATCGGTGTCAAAAACTAATCAGTGATGAGATGAGGAAAGATATTATTTGCTTCAGTTGGATGTTATCGCACGCTGGACATCCATCCGTAACGAAAAGCCATTAGCCACAGTAAGGAAATTAAATCGGAAGCCTAAAACTGTAGAGGACAGCAAACACCATGGAGGGGATTTTAATTACTCGGTCAATGCGTGCCCCGTATATTGTGCCTCGATAAGCAAATACACTAGCTTTGGAAGGAGGCGGCTATAGAATGGACAATAAGAATACGTTTAAAAGTGCAGTGATGCAGAAATTAGAGCCCAAATAAATGTTGTCAACGAGGCCAAAGTTATTGTTTTTGTAGTTTGGCGACACGATTGAACCTCTCAAGTATGTTTCAACAAATCACCTGACTTTATCAAGCGCAACTTTGAGAAAATATGGTCTCCTATTAAGCAGCATGCTGACAAAAAATTACCGTTCTTCTAGTACTCTTTCTTATAGACAGCGTGAAACAAAATTACGGTTGCGTAAATAGAAAGAAAGCTTTTAGGAAGCAAGTTGGAAGCTATAATAAGAAACCTCAATTTACCTACAGCAAACTAAATCTGACACCTAAAATAGGCGTGTAGTGGTTATTAATCTTTCACATTTTGTCTTTTCTGTCATCAATTTTCTCGCGACATCTTTTGTACACTGTTTGAATTAACCATTACCATACACTGCTTCGCGCCTCTCGTTCCGTCGTGCTGCTTTTGGCTGTGCTGCTTCTGCGTGCGTACGGGACCTCATCTGCTTGAAGTCGGATAGTATATTCGGAATTACCATCGAACGTCTATTTTCCTTGTTCTCTACGTGTACCACAGGTATAGCGCAACCTATGACTCAAACTCAGCTGTGCTTAGACTATGAGTTCACTCTCTACAACTTTTTGCCTTTTACTATTGGGTTGAAAGCTTTCTAGTATCTTTCGAGAGCTACATAAGTTAGTGACCTTGCCATATTGCTTTTGCCCAGACCCCATGTGATTTTAATGACAGTTCCGTCGAACTGTCGCTTCCTACCTTTGACATTTCTAATCCACGTGTATGGTTTATTCAGCTAGAAGCTACTTTCCGAAGTCGTAAGATCAGTTTACAATCTTCCATGTTCTCCTACGTCGTCTCGCGCTTACCTGTCTCTATTGCATCTGAAGTCATTGATTTCTTTGACTCTATACCTGTAGAAGCGCTGTATGCTAAATATAAAGCAGCTAGCCTTAAACGCACCACTGCGTCTGATGTAGCTCCTCTGCAACAGTTACTTGCTGGCGTAGAGCTTGGCGATCGCACCCCATCTCAGCTTCTTAGACACATGCGTTCTCTAGTTGGTTCGTCGAAACACGACGACACCATACTTAGCCAACTTTGGACGAAATGCCGTCCGGCAAACATCAATGCGATTTTATCCGCTCTTAGCAACGATATCACGCTGGAAAAGCTCGAAGAAGCTGCGGACAAAACGCACGAATGTTTCTCTTGAGAATACTCTTATGCACGTAGCTGAGTCCACCACAGTCAGCTCATCTCACAGCACTACGCTTGATTCGATCAACACTAGAATCTCCCGTCTAGAACTCAGCATGCATGCTATTCGACGTGAATACACCCCTAACCCAAGAAGTCCACATGGTCCGCGCCGCGGCACACTACGCTCACGTCAGCGGTCGTACTAGTACTTCCACCATCGCTTCGGTAATGCAGCACCTAACTGCCGCCCGAGATGCAAATATCCGAAAGGAACTCAGACTTCGCAACCGGGAAACGTCAAAGCCAGCCAGTAATGGCGGCGGCTGTCCCTGGCCAAATCCTCATTCGGCTTCTGTACGTGTTCTACTCCACGACTAAACTTCACTTTTTGGTCGATACGGGCGCAGAAATCAGCGTTATACCACGTTTGTTGGAAAAAGACGCTCTGCAGTCGGCCGGACTTACGTTACAGGCGGCTAACCAGACTAAAATAGCGACATATGGCCAGAAACGGTTACCCCCAAGCCTTGGTTTAAGACGCGAATTTTAGTTTATCTTTACCATCGCAGATGTCCAGGAACCCATAATCAGCATTGACTTCCTTAGCAAATTCGGCGTTGTTGTTGACCTACGTTACAGGGAGTTACGGGACGACAGCACTTCGCTCACTGTCCCTTGCCATCTCGCCCCAGTCACCTCCGTCGGACTTCGCGTATTCATGCCGGACACTACGCCGTATTCATCAATGCTTCAGCAATTCCCGTCTTTGTTCAGTTTTAATACCAACCCAATCGAGACTAAACACGGAGTTGGCCATCATATCGTCACCACAGGTCCACCCGTGTCAGCTAAACCGAGACGTCTTCCAGTTGACAAGCTCCAAGCGGCCAAACGTGAATTCGAGCAAATGATCCACCTCGACATCATCTGCCCATCCAACAGTTGTTAGGCTTCCCCGGTTCACCTTGGACCCAAAAGGTCCAGGGATTGGCATCCATGCGGTGATTACTGCGCACTCAACGCCGTTACCATTTCCGACAGATTCCCCATCCCTCATATTCATGATTTTTCATTGGGATTTTCCAGTAACTCCGTTTTTCCAAGCTTGACCTTGTGCGAGCGTACCATCAACTTCCAATGGCATCTGAAGACATTGCTAGAACGGCCGTTATCACACCTTTCGGTCTGTATGTGTTCATTCGTAAGCCTTTTGGCCTTCGCAATGCGGCACATTCTTTCCAGCACTTCATGGACCAGGTCCACCATGGTCTAGACTTTGTTTTTGTCTACATCGACGATGTCCTAATAACCAGTGCCACGCAAGAAGAGCAGTTTAATCACCTTCGACAAGTATTCGAACGCTTCGATCATCACGGGATAACCAGTAATCCTTATAAATGCCTATTTGGTCAATCTTCCGTAGATTTTCTTTGTTACAAAAGCGTTAGCAAAGGCATTAGTCCCATCCCCGAGAAAACACAGAAAATCATGGACTATCCTCTACCTCAATATGTAAAAATACCTGCGCCGATTCCTTGGCATTGTTAGTTATTACGGAAGATTTATTGACAATTGTGCTGCTGTTCTTCAGCCTTTGACTGATTTACTTAAAGGTAACCCAAAGCAGTTCAACATTGCGCCAGAAGCCGAAACAGCGTTTGTTGCCATCAAGCAGAAGTTGAGCCAGGTACCTTCCCTTAGCTACTTGGACACCGACGAGAAAGCTACTCTGGTTCTTAAGACTGATGCCTCACAATCCACTGTCGGTGCTGTACTGCAACACCTAATCGGCAAGGAGATTCAGCCGCTGTCTTTTCTTTCTTGGAAGCTACAGCCAGCCAAACGAGATATAGTACGTTCGGTCGCGAACTACTAGCGACCTACTTAGCCGCCAAACACTGACGTCACGTCCTTGAAGGACGACGTTTTGTAATTCTGACGGACCACAAGCCTTTGGTCTACGCTTTTCGTGCCACTTCCGACCGCTAATCTCCGACAGCGACACGACATCTGGATTACCTCTCACAATTCTGTGTCGATATTTGCTACCTCGACGGTCCAAATAATGCTGTCGCTGACGCACTTTCGCGTGTTCACATACATCAACTGTCGTCCTCTCCAATGGACCTTGCGGAAATGTCTGCTGCCCAGAACAACGACCCTGAACTCGCTCAGCTTCGATCGAGTACGACATTTAAATTCTTGCAATTACCAATTGTAAACTCAGACGCAAGGAGTCACTGTAGTATCTCCACCGGTAAACCAAGACCGTTTGTTCCACACTCTTTCCGCCGAACCGTCTTTGACCATTTTCATGGACTATCGCATCCTAGCATTCGATCCATCGTGAAGTTGATTACTGACCGTTCCATCTGGCCTAGTATGCGCTCCGCTATCCGTCAATGGGCTAACCACTGTCTCAGCTGCCAGAGCAGCAAAGTACCCAGACACACTATCTTTGCCCGCGAAACATTCTCACTACTTGAGGCGGCTTTTAAACATGTCCACCAGGACATAGTCGGACCGCTTCCTCTATCGAACAACTTCACTTTCATTTCGACTTGTGTTGACCGTTTTACTAGTTGGCCGCATGCCATTCCTTTACGTGATATATCTTCAGAATCTGTTGCTCCTTGCATTTTTCGACTCGTGGATTTCCTTTATTGGTGTACCATCTACGATCACTACAGATCGAGGATCTCAGTTTAGTTCCACCATGTTCCATGACTTGAATCGTTTGTTGAGTTGTACCCACATTCGGACAACTGCTTGTCATCCCGCTGCGAATGGTCTTGTCAAGCATTTTCATCGACAGCTTAAATCCGCTATCACAGCTAATTCACATGACCCACCTTGGTCTAAAGGCATCCCAGCTGTCCTTCCTGGTATTTGTAACACCGTCAAAGAGGATACTGGATGCAGCCTTGTCGAACTCGTCTTTGGCACCAATCTCAGCTTTCCAGGTGAGATGATTTTGGATTCCCGAGTCACTGTTAAGATAGATCCTGTGTTCCACGCCGAAAGTCTCAAACAACACTTCCGAACAATTCGACCTACGTCTACCCGCTTCACTGCCCGCGTACAACGAATTCATGCTCAAACTCTTTCACTTGTGGTGATGACATCACTTTCATAGGTAATGCATTAAAAGAATTAAGCACTAGGTGCCAGTCGAATGCTGGTATAAACCACATCGGAGTATGTTGTGTAACTTCCTCGTGTAAATGCGGAACGTTTTCAGTATCGTTAGCTTAAAAGCGAGGAAACTTAAATGGGCTAATCTCCCCTGTTATACTACGGTGAGTAGGAATTAAGTTGCTGGTAGAGAAGTGAAACAATTTTCAGCGTAAGGTATCTGTCTGAATATGACTGGTGACAAACTCCTTGAGCACTCGTTGTGCCAATCCTGAGGAACCGCTCCAGTGAGACAAGCTCGGAGGAAACATTCTAGGTTTGGCCTAGCTAACGCTTGAAACTATCTGCTGAAAGACTCCTGTGTAATCCTTTGCAAAGACATGCAAATCATTCACAGCATCCTCAAGCCATTTGCAGGCGGCTCTCTTCTCGTGCTCACCTTACGTAAAGACGAATGAAAGAACAACGCTCAGGTCAAGCAGTTGGGTTGGGTTGGCTGGCTAGCCGAACAACCTCCTCGTGGTGCCAGCTGGGTGGTACCGGGTTTGACCCGTTCCAGCAAATAGTTCGGCGGCAGTGTTCCAGGACGTGGTGGGTTTTCGCCCGGCAAGCGTTCTCCCTATAAAAGCCACAAATGTCTGCTTAACAACACTGTGACGTGGCGGTCGTGACTCGCCACAAAATAAAGTCACTGCCCCGTGGGTATCCGAATAATCCTTTCCAACGCACGGACATCCATCTTCTACTCGAGCATTGCCGACGATATGAGAGTCAAAATTAGAGCAGCACAGTTACAAACAGGAACCTCACGGTTACACACCCACACACACAGTTACATAATTACAAACCCCCTACATAAACATACACTGCTACGGCAAACATAACGTATTTTTGCACATTCTTGAC
>OX104067.1:11308081-11381533 GCA_944474145.2 Dicrocoelium dendriticum | reverse complement strand
CAACGATTGGGCTCCCCGAGTTAGAGGGCAAAGCAAGAGAGCGCCTACTGAAACAGCAGTTTATCCTCGAAGTTGCCCGGTCCACTCCATGATCAGGTGAAATTGGCGTCGCTGGTGGGAGACAGCAAAGCGTTGGATCTGGTGACAGTCGCCCAGAATTTGTCGGAGCGAGTGACAGTGAGAAGCATCCAGCATGCTGAGTTGGAACAGAAAGTAAATCGCCTTTCCGAAATGGTGGAGCAGCTGTTGTCGATAGAGTCTTCAAGCACCACTTCACAACGCAATGTACGGGTAATCCGGAACGGTCGCCGCTGTTTCCGATGCAACCAGAATGGTCATGTGGCGAGATTCTGCACCAACGTCAATGTGCCCCATTGTTTCTCTCTATCCATGCCGAGTCGGTGGCGAGTACCAGTCCTCCAGGTAACTATAGAAGGGGTGTCTGTCCGAGCCATAGTAGACACAGGAGCGGCAGTGTCAATTACGAAGAGGTTCAACGGGGTTCCAGTGAATCCATCTTCAATCACGATGCAGACGGTCGGCGGGCATTCTTTGAAAGTGACGGGCACCCAGCGGTTACGAATCAGGATAGGAGAAACGCTCATCAGCCATGACATGTTCATCGTGGAGGAGACGACCGAAACCATCATCGGAACCGACATCCTGAAACGGCTCGGTGTCACAATTGACCTGAAAAACGATGTGGTGATCGTGGCTAACGAGACGATCGAGATAAACAAGGGGAGAACCGACCGGGTTGGTGCCCTCAAAGCCGTGCCTGATTGTCAGAACCGTGCAATACGCAACGTACTGAGCAGGTATGCCCACTTATTCACAGACGCGGAAGATGATTACGGATTTTGCAATTGGGTTGAACACCGAATACCGTTGATCCCAGGAGGACAATGCAAGCCAATCTTCAGACGAATTCCACAGAACACCCTGGTGGAGATACAGAAGCAGGTGACCGAGATGGAATCGAAAGGAATCATCAGGCGAACGCACAGCCCGTATTCATCACCCGTGCTATTGACGAAGAAGGCCGACGGAACCTATCGATTTTGCATCGATTTTAGAGGACTAAACAGGGTGACTGTGAATGATGCATTCCCGATGCCTCAGATGGAAGAAATTTTCTCAAGCCTTCACAGTGCGAAGCAGATATCACTGATTGATCTCCGCTCGGGATATTGGCAACTGCCAATCGCAGAAGCAGATCGCCACAAAACGGCTTTCAGTGTCAATGGCCAGCAGTATGAGCTTTTGAGAATGCCGTTTGGATTGTGCAACGCCCCGGCTACATTCAGGCGTTTGTTGCTGATGGTCCTCAAGAACCTGCAAGGCGTGGTTGTGTACGGTGATGACATCATCGTCTTCTCTGAGACGGAACAGGAACATGTGACCAGACTTGGAGCAGTACTGCAGAGGCTAGATGAAGCTGGTCTGGAACTCAGTCGTAAAAAGTCGCAGATTGCCCAAAAGTCAATTGTATGCTTGGGTCACATCGTGGGCAATGGTCAAGTCCATCCAACTTCGGAGAAACGCGAATCAATCGAGTGCTTCGCAAAACCAAAATCCAAGCGTCAGCTCCGTTCGTTCTTGGGAGTGGTGGCATATGATTCAAAGTTTGTGCCCCAGTTCGCAGAGAAGGTCAGCCCGTTGTTAAAGCTGCTTCGCAAGGACGTGCCCTTCGTGTGGACAGCTGAAGCGGATCAGGCCTTTGACCATCTAAAGGCAGGCATAGCAGAAGCCCCGACATGTCTACGGCTACCCAATCCTGGTGAGAGGTTCACTGTGGCTGTCGACGCAAGCAACGTGGCCATCGGTGCGGTTTTGTCTCAACCGGCTGGGGTGGTGGAGTACGCGAGCAGAGTGCTGACGGGGGCGGAACAGAAGTATTCAACAACGGAGAAAGAATGCTTGGCCATCGTGTGGGCGTTAGAGAAGTGGAGAAATTACTTACTGGCGAATGAATTCCGGGTCGTCACTGACCACAAACCGCTCTCGTGGTTGATGACGGCGAAAGACCCGCGGGGACGGCTTGCGCGATGGGCCTACCGATTGCAGGAATTCAACTTCACCATTGAGCACGTGGATGGTACGCAGAATGTATTGCCAGATATGTTGTCACGCCCGTGTTTGGACGACATCATGCCAGACAATGCCATACCGGTGCGTGCGTTCGCGATGGGAGAGAGGAACCTGCTGGGAGATCAAAGGACAGATGAATTCATGAATGTGTTGTGCTCTCACTTACGGGCTGGCACCAAACCGGAGGCTACATCGGAGGAGGTGGAGGAACTCCTCAAGATCTGGGACAGGTTGAAGGTCGAAAACGATAACGTGGTGGTGGCGATAGACGGACGGAAAGTGCCTTTTGTTCCACCAAATCAGCGAGAACGTGTGATGCGCATAACTCATGATGGCGCCCATATGGGATTCGAGCGGGTCTTTGAATTGCTGCGGAGGCGAGTGTTTTGGCCAACCATGAGGAAGGACGTCGCGGCATACCTTCGGGAGTGCCCAAACTGCCAAACGAGTCGGGAGATGGAGTCCCCGAGACCGCCGATGCGATCGATGGAGGTGTGGGTGAGCCACTTCAGTGTTGGGGACTGGACGTCTTTGGGCCCTTACCAGTGAGTCGAACAGGAAACAGATACATTCTAGTGATGATTGAACCACTTCACTCGATGGGTGGAAGCCATACCAATCAAGGACCAAACAGGCGAGACAGTGTCGCAAGTACTCGAATTCAATGTGCCTGCAAGGTATGGGATCCCACAGTGTATCATCACGGACCAAGGGCCCTGCTTCGAGTCAAGAGCGTTTAAGTCAGTGTTGGAAAAGTGGGCCATCCAAAGACGGCGAACTTCACCGTACCACCCACAAACCAACGGGATGACCGAGCGGTTCAACCGGACATTGAAGACGTGGATAAACTGCACGAAGTTGGCATGGGAAGATGCTTTGCCTCAGGTTCTGATCGCGTATCGGACCAGCATGCAATCAACTACCAAGGTCTCGCCATTCGAATTACTGTTCGGCAGAGAACCCACGGATTGCGCTCGATACTTGCCTACCGAACCAGGGTGAGTGGAAACATCCAGCTGAGCATCAAGAGCGACTGCGATGGAAAGCTAGAAGCGAAACCAAAGCTCGACAAGCGCGGAATAAGCGAAATTACGACGCCAGGCATGAGGCTCACAAGTGGTGGCCATTCAGGATTGGAGAACGGGTCAAGTTACGGAACAACGATCGGCCGGATCATGACGGGCCGGGCGCAAGCAAGTTCAGAGAACGCTGGAAAGGCCCCTACACCATTATCGACCAGAAAGCGGGCAACTTCTTAATCGACTGCGGAGGAATGAAACGTTGGGTGAATGCTGCTCTCCTGCGACCATGGTACGAGAGGAAGAAAGGTCCTGGAGGAGGGGCGGGTGTAGAGGGGCCGCTTCCAAGAATGGCTCTGGGGAGCTCTTCGGAGCTAGCTGAGAGCGGATCGCGAAAGACGGCTAGCGACGAGCCTGGGCCCGGAACTACGGAGCGGGAACATGTGGACAGCGCAATAAATCAGACAAATACGTCCTGCTAGCGCGCCCACAGCGTACCGTGAGGCCGTAGCCGATTGACACAGCCCCCGAACAAGCAAGTCGGAGTAAGCCTGCTCGAACTCGGACTCCTGGCCGTGATCACAAATCGGAGTGACAGAGAAGCGGGAGAATCGATGGTGCACTGAAAAAGCAGGAAGGCGGAGATCCTTCCAAGTCAGAGCTCCCTAGGCGAAAGCAGAGACTGGCTCGTCTCTAACATGTCCGCACGACCTTGTTGCGTTGTGGGGACGGAAACACCTAGTCGAGCTTTCGATGGCAGCGCGCGAAGCACCGCTCATCGTGCCCCATTTTCGGTGTGCAATAAACGTCTACCCCCCTGTCGTGTCGTTCTCGCTACAAAATGACAAAGCTGATTTTCAATCATATGTTCATTCAGTTATTCGCACTCAAATAACCCAGTTGGATAAACAAATAGCACAGTCTGTGCCCAACATGGACGCTGGGGCCAGTCAAGTACGGTGGGTAACGGTGCAAGTATGTAGAATTTTCAATGTATGGGGCCTCACTTTCTCTTATTATGTATATTGGCTGGGGGTGTGAAGGCTTTGTATCCAGCTGTCCTTACTAATCATCAGTCTTTGAGGTATTCAGTGCAACTGGTTGGTTTTGATATAATGCCATGTTCCAGGTAAGTCTTTGTTGGTTATTTCGTCCCATCTCAGGCGGAGGCAGTTCCTCAATTTAATCCCGGATCTTGAAGCAGTCAAGAACTCGGAGAAAAGGGAGAGAAGAACAAGCCAAGAGCGTTATCCGAGTTGGCCAACCGGTAAGTGCACCGACACCAGCTCTGCCTGTCGAGCAATCGACGTTCGACGGAGTCGGATTACAATGGTTTTGTCAACCTCATCTTTCGGGATGGCTAAGGGATGTTGTGAAGGAAAATGTCGAAAAGTTAGGTGTTAAATCTCTCCTAAGCTACCTGTATAGCTTCATGAGGTGAAATAACACGGGGGAACGTGTTGCTATAACCCTACTCGTGTTAACATCAACTAGCTTGCTACCTGGATTATGGTACTGGTTAGTTACAAACCATATTATGGGTACAGTTGAATTACCGGTAAGCGTGGTCACTGGCTCCGAGTGGGACTACAAACATGGTCTCTAACGGAGTCGCCTGATTTCCAAAAACGCGGCGCTAAGTGGGACGGGATCTGGATTTTCAGGAACCCGGCTTGTTGTTTTAGGAACTGGTTCAAAGTTATTTCCTTGCTAACTCATCTAGCTCAGCGAACAATACTCCAGCGACCGCACGCAAAAGTGTCAGCTAATTTGTTTCAGACAGCAAAATTCCTTACACCAAATAACTGCTCGCTGAGTGTGTGCGAATAAACTAAGGGTAGGTTATTGTGGTGAATTCAAGTTATTGAACGCTAAAATTATTTTGAATGGTATGGATACAATACCTAGATCAAGCACAAGTGCTACAACCTTTATATCGGAGGACAGCAATGCGTCTGTATTCAAAACCTAAAAGCCAGAACAGGGGTACAACGCAACCGCACCTCCGAGACCGTATGGTGGGCGGTCGGGGTTCAGTATTGCATAACCAGGCAAGCATATCTTACCGCCCATGACGTCGGAGGCCAGCCGTGTTTCGGTGTGAGCGCGCACAGCTGAGTGAGATCTGTCAAGCAGAAAGCCCACCTCGCACATTTTCTTTCAACGGCCACGTAAATCACGGGGCAGGAAAGCTGTTGGGTTAATCCAGGGGTCGCGCGCCATCAGAATAGCTGGTGATAGGGCAGAAAATAACCGCCGCTACGTCCACAAAACTGGTCGTAAAGCATATACTTATTTTACGTTTAGTGTTATAGAACCACGCTTGCGATTTCTGCCAAATAGTATTTCGCTTCTTTTGTTCTGGGATACAAAGCCGGCAAGTAAGTGTGCTTAAAATGTGTAACAGTTTCTTTACCCGCGCGTCAATAATTAAACAGTATGCAGCGCATGCTCTATAGAACGGTTACCTATACGCTCTTGTAGAAAACAATTTAACAAATGCAAGTTACGGTGCATATACCATCGCGTTATACTGGCGTGTTGATGCCAGCCTTGGGCCAACGTGCATGCATAGGTTGGCGTGGCATCTCGGCCTGTGGGGATTCGTGCTTGACCAATGGCAGAACGTGCGGTTTGCCATCACCAGCACTCCACAGCTCATAAAACTGCAACTACAACAAAATCTGTGTCTTGTAATGCCCACAGCCGAAAAAATATTAAAACTGTCTATGTACGTAACAAACGGTAGAGCCGAACGATGTTTGTCCGCAAAGCAATCGATCAAATACGTGACTAAATTAAAAGGATTCTGAGCGGGCTATTAGGTACAATAAGGCGTAAAGCTAACTAAATGAAAACAGCGAAATGGCCACGGAAAATGTGGCGCATGTACTTAATGCGCGGTACGCAAATGTCCACCTAATTATCGATTTTGTATATGTGATAGCGCAAAACACCAAGGTATCTACTTGCAACCAAAACAGTTGTAGAGAACGTTTGTTGTTAATAACTAATAAGATTATGACAAAGTTACAAATAGCCGTACCTTGGAACTTGCGGTAAAGCCAGTGACCATTAACCTAAACAGTAACTTGTCAGTGACCGTTAAATTCGTCATGACAGGAAGTGTGAAGCAAAATATTTGAACTAGTTAGCTGTAACCTATAAAACCACCATAAAGGTAGCTACCAGACAAAGCGGAAGGCAAGAGTACATACGAAAACTGGAGACACTAATAAGAAAGAGCTGGCAGTAAAAGCGCTCTGGAAAACGTTTATTATATACTGTCGTTGCGGGCTACATATGCACGTATGGTTACGATTAAGGTTATTCTGTTCATGTTAAAGGTTAGGTGGGACTGGAACCATAGGAGAAGCCTGTGGGTGTACCTTCCTGAGCAGGTGGTTGAGCCAGGAATTGGTGAGGTTCTCAGTGGACTAGCTTGACCTTAAATGGAACATCCGTCTCACCCCCTGATCAACAACTAATGTACACGATACCGGCACTAACAGTTAACCTTGTGGCTGTCACGTGCGGTAACCAAGGGGTAGAAAGAGAAAGCAAAGTACTTAATATAGTACTTTACTTAAACTAAGAGAATAATACTACTATATGAAAGAAAGTGAAAAGGAAGATCAAGGTATGATGATTAGTGTTGGTTAATAAAGGGGAGGTTGCGAGTCAACAACCAAGGGCGATACTTTGGCGCTCAAACCCCTTAACCTTGAATTCCCTGATAAAATTTTCCCGAAGCAGGCTTCAGTGTTCGGCGGCTAGGCGGGGCAGCCGAGTTTCGCTGTAAGCCCATCGGACCGCGGAGTGTTCAGCTTCATTGAGTGTCTGTAGAGCACAGCTAATCTTGCGGGGCTGAACAGACAAGACAAACCAGGACCAAGTTTTATAGTTAATATACCGTGCGTCAAGGGTAGGTCTCTTCTAAGAAATTAGTAACGTATTGAACACATTCCCAAACTGCGCTGACGCTCAGGATAGGTCTGTCTTATAGACCCCAATCGATCTGGCACCCACCCATAAACTCACTTTAGCTCTTTTGGTTCCGGATGATGCATTGCAGACAGGGCGGGACGCTGTATTCGAGTTCCGGCCGAACAGAAGCGATGAAGAGTCTCATTTAGATGTCGCCCGTCAAGATTCCAAAAGAACCTAACATTAATTACTGCATTTGGAACCAACTAATGCAGCCTTCATCCAGTAGCTGCCCGAGTACTAACTTGTGGTGGTTACGACGCCTAGATTAAATTGACTAGACACTAGTGAGAGTTCGACCCCAGACTACGTACCCCGAGTGGGAACACCACCTCTATTGCAAATAATGTTGCATTTTGCCTGAATTTTTGGCAGTAGCCATAAGGTAGACCAGTCCCATAGCCAATCCAAGTGGCTCTGAATAGCCTGACAACCCCAGGAACATGGGCAATACTTCACTGCCTCTGGTCCTTAGCAATTAGTAGCGATGGCACCTCAAGCTCCGCGGGCAAGCCGTTTACATTCACAGAGAACGGCAGCGATCCAAACACCGAGCCTTACGGTAGCCACTGAGGGCATAACGCCTAAGCGTTAGGTTGTGGCACAGGTATGTACATTATCGTCTACTATCCAAGGAGGCGATAGCACAGTAATGAGCTGTAAGAAGATAACATGTACGCAACGCACACATGATGTACTGTGCTAAATGCGTTCTGATGGCTAACGAAAAACACGTCCAGTTTGTGTCCTTTGTCCACTGCACCAGCCCAACTATTGCGAGCTACTAGTAGTCTGTACAGAGGCGAAAGTCATTTTTAATCCGTGTTGTGCATTGCTAAGTAAATGCAATTCATTTAGCTGACCATACAATGCGTCTCTCAGCTGTTTCTCGAGGGGTTTGAGTGCCACACTCGTCGGACTAACTGGTCGGTAATTTGCATGCAGCCTCCTGTTGCCGTTTTTTGAAGCTGTGATAGACGACAGCTTCATTCCATTCGGAACGTATTGCACAATTGTCAAGCGATTGCGTCCAAAGAGCCAACTACCCAGTTTCGGGCTCCTACGACTGCAGCACAGGGTTTTGGCACTCTTCGTCACGGTGTTCCTTATACCGATAGTAGTGTCATCTTTAAGGTTATCACCGAGTTAACTGCCGCTCTTCCAAGGGAGCGTATACTTGATAGTCTTCGTTGGTTTAAGCTTTGCATTTCTAAAGTACTACCGCTCAATTTCCCTGGCGTGACTGTACGGAAACTCATTAGGTCTTGTACCGTGCCGGTGGATCCGTGCCTCGCCCGACCGCGGTTACTGAAAGTTGTTCGTTCCACACTAGAGGAGTATAAAGCGCTTCTGCACCGCTTTTAAACGAAAACCTGTTGGGTTAGTATACAACCTGACCTCCCTTTGACTGATAGAATAAAATTAAATGGCGTCATTAAAGACATGAATGCGCGTCGCATAGCTGATGAAATGGGCCTCCAGTTGATGCGTTTTCGGGTAGTGAGCCAGTTAGCCACTTAGGCCCCTCCAGGTCCCATTCTAGTGGCATACGATCCGCGGCTCCCGATTCCTGTTTTGCTTAATGTAAATAAAGGAATAACTCTGTTATTCCCGACTATGCGAGGCACGCCCCTGGAGGCATGATCAGCTAGGTGCAAATGTACAGATATTTTATGGCACTTGTAGCAGTGAGGGTAGGAAATTGTTCATACGTTCATACTTGGAATTTTACAATGGTGCCAATGAGAAATAATACGTAGGCTGGCTGGAGATCGGGACCTGTTTGTAAGGACACACTCGGTTGGCATCTATCGTAGTCACACTTCAGCCAATAATAGAGTAAGTATCCTGAATGAGCAATGAGAAGATGATTGAATAGCAAGAGCGAGAGAGGTGTGCCGATATACTGAGTTTGTGCGTACGTGACGCAATGACCAACAGAGATATCGTAGGAAGAGACTACAGCATTTGCGTAAAATCGTAGAAAGAAGTGACGAAAGCATATGCAGAGGTAGCATACCTAGTGTATCGAAAGTATCAAGAAGGTTGGTGTTACTTGACCTGCCAGTGTGAAGTTATGGGCTGTGAGCGTTTATTTGCCCGGTTATTCGCAGTCAATTTCCGTCACATTTTTTCGTCTGCTGACCCATTAGGCGAGAACCTATTTCGTTTCTGGGTCCTGCTCTGTCCTTACTGTGTGGCTGGGCTCAATTTAGGTCGTGAATTGAATATTTTATTGAAGATGATGTGTTTATCGTCTGCAGAACCACGAAAAGTCCACACAGGATATCCAAGGAAATAGGTGGAAGCGGTGTTGGAACCCCGAAGGATGGGTTATTTTCCCGAAAAACCAATCGGAGGTCCACCCTTGGTAATTTGTAGAATGGGGTAGAAAGGTAGGTATCCACGGCCAAATGCACTGGCACAGCGGGGAAGTGCTTCGGATGAGTGGCAAACATAATGAAGTATTCAGTAGTGAAAATGACCGAACCTAATTGTCCTGGCCTCGCATCGGCAGGTGAATGTGCGTAGTCTGATGAACAAGATTTGCGAGGTTAGTACAATGGTAGTAGGTCCTCGTCCATTCGTACTTGCTTTCACTGAAAAGTAGCTGTTCGGAATCCTGGCTAGTGAAATAAGTCTACCAGGAAATACCAAACTCCGACCTAATCGCACTTCAAGCAGTCGCAGAAGTGGTTGCTCTGTAGGTCAGATCCGTCCTACCTATTTCTCACACCTGTATGCGCAACTCTCAGGGTAGCACTGATGAGGCTGTTTCGGGGAAGTGTGTACCTCTCAAGCAATCCAAAATTGCGTTGGTATAGAGAATCCCCGAAATTGCATCAAGGGAGCGTATTGATTTTATTTGCACTTGCGGCAGATAGCTGTTTTGTTCTGGGTGAATTTATTGCGGCTGAGGGTGATTTTTGGAAGTACATTTCCGTAGCCGCGGCAAAGTGTCTTTGGAGTGACCGCGTTAAACATTTTTACAAGTATCCCTTTTTCAATTTGTACAAATGTCCGCTAGGTCTACGGAGCGTCAAAACCCATCTCTTAGACCTCATTTTCCCGTCAGTGGACTCCGTGCTAGCTCTAGGTTGCGATACTCGTTTGCATGCTAGAAGGCATCTGTGCTAGCATTCAACTGCGCTTTAAGGCGGGGTCGTGGAATATCTAGCACCCGTAGACCAAATACCTGGCGAGCAGCTTTTCAAGCAATGGAATGCATGGCGGTAAACTTCTTCATCATCTTGGAGACTGATACTGTCCAGATCGCGCAAGGCTAATCCAGGTCCCTTCGCTGTGAGACAGCTTTTCTCCATATCACATTCTCAGTGCAGAATAAAGTAAAGCAAACTCGCCATGGTTTTATTCTGAGACGCGCCATCTGCTTGGTAGGCGCTCCAGATGTTGAAAGACTTACGTAACCGCGCCCCAGGAAAGCGCGTATCGTCTCTACCGAGAGGAACGAAATGCCTGTAAGCAGCATCTACGGCCGCATGTCTGAGCTATGCACTGGAGCAAAACCATTGCGTGCCGGCTAAGCTGGAACGGTTTTTTGATTTTGTCAACCGGCGTTGCAAGTTAAAACATTCCATCCCCTTACTGGTTTGTCCTGAGGACAGCAAAGCGACAGCAGATCAGAAACAGGCCCGTTTACTTTCAGCACAATCTACGGTCGTTTGTGTGTGAGGCGCTGTTGCCGAATCTTGGCGTAGCAGCAAAGGCTTCAGTGGACCCTTTCTTAACCGATGTTTCCATCTCAGAAGCAGAGGTGCTCAGCCTGCTGCGTGAAATAATTCCTACCAAAGCTTCTGGGATAGGCGCCATTCATTCCAAGCTTTCATACTAGCTGGCCGTTGCTGTGCCAACCGAGCACGCGTCATGTTGAAGAAAATCTGCGTAACCGCACTGTACCTATCGGTTGGAAAGTAGCTGTTGTTTGTACTGTATTCATAAAGAACAATATGCCCGTCCCAGAGCACTACAAGCTCATTTGTCTGACAAGCCTACTAAGTAGGCTATTAGAGAAACTGGTAAAGGCTGCTCTCTACCTGCACATGCTGATGTTACGTTTGCTCAGCCCGTCTCAAGATGGATCCCGCAGTGGTCACGCTTGTTTGACCAACTTACCGGTGATTCGGGATGCTGGGCTGAGGCTGTAGAATTAAAATTGTCGGTGCACCGTCGTTCACTGACTTTTCTGCAGCCCTTGACCGTGTTCCACAGTCGACTTTTCCTTAAACTAAAGGACTACGGCGTCCGTGGCCAAGTATTGAACTAGAGTTCGGTGTCCCTAGAAAACAGAGAGACGTGCGTTCCAGTGGACAACGGTGTCTCCTTCCAACAAGTAACGCTGTGTATTGTTTTACAGGGGTCGGTTCTGGGCCTGTACTGTTCACAGGGTATTTTAGGGACCTACCTCAGAAGTCCAATGCACATCCATGCTAGTTGCAGGTAGTCTAAAATTTTGAAGTCCAGGACGAGATTCTCAAGGTTCCTTGGCTCAGTAGATAGCACCCGATAAGCTTGCGGTGTAGTAATTATTGTGGCAGCTGCGGATATATCCTGCCAAGTACTCGGATATACGCACGGTACCAACTACATCTTCTACACGTTACCCACCTAGCTTAAATGCAAACCGCAGGTGCCCCACCAAACCCAGTTAAGTAAGTACATAAATGAACTATTCCCGACGGAGCGAGGCACATGTGTAGGTATGGTCAGCTAGGTACAACAGTACTAAACATATAGGATGGGCAAAGATAAATTATAGAAAAAAGTAATAATGAAGATTTTTCAACTTTTAAATGTGGACAATTTTCGTATATGCATCATGGACAGTGCTGCTCTTCAGCAAAGCAAATCTTCCCATTTCGTTAATAAAATTCAATATCTGATATCTGTTCAGAGTAAAGCATTCTTAGCGGTACACTGTCACCAAAGCCACACTTTTAGATAACAATGAGTTTGGAGAAGGCGTCACATTGGGCCGGCAATAACTTTCAGACTTTTTAAACTATCGAAATCTATAGCTTGACTGGGAAATAAATGGTATGCTAAGTGAACTAACTTAACATGCATACAATGCTCAGTAGCTCAAAATCATTACGTAGATAACGTAGCAGCCAAATAACTAAGTAACAGCGTCTGTTGGCCAAGGTAGTAATATCGACCGCGTGAATCGTTTTTGTACACATAATTCCGACTTCATATGTTGAAGGTAGCTGGCCTCCATGATGGACAAGATCTGTATGCGGAATCTTTGGGAGAAGTGTTCAGGTAGTGATTAGATGACTTTTAAGTCACTTTTTGAGGCTGTATGGCCACATTCAAAGAGGCACAACATGGTTGAGCTGTCTGAGGACCTGATTGCGCTTATGTAGAACCATGCCGGCATGTGTTCCCGAATTTTCTGAGATAAGCACCTAGACGTCCGACCCCCACATTGTGCCACACAAGATCACGAGTATGGATAAACGACCGTTGAACTGGTCAACGACGGAGGTTTATCCTTCAATGGTTTTGTATGCAACGGCTTTTTGTTAACACCACCGGCATAGTTTTACAAAAGCGAAGTGAAGTTTTCAGATGGCTCACTCATGTCGCACCGCCTTGCACGTGGCCATAAAACTTCTGAAAATGACTTCAAAGTCATCTACTTACTACCAGAACTTTTCACCCAAGGACTCCGCAAACAGCTGTTATCCACCACTTAGACTATTTCCATATAAAAGCTAAAGCAGGAATTATGTGTAAAAACGATTCATACGGCCGATATTACTACCATGGCCACCGGACACGGTTACTTAGTCATTTGGTTTAACCAATGAACAATGATTTATAACGGGTAAAATCAGGGGCTTTACATGTCCCGCAGGGTCGTTGGAGTGCGAAAAGCTAGATCAAGGGATATTGGTATCCTCGGTTTGGGCGATTACAGAGTTAACCGCGCTGCCATATAAAGGGAGTTTGCAATTAGAATGTGCGCACACAAAGCAATAAGAGAAGTGGTTACTGATCACGTAATAAGCTAGAATAAAATAAAATATAGCAAGGACCACAATTACTAGTGTGCTGCTTTTTCTGGTCGACGGGATACGGAAATCAAGTTTCTACAGTAGTAGGGGTTAACAAATTTTATGCAAGGGGTTTGGATCGGCTCATTCTCAAGTAGTTTTATGGCACCATCCACTGTCTGTTGTGCATTAGTGCCCACATCTGTTGGTCATGGGCTATAGCACGTAGTTTAGATATGACAAAGGATCGTCAAGGCGATTTTTAAAAGGGTTAGGGTGGGAGCATTAATTACATGTTCTGGGAGGGCGTTCCAAGGCTGTGACACTCGAAGGGTGGAAAAGTTTCGCTGACCTACTAATCCGCTGTACTGCATGACCAGCTTAACCTGATGACCTCTTAGCGGGATGTTTTGACTGAGCATCAGAAGGGAATAACGTGGGTGTTTGTGGTTTCTCAGGATCTAGTACACCAGTATGAGCTCTCCCTTTAGAAGCCGATGACGCCTAGTGTTTATTTTAGAGCCTACCGCCTGGTTGGGTAGGGTAGGTTGGTCAGACCTCTGACGCTCTTTGTTGCCCTACGTTGTATAGTGCCGAGCGTGGTGAGGTGGTGCTTGAGCGATGGTTGCCACGCTAGAACAGCATATCTGGCGCGCGTCCACAGCTACGCACTAAACATGTTTGGAAACACTAAAGGGTCAAAGTTCTCGAAAGCTCGGCAAAGGAGGCAGAGGTACTGATTTGCTTTCTTAGATGCCTTTTCAGTCTGTTTTAAACAACCAAGGACACCTCGAACTAGCACGTCGAGATCGCACTCTTGCGAAGCTCCCTGTAGAATTTGTGGTCTTTGGCGGTGCTTGTACATACTCTTGTGCCGTATGCTGAGAACTTTGCACTCGATGACGTTGAACAGCAGCATATGCTTGATGGTCCATTGTACCCTTTGTCCAGGTCCTCCTGTAAAACCGTGTGATCCTCCACTGCAGCTAAATTATGCCATTCCTTCAGATCATAAGCAAATAGCAAACAGTTAGAAGATACCACACTGGTGCGATGATTTATGAAAACCAGGAACAGGCATAGTTCAAATACCAACCCCTAAAGTACGCCGCACTAAACTTCGTTGGATTCAGATAGATTGATTCGAACCCTCACATTCAGATGACGTTGCACGAGAAAGTCTCCTATTCAGCACAGAACAGAATCGCCGATTCTATATTTCTGGAGTTTGTGGAGTATAATATGATGGCCTAGGCTGTCAAAGGCCTTGGAGAACTTCAGGTAGGCCGCGACGACTCCTACAACAGAGTCCACAGATTCCGTTCAGCATGCGCCAGTAATCAACAGATTAGTGGTACAGGACCAACTATGGCGAAATCCGTGCTGCTCCGGAACGAGAATTCTCTTGTTCTTCAGGTAATAGTGAGTATTATATGCAGGTTTAGTCAGTGCACTTGGCATACTATTTAGATCCCCGTCTCAATTTAACGATTTTGATCGGTCAAACAGCCCAGAAGTGAATCCCAGCCCGAGTTGACGCTTTCCCCAAAATCAGTGTTATCTAAACTTTGGGTCTGGTAAGCATTTCCCTATAAGCATTCTTCAGCCGGAATAGATTACATATATTAAATTTTATTAATTAACTGGGAATATTTGCTTTGCTGAAGACTAGCATTACACGTGGTTCATTGAAACTCTTAACTAAGTATTCAAGTTCACTTCTCAGCTGGAAAATCCAGGGTGGAATTGGAACTCCTCAATAAAGACGTGCAGGTAAGCCGTTATCCATAGCATATTTGGAGGGAAATACGGCGGTGTGGCCTCTACATAAATACAAAAACACCTTGATGAGACATACGCTCAATTATGTGGTTACCACCCGCGTTATGATGTCGGAGCTGGATAGCTTAATTTTGCAACGCTTACCGGCGGTGTTATACCTGCCTGAAGACCTGAGCCAAGCTTTTGAGGAATAAGCAGAACTGGTTAAACAGCTACTAGGAGTAAGCGAAACAAAGATGTTAGTTAGTACTCTCAGCGGCAATTTCGCCACTTTGACATTTCGGATTACCAGCAGCGATTTGTGTTTACTCTTTCAAGTGTGCTACTAACCGAGCTACAGCTGAATGTGTTTCCAGCAGGCTTAAAATTTTGCATTCCATGTGTGAAAATAGATCAGGCCGCTTTAGAGGTGCGGTTTGAGGGCTTGAGTGCTTAGACTATAGACCTGCTTCCAACCTCTTCAATTGCTGCTGAGAATCCAATATCTAGCGAAGTGCATAGTTTTCACGAATACGCTAAGACCAAACCAACTAATAATAGTATTATCACTAGGGAACAAATCCATTTAGTTAAAGCGCTATGGTTAAACAACGAATTATTAATCTCTCAGCCAGGCAAGGGCTCCGGCGTAGGGCTAGTGGATAGAGTGGATTATATTCATAAAATGCAGCACAACCTCAGTGAGGAGAGTAAGTTCCATTGGCTCATGGAAGGAAAAGACCACACAGTGGAGTTGGAGAAACAGCTGCCCGACTGCCATAGGCGGGTGCTGTAAGCCAACCTCATCACAAAGAACGAAATCGAAAAGCTGAAGACTTCAAGTAGACAACTACAGAGATTATATAGCCCGCCTAAGCTTCACAAGAAAGGCGCCCCAAAACTCCCAAACTTGGACATGGTGTGTCCCCCTCAGCATTTGTTAGTCCAATGGATGATGGCGAAGCTGCAGCCGTTACGGAATTTGGTTCGCACTTACTGCGTAAGAGACAGGTTCGAATTCATTGAGAAAAGCTGAAAACATCCTTGGTAACAAAAGGATGATATCCTTCGATACCCAATCGCGGTTCAAAAATTTCCATTGCGCAAATTCCTGGATTACGTACGAGAGCTTGCTCGACAACTGGCCATATACGCAACTTGTTCTGTTAATTTGTTAAAAGAGGTGCAACTTAATCGCACTTTAAAAGTTCAGTTAACCTTCTGTAGTGAAATGTACCGTCCGATTGAAGGAGTGGTATGGGATCGTCTTTGGGGTCGCTGCTGGCTGATATTTTCATGGCAAATTGGAACATGGCACACTTTTAACGCACATCCTTGGAACCGTAATTTAGGTACAATATGCTGCCGACACCTTCGTACGTTGCAAAGCCGAATAGCATGCGCGAAAGTTGCTAAAAGCCTTCAATGATGCACACGAAAATCTCCACTTCACTTGTGAACACGAGTTCGGAAATGGTTTAACTTTCAGGGATGTAAACGGTATTCGTAACGCGGACGGATCATTCAGCAGAGAGGTACACAGAACGCACACATGGACAGTAGTACACCAGCTTCTGCAGCGCAGTGCCTATATGGCATAAGCGGAATTTAATCAGCTGTCTCGCTTTCAGGAAGCGCAGTATTTGCACACCGGATACCGTCAAAGAAGCACTAGAGAGAATCAGCACCGTCCATAGAATGAATTTTTATCCTAATAAATTTGTCGAGAAGCGTTTGAAGGAACGCAATCCAAAGCTACCTAGGAACGTGGCTCCCAAGAGCGATATTTTCATACCTATATCATTTAAGGGCGATACTGAAGCTGATATTCCGACAGCTGAATGGTGCGGTTGAGAAGACTTAATTTGCGGCCTGCCTAAGAAGTGTTTTCACAACAAGCCATGGCTTACGAATCCCATGGATGATAGACCGCCGTCGTTGACCCGTTCAATGATCATTTGTTAGTACTCGCGCTATCATGGGGCACGATACGTGGATTGCACGATGAGGAGCCGATCTCACAGGATTAGTGAACAGCTTTTGGCATAGTTTTACAGAGGCAAAGTGCCCCCGAGAGCTCAATCGTGTTGCGCCTCCTGCTATGTGACCATAGAGCTACCGTGGATGACTTCAATGGCATGTACTCACTACACCTGGCCTTAAACTGGGATCAACTTTGAACCTTGAGAATTAAATGGCCGTGGGTTTTGAACTGGACGGTCGTTCGGCTCCCGCCAGCAGCAGATTGAGCAACGACCCTCAGTTCTTTATCCTCTCATGTGCCATTTATAAGGCCACCTTCAACATATATTTTTTCTCCGCTTTCCGTTCATTTACCCTTCCCTAAGGCCACAGATAACTGACGGCCACGGTATTTCCTAACGCATCGAGCACCTTTCGACTTATTATGCCCCACGCTTACCTAATATTCCGTTTTGCTGTAACTGTTATTGAGCGCAATGGCAAACCTCCGTGAGTTGGCGGATTAAATAAATAAACCATAACTTCGTCACCACTCCTTACCTCCATCTTCATAAGTATTACTACCCCCTAAATAGTTTGTTCCGCTGCTCTGCGTAAGTGGACCAAACTCGCTAAACTCTTATTTTGCGATTATTTCTGCAAATGAGACAAGAGTGAGTGCACAAATGGGCTGATAGTCCGTGGAGTCCATCTCTCATCTGCTCTTATCTGAGTACAACTGAGCCCATTGGGATTATTTAACGCAAATCTATCCTTTAATCCCACACGATTTTACCTACACGGGCGCTGGTATCAATAAAGGGAACCCTACTAGCCCTTATCCGCATAGTGGATGGTAGCATCGCGTTGGCGTTTTTACTGGAGGCATACATAATGCCAACCTAGGTCCCTACAAAGTATAGATAAATCTAGTTTGGTCCGAAGTTGCTGAGTCAACTGTACTACTAT
Source organism: Dicrocoelium dendriticum (assembly GCA_944474145.2). NCBI lineage: Eukaryota > Metazoa > Platyhelminthes > Trematoda > Plagiorchiida > Dicrocoeliidae > Dicrocoelium > Dicrocoelium dendriticum. Next base: position 11,363,724 of record OX104067.1, on the reverse strand, counting down.
GCACATCGCCAGTTGCGTTATGGTCTCCCAAAGCAGTTCTTTTGCACTCAGTATTATATTTGCTTGGCCCTATATCTCTTAGCTATTCTCAGCGTTGTGCATTCCCCAATCACTATTGGGAACACGGATAGACTGGTGGCATGCCGACCCAGATCCGTTTCTGATCGCCCTTCATAGCACCCTAACATTTAATATTCCATTTTCTCTGACACCGGCACGAAAGCTAGCCATGTGCAAGAGACCCCTGTCACACCGGTCAGTAGGAACTCCAGCTATTTCGAACCACTTCTTGCCTTAGCTTGGTCACCAGTTCAAAATTTATATTTTAAATGGTTCCAACGCTTATCTGGCGTCATGCGTAGAGATGGGAAAAACCAGCTCCCATTTCCTGCATACTTTGCTTTTTCTGACTTATAATGTTATTCATTTACACTGCCTGGCGAACTAGCAAATCTCTCACCAGAACATACACCAAGATGATAGCATGTGTGGTATTAAAGTCTTGCTTTGCATCGTAGTCACTTATACTGAACCTCCAAAATTGAAGACATGAAGCTCAAAATGTGCAAACAGTTGCACCGTAGCGCGTCCCAACACTGCGGCGCTATAATGCTTCACGTTCAGAAAACTCTAACCATAGAAAACAAAGTTTTGAGGCCAACCACTGCAGGCTCTAGCAACTTACACGTTTTGAAGCATTTTGCCAATTTTTCTGTTGCTTGTTTCTTTGTTCTTGACGCTAGACGTAGGTAGCCTATTGACAGTGATGGTTCATGTAAAGCGATGCTAAAACTGATAAATCATGAGGGATTTGTCTAATAACTTGATGGGGCTTACAGGCTCATTTGAGTCAGATGGCCACTGAGCTATCCTGGCTTATTAATATATGCTAGACTCATGTAATTTTGGGACAATATTCAACACCGCTTAAGGTTAATTAATTTAGAGATTTTACTTAAACTGTAGTTTCTTCGACCAAGTAGCCTTTGAGAACGACGAACAGAGGTCTTTTGACTATAGTCTATTTACAAAGCGTCTCGTGGTTTCGCGCAGGCAACGCATACTATAGGGCATTACGAGCGTTGCCCTGTATATTTTTCAAATATTCGCCAAAGTATTAGTATGTACGCTTGGAAAGTGTCTTGCTGCCCCAGCGTTGCACATAAACAAATAAATAAATATTTCATTCTCAGTTTCATAGAGACACACCAACTCAGGCATGATCAAGGTTTAAAAACTGATGTGTATCACGACGATACATCGGGTTCAATCGTGTGTAGTTGAAACGGTGTCGGGAAGAGTTCATATGTGAGTCTAGTCGACTTGCCAGTATGTAGTTGTGGGCTGTGACTTTATTCAGTGGCGAGTCACATCCGCCACGTCGCAGTGTTGTTAAACAGACATTTGTAGCTTTTTATTGGGAGAAGGCTTGCCAGGCGAAAACCCACCACGTCCTGCAACACTGCCGTAAAGCATTTTGAACCTTAATGTTGAACTGAAAAAGCCGCTTGACGACTGGTTTTACCTTCGGTTTTTCGCAGAGTACTGGCTTCTAATTTCCTCTGTTATTTGGACAGGCAATTTGATCGGGGTCGCCATGAATATTGAGGTTGTTGGAGGAGAAGAACATCGCGATTATTCTTCTTGTTGTATGTCCAGGTGAGCAAAAGTTCAACTATTCCGTAGTCCCGATTTTTCAGATGTATAATGTTTGGGAGTATGAGGATATGTCCAGTTCTCCCTACTGGACAAGGGTTGTGGTGATTGTAGTTCGGTCCTTTCGGAGTTCTACCATGCTCCATGTAAGTCTTTGTGGTTTGTTACGTCCGTCCTGGGTCAAAACTGTTCCTCAGTCCAATCCTAGATCTCCAAGAAGTCCCGGACCTCGGAGAAAAGGGAAAGTGAGGGACAACCGAGAGAAGACCGCAAGAACAGGCATGGAGTTGAACATTGTGAATGTCTTGTGTTACAACATTTTGGCTTAAGACAAAAGCATGTACCCTATGCAACAATAATTATGCTGAAAATGTCTTTTGGATATCCTATAGAATCATGTGCCGTATGGGTGGATTGCTAACGCCTGCGTAGAGACAAGAGCGTTGTACCAGTAAGTAAAGCACAAAGTAGCGGTCTAGTATGAGCCAATAATTGCATGGGGAGAGCAAAGAGAGTTGGAATAGTGATAGTGATTGTCAAGTGCATGAACAGCACGTAGCTAGCGTACTCCGAGAGGGAGCGCAGAATAAGTGAAAATACATAGGTTGCCGCGAGAGAGACCTAAAGATCAATTGGTGGCAGGGCAGCGGAAAGATTGGATGCAGATATTCTAAAGGAATGAAGGTTATTGAGATACGGAGTGGCTCCTAACAAGCACTGGATCATCGCATATGCATGGGGCCTATGGCCACTAGCTACTTCTGAACAGAGATGCCGAATTTACGACGACCGACAGATGGTGGCGCTAGGAGAGACTCAGTGGTCAGACGGAGCCATTCCAATCAGACGCTTGGTCACTAGTGTATGCCTATAGGGTCGCTGAGTGTATCAACAGGCCAGTGAAGGTAAGTGATAGACACTCCAGCGGACTGTATGATGGAGAGACAAGGAGTGTATCTAAGCAAGCTGAAGATCTGCGCAGAAGGGACGTGGAGTATACAGCCAATTGCTGTAGTTATGAGGAAGATAAGAAGAGCGGCAAATGGTGGCGCTAGGATAGAGAGTATCAGTGGCCAGCAAAGGCTTTCTGGTTAAACTTACCGAGAGCCAGTGGATACCTACAGTGACAGAAGAAGTCAACAAACCAGCGAAGATGTGATGCAAACAATTCAAGAGAGTAAGCGTTAGAGAGATAAGGAGTGACTCCTGGCGCAAAGATCAATGTTACCAACGATGACTCGTTGCAGCTGAAAGTGGTGACATAGGTAATAGGAGGAACTGATAATGGCACTATGGGAGAGAGTATCAACGGCTGGTAATGGCATTGCGGTGAAGCGTTAAAGTTGCTTGTGGATACCTAAAGTACCTCAGAATAAGTCAACAGACTGCAAGTGTATGTGACGCACGCAGTCCCATAGAGGAGTAGAAAAGTGGCTATTGGAAAGCTCCAGATATGCGCAGAGATAGTTGGAGCCTAATAAGGATGGCTCCTGCTAAACAGAGGTGCCCAAAGTAATACGAAGAAATGATAATGGTACTGAGGGTGAGAGAAGCTCGTCAGGTAGCAATGGCATTGGGTTGAAGCCTTCTAGTTTCTAGCGGATACCTAAGGTGTCCCAGCATAAGTCAGCAGACAGGAAATTTGGGTGAAGCAGTCAGTCTCAGATGATAAAGGTTGGAGAAAGAAGAGAGTGACTCCGAGCAAGCTCCGGAGATGCCTGGAGCCTACGACCACAAGTTGCTACTAAATAGAGATGTTGTGGTTGATATGATCGACAGATTATGGCGCTATGAAAATCTTTCGGTGTTCAGATATAACCATCCTACGAAGCAGGTTGTTCATTAGTGGATTCCCACAGTGTTAGCAGTATACATCAGCAAGCCATCAAAGGTAAGTGATACGGGCATTCTAAAAGATTACAGGATGGAGAAACACGGAATGTCTCCTAGTAGCGCTGGATATGCGCCAAGATGTATAGAGCCTACAATGAATCACTGAAGAAAACGTTATGGAGATAAGAGGAACGAAGGATAATAGCGCTTAAAGAAGGAACACGTGGACAGCAACCGAATTCGCATTAAGTCTTCTAGTTCTTAATGGATACTTACAGTGGCGGGAGGGTCAACATACATGCGTAGTTATATGATGCAAACGATTTAAGAGAGTAAATGTTGGAGAAATAAGGTATGGCTCCTAGCGCAAAGAGGTGTGCTGCCTACAAAGGCTCGATGCAGCTGAATAGCGGCGACATAGATAACAAGAAGAAGTGATACGGGTACCCAGGGAGAGAGTATCGACGGCTAGCAATGGCATTAGGTGAAGCCTGCTGGTAGCTAGTGGAAACCTAAAGTGTCCCAGAATACGTCAACAGACAGCAAATGTGTGACGCAGGCAGTCCAAATGGATGAAGGTTGGAGATAAAAGAATGTGGCTTATGGCAATCTCTGGATACGCGCAGAGATTATTGGAACCTACGACCACAAGTTGCTGCTAAATAGAGATGCTGAAGTAGGAGGATCGACTGATCAGGCGCTATGAAAAACTTCCGGTGGCCAGATGTAACCAATCCATTAAGCAATTTGGTCACTAGTGGAATCCTACAGTGTCACAGAATATATCAGCGGCCATCAAAGGTAAGTGATACAGGCATTCTAAAAGGCTATAGGATAGAGAAACACGGAATGTCTCCTAGTAGCTCTGGGTATACGCAAAGATGTATGAAGCCTACAACGAATCACTGAGGAAAACGTGATGAATATGTGAGGAACGAAGGATAATGGTGCTACTGAATACGCACTATGCCTTCTAGTTATTGCTGATTTAGAGCTGTATAGTACATTGCTAGACGCGCAGCACTATTGAGCTCCCATAGCAATTAGCCACGTTTTTTACTTTTCTTATTTTCACCGGATACGCTTGAAAAGTTATACGGCAGTTGTAGCAAGACGGTTGGCTACTAGAAGCCTTGTAACTTTTGCGGTACACTTGTTCTTATTTTGTGCAGCGACTAAGTGATGTTTTAACTAAGCTATTTAGGTTTTTCTATCTATATCTACGCTACAAAACGGTTTTATGTTCCGCTGCGATTGAAGCCACTTAAATTTGGCGCTCGAGGTCATCCGTTAATCAGATATATGTGTTATATTCTATGTTTTTGATTTCCAGCTAATTACGACGAAGTGCTATCCACGTTTAGAAAAATTTTTTTAAACATTTTATTCATTTTAGTTAGAAATCATTACAAATCTTATTTTTCGACATTCCTGATGGCATTGCTTTTCTTCGCTCTTTCCATGAGCCTACCATATATCGGCACCGTAATTTACCAAAAATGGCTAACGGATCTGGAATAATTATCGTTGGAAGACGGTTCCTACGGTGTTGGTGCAGTACTTGCGCTAAGAAGTACATAAACTTAACTCTTATTACCCATGCATGAGCATATGATAACGGTACATTATGATCTGACCTGTCGAGGGCACAGCTCCTAGCCAAGTCTCGAAATATGCCTGTATTTAATTATCTCTGTTAACCTGTATACTTCTTCCATGCATTACACAAACAAATCTTATCCATCACCGAGGCTATTTACCTTCAACATAGGAAGCCGTAATTATGGGTATAAAGGTGCTTCATACCGCCGATATTACTACCTTGGCCAACGGACCCAGTTACTTAGTTATTTGGTGTTTACAGTACCTACCTGACTACTTTGAGCTACTGAGTATTGTATGCTTGTTTTGTTAGTTCCCCTGGCATACCATCTATATCCCTACCTCAAGTTAACGATTTTGATCGTTCAAACAGTCCAGAAGTGAATCCCAGCCCGAGTTGACACTTCCCCAAAATCATTTATCTAAACTTGTGGGTCTGATGAGTGTTTACCGAGAAGGCTACTTCACCCTGAATTGATTGCTGAGATTGATTCATATTAATTGGCGAATAGTCATTGCATCGAACCCAATGTTTGCTCTGGTGCACCAACAAGTCAGGGTGATAAATGCGTCGGCAAACTTTCTCTAGGTAGACATTAGCCTACAAGTTGTGTGAAATAGTTTGGTGTACTCGTTTCTGGATGAAGTAGCGGAATGTACCAAATGATGTAAAAAAATTATCACTGATTTATGGTATTAGCGACGAGGACCTTTCGCTCGAACGTGAAATTTTACGGACTACATCAAATATTGCGTTGTCATGTGTTGCCCAGTTGTAACCATCTATCCAAGGACAGATGGGTTTTCATCACCCGTACTAAAGTGGCTTCAAATGATGAAGGAATTAGCTTACAAATGCAAGTAGGCTACTCGTGTCAAATGCCTAACCACGGCCATTAAATTCGAGATAGAAATTCTAAACCAATTACAGGTCAAAGCAGTTCTAGGCAACGATAATTGTCGTGAGCTTCGTCGGCTTCTGAAACAGCTCAGTGGTTAGAGCATTTGCAGTCAGAGCGGTGAAGTGGATTCGGGTAAACTGTATGCTGTTTAGTTCCGCCTCACGAAGCTCGCTTTCCTTACCCTCCTTCATTAGCTCAAGTCCAGCGGCGCCCTTCAATCAAAGCAACGTCTACAAGGAACTCAAAAGAGTAAATGTAACCCAAAACTTGTGGTCCGGGTACTCTCTCACCATTGGCTTTAATAGTGTGGGTTGCTTCGCTCACATTGCATTTAACCGGTCTCTTTGACAAATACCTCAGTAAGGGTGTGCTGCCGGACATTTGCAGAACCGCCAGTATAACTCCAGTGGCGAAAGTTTGATATAAAAATTATTACCCACTTACATGTACAACTTTGTTTCTAAAAGCTTTGGAAAGGCGGTTAATTCCACGGATTCGCTCAGCCCCACCTAGGCACGATGTCTACCGGGTTGAGTATAGACATCAGCGCCCCGCATTGAAAGCAGTGGCATAGTTTGTTCGCCCTTTAGCCCCGGTATTAGATCCAAAATGTAAGTCCGCACTGCTTCCCCTCCTGGATCGTTCGAATGCCTTTGGAAGGCAAGGTTGCTCAAAGTTGCTAGACCTGCTATCCAGAACTAAGATTCACCTTGTGTGTCGTGTGTTACGTGACCAATTTACGGACCATACCCACTTCACCAAGTTGAAATGCAAGCAATCCCCAGCCTTCCGTGCAGACTGTAGTGTTCTGCAGGTAGCGAAACTATCACCTTTATATTTTCGTTGTATGTTGAATATCTCACTATACAACCTACGTTTATAGGGTGTATATGTGCTGAGAATGTTGTGCTGGGCTATATGGCCTCTAATAGCCAGGATTCCTCAACACATTGGCGCGGGATGGAAGACCTGGTGGAATGGACTTCTTTCAGACGTATTAGCCCTAATGCTTCTGAGTTAAACAAATAAATAAATATTTTATTCTTGCGTTCCTCGAGTCATACCAACCCAGGTCTGATCAAAATTTACAGGCAGTTGTGTGGCGCAAGATATACGTTAGAACGCACGTAATTGGCTGTGGCCAAAATGTGTACAATTTGCAGAAACAGTCGAAGCACTCATGAGTAGCAACGTCATCAGTGGAGTGCTGATTAAATGGTCTCATGTGTGCGTAGAGTAGATAAAAAGCACAATAGGTGGTGTGGGTACAGTATATGAAGGCTGAGAGTAACTTTGTTGTACGCGTCAATAAAATATTAAAAAATGACTAGTCGATATTCCAGTGTGCAACAGTAGGCAGTGTCTTTCGTCAGTAGCGAGGCACATCCGCCACGTCCCGGTGTTGATAAACGGACGTTTGTGGCTCTTTATAGGGAGAGCGCTTGCCAGGCAAAAACCCACCACGTCCTGGAACACTGTCGTCGATTGCTTTGAACGGTCATGTGCAACCAGCAAAGCTGCTTATGAAGCATTTGTTTATTCAGTTATTCGCAGCCGGATGACTCCTCTATTGGCTAAACAAATAGCACAGCCAGAGTCCAACATGGACGTTAAGGTCAGTTGAGTAGGAGCTGTGATTTTACAGGTAAGTAGACTTTCAGTGTATGCGGTCTCACGTTCTCTCATTATGTATACTTTCTGGGGTGTGAAGAATTCGTGTCCAGCTGTCCTTACTGAACATCGGTCGTTGAGGTGTTGGGTGCAGATAGTTGATTTTGAAGCGAAGCCATGGTCCAGGTAAGTCCTTGTTGGTTACTTCGTCTGATCTCACAGACAGTTCTTCAGTTTAATCCCGGGTCTCCAAGATGTTCAAGACCTCAGAGAAAAGGTAAAGAGAGGAACAAGCCAAGGGAAGTCCAAAAAGGACAGCCATGGTACCAAGCATTGGGGAAATCCTACTTTTTAAACATTTACTTGAGACAAACTGGTGTACAACATGTAACGGATTTTACGCTGAAAACGCTTTTTGGTTATGCAACAGAAAGCATGGCCCAATGGGTAAATAGCTTTTATGTGCAGGAGGATGAAGGGCAGGGTTTCGGTAAGAAATTCACGAGGTATTAGCTTACGGCGTTAGAATTCAACCGGAAACCAGAAGGTGGCTATGTAATCTTGATTGATTGCAGTCAGACACCACAAGATACAGTGACGATGTGGCCACGGGATGTATACTCCACGGAATGTGGATTATCTAAGAACACATAATAATAATGGCTGGCTGGCCGAACAACCTCCTCGTGGTGCCAGCTGGGTGGATTGGGTTTACCCGTTCCAGCAAATAGTTCGGCGGCAGGGTTCCAGGACGTGGTGGGTTTCCGCCTGGCAAGCGTTCTCCCTATAAAAAGCCACAAATGTCCGCTTAACAACACTGTGACGTGGCGGTTGTGACTCGCCACAAACTAAAGTCACCCATTGCTTATCCGGACGACCGCTTCAAGTCCACAGCCATCAATCACCCATTTAACACTGGCCACACGTTCAAGCACGATCAAAAAGACTGGAATACATTTACGAATTCCATAAACACGGCTATACACGCCCACATACACACTTACATACATTTATATATCAACCTATGCGACAATCCCATTGGTCCATTGTACATTGATTGATCACAGTTTGTACTCTTAACATGATCATGTCTGTGCAGACGTGCCTCGCTTAGTAGAGAATAAACATTTTATTTATTTATTTATTTAACTAGTATGTACATGTGTATATGAGGATAGGAAGCTGAGCATAATAGAAGCCGGCTAGGAGTAAGTGAGATTGAACGGAAGAGTAGGTATCGAAGATAAGACGATCGGGAGAAGGCGCTAATGTACTGTGTTTCAGTGGCCAAAAAGGCTAGTCGGGTTAAGCATTCTAGTTACTAATGGATAACTACGGTGCCACAGAATAGGTCAACAAGCCAGCAAAAGTATGTGATGCAAACAGTTTACAAGAATACAGTTAGAACGGTATGGAGTGGCTCCTAGCAAGCGCCGCATATGCGCAGGGATGCGAGGTGCGTTCTCCAAGTCGCGTTAGCTAGAGGTGCTGATGATGGAACAACCGAGATAATAGCATTATTGGACAGGTCGGCAGTGGTCAACTATAGCCACGCAGTCACGCAATTCGGTCACGTGTGGATGCCTACAGTGTCCCAGCATAAGACACCGAACCAATTGAGTTGAGATGCAAACGGTCCTAGAAAATAAAGTTTGGAGTTAAGTGGTGACGCCAAGCAAGCTCATGATATGCGCAGAGAGGTATGGAGCCTACGACGATTAGCTGCTGCCGAGAAGCGTTGACGAAAGTAAGGCGAGAGATCGGCGGCGAGCAATGGCATTGGGATTAAGCCTTCAGTTACTAGTAGATCCCATGGTGGCACAACATCGTTTTCAGTATTTTGCTCATAACTGAGGTGGTGAGGCTCGATGAATTCGAGAATAAAATATTCATTTATTTAATAAGGTAAAGGGATGAAAATGTTGGAAAACCAGATGGTTATGAGCACTATGGCATTGCAAGCCAAATGGGAGCCCGCGGGATGCATCTGGAGTGGGCCAGTTGCCAAATATTTCTCTGTCCTGTCTTTAAACTTAGTGAGGACTGTACGGCGGCTGCTCTCAAGGTTTTCCGACTTCTGTAGGTTGCCCGCAGATCGTCTTGGATCATAACAAAGGTGACGTTCATTATACTGTTTACGACCTTTGTTGGACCATATTTGGACTACTGCGTGCAAGCCCGTCCGCCATGCTTGCTCCGTGACAAAGTGACAGTTGAACGAGCTTGGAGGACCGGCACAAAATTTCTGCACGGTTTATAACGCACGCATATCTCGCTAGGCAGCGCATCTTGCAAATTTTTCGCTGCGTTACAGGTGCCTTCGGGGAATTTTATCCTTAAGTAGCGCATGCTAACTGGTTAGAGAGACCTGATTCCTCACGATGCTTCATCTCAACCGGATGCCAACGCTTCTGCGCCAGGTGCCGATGCTTCACAAGCCCAGATCCGATCTTTTTGAAGCTGCATTTTGTTCATCCCGTAGGGACGAAGGTGTGTGTGATGCACTACCCAAGTATGTGATACTAGCACAAACGATGAAGTAGATGGAATACGCGCTCGATACCCTTGGGTTGCTGTACCAAACTTTCCCATTTGGCTTTTAACGTCTTCATTTCCCTGACTTTAACTCTTATTGCTACTATTATATCACCATAAAATCATGGGTATCCTGTTTTTAGCTTCCTTCTCTTATTTGTTATTCTACTTCATGTAGCCGATGCAGTGAAGGCCGTTAGTGCGGGCCCAGTGAGCCTTAGTGGGTTAACCGTGATCGGATTTAGTTGTATTAATTTGTCTGTCCTTGGTTTCAAAGTAATACCAAGAACTTTGTCCTTGATCAAAGTCCCCCTTAAGAAGGAACACCCATAGGTATTTCTTACTGCTGTCTTTCCCACTTGGTCGTAAACTTGAACTTCCACCACCTTAGCGAGCAATCAACTTAGTTCCGCAACCACTTCAATGAACAGCTTTGAGTGAATTACATCGGGCCCAGATGCCTTAGGATGACATAGCCCGTGTAACAGCACACCGATTTCCTTCTCCGCTACAATAAATTCGGTTGGACACGAACCCGCTGATACTCAGCATACAACTCTCTCTTACAAACGCTGTTACATGTTGCATAACAATAAAAAGGCGTTGTCATAGTCCGTATAGGTATGAGTACCAGCATCATGCATAAACTTTGGATTTGAAGAACTCGAACCGCAACGGCTTTTGGCTAATGCGCGGCGCCAGTTTTATGCTCTAAGGCTTCCTCTGTTAGGTCATTGGTCGGCGCCATAATATTGCTGGCAACGTTTCCACCTCCGGGAACCGCGGATAGTGAGCTCCTGTGCGCCTTTGCGGCTTTGATTAAAAGCGTGAATTATGACTTCCAGGTGCTTGAATTGTGGCAAAGGTGGCACGTCCCGGCCGAAAGTTGTGTTATGCTACTTATGTGGTGGATGACTGCAGATAGCCTCCTGCGGCAGCAGTGCTGGGCTTTACCATCACCTTCGTCTTTGTACTTCATCAGGCATTATTTACCATTTTGACTCTGCAGAACCGCATGAAGCAGTAACCGCCTGTCTACCAATCTACGGTCGCTGTCCCTATGTTCTTTTCCATCTTTGACTTTTTCGCTCAAGAAGGATGAATGTCCCTCTCCTCGTATTCCTACAGGTACTAATACATCGAGTCGGCGGAGTCGTCACCAATCCGAGTCATCTGCCACATGTCCAGCGACTGACGGGCGGAGCCGCACGACAAAATTGAAGATCTCTGCGGTTGCACCTGCCGACTGTCGATGGACAACTATCGCTTCGCCCGCTCGGGAACAGAGTTAAGTCCAGAGTAGACCTTTCACTGGTCCCTCGCCAGAAGTGTTTAGGTCTGCTACACAGCGCAACACATAGTGCGTGAGGTCCTGGGCTGCCGTAGTAAGTGCATCCGCTACCGCTACGTCTACCACTACTAATAATATCGTACATACTGCGGCAGCTCCGGCAGCGGCAGAGTCAGCGTCTAAGTCTAAGCCTACTTCGATGAATACTAAGCTAAAGCACATTCCTGATCGGTTGAACCACCTTGGGCCAGTGAGCAGTGAAATACCGCGCCTTCAATGACCGCACCCCTTGACGGACGCAGACATCCTCGCGACAGATGCCTACTTGACAATAATGTTCAGGAGTTCAACAAGGAACCTCCCGTTGAAAGGATTCTGGATGATCAGACTTTCGTTAAGCGTATGGTCTCTCTTATGTTCGAGGGAAACAGTGTTTAAATAGAAACTAAATTTGACTGTTGTCGAAATTCCTCTGATCCAAGAGACCTTGGATCGATTAACGTGGTGCTGGCCAACGTGTCTTTGACGCTTACTGGGACTTTTCAGGCTGTTCCCAGTTTTAATCCCTTGTTGCACCCTGTACTTGCATCTTTAGGGTGGTTGTTTTACTACTGTGTACGGGTTGGAAGCCTGCTCTATTTTCTAACTGAACATGACTGCCCCTCTGCACACCGAGGCGGATGGACCCCTGGGGCTTTTTGTTGATGAATCTGGCGCAGCTTGCGGACAGTCTAACAGTCCAGGTTCGGTAACAGATTTATCTGGCGGTATGCATTGTGACGTCTGCTGACGCTAGTATCACGACAGCTGTATCGGTCTACAAACAGATAAGTACAAATGCCATCCTCCAGCGTTCACTTTCTATTCAACTGTGTTAAATGCAGCGCTCAGTGATTGTCGCGCCCAGCTATCAGCCGTGCTAAGCTTGCAGCGCTGGCTTCAAGTTTGGTAGAGGTTAAGTAGGCAGTAGACAAGCTCACTTCTATCGCCTAGCTGGATGAGAAAATGAATTTGATTTTGAAATCCCTGAATATTGCCTTTGAGGACAAGGCAATAAACGGTAACACTGCTGCTGACCAATCGACTGGGGGCTGTCACTCAGCCAAGAAGTCGTACATCCTACCAGACACACCCGGTAACGTTGCTGACTCTCTTCATGTGCCCGTTAAAAAATAGGGTGCGGGCACACAAGAAACTCTCTGCTAGTCCCAGTGAAGTAGTAGCCACTACATCGAGAAAGATGCCATCTTCGGCGGTCGTAAAGTCATCTGACTGCTTTGCACAGAACAACCTTCCGAAGATGCGGAGCACTTTGGTTGCTACAGAACCAGGCCGTTCTGACGACGTGTTGGTAACTGCTCCAAGCGAGACAAGGCCACGGGTCCCCGCTCCCTTGAGCCAAAAGAAGAAGCAGACTAGATCTGCCCATGAAATTTCGAAGGGGCTGGAAATCCTAGGAACTAATAAGGCGACGGCAATAGAGCAGAAAACCTACGCTACCGTTGCTTTGACTTCGTTTGGCACAACAAATCCGCAACCAAGACTAATTCGTTTGGCACTTTCTACCCTGGAGGAATGCAAATCATTACTGCGATTTGCAGCAAAACCTAACATTGGTGGTGTTCTTGTTCAGCCGGACCTTGCACCGGCAGATAGATGGCAGTTAGAGAAGGCTAGTAAAGACCTCAAAACTAGATGGGCGGCTAGTGAACCAGGCTTCCGTCTGGTAAGTTTTCAGGTGGTCAGCCGGAAGTTAATTTCCGCCCTAGCAAAGCGTAGCCTGATGATGCACGACCCAGAAATGGTCGTGCCGACTTCCTTGAGGTAGTACTTAGCAACATGCGTAACCTAAAGTACGAGGTGTACGAGTTCGGTCTATTTGTAGACAAAACTCGTCCCGACCTGCCTGTTTTCACTGAAACCTGGTTGTCTCCTGATACCACGGACCGTGAGGTATGTTTACCTGGCTACGCGCCGTTAAGAACTGATCGCTCCGCTGGTCTCCAAGACGGCGTTGTACTGTAGGTAAGCTGTAAATTAGACGGGGTGAGGACCTGCACGTTCCAGTTGCCGGATCCAACCATTGAAGCCCTATCGGCTGTTTTGTACACTTCCACTACACTTTTAGAGTTGTAATGATATACAGTGGCCCTGAAAATTCTTCCAGGAGGATAACTGACTATTCACACTCAGCCCGCAAATAAGTGTTTTATTCTAGGGGATTTCAGGCTCCAGGAAGTCTGCTGGACCGCTTTTTCTTGCAATTCGGCGGCAAACGCAATTGGTGCAGACGTTCTTCAGCTGACTCCCGAAGCGCCTTTGCACTAGTTCGTGGGCTTCCCCACCAGCTACATGGAACACCAAACATCCACCGCTTTAACCCTGGTTTTTTCATTAAGTCCATCGACTTCGTGGTTGGCGTTTCATACGATACACCTCTAGGGTCCAGCGATCACGCATGCATATCCTTTTGGCGTGCTCTTTCAAGGCAACAACAGGCTGCTGTTGAATTAGTTCCTAATATTTGGCGGGTGGACTTTAGCACAATGAAAGCTGTGGCTTCAGTACTGAACTGTGTGCACTAGGTGGCCGACCTTGTCCAGTTAACCTATGATAAAGTTAAGCCACACCTTACGGAGGTCTCCACACCCTACGTTTCACTCATGAGAAAAGATGGTTACGGGCACGGCCTCCATCGATAGATACCACAGCCGAGTACCTTCTTAAGAAACGGTCTAGATGTTGGCGAGCCAAACAAACAGCTCTATCAGCCAGCACCTATGATAGTTATCGAGGGCTTAGAAATAAATGCAAGCAATGCCTCAGGACTGGTCGTCTAGCGGACTCTGCCGCAGCTAATCCCAAGAAGTCTTCTGATACCTTAAAAGACGCAGCAGTGCAAACCTCTCTATTCCAGCGTTATTGAGAGCAGAAGGGACCCGCTCGCACAATGACTGTATCAAGTATCCGAAAACTAAACTAAGTACGTCGTACGAAAACTAAAATAGGGATTATGAGCAAATAAACCTAGGCCTAAAACACGGTCTGGGCAGAAGAATAAAACGAAGTATCCTGTAACCGTTGTTCTATAAGGCATCGTAAATAGAGTATATGACTTACGGGTAGGTATTTCAATCGTAGTACGAGAGGGCGGAAATTTTACAGCGTGCAACGGAGACCTGCGAGTATTTGTGCAGGGTTACAGTAATATATAAATATGAAAGACCTGGAAGTGTCAAGGATAGGTTAGTGATCGAGTGAAAGGAGTAACTATACGATAAGGTAACCAATCGTAGGACACCAGTAAAGCAACGTAAAAGGAGCAGAATACTTCGGAAATAGCGATACCGTGTCCATGTAGGCAAACCAGGTTGGTTATAGATCAAAGTTCTTTTTGAACTTTACACACCCCGGCGGTTTCCTGTTCCGGACGATGGCTTGCACGCCATCAGTCTCTTCTTACTGGTACGCTTCTGATAGGCATAGCTGTCTGTCGTCCCTTCTCAATATACCTTTGCTTGTCCGCACCAGTGCTTGCCGAAGTAATTTTTCTTTGCTCTTGATAACCTCCTCCGCGACACCCTTAGGTCACAGGCCTCTTGCTTGGCCTACCTACTGAAATAAATCTAAGTCGTCGTGCCTAAGATCACGAATTTCAGTTAACCATTTTGCCGATTCTGCAGGCCGGTATATTAACGCTGATCAACCTACGCCTAAACATATAATACAGAGGTCTTATCTGTCCCCACCTTCGGCTCATTTTGATTAATAATTTGTTTGGTGGGTATTCAAACGACTGATCATTTGCAAGCTTTAATGGTTTCCGAGGCGACCTGGCAGCTTGCGAATCCGGTGGGTCGGGTATCGCTACCAAAGACCTGTCACTCAATATCCTTTTGATCACGGTGAGCGTTCTTACAAGTACCTCTTCGGTCACAGCCTCGCCTTTGAGAATATTAGGTAATAATTCACGAGTCAAGTGAATTAATAGTTCCCAACGACATCCGCGATGGCTAGCCCATGGAGGATTGAAATTTCAGTCAACCTCTCTGGTTAACTTAGAGTTTGTGATCTTCGCCTGATCCAGCTGCTTCAGAAGCTTGCGTAATCCGCTTCAGCTCCGTGGAAGTTCTGTTCGTTTTCGCTGTATATTACATTCGGCCACGCGCGTCCAGCTGAAAACCTCGAAAACGCACACAAGAACGAATGGGTATCCATAGTGGGAACCCTCTGTGTGAACAGCCCGTGTAGTCAAGCCACTGCGCCAACAGCCATGGCTCTTTTTATGTGCACGGCTAGGTTGCACTAGCAGTGGTCCAAAATAGTCGATCCACACTGCAGTGAACGCGGGTTGGTGGGTCAGCCTTTTGTCTGTTATAACTGGTGCCACCCGCTGGCTCAGTGGCTTTGTATGGTTAACGTGACATATGGCACACTTATACAACACGCGATTTATGGATGAACCTCCACCCACGATCCAGTAGCGTTGATAAAGATGGTACAGTGTGTTGCTCACCAAGGTGTCCACTGATGTAGTGGTGGCGAAGTATACGAAGGCGAGTGACAAATTGGCAGCCGAGAAGTAAAATCGGGTGCCTCCCGTCGTATGGTACCGAGAGTTGCTCTAGCCCTCCGCCCATCCGAACTATCCCATTAATAAGGAAGAGCTGGAGTCGTCTTAAGCCCCATGATCTCAGTTTCAACTTTCGCACTACTATGTCGGGTTCGTTGTACGCAAGGTGGCTCCTCCCCACCGCAACCCTTTTGACTGCACCAACTTAACTATCTGAAGACTAACTTGTTGAATTTCAGCAATTTCTGTCTCTGCTGGTTGGTCAGGTGCTTCGCGACGAAATATGATTTGAATCGCAAGAAGGTAACGGAATATTTTCGCAGGGAAGTCCATATCGGGCAAGCCTTAAATTTGTTAATCCAGTGCTCCTTCAAAAGGACCAAGACAACGCGATCAACGTTGGGCCGTTCCCATTCATGCGGTAATTCACCCAAATGCTCGAGACGCGTAGGCCATGACGAATGGGGCTGAACGAGAAACCATGGCTCATGTAACCATTGTTTTGTTTCCTTCTTGCACGACCACACGAGTCCACGTGAGGCTCTATCAGCGGGGCGCTGCTTCGAAATTACGTAGCGTGATAGAGTGGGGTGAGAGTATTGCTGTATAATGGTGATCCGATTAGTACCTTACGTCAGGAAACCCCCATTAACACTTGGATGATGCTTCAGAACTACCATCGGGTCTGTCCAGAACATTGTGCTAAAATGGCGGGCCATTTCCTCTCAGACTTCCGCTGACATCCGCACGTTCAGTACGGCAGCAGTAAGCTCTATCCGTCTTATCGACGCCGTTCTCGTGGGACTGACACGTGGTTTACTAATAATCAGGAAAATACTGCCGTTGCCTTCATCACTCTCGAAATGCAAATACAGAGCAGCACCGTAACCAGCTTCAGACGCATCCGAAAATCAATGCAGCTGCACAGAAGATACACTGCATCCGAATAGACCAATACAACGTTCGACGAACAAGCTGTTCGGGCCATTGGCATTTAAGTACTATTAGTTCAAAGCTTGCCGATCCTCTGCGGGTAAACACTCATCACAAACCAGCTTCCTTTTTACGGAACAGTAACAGTGGCTTTGACGGAAATAGCACCGGAGCAATATAGACGCGAGGATAATAGACCGAGGATTCAAACGAGAGGATGACTCTTGGGGTCAACCTTTCATTTAAACCTTCAAGCGTAAAAGTCAGCTGGTCCTGCATGACACCCCAGTTTAAACCAAGCGCATTTGTAAAACAATCGTCCTAGGTCAAATATCCTATTACGGGAACCTTCATTTCGCTGTCAGATAAGTGCGCGATAACCTCCTTTCAATTGCGGATCCAGTTCGTTAAGTGAAATCCTCCGTCAGACAGAATACGGGTAAGGTGTGTAACGCGTTCAGTTGCTTTGGGAACAAAATCAACCCTAACTAAGCAATGATCGACACAAAAATCATTCTCTGCTGCTTCTATAACCTTTGTGATTTACAAGAACTATCCACGATAGCTCGTGGTAACGCAAAATTAACACATCCAGTTGACGGAGTAGTGCCAACCGGATGTACAGTCCTGCCGTATTCAGTATAGCGTGGAAAAAGAAGGCCTTTTTCCACCACAGGAACGTCAACCAATTCCGATCTTTAATAGGAACCTGGATCTGAGGTAACATCTCTTCAATGTCGGCTGCGACGGCGATTGTGTGGAACATGAACCGCAACAGCTCCCCCACTAGACTGCTTGACATATCGGGACCAGGTAGAGTGATTGATGGAGAGAAGTTCCGCGGTATGAAGCTTGACAATCAAAGACCACTAGCACCTTACCTGGCTTACGTGGATGCGGTACCCAGTAGTGATGTATGTACCAGATTTCCCCTTTAAACTGCTGTTCCTGTAATGGAGGGAGTTCAGCACATCCTTTAAATATATATTCTTCCACTTCTGTAGTGTAGTATTGACGCAGGGCTGCGTACTTCCACAAACGTTCGTCAACATGACAAGCCTCATGGTTGCGAATTGTTGGTTATCCGGTGACCGAGGTCTCCCGACTTGCCCTGGTAAGACCATCTCGTAGCGGTCGCCAACCTTCCTTTTAGAAGCTTTCAGTAGTATCAACGCGCGTTCTCCTTCATAGCCACGGCTAGTGGTGGACTATCCAGCCCGTCAAATTCCGTTCCATACATTAGCTCTAGTATTTGATGATGATCAGTGGTAGCGCTGCGAAGTGAGTTGATCCTCCGTATTCGATCAACTGTCAGTGATATGGATTGATCCCTCATAGTCACATGCTGTGTGTCCGGTCCCAGTACGATCCAGCAAATGGAGTGTTAACAGCATACGGATCCTCAGGATCCTCGTCTCGCTGACCTACTGCCCAATGTAGGTATGGGTTATCGCAAATAATCACAAGTTCGACCCTTCCTTCCAGCTCCGGTAACCTTAGATAGGATAAGTGGCATCATCTGTCGAAATCGTTGTTCTACTTTTTCGGTTCAAGTTTTTCAAGGAGACGAGTGTCCGACCACAAGGAAGACAACTGGACCGACACAACAACACCTATAGCTCCAACAGTTACAGCAACTAGTCAGGACCCAACTTGGCATCGGCTAACAACGGTGCTAATAAATAAATAAATAAATATTTTATTCTCAGTTTCATAGAGACACACCAACTCAGGCATGATCTAGGTTTAAAAACTGATGTGTATCACGACGATACATCGGGTTCAATCGTGTGTAGTTGAAACGGTGTCGGGAAGAGTTCATATGTGAGTCTAGTCGACTTGCCAGTATGTAGTTGTGGGCTGTGACTTTATTCAGTGGCGAGTCACATCCGCCACGTCGCAGTGTTGTTAAACAGACATTTGTGGCTTTTTATAGGGAGAACGCTTGCCAGGCGAAAACCCACCACGTCCTGCAACACTGCCGTAAAGCATTTTGAACATTAATGTTGAACTGGCAAAGCCGCTTGACGACTGGTTTTACCTTCGGTTTTTCGCAGAGTAATGGCTTCTAATTTCCTCTGTTAGTTGGACAGGTAATTTGATCGGGGTCGCCATGAATTTTGAGGTCGGTGGAGGAGAGGTACATCGCGATTATTCTTCTTGTTGTATGTCCAGGTGAGCAAAAGTTCAACTTTTCCGCTGTCCAGATTTTTCAGATGTATAATGTATGGGAGTATGAGGATATGTCCAGTTCTCCATACTGGACAAGGGTTGTGGTGATTGTAGTTCGGTCCTTTCGGAGTTCTACCATGCTCCATGTAAGTCCTTGTGGGTTGTTACGTCCGTCTTGGGTCAAAACTGTTCCTCAGTCCAATCCCAGATCTCCAAGAAGTCCCGGACCTCGGAGAAAAGGGAAAGTGAGGGACAACCGAGAGAAGACCGCAAGAACAGGCATGGAGTTGAACATTGTTAATGTCTTGTGTTACAACATTTGGGCTTAAGACAAAAGCATGTACACTGTGCAACAATAATTATGCTGAAAATGTCTTTTGAATATCCTATAGAATCATTAGCCGTATGGGTGGATTGCTAACGCCTGCGTAGAGAC
This sequence comes from Dicrocoelium dendriticum, assembly GCA_944474145.2. Classification (NCBI taxonomy): domain Eukaryota; kingdom Metazoa; phylum Platyhelminthes; class Trematoda; order Plagiorchiida; family Dicrocoeliidae; genus Dicrocoelium; species Dicrocoelium dendriticum. The sequence goes on along the minus strand of OX104067.1, from coordinate 11,344,180 downwards.
AAGAGCGTTGTACCAGTAAGTAAAGTACGAAGTATCGGTTTAGTATGAGCCAATAATTGCATGGGGATAGAGCAAAGAGAGTTGGAATATTGATAGTGATTGTCAGGTGCATGAACAGCACGTAGCTAGCGTAATCCGAGAGGGAGCGCAGAATAAGTGAAAATACATAGGTTGCCGCGAGAGAGACCTAAAGATCAATTGGTGGCAGGGCAGCGGAAAGATTGGATGCAGATATTCTAAAGGATTAAAGGTTATTGAGATACGGAGTGGCTCCTAACAAGCACTGGATCATCGCATATGCATGGGGCCTATGGCCACTAGCTACTTCTGAACAGAGATGCCGAATTTACGACGACCGACAGATGGTGGCGCTAGGAGAGACTCAGTGGCCAGATGTAGCCATTCCAATCAGACGCTTGGTCACTAGTGTATGCCTATAGGGTCGCTGAGTGTATCAACAGGCCAGTGAAGGTAAGTGATAGACATTCCAGCGGAATGTATGATGGAGAGACAAGGAGTGTATCCAAGCAAGCTGAAGATCTGCGCAGAAGGACATGGAGCATACGGCGAATTGCTGTAGTAATGAGGAAGATAAGAAGAGCGGCAAATGGTGGCGCTAGGATAGAGAGTATCAGTGGCCAGCAAAGGCATTCGGGTTAAACTTACTGAGAACCAGTGGATACCTACAGTGACAGAAGAAGTCAACAAACCAGCGAAGATGTGATGCAAACAATTCAAGTGAGTAAGTGTTAGAGAGATAAGGAGTGACTCCTGGCGCAAAGATCAATGTTACCAACAATGACTCGTTGCAGCTGAAAGTGGTGACATAGGTAATAGGAGGAACTGATAATGGCACTAAGGGAGAGAGTATCAACGGCTGGTAATGGCATTGCGGTGAAGCCTTAAAGTTGCTTGTGGATACCTAAAGTAGCTCAGAATAAGTCAACAGACTGCAAATGTATGTGACGCACGCAGTCCCATAGAGGAGTAGAAAAGTGGCTATTGGAAAGCTCCGGATATGCGCAGAGATAGTTGGAGCCTAATAAGGATGGCTCCTGCTAAACAGAGGTGCCCAAGGTAATACGAAGAACTGATAATGGTACTGAGGGAGAGAGAATTTTGTCGGCTAGCATTGGCATTGGGTTGAAGCCTTTTAGTAGCTGGTGGACACCTAGAGTATCCCAGAATAAGTCAGCAGACAGCAAATGTGTGTGAAGCAGTCAGTCTCAGAGGATAAAGGTTGGAGAAAGAAGAGAGTGACTCCGAGCAAGCTCCGGAGATGCCTGGAGCCTACGACCACAAGTTGCTACTAAATAGAGATGTTGTGGTTGATATGATCGACAGATTATGGCGCTATGAAAATCTTTCGGTGTTCAGATATAACCATCCTACGAAGCCGGTTGTTCACTAGTGGATTCCTACAGTGTCAGTGTCGTCACCGACCCCTGAACCCCGATAACGTGTAGTAGTGCGGAATCAAGCAGTGAAGTATCTGATCCATTGTCTGTTAAGGCTAATGCGCCAACGGTGCCAGGCGCCCCGTATCAAGCACAGGCAACAAGCCAAACTATACGACAGGGCGTTCGACGTGACTGAGGGCAGAGTGGATCCTTCAGCGGTTGGTGTTTTGAAGTTACTTCGAGTTGCCTGGAGTAGCGGGTGGCGCAGCAGCTTACAATTGTGCGACCCACAACCCCTTCGTACTCCACAACTTGGTAGGCCATGTGTCGGCTTAAGACGGAGCTGACACAGTCTATAGGCGCGACAAAATTCAAAGCGTTCGTTGAAGTTGAGCTTTCGAAAATCATTGCACTGTTGTAAATAGTGAAGTCGTTCACAGGAAGCACACTTGGGAAATTTCATTCTTATGAAGCCGCAGTGTTTAAACAAGCGACAAATACCTGCGGTTTTACGCTTCCTCCTCTATCAGTGCTGGTCGGTGGTCCGCAGGTACTTGCGGCAAAGGACAAGTAGCTACCAACAACTTCTGTGGTTTCATCCACGAAACCTGGTAAATCAGTGAAGTTCTGTTCTCTTACGGTGCGGATATCTCTGGCGGCATGCTCGGCCCACTTGAACTGCACATGATTGGGCAGCCTCCTGATGATAGAGCTGATTGTTCTTGACCCGTTCAACTCGGATTCATACCCCAAGGGTTTCAACGTCAGGTAGCGTGAACGCAGCTGCATACCTAAAGGAGACAGAACCGCGAAAGCATCGGGCTTAATGTCAGGGCCCTCAGTTAGAGCAGTAAGGTGAGTCCTAGCAATCATTTGGGGCCGTCAACAGCGCCTGCTCAAAATGTTCATTGCTACTTCAAAAAGTTTACCAGGGTGGAGTCATAAACAACTTTCGATAGCTTATTTAGGTACACCAAAACAGTACTGTAACAGGTATAACAGCCTGATAGTTGGATCGGAAGTAATTTTAATAAATAAATAAATAATTCGTTTAGACTCAAAAATATAGAGCCAACGAAAATGAAGCTTCGAAGCATCGCATAAATAGCCAAAAGCGGACAGGATCTCCATCGATCTTGATCAGTTCGTGTTTTGGAAGACAGGATGGCTTGCTGGGTCTAACGTAGCTGGGTTTGCTTTCCGGACACAGGTTACTGTTAGCTTTCAGTCCGGAGCAAAAAGCCCCCGAATGTGATACGACACTTTCACCAACGGATGCCGACGGACAAACAACTTGAGCTACGGACTGAACGCGCGGACCCCTATTAACAAGTTTCATAAAAGACGAGCAGGTAGCAAATTTGGGTGGGAGTACATCATCGTCGGCTGGGATAAATCACCAACGTTCACTAACCAGCGCATCCAACTCGGATTCAGGTCCGCAGTAGTTTTTAACGTCAACCGTCCTCGCCTGCAGCGCGGGCATGCTAGTTAAAGTCGACGCCAGCAGACTACTACGGGATTCCGCTCCTTTAAGCTTCTCAGTATCAGCAGCGTTAAACTCCTGAAGAGTACGACCAGAAACGGACATGACTGCCCTAGCCAAATGATTTACCACTGATAAGAAATCTAAACTAAGTACGTAGAACGAAAACTAAACTAGAAACCATGAAAAATAAACCTAGATTTAACGCACTGTCTGGGCAGGGGAATAAAACGCAGTATCCAGTAATCCTGATTCTATAAGGCATAGTAAATAGGGTATATGACTAACGAATAGGTATTTCAGTCGTGGTATGAGAGGGCGGAAATGGTACAGCGTGCGTCGGCGGCCTGCAAGTATTTGGGCAGTGTCATAGTAACATACCAAATGATTGACCTTGAAACGTCAAGGGTAGGTCAGTGATCGAATGAAAGGAATAAATATACGATATGGTAACCGATCGTAGGACACCAGTAAAGTAATGTAAAATGATCAGAATCCTTAGGTAATAGCGATACCGTGTCCCCATGCAATCAAACCAGGTTGGAGATACATCAAATTTCCTTTTAGACTTTACACCGACTATGGCAACTTGTATAATTGGTTAGCAGTATACTGTGGTCTTTGTTCGGGAGTCCAAGTTACCTCAGGTTGAATTGGTTTCAAGGGTTCCTTTGGATTCTTGCTTGGTGGAGTTTACAATGACGGAGCCACTACAAGTCATTAATTCCTCTACAGCTTCCGCTCCTGATTTACTTCATCCAACGCGGCTGCATGAACAGACCACAGAGCTGAGTGGGCCACTTGCATGCGTGTTTTTAATATCGCTTGTCAGCTTCGTCCTATCTTTGGCAAGGAAGGATGTAATCCCCTGTCCGATTTTTAAGGACAGTAACAGCGCTCTGCTCGCCAACTACCGGCCTATCAGTTTGACAAGCTTAGTAGTCAAGTTGATGGGAAAGCTGATAAGGGATTCAGTGGAGAACCACCTACGTAGCTTCAACTTCGCAGTGTTTCGCAACCTGGATTCCGTAAGGGCTGTTCGTGTCAGACTAATCTACTTGTAGCCAATGAAACTGGGCCGAAGCGGTAGACAAGGGCTATGCTGTAGACGTGCTATTCGTGAACTTTTCTTAATCTGTTGACGCTGTTCCTCCTCTTCAGCTCTAAAGTTGAGATAGTACAGTACAGCACAGTATATCTGACCGCGTCCCTAAAAGTGTGTCTGCTTTACTTGAAGGTAAGGAACAGTGCGTACGGGTGAGCCGTAGCCTTTCGCGCAGGCAAGCTGTCCTTAGTGGCGTCCCGCAAGGCGCGGTTTTGGGGCCATTGTTGTTCGCGATCCACAATCGATTCCACAATCGAAGACAAACAACTCTGGCGTGATTACCTTCACTGCCTCAAACATTCCTATCCGCCAGTCACCTGGAGCTATCCTGATGTCATTTCACGGACTGCGTTGCGCACGTATACGTGGCTATTCCGATGGTCTTCCATGGAATTTTCACTTGGCTATGGAAACAGTTACACTTACTTACATTTGCAGGGATCCCAAATCCAATTTGCGGAGAATGGCGTTTTTACCTATTAAGGACATATTCAGCCACAAGAAACAACTTCACTCACCGACCCCATGACAAGTCCAGCGAGGATAGCTGGACATGGCTTGCGAGCCGAGCATGAATATAATAGAAGAGCCGGCCTCTATTAACAATGTGGTTACTCACCTACATCATTATCATTCGACTCTTCGAATCTTGCATCATTGACCAGCTTCAACGACTGCTGCCGTATCAGAACTAAGCCATTCGGCCAACCAACGAAGAATTTTGGCTGTCAACCGACTGCGAATAATAGAATGCAAAATCGGTCTATACGATGCATAACCGACTTGCATTACTGTTCAACGAAAGCTACGGCAGTGTTCCAGGACGTGGTGGGTTTTCGCCTGGCAAGCGTTCTCCCTATAAAAAGCTACAAATGTCCGCTTAACAACACTGCAACGTGGCGGATGTGACTCGCCACAAAATACGGTCACAGCTAAGCATTTCACACTGACGCAGTCCTCAGCCTTCTACATCGAACCTGTGAAACTAATTCTGCTATGAAGAATGCTTTGTTGGAGCACAGATCATCTCTGTCTCGTAATGGTTATTGGTTGCAAAAAGCCTTGTTTAGGCTCCTGTGCTCACGGATCACTACCTGGCGAAATTACCCCCAACTTGTGTTTTGACGGATTTTTGCGCGCCACAGCGCCATAATGTCCCTGGGTCTGACTATTACCTGACAGTATGCTCACTCCTACGGACAACATCTTTTCTTTTATACCTTTCATTAAAACGAAATGTTTTAACATTCCACAGAAGCTATGCTTGTATGCATATTTGATCACTCCTTTACAGGTGTGTCTCGTTTTACCGAGAATATACTATTTATTTATTTATTTATTTATTACATGACATGCCGCGGGACCTAGAATTGTCATCACTAATGTTTGCTGAGGAGCTTAAGCGCTGGAATATTGTGGATATCCCGAGGGGTCCTGCGATAATTCAGCTTGCCTTGTATAGGCTCTAAGAATAATCTACTTTATGGTTGCTGCCCATAAATAGGGCCAAGCGCTCTGTTCTCCGAATCGGAGCTGCTAATACTTCCGCCGATATGTTGTCGGCGGTAGTGCACTTCCTGTTGTCACCCAGTATGTTGATTTAGGGGTCATACAATCATCAGCACTTCATTCTGGCGACAATTGTAAGAAGGCTGCTTGTCGAGGGTTTCGTATGCTGTGGGTTATTTGTCGCTCTTTCGGAATCCTAACGGCCGATTTGTTTGTGAAGCTATTCACTGCATAGGTCCGACCCCACCTGGAATATTGTATCCATGCTTGTCCACCATGTCTTAACCGAGACAAACTGGACTTGGAGTGGGTGTTACGAATGGGCACTCGGTTAGTGCAGGACCTAAGGGGACAGACATATACTAAACGCGTGCTGACTTTGGGGATTTACGATGCGCTACCAAAGGATAAGAGGGGACCTGGTTCTCACTTGCTGTATTTCGACGGGTAAGATCGACCCGGACTTGTCAGGTCTATATTGTCCCGATAAGTTAATTAATGTCCGCGGTCCCCCACTGCAATTGCATAGACCACGGTTTGGTAGGATTAGGACGGTAGCTAGTCTGTCGCGCTGAGTTATAGATTGCTGGAATTCGCTTCCAGCTCAATTGGTTAGGGAACCCACGGCTAAGGGTTTCGCGTGCCAGCCCGATGCTCTTGGGTAGCAAAAGCAAACCTTTCCTTTTTCCTTAGTGACTCGCCTAACCTTTTAGTTCTTTTTCATGACTCAAATATCTTGGTCTTCAACTTGCTTAGCTCTTTCCACTTTCTCTTTTTGCCTTCTGAGTTTATTCTTTTTTCTTAATTAATTACCCGGCTCAGCAGGGACTGATAGGGCAGTATCCGTGGGCACAATTGGTTAGACAGGGTGTGATGCGGTCTTTCTTTTAGTCCACCAGTATTTCAAGGTCTGCCAACTCCTGGTTCGGCGACCCGCTGAAGAAGGAACGCACGGAATACTTCTATCGTTCTAGTCCCGCTTGAACTTGAACTCGACGATGGCGAGCAGGGAAGCAATATCGTTTCCGCTTTCTGCCTCCGTAGGAAGCAAGCTGAAATATCCAAGTCTCGTCCTCTAAAAATCGTCTATCAAAATGATGAAGAAGATCGTCACATACTCCGACGAAATTTTCGTTTTAAAAGCGTAGCGTTCTTTGTCCGCAGCGAGCTCACCCTAGAAGATCTGGGGAAAATTAAAAATGCGATTGCTATAATGTGGTGGAGTTGAGTCAGTGGAGAATCGATTCACCATATTGTGGATTTTTGAGTAGTTCAGAGAGTTCCGAGAACTTGGTGGAGGCCAATATTTGTAAACCGTGGACATTGAGGTTGAAGGAGTGCTTACCTGTTATTTGTGCGAATTTGCGTAGTCTAAGAAATAAACTAGGCCAGCTTCATCCTTTTTCAGCGGTACACTGCCGTGATCGGATGTCATTTACTGCGACTTGGCTGACATCGGTCATATTGGACTCTGAGACCTGCACTTCAGGCTATCCTACTTCCCGAGCTGATCGTTTTGGAAGGCTTGTGGGCGGTGTTATTCTTTACTGGAAGGTGGGTCTTGGGGTTCATATTGTGGAAGTTTTATGTGTCAGCGCTGGGGTATTGAAGCTCCATTGGTGCCGCGTCGAAGATGGGTGCAGAGCGCGTATAGTTCGTATTATGTGCTGGGGTCCATCGGGATCTGGTACTGGCTGGTTGGAAGCTATCAGTATGTAATTGGTAGAAACGGTTTGATTATGATTGACTTCTATGTCCCCACTATCGAGTGGAAAATCCGTCACCGTTGACTCTTTGTTTGAATCTTTGGACTAAGATTTCCTCGGATCCGCCCTGAAAATAAACCCGACCCGGCACGGTACAAATCCTAGGCGTGTTCGACAATTCCAGGCTCTCATATCCTTTACCCAGTGCCTACACCAGCGCCGTTTAGTGTAACTGGATTTTCTGTTCTCCAGTCACTGGGCAAAAGCGACCGCTGCGTTGTTGCATTCTCGTGGGCACGAAATCTCTCTGTAAATCGACAAGAAGCTTACTCCTGCACTTTCTGGCTTGCCGATCCACGGCGCATAAACGCTGTTACGAGTGCAGCCGCTTGTAGCATCCTTAAACACTCAGAGCTGGAGGGTGCGCTGCTTGCGTTTGACATCAAGACAACTGCGTCCGTCGCTCAGCTTGTCCCAGTTTACCAAAGCAGACCGATTGCTAGGAGCTCACTTGGATCGATCTCTGTTTTAATAAAGACGGTTACGGGCTGAATTCACAATCGAACAATCGACTTCGGCTTATACTGGCAACCAAGCCGCTAGGAACCTTCCTACCGCTAGTATCGTGAGCAGCACCAAAAGTATGAAGGTGAATTGTCTGCACAACCTTCAGTATGTCCCAAGCAAGGCTTTTCGTAGCTGAAACGGACTAATAAAGCCAGCAATATTGTTCCTGCCTTGTTCTACTTCCGGGAGGCAGAGCACTTCACGGATACGCTGCAAAAGCTGAACTTCTTGCCCAACAGTACTTCTCCGTCTATAAGATACATGCCCCGCTGTCCTGTTCCACTGTCGCTTCGCATCGGTCTCCTCTTGGCTCTGTTGGGATATATGCGAGCGTCGTACTGATGCTCCTACTTGAATTGAATAACAACCTATCTCCCTTTCTTAATGCTTTACATCTTCAGCTTCTCAAGACCACCCATGAGCATATTGCAAGCCCTATAGTTCATGGTTCTCTGCTGGCCTTGGCAACTGGTCACCTTCCATTTGATTGGAATGTTGTTATCATCAAACCAATTTACAAAGGTGAGAATCAGCAAGACCTTTGTAACTACCACCAGATTTGCCTGACATCGGTTATTCGTAAAGTCGTGGAGAGGTTGCTGTAAGGTTCCCTACAGCGTCTCTTGGTTACCCTGTATCCGATTTCCCTTGCTCAGCATAGGTTCCACATTGATTCATACTTGCCTATCTAAACAGCTTGGCGCCAGAGCACGATGAGCAGAAGCCTTAGACCTTGGTAAACATCTGGATGTTATTTTCGTCGACTTCAGTAAGGTTTTTGATAAGATACTACGTGAAGGACTCCTACTTAAGCTTCGGGCTATTTGTGTCACAGGGCATATCATCACTTGGATCACTAGTTTTTTGCACTATACTCCAACGAGAGTCACCGCGCAAAATATGTTCCCCGCCTTTCCTGCTGACCAGCAGTGTGCCGCGGAGTTTAGTCCTTGGTCCTGAATTGTTCAAAAGCTTCACCGATGAAGTGCCCTATGTGCTTTAGGTGGGTTGTCGCATCTATGCTGGTGAGCTGAAAGCATGGTTGGAGGTTTATGGCCTCGAAGGTGCCCACAGATTACTGTTAACGCTTGACACCCATAACAGTTGGTCCATTAGTTGGGGTTTGCCAATTAACAGTGGCAATTTTTAGGTTCTCCCAGTCGGTGCCCTTGAACCCTTTGGCACATATCGCGGTTGCGGTTGCTTGCTCACTAATGCCACCCTAACGAAGGACCGAGGCACTGTGGTGTCTCCCAAGCTTAAGCCAACCCAGGATACTTTGAGGAAAGTCGGTGCAGCAGACAGGATGTTCAGCGTTGTAAGCAGCTATTTTTCTCGGTTGTCTCCGGTTCTTCAAACCTGTCTGTTTCGCAGGTGAGGCCTATGCTTAAGTGTGGCTTACCGGCTGCTTACCCTCTCAAGCACTTTGAATGCAACATCATTGAAAGAATAAATAAATCAATCAATCAATAGTATATTCTCGGTAAAACGAGACACACCTGTAACGGAGTGATCAAATATGCATAAAAGCATAGATTCTGTGAAATGTTAAAACAATTCGTTTTAATGAAAGGTATAAAAGAAAAGATGTTGTCCGTATGAGTGAGCATACTGTCAGGTAATAGTCAGACCCAGGGACATTATGGCGCTGTGGCGCGCAAAAATCCGTCAAAACACAAGTTGGGGGTAATTTCGCCAGGTAGTGATCCGTGAGCACAGGAGCCTAAACAAGGTTTTTTTGCAACCATACACCATTACGAGATAGGGATGATCTGTGCTCCAACAAAGCATTCTTCATAGCAGAATTAGTTGCACAGGTTCGATGTAGAAGGCTGAGGACTGCGTCAGTGTGAAATGCTTAGCTGTGACTTTATTTTGTGGCGAGTCACATCCGCCACGTTGCAGTGTTGTTAAGCGGACATTTGTGGCTTTTTATAGGGAGAACGCTTGCCAGGCGAAAACCCACCACGTCCTGGAACACTGCCGTAGCTTTCGTTGAACAGTAGTGCAAGTCGGTTATGCATCGTATAGACCGATTTTGCATTCTATTATTCGCAGTCAGTTGACAGCCAAAATTCTTCGTTGGTTGGCCGAATGGCTTAGTACTGATACGGCAGCAGTCGTTGGGGCCGGTCAATGATGCAAGATTCGAAGAGTCGAATGATAATGATGCAGGTGAGTAAACACATTGTTAATAGAGGCCGGCTCTTCTATTATATTCTTGCTCGGCTCGCAAACCGTGTCCAGCTATCCACGCTGGACTTGTCATGAGGTCGGTGAGTGAAGTTGTTTCTTGTGGCTGAATATGTCCTTAATAGGTAAAAACGCCATTCTCCGCAAATTGGATTTGGGATTCCTGCAGATGTAAGTAAGTGTAACTGTTTCCATAGCCAAGTGAAAAGTCCATGGAAGACCATCGGAATAGCCACGTATACGTGCGCAACGCTGTCCGTGAAATGACATCAGAATAGCTCCAGGTGACTGGCGAATAGGAATGTTTGAGGCAGTGAAGGTAATCACGCCAGAGTTGTTTGTCTTCGGTTGTGGAACGGGGGATCCATGTACATATATTATTCCAGGTGAGTAAATTGTTCTCTGAGTACGAGGCAAGCTAAACCCATTTGTTTAGACCCCGTGAAGGTAGCGCCTCCGGAATGGCGGAATGAGCTCCATTTGGACCAGTGTGTGGGTTTTTCATTTCCTGGAGAAAGGACCAAGCGTTTTGAGGATGGGTCGGCCAGTCCCAGTGGATAAACCTTCTTGTTTTGGCGGATGTACCTGTGGGAATCTCGGGAAAAACGGGCAACGGACAAGAGGTGGCCAAACAGAGACAGCAATGAATCAAGAAGCACTAACACAGACTGGTGGCGCTCACCGGTGCCTATGATACATTCAAACTTATGTAATTTTGTTTAGTATACATAATTTGCAAGCGCGTTCTATACATTACGTCGCTGGTGTGACTCAGACTACAGCTACTACGTGGGAAGAAGGTTCTGCACGCGCAGGGTCAAAAGACCGATATAACAAAGCGTTTTAACAAAAGTTAAGCGAATGATGCGATGGTTTTAGAGAAACAGGTAAACCGATGATGATGGCAGAAGCCAGAATGCGAGAGGCATCTTAGGTGAAACTGAGGACAACTAGGTTGAGACCGAATGCGGGAGCAAGATAGGTAGAGCAACATTCCAAGAGGAAAAGGAATTTCAGGGAATCGGCTAGGAGCGAATGAATGCTGACGGCAATACGAGGAGTAGTTCGTAAGAGTAATTACGCTAAAGCGTTCATGATTCTACAGTCCAAAAGCCGTCAGAATCTAGGAAAATGGTCACAGGGGGCCAAAACTGCCGTGCATTGGGAGTCGTTATGACACGTACGGTCTCAATAGTATACCAGTGCGAGCATAAGGTAAAGAGCATAGGAATAGGAAGAGTGGTAAGTTGAGCATACTAATGGAAGTACTAGTCAAGCAACACTTAGCAATGGTCCGAGTGCCGCCAATACTCAGGAGCGAGCTCAGAGCGAATGAGATCATGCGCACGAGGATAACTTGGATAGGCGCAATGAGTGTAAGCTGTGGGAATAAAAATTGGAGCGCAATAAGAGAAAAGGCCATGGATAATAGGAAATAAAAGCAGGCAGAGAGTGACAGACGGGTCAGGTGAGAGAGGATAACGGCAGGACAGTAAAGCCGGACGTCCGAGTTAAAAAGAAACGAAAACAGAAAGCGATAGAAAAGGTTAGGGTCTAGATGAGAATGGATCATTGGTAAAGCGTGGAAAGGCCCACAAGTCTCTCCACGTTGTGTTAACAGGACCAATAGGTCAGCCGAACCAACAGAAGTGACGTCTCAGAAGTCCATATGTATTCATTGAGTATGGGACGGACTAAGCGGGATTGGGTTAATCGGCGCTTTGGGACTAGGTCGTACAATGCAGATAAGAAAGAGGCTATAACAATAATGTGGGGTAATAGAGTTAACTCTGCGGAGCCAATACCGTTTAAGGCTCGGTATCATGGGAGCAGTCAGAGATAAACAGACTAGTCCAGTGAGACAGGATCACGGCAGGGCAGTAAGGCTGGCCGTCCGATTAATAAAGGGGAATGAAAAGAGAAAGCGAGATAAGAAAAGGTTAGGGTCAGTATGAGAATGGTTTACTGATAAGAAGTGAGGGAGCCCACGAAGCATTCCAGGTGATGTAAGCAAGACGTCGTGTCAGCGGAAACAAGGTTTGTAATGTGGAATAACTCTAAGTAAAAGTGGAAACAAGTGGCTGATCTAGCGAGACTAGATTAGTCGGCGCGTAGGAATAGCACGTAAAATTAAAGGCAGGAAAGAGGCTGTAACAAAAGGTGAACGAGTCTAGCAGCCTCACGTAGTAAGGGATCAAGAGCGTTGAGTCTGTATAGCGTAAACCACTTAAGTCAGAGTAGCATATCAGCAATCAGAGAGAAGGAAACTGATCGGTGGACTAGATCACCACACCGCCAGTTGAAGAACAATTGAGAACAGAGCGCGATAAAGCATAAGTTAGCGACAGGATGAGAAGGGTTTATTGACGATGGGTAAGAGAAGCCCAATAGGCTCTCTAGGTAATGTAAAGGGATAGTAGAGTCAGACGAGCAAAGAGAGGCGACGTCTCAGAAGTCTGAATAAATCCGGAGAGCAGGAGGCCGATCGGGTAGGACTTGATTAGTCGGCGCGTTTGGATAAGGACATGTAGTAAAGGTAGGAAAGGAGCCAGCAGTAAATGGTGAGCAAGTCCAGCATGCTCCAAATTTAAGGGAAACATCATGTTTAGACTACGGGGCGCATACCGCGTAGGTCTTAGTAGCATAGTAGCAGACTGAGGGAAACAGACTAGGCAAGTGAGCCAAAATCACGGCAATGGAGTAAAGCTGGACGTCCGATAAGAAAGGGATTGAAAACAGAAAGCGAGAGAAGAAACGTTTAGGGTCGGTATGAAAAGGTTTACTGATAAGTAGTGAGGGATCTCATGAGGCTTTCCAGGTGATGTGAGCAAGACTTCGTGTCAGCCGAACCAAGGTTTGTAACGTGGAATAACTCTAAGTAAAACTGGAAACAAGTGTCTGATCTAGCGAGACTAGATTAGTCGGCGCGTAAATAAATAAATAAATAATTTATTCTCAGTTTCATAGAGACACACCAACGCAGGCATGATCAAGGTTGAAAAACAGACGTATATCACGACGATACATCGGGTTCAAGCGTGTGTAGTTGAAACAGTGTCGGGAAGAGTTCATATGTGAGTCTAGGCGACTTGCCAGTATGTAGTTGTGGGCTGTGACTTTATTCAGTGGCGAGTCACATCCGCCACGTCGCAGTGTTGTTAAACAGACATTTGTGGCTTTTTATAGGGAGAACGCTTGCCAGGCGAAAACCCACCACGTTCTGCAACACTGCCGTAAAGCATTTTGAACCTTAATGTTGAACTGGCAAAGCCGCTTGACGACTGGTTTTACCTTCGGATTTTCGCAGAGTAATGGCTTCCAATTTCCTCTGTTAGTTGGACAGGAATAGTGAGTAAATTTAAAGACAGGTACAGGTCCGCAACAATAGAGGGTGAGCGAGTCAAGCAGAATCCCCGAGTGGGGGACAAGAGCGTTGAGTCTGCATAGCGCATCCCACTTAAGTCAGAGTAGCATTGGAGCATAAAAGAGAAAGAGGCAAGTCAGTGGGACTAGATCACCTCAGAGCAGTAAGATCGTGCAATCCAATACAAGAAATGAAAGCAGAGCGCGAGATTAAGGGTTTGGGTCAGAAAGAGAAAGGTTTATTGACGATGGGTGGGAGAAGTTCACGGGGTTCTCTAGGTACTGTAACGGGATAGTGGAGTCAGACGAGTAAAGAGAGGCGAGGTCTCAGAAGTCTGAATAAATCAGGGGAGCAGGAGGCCGATCGAGTAAGACTTGATTAGTCGGCACGTTGGGATAAGGACATGTGGTAAAGGTAAGAAGGGGGCCAGCAGTAGATAGTGGGCAAGTCAAGCAGGCTCTAAATTTAAGGGAAACATCATGTTAAGACTACGGGGCGCATACCGCGTAGTCTTAGTAGCATAATAGCAGACTGGGGGAAACAGACCAGGCAGGTGATCCAGAATCAGGGCAATGCGGTAAAGCCGGACTTCCGATTAAAAAAGGATTGAAAACAGAAAGCAAGAGAAGAAAAGGTTAGGGTCGGGGTGAGAAGGGTCTATTGGTTAAGAGTGGAAAAGCCCACGAGGCTCTCCAAGTAGTGTAAACAGCACCAATGGGTCAGCCGAACAGATGCGTGGTTCAAAATCTATATCGGCGTAGGTGCTACAACTTACCCTACTCTTCTACATCTGATGAACCTCCTCTCCCTGGGTTATCGTCGTCGCCGGGGAGGTCCGAAACACACCAGGTCGGTTTTTAGTAGAGAAATGGGCACCGTTGCGACCGTTCTTCCAGCTGAACCCTGAAAACTCAACGCGGGAACACAATGGAAAGCTGCTTAAACCGAAGAAACTCACTGTCCGTCAGTAAGTCGCTCTAACCACTTGGCTTTAAACGACTAGAACGCTAGACCGAAGCCCGTTTACAATGCGTTCAAAGAGGAATGTTGTAAGAGGCTGTTGGAGCTCCATTTGTTACGAATGCCGGGCTGAGTTTACTTTCGTTGCAGCTGTAACCGTCCAATGTGATTGCCTTTTCTCAAGGTCACGCATCGTCTCTACACCGCGCGTGATGCGATGAAGCTGACAAGGGTTCTTATTATGAATTTTACAATTCAATGGTCTAATGGTTCAGTGATTCCTTGTTAGAGAATCGCAGAGGATTAACGAAAACAGCCTAACTTTGCAGGGCCACTCGATTCATTGTGCAAATATAGCATGGCAAAAGAAAGAGTAATTATTACAGCTGATGGAATATGAGCTCCACAAGTGTCGGATATCCATGGTTAAGCAAGAAAGTATGGGGGCTCCTTTTAGTAGTAAAGTTCAAGTTCAGTTGGGACCGGAACGATAGGATAATCCCGTAAATGTTCCTTTTTTGCTTACGGTTGGATCGGGGATTGAAAGGTCTGCTTGAGAGTTTGAAAATTCTAAGACAGAGACCGCATCACACCTTGTCACACCAATTACTGCTCACATTTTCCTGCTCAGCAGTCCCTGCTAGGCCGGTTTATGTGCAGTATAAGAGCGTAGTGAAAGCTAAGAAAACACGAGGTGGTGTGTCAGCTAAATAATGATTATTCCAAGGTGTGATAAGGTAAAAAAGGAAGGGAAAGCGGAAGATACAAGTCGGTTAGGAGAAGGGGCATGTTTGGTACTGCCACGCAAGAGCATCTAACTGACGCTCGAAACCCTCTATCGTAGACTACAAAACGACATGCTCCGGAAGCGAGTTCCAGCGTTCAATACCTCAGCGCGACAAGTGACGTTCCTTCATTAACCAGTCAGGACGCAGTTCGTGCAGCTTCAACGGGTGACCTTGGAGACTAGGCAGCTTGGTGGGACCAAATAGGCATGACAAGTCTGGACCGATCTTACCCGTTAAGATAGGGTAAGTGAGGATCAAGTCTCCTCTAATTCTGCGGTAGTGCATCGAGTACATACCCAAGCTGATCCAACGTTCGGGATACGTTTGCCCAGCAATCCTTGTATTAACCTTGTACCCAATTGCATAACCCTCTCCAGTTATATTTTGACCCTTACAAGCCAAGGTGCACAAGGCTGTATATATTATGCTAAGTGGGGTCGCACAAAGCTGAGAACAGCTTCACAAAAATATTGGCGGTTAGGTCATCGAAGGAGCGGTTTAATAAACCACACCATACGGAACCCTCTACAAGCAAATCCAGAGTGAAGCATTGAGGTGTGGATGCAACCTAGATCAACCTACTGAGTGACAACAGGGAGTTCACTTCCGCCAACCACGCAGCGCGTGGGAGACTAGCACCTACAATGCAAAGGACAAAAAATTTCACCTAATTTATAGGCATCAACCATAAGGTTGACCAATCCCAGAGCCTATCCAAGGCACTATGAAGTGCCTCAGAGCCACCAGGGATATCCACAATATTCCAGAGCTTGAGGTCATCAGCAAACAATAGCTACAGTACTTCAAGCTTCTGGTGTAGGACATAGGCATAAATGGCGAAAAGCAACGGCCCTGGAACCGAGCCCTGCGGAACACCACTAAGAACAGCTTGTCTAAGCGAAAGGCTACGCGCCACGTGTACACACAGCTCGCTCGTTCCTAGAAGGAAAGTAGACCCATTTAAGGGCGGTTTTAGATATCCCATACGATCTCAACTGCAATGAGAGTCGTTGATGTGGGACAGTAGCAAAGGCTTTCGAGAAGTCAACGAAAGGCACGTCCATAGCGTGCCCGTTGTTTACTGCCTCAGCCCAGGTTTCACGACCTACAAGTAAAAATTCGGGCATGGAAATCCCTTACGGAATCCGAGCTGGGTCGCACTGCGATGGTTAAACTTAATGGGGCGATTCTCCACCGAATCTCTGACCAAGTTTCAAACAGCTTTACTACTACGCTTGGGAAGCTGACAGGCCAGTAGTTCGTAGGCAGAGCTCTGTCATCGCCGTTTGGAATGTGGCAGTCATAGACGGATCAGTCTGATTTCGATTGCCTCTAAAGTGCTTGCCTCTGTCATTCTCCACAGACTGACTGGCACTCGTGAAAGCCAGATTCGTGAAGAGCAAGCCGGATTTCGTCGAGGTCGGGGTTGCATCGACCACATCTTCACATTGCGTCAAGTGTTGGAGCACCGTCATGTTTACAGACGACCCACCGTCGTCGTGTTTCTTGACATAAAAGGTGCCTTCGATTCAGTTGACCGATGTGCCCTTTGGGATTGTCTGCCGAGGAAAGGTGTGCCTGATAAATATGTAAACATTATCAAAGCGCTGTACGCGCATAGTTCGGGCAGGGTGAGGGTTTATGGCAAACTGTCGCCACCCTTCAGTATCACCAGCGGTGTGAGACAAGGATGCCCGCCGTCGCCTTTCCTCTTCAACTTCGCTATTGATGAAGTCATGGAAACAGCGTTCGCTGGACACGACCTAGAAGGTGTGGAGCTACTTCCTGGTGAGCAACTTCTTGACTTGGAGTATGCAGACGATATTGCCCTAATCTGTGACAGCTCACAAACATGCCAAAGAGCACTGGACCGATTAGCACTGGCTGTCAATCGTTTTGGGCTATGCTTTGCTCCATCGAAATGCAAAGTACTTCTCCAAGATTGGCAGGGGCCCAACCCTGCGCTAACGCTTGGTGATGATCTGGTAGATGTCGTTCAGGAATTCAAGCACCTTGGCAGCTATATTAGCACCTGTGGGATTGAAGATGAGGTTACAAACCGTATTGTAAAAGCTCGAGGTGTTTTGCCAATCTCCGTCACCTGTGGCGCAGACGCGACATTACTCTCGCCCTCAAGGACACAGTTTATAACGCAGCCGTCCCTTCAACTCTCCTATACGGCTGTGAAACCTGGCCCATCAGGTCGACAAACATGAAGCGGCTCGTCACATTCCATCATCGCTGCCTTCGTAGCTTCGCTCATGTCTGGTGGGAGAACCGCCTGAGCAAGGAGCGTGTTCGACGTCGCGTATTTGCTTCAGGAAGACCGAGTAAACCCCTCAGCACCATTATATCACGCACCAGGATCCGATGGCTGGGCCACGTGTTGCGCATGCCAGCACAACGACCCCCGTGACGTGCTTTGTTTGCGCTTTGTGGGTGCGATTGGAAGAGGAGGGGGGAGGCCAAGTGATGACTTGGTCGAAAGCAATGAAAACACGCACTTCGAAGTTGGCGTCGGTTGGTGCATCCCGACTGCCTGGTTGGGGTCCTAAGGACGGTGAACACGCTTGGTTGGACACACTCGCTGATATGGCTAGGAGCCGGCATCAATAGCGTTTGCGTCGTGCTTTCCTTTGTCCATCCCCCTCCTGTTCAGCATCCCCTCCAGTCCCAATCTCACTTGTTAGGCATAAAACGAGTTCCTTTTACGGCAGCCAGCGGTTAGCTCTCCGGAACGATATCCATCCGTTACTGGGGACTCAGCTGGCGTGTCAATGTTTTCCTTTTCTTGTCTTGTTATTGCGGCACAATAGCTGAGGTGCTTTCCAACTCTAGCTAACGTGTAACGATGATGATGATGATGATTGGGGTTGGAGCTTCGTGCTCCACCTCCAATACCCTAATGGTTGCAGTACCTTAAAGCTTTGTGGGAGCCTTACGGTCTTTCTTATCCCTCTTCCTCTTGCCTTTATTAGGCACAGGGGCTATAAGTTCGGTCCCGCTTTAAACGGCTTCCAGTATATTAGAGACCTATTTAGAGTCACTCCGGACCGCTAGGGCACACGACACGGTAGCCATCACCTCAGTCGGATTTTCTTCGACCACAATGAGGTTAGTTGCGTGTCTGCGTCCAATGAGCCGACAGCAATAGACTCCCATTTTCCTGATCGGTACATGCACTTTGCGATCAATAGATATAAGGAAAGACCAATACTGCTGCTTACCCAGCCGGCTGTTACTCGATGTCTCCTCAGTGACCTCAAGACTTGTAGGTCAACAGCGACGGCATAGAAGACAATTGAACAGCATGTTATTGCTAGTCGAAGTCATTGTGTACAGATCAGAGCTCAAATGGGTACAGGACTCACGGCACAGACGGTTGCATACGTAGCACTGCATGCCACCAGACTCGTCCGTCACAGGCTTTGAGCAGCTCAGGCCTCCGCATACAGCATTAGATACGCTGATCAACGCAGCTGCAGCCACATTAGCGCCGATATTCAGCGCATCTGACATCTGGCATATGACAGTGACATCTGACATGACATGCATCTGACATGACAGTGTGTGAAACAACTATCAAATTGCAAAACCGACTAGCTGGTAGCAGCAAGGCAGTCGACAGAAATCGTTACTGGTATAAAACAAGGTGTAAAAGGAATTACAGAAACCAAAATACCGGAAAATTAGACAGAGGCTGAAACCGAAAAAGATGAACGACGTTTGTTAAGTACCCGAAACCCGGTACGATGTAATCCGGAAAAAATGATTCAAAATTATTTGGATCAAGCGCAATTTGACAAAGTCAGTTTTTGCGCGACACTTGTAAACACTGTTTCAAAACTGTCCTTTGAAAGCAAACGTCAAAAAAGACTGCGTGCTCAAAAATTCCAACTTGCTCAAAATTTCATGGCTGCAAGTTCAGCAAAACCCTATAACTTGCTGTGGCATAACTACAATCTTAACACAATCTTAGTGCTGTCTAACCTTTTTAGCTGTGTTTGGTTATGTTGCTGCAAAATACTCCCAACGTTTGACTCTTCCGGCGCTGTTCTCAAAATTCGCAATGGCGGACGACGCTGAACTGGATTTGCTCAATCACAAACTGCAGCTGCAGCAGGTACTTCCTAGTATACTGTTTGATTTTTCTTCAGGTTGAAGCTGCCCTGGAATTAGATAAAGATAACCAAGATTTAAAGAGCTTGAAGGCAGATTTGGAGGAAGTCATACGGTTATCGGTTGAGCTTCTTGGTAAGAGCTCCGATCCTCACGAGATCGAGTGGCACGTTGGTGACCACTGCATGGCAATGTGTTCTCGTGACAAACTGTGAGTTGTGTTATTCCTTCGATATTGTAATCAGGTACTACAAGGCAACGATATTGGAATTTCTTGGTGAATCAAGCTGTGTGGTCAATTTTGAAACCTACGACACCACGGATGTATGCCAGGTAATCCACTTCTTTTGTCTATTGTACGGGATAAGTTCTTTTTACTCCGGAATGCTTCAGCTAATTAGTCGAAGTTTTATGACCTTATAGGGATATTGCATATAGTTTAACTCGGACTCAGTGCCATACTGCCCCATTCTCCTTTTCGATTCTCGCCGGTACACCTAAAATTCTTGCGTCTGTCAATCCTGACTGAGCAAACGAAAACCATGTGCCTGGTGCCATATCAAGCTCCCCGCGCAAATGACGGTATCGTAGACCTCACGCACCGCTCGGTAGCTACGGTTGTCTCCTTACGGCCTTAGCAACGTGGCTAAGAATCGTATTGCGGTTGCGTCAGAAAATGAGTTATCAGTATTCTTTGCTTGCTGAAACACGGACGCATTAACTCATCAAAAAGTAACTGAACAGCTTCCCGGCTGCTCCATAGCCGCGGAATGGGCCGCTATTAACCCTCATTTTTTGGCTTCATCTGCCTGTCTTGTCGGACGACGTATGGCAGTTGGAGATAGCAACAGAAATGCAGGCTATAACACCTGAATTGGACCCGTAGCCTGGGGTAACGAGCTTGTCTCGTAATCTTGCGGCTCGGGTTCGAGCCTGCTTATGAGCAGGGCGACCCTCGCAGTGTCCCTAGGCCACGTGCAAACGGTGATGGTTTTCCGGCAGCGAATCGTCAGTACTGCTGACGGCTTTCTTTCCACTGTCTAGTGCAAGAACGATTTACTTTCTAGCATTTCTTGGGGTTGCTATTTGCCTGGCGGCCCGGGAATTGTCTGTGGTTTGAGGTGCCCTTAGATTGTCGGCTAAATTTGTTGTTAGTAATTCCGTTCTTCACCCTACAGGCGTTCTGACGCTCAAGTTTCTTGTCCGCATGTTTATGAACGCGAACTTTGTCTTGAGATGCTATCCGTCGGTTGAAGTTACTGCATCTTTCGATTCGTGGCGTAGTAGAATATGCTGACGCACCACTCGCAGTTGCCGTTCAGTAGTCAACACGATCTTAGGGATCATATGATTAGCGTTCAATGCTTATCCGTTGCCATGCGGTGTCGCAGAATGGACTGTCTATAGCAGTGCATTGTCGGCCCTACCCGAAGCCTTCTGAGGTTATTCCACTATTTTTAGCCACGAATGTTATGTACTGATGTGGGCGAAATCATGTATCGTCCTCAGGAACTGACTTGACTAGATCTGTTAGCGACCAAGAACCCTGATCGGTATTTTTATCTCAAAACCCGGGTTGCGTTTCACCGTCAGTATTCTACGGATTAATACGGTCGTGCTTTACACTCAATGTTCGTGTTCGATCTGTTTTTCGCACATTTTTGTTGACCTACCTGGCAGTTGAATACAGTGATTCAACACGGTCGATACTCAAGCCACACCTCTAGACAATTACACTGGCTGATAGACGCGTCAATTTCCATGTCCCGTGTAATAAATTCGTGTCGATACACCTGCCTTTCGTCAATTCGCTTTACTAAAACAAAGCTTACTGCCAATGGAACGGTTATGCTTATCGATAACTTAGTTCAGTTGTAGTTCTCACATCTAGCACTATATTGTGCAGCGCACCTGCTGAAACACAACTGATACGAAAGGGTGTAAATATTCAGCTAGTGCGCCACAGACTCAGGCTAGTAACAAAATCCGATGGATTAAGAACTTCGCGTTTGCCCTGTGACATATAACAATCCTTCGGATTTGCTGTATTGTCAGTATCTTAGTATACCGAAATAGCGCTTGGGAACTAGACAATATCTGTTCAGTGACTTTCTGTTTATTGCTGTACGTCCACTGAATTCGTTTTCTGTAGTCAAACAGACCTAGGTCGGTGCACTGGAATATCGCAGCTGACGGTTATTCGAGTCATTGATTCAGTATTAGTTACGTCGTTATGAATTATCTACCTGTCATCTCTATTTCAGGTGCACGAAGCTTCGCGTAACCGGACGCAGTTTATTACAAACGGTAGCATCAACCTCTATCCGCTCCAGGAAGTTTCTCGTCAGGTTTAGGATCGACTTAGCTATCATTGTGGCCATGTAGGAAGTCGGATGCCAGCTACTGATTCAGTATATCATGTGATGGGTCGGCGATATTAGTTGATCTTCAACACTTGACGGTGACGGCCAATCAATTTAGGTGTCTAGTTACTTGAGCTGAAACGAGCCTTCGGTCAAATTGACCCTAGCAATTTCCACCCCAACGCTTTTCTTCGACCCCACTTGGAGTTTGTTATTCAGGCATAGAGCCCATGGTTGTTGAAGGACCAACGTATACTCGAAGCCCCACAACGTCGAACTACAAAACTAGTCCGAGGTCTCAAGCGCCTGCCTGGGCCTCTACTCGCTTAAGTACCAACGTCGGGGCGACCTGATCCCTGTATTTATGATCTTATCCAACCCTGGACATCCCTGTCGCCACCTCACACTGCACCAATCGTGCTCCCACCTACGTGGCCACCCACTGAGATTTACACGTCAGCACAGTCGGCTGAACTGCAGACGACGCTACTTCGCTTTGCGAATCTGTTGACCGTGGAATGCTCTGCCTGCTGATTTAGTCTTGGCACCCACTATGGCGGATTTTAAGACCCGCCTGGACTGTCATCTGGCCGAGCTGCACCGCGATATTCGCTGATATAACTACCTTTACTCGATGGAGTTTCTTTCCTTTTTCATCTACCTACTTCCTTTCCATAGCCGTTTCGGAGGGCGTGTTGGGATGTCACGCTTTGAGCCGGCGTGCAATCTGTTTAAATGCCGTATAAGCCCGATGAAGATGCGGCTAACACGCGAGTACAACCCGCTATAATGTTGCTTGGCCATTCATTAGACCCGACCCTAACTCTTTTTACCCGATGGGTTATGTAAAGCCTGATTTTTTATTCCCATTAAATACAGTGTTCTAGTGAGCTCTTGCACATGGTGACCTCGTCATCCAGTCCGTATCATTTTGCGCTTAATCGGTTTGCCCAGAGATGAGTTCACCCTCACCGCCGCTGTCCCTATGTTACTATTAAGTTCCACTTCGGAAGTATGGGCCGATCCCAATAATACCAGCTCAGCTTTCGGTGAGCTTCACAATGTTGCATTGACTGTCGCTTGATTAGTCTATTCATCAACAAGAGTACTCTTTTTCCAGACTCCAGGGGACGCTATGCCTAAACATTCGTTTTTCGCGATCTCGAAGACATATCCAGTGGGGTCACTTGCCAGTTTGGCTATGAACTGAGCACCTCTAGTTTGTCATTTTCAATTCAGGCGTTATTTTCCTGACGCGTCCTGTTAGGCCACATTTTTAATTAGCAGTTCTCCGCTTTTTTGGCGTTTTCCCAACTTAATTTACTCGTTCGGTTGTGTCTATTTGTCATTTTCAAAAGCGATTCCGGCGCTTGAAAGCTTTCTTCTACCGATGCTGCGGTCTACGTCAACCGCTGGATTGAGTCGACTTGCATTTCCACCTCTCAGTTAATATGTTCACTTTCTTTAATCGCGACCGTCCATTCACAGCCGACCGAATTATTGGAAAATCCGCCGTGCTTACAGGGACTGCACGAAGTTTACTATCGATTTGCCGGCCTCCGCGGTTGTCAGCCACCGCGTTTGCTCCCTTGAACGAACACGGCTCTGTTCGTCGTCTTGGTTTGTTATCGCCTGCTGGATCTACCTCGGGGTACAGTTCACGTGAATCTCCGTTCTACTTTGCAATTTTTTGTGTATACTAACTTGCTTGCATTCTCTTTCACTTAAAGGGTTTGAATGTCAGTGCAATAGAACTAGGCTGTTCAGTATTGTGTAATTCCAAATGAGGACGGTGCAACTTGGTTTAATCAAACAGTCAGCTGGAATGTCTCGTAAGTTGTCCATTTACTTCTGTCTAACATACGTAGCTTACAAATACTTGAATGTGTATTTTTTTCCTTTTAGCTGTCCCATCTGAAGCCTGTCACCACTGTCGCCCCTGTGTCAAAGAAAAAGAAGTAAATATTGAGAAGCATTATCTAACTTCCCTACCTAGGCGCGATGTAAAGGCCCGTGCAATCGAGAAGAAAAAGTTGAAGAAAATAAAACTACAGCAACGTGAGGAAGAGATAGAGAATTTATGCGAGAGCGAAAAGAACCGTTGGCTCAATTTTAGCAAAAAGGTGTTAAAAATAGGCAAGACCAGGAAAAGCATCTTTGCTTCTCCTGAAGCTTTGGATGGGCGAGTTGGTGTCGGAACGTGCGGTATTGCTGGGAGACCTATGACAAAATTCACCATGATCAACCACAACGTGCATAAAAACTAGTCATTTTTGTTTTTGTATATAATGTAAATACAAGTTTGTACATACTGTTGCCCTCATTGATTTCTCACGCTAACGTTTCGCCGAATCTAGTTCTTTGGCTTTCTGGGACACACGTTACTATTGGTTCGCTGCGCCTTCCTGCTCCGTTCGATTTATTGTACTCCAACTCCAGGCTCGGGTAACAAAGCTGCCGTAGACCTTCACTCAGGAAACTACTTCATATCACTGCAATTCTACCACTTTACAACACGATGTCCTAGATACATCTTAAGCGTTTGCTCAGTACCTGAATGTACTCGGCTTAAAGCTATTCGCTTTTCTTTGTCGGTTCCAGGGCATGTACCCAGCCGGAATTGCCCGTTCGCTAGATACCCAGGTTCGAATGCAGACGAATAGATAGTCTAGATTTATTGTTAGAACATACAGTCCCGTTGGATAAAGAGCGCCGTACAAAGGTTCTAGCTAGGGGCTAAGGACGGTCACGAGTGCAGACGTCACGAGCACCCTTTCAGACGTAAGGTCGGCAGCTTGAGAAGTGTACTTCGTCTGGTTGACTCAAACACACGTAGCCTAGATTCCAATAGGCAAGCGTTCTACGTTCCCTAGGTACAAGATGAAACTGCTTTTGTAACCTTTTACAGGTCGTGCCCATACAAACAGGGGAATCTCCAGGCCACTACACAGCTCCTCCTAGAAGGGAACCGTGGGTCGCCCTTCGATCTACATGAGGGCTGTCCGTCGCTGGCCAGTCTTCTACGAAACCAGGTGGCGGAACTTGATGCAGCTGCTAGGGGATCATAGCGGAATCCCACCTGTGTCCTCCGCAAAGCTGCCGATAAAAGAAATGGCAAGAACGTTTGTAGCGCATGATCACTTGCGTTTGACCACTAGTTCGTGTTCTCTGATTTGCAACGTAGAAAGTAAGAAGAAACGGGAGGTCGGGCATGTAGAAGTGGCGACAGCTACGCACAGAAACACTCACCAAATGGCTAGCGAAAAGTTGAAGAGACAACTCCTTTTATCGGTTTTCCGGTTTTCAAACTTGTTGCGTATTTTTGGTTTCCAAAACACTTTGTACCTTTTGCGGTTTTCGGTAGGTACTGGAGCAAAAGAAAACCTGAAACGCTGTTGGGAGTGCAAATGTTATATTAGCGTTTTAAGAAACGTGACGGCTAGACCTAGTAATCTTTTTGGGCTGGGTGGAATCAGAGGACTCGGTTGGCGGGTTTCCGGTTGAAGCCTTGCTGTCTGCTATAGGCATTTCCTACACCATCGGTTGTGTCGCTTCGTCACAGGATTGGAGTCGTCGACTCTGATTCGACATGAGCAACTTTGAGACGGTCGATTGAGACAGTTTATCGCTTACCGTTGCGCTCGGTGACGAAGAAACGATCTCGAATGAGCCCTCGTAAAGTCGTTCGACTGATCTGCGTAGACTATCGACGCGTATGAAGACGAACGTACAATGGCGCAGATAATTCGGAACGAAAGACGTGGCGCTTTTCCCGAACTTCCGTCGACTTGTTTCAGCGCATGCTCACGGCTGACTGCCGAGCGTAGTGCGCGTCGCAGCTAGGAGTTTTTGGGCCCTCGGGGCAGTCGTCTGGTAATCAGAATGGTCGTCTTGAAACGAATTCGGTGCTGGACGTTTCGGGACCGGCTTCCAGTGCAGATCGAATGTCGATTTGCACCATAGACAAGACTTCTGTCAAGCTGAGTTCATCGGAGGCACTCAGAGAGGCTCTAAGCTGTCAGTGGAAGCGTTCTACCATTCATTTTCCCTGATAATGGCAGGCAGTTGTCCGAATGAGTTACAGCCGATGACCTTGAACAGGTGATTGAGAGTCTACTATTCGATTTGCGGACCACGGTCGGTAGCCACAGTTGATGTACAGCCATGTGAACTGACCCAGCGCTCGACCAATGCGTGGGTTATCGTCTCAACAGATACCTCAGGAATTGGGACGACTTCAGGACAGTAAATGGCGCAATCCACCATGGTCCTTATATGGACCGTGCCTTTGGATGGCGATAGTGATCCATTGCTGTCCAAGTGGACGTGGAGGAATCGGGTTGATACTAACGGAAAGCGTCCAGTCTGGATGACACGTCGAACTTTTTCTCGTTGGCAAGTCAGACAGTTGCGTACACAGTCTGACGCGGCGCTGCATGTTGAGCCGCGGTCATAGCTGCCAGATCGAAGGAGCCACGACGTTGTCTTTTCCAGATACTTCTTAGATGTCCATCGAAAACTGAAAGACGAAATCCAGAGGACGGACTTCACGCGTATGTTATCGACGCGACGGGTTCCGGAAGGCGTTGACGACTGGTTTGTGATCGGTAAAGCTCATAAATCGTTTACCTAGAGCGTGATGGAAATGGCGAGCCGCGGAGTAGATGAGGAGTAACTCGCTCTCGAGTGTGGTGTACTTCGTTACGGCTGCTGAGGACGTCGAGAAAAGAACGCTAGTCGTTGCCAGTTACCTAGCGATAATTGATGTAGAACAGCGCCAATTGCTTTTTCCGTGGCGTCGACGGCTACACTGATCGGGGCTTTCGAGTCGAGGTGATGAAGCATGACAGCGGAAGCTAAGGCTTCCTTGCTGGCTTCGAAGGCTTTTACGCATCAGGCGTACCGTTGTTGCGTCCACACATCATTCAGTAGAGAATGACCCTGATAGACGAATTAAAAATCTTATTAATGACGTTATGGGAATAAACATTCGCATTTTTACCCATGTGTCCACACTATACGGACAGCCTGCAGCTTTCTGATCGAAATGGTTATAATTGTCTCCTTTTAGCCTCTACCAGAGTGGAACTTTTACCACGCAACCGACTGACGAACCTTGAGTATGCAAGTGACATAGCTCTCTTTGGGTCCGAAGTAGTCACTATACAAGCATTACTGGACAGCGCTGCACGTTTCCAATGTACTTTGCACCTTCAAAGTGCAAAGTACTCCTGCAGCACTGGACCGGCACACCTACAATTCTAGCTAACAACAGTACATCAGCCATTTGAACTGATGCTTCGCTGCCTTACAGACATGATGACCTAAGGAATAAAGCCTAATAAGAGGGAGAGAAAAAGGACTTACCGAAAAACCTTAATGCTCTAACCAAACATTCAGAGTCAAGGCGCCTACACCTAGTGTTAAAAACACCGTCACAAACAGCTGGCTATCATGCAAAGATAAGGCGACATGGGTGAGACCGCTTCCTTGCGGCTTTCACTGCCCTTCGTCATAATCAGCCATTACCCCGCAGATAACTCAGCACCAAACACACTTTAAACAAGCAACCCGATTAGGAGACGGCTGCAGACGCGCCGCTGGTGTCTACTGCGAGCCATGTCCTGTAAAGTCTCGAGCCAAGCACGAGGCGAATCACGTGGACTCCAGCTCGGAAGGCGAGACGGTCCAACGGCACCCAGTTTGGTCGTCAGTGATTTCATTTCCCGCTGCCACATCAACTTCTGTCCACCTCGAGCCTTGCGCCACCCTACACCTGGCAGACTAGACAGTGCCCTCCTAGGGAATTGGTGACCAGGCATACGTAGCACTTGCCCGAGCCAACGCAACTTATTCATTGCTATCTCTTGTTCTAAGGAGCTAGCATGATTGTGATTACCTAGTACTCGCCTACGCGCACTATCGTTGCGAGCACGCTGATGCCATCCGACACCAGCAATGCTTCTCAGACAACGTTGACCCTAGATTTGAAATTGCCGAGTGTCACTACCCTAGAGCATAGCGGCCCTCACTTTGGCCTTGTAAACACGGTCCTTCAGACCGAGGAAAACTCCCTTCTGTCTCCAAAGATGCTATTGATTCAACAAGGCAGTTCTGGCCTTTGCAACGCATGAACTGTCTTCTGTTTCTATGCGCCCATCGTTGCTGATGCAGCTGCCAGGTTAAGTGAATCGATTAATCAGCTCGAGTTTCTCCTTATGAACGGTCAAGGGGTCATCAAATGGCTGGTGGTCCTGCAACAACATTTTACACTTTGAAGGTGCGAAGTACATACCAAATAATTGGACCACTCTGGACAGGTTATTCCGGGCTGATCGTCCCGCCGCAACATCATGGATAAGCAAGACGCTATCGTCCGCATAATCAAGATCAACTAACCTTTCACCAGGCAGAACCTCAACGCTACATCATAGGACTCCGCAAGGGAACACTCCATGATAGTGTCCACGACGAAAGTGAACAAAAACGGTGAAGTCGGGCAACCCTGGCGAAAGCCACTTGTGGTCGGAAAGTTATCCGACAGGACACCGTGGACCCAGACGAGGCCTGTAGTGTTCGAGTATAGCGCGCGTAGAATGTTCACATATTTCGTCGGAGCATTTTTCCGCGTAAGTATTTCGAGCAGAATGCTTCGATCTGCTGAATCGAACTAAGTCTTGAAGTCGAGGAACACAGCTATTGTCGGTCTGCGGTATGCGTGTCTCTGCCCTAGCATCTGCCGCAGTGTGAATATATGGTCTATCCAGCCACGTTCCGGGCGGAAATCTGCCTGCTCTTCCATACTCCGAGATTCCCGTTCCACAGTGAGGCGACGAACGAGAATCGAGGCCAGTAATTTTGTCCCAACTGGCGTTAGGCTAATACACCTGTGGTTAGCACAGTCTGTGCGACTTCCCTTCTTGTATATTACCACTATAATCGATTCACTCCAGTTAGCCGGACACTTCCTTCCAGATACGTTCGAATACGGAGGTCAGTGCTTTGCAGAGGATCTCACCTCCATCCTTACATAGTGCAGGTGGGAGGGAATCCGAACCAGTAGCACGAAAATGATTGAGGGCTGTGATCGCGTTTCGGACCTCAGCCTCCGACGATGGCTCTAAACTAACCGTCCGTGACTCGTCTTGCATCACCTGAGTAGGAAGATGTCTGGGAGCAAGGGGCCAGCCGAACTGATCTTGAATGTTCCGCCCAACGAGCCATACGACGCTCCTTATTGTGTATCGGTGCACCCGCGCTGTTTCTGATTGTCCCACTAACGCCTGGTTTCATGGGACTAGTGGTGCGGATCAGCTGGAAGAGCTTGCCGTAATTGCTTACTGCTCCTGCCTCCTCCATTTCTTGAGACCTACCTGCAAGTCTCGAGCTTTGTGCTCACTTTGCCATCCTATTCAGGGGACACCAGCAGCACTTTCTCATGGCGCCTATCCGGTGATGATGCAGCTTCGACCACCGGCCAAGCCGGTGTTGGTATTGCCCTGAGTCCCCGGACTGAAGCTATTTGCTTGACTGGATTGCAATCATTATCCGGTTGTGTGCGGTCCGATTGGCTAGATCGTTCAAAGCTTCGAAGTCGCGCGGAACTAACAGGTGTCTATTCGTCATCGCTACCTATGCACCCACAAACTGTAGCGATGAAACGGTAAAAGACGAATTCTGTCGTTAATTGAACGAGGTTCTTCGCCACAGAAGTAGCTCGGACACTGCTGTACTGGCGGGGGATCTGAACGCTCAAGTTGGAAGGTTGACCGCTGATGAACTGCATCTGGGTGCTCAGCGCGGTGTAGGCTCCCGTAATGATAACAGTGAGCGCTTACTTCATTTGTGTGAAGATGCTCGCTTATTTCTTGCGAGCACTAATTTCCGACACAGCACTCGTTGCAAGGTGGCTTGGCGTCCACCAGCTATGGACGCAAATCGATCACCTTGCGATAAGTTACCGATGGAGAGGCTGCGTCCAAAACTGTCGCTCTATTTGGAGCACAGGTGTGGACACCGACCATGCACTTGTATGTGCTGACCTGCGGATGCGTTTTGGCGGTCGCCCTCGACGACCTTGTGAGCGCATTGACACCAGCCAACTGGCGCAACCAGCTGTTCTGAATGACTATCAAAGTACGCTGTTATGCGAGTTGAGTAACTGCTCACCGGATTCATTTGAAGCTCTCTGGTCTCATCTTTACCAGTCCTTACTAGCAGCAAGCAAATCCTCATGTAGTAAGTCTAATCGCCAACATGGACATTGGATCTCTACGCAGTCTCTGGAACTTATCGATGCTCACCGGCATATTCCGGCTGGAAGTGAACACAATGAAAGTCGCAAAGAGCTCCGGACAAAACTCCATTCTAGCCTGAAGAGAGACCGCGAATCCTGGTGGTCTCATCGTGCATCAGAGATGGAAATGGCCGCTGCCCTTAGTAACCATTGTAAGTTATTCCGGCTGATACGGGAAACGGGCAGCAGAAGACCTGGTGTTAGTGAAACACTTTGTGCCGAGGGTGGACAGCCTATGCACAACTTGTCCACACGCATGGGGCGTTGGCGTGCACGTTTTGAAAAGCAATTTAATCGGCCGGTATTGTTCGATTCTACGCCGGTCAGTGATCGCTCTGCTCCTTGGGCTGTCTGTTTGGATGCACCCTCTCACTCAGAAGTCGAACGTGAAATCGCACTGTTGAACTTAAATAAAGCCGCAAGACCGGATGATCTTCCTCCAGCCCTCTTCAAATTCGGGGGACCTGCTCTGGTGGATGATTTATGCGAGTTACTAGTGAAACTGGGGGAGCAGGAAACTGTCCCAACCGACTGGAGCCGCTCCATCATAGTCCCAATTTTCAAGGGAGCCTCACGATCGGAATGCAGCAACCATAGAAGAATCAGTCTGATCTGCATCGCCTCCAAATTACTTGCCTCTGTCATCCTTCACAGACTGACTGGCACTTATGAAAGCCATATTCGTGAAGGGCAAACCGGGTTTCGTCGAGGTCGTGGCTGCATTGACCACATCTTCACTTTACGTCAGTTGTTGGAGCACCGTCACATATATTGGCGGCCCACCGTTGTCGTGTTCCTCGATATCAAAGGTGCATTCGATTCGGTGGATAGACATGCACTTTGGGACTGTCTACTCAGGAAATGTGTACCATAACTATGTAAATATTATCCGAGTATTATACGCGCATAGCTCAGGCTGAGTGAGGGCTTACGGCAAGTTGTCGTCGCCCTTTAATATCTCCAGCGGTGTGAGACAAGCATGCCCGCTGTCATCTTTCCTCTTCAATTTCGCTCTTGACGAAGTCATGGAAATCGCGTTCACAGGACACGGCTTAGAAGGTGTGAATCTGCTCCCTGGAGAACGACTTCTTGACTTGGAGTATTCAGACGATATTGCCCTTGTCTGTGACAGCTCCCAGACGTGCCAGGCGTTCCTCCAAGATTGGCTGGGACCGCCTCCTTCGCTGACCCTTGGTGGCAATCAGCTAGAAGTCGTTCAAAAATTCAACTACCTGGGAAGTTGTATCAGCGCCCGTGGGATTGAAGATGAGATCACGAACCGTATGGCAAAAACTCGCGGCGTTTTTGCTAACCTTCGCCATTTATGGCGGCTTCGCGTCATCACTCTTGCCCTGAGGGGTAGTGTGTACAATGCAGCGGTACGTTCGACCCTACTGTAGGTTGTGAAACCTGCCCCCTTAGATCAGCGCACATAGAGGCTAGTTATGTTCGACCACCGGTGCCTTCACAATTCAACTCACATCTGATGGGAACACCGCGTGAGTAACGAGCATGTTCGACGCCTTGTTTACGGCACAGGAAAAGGAAATGAACCGCTCAGCACCGTCATTTCACGCACCAGGCTCTGATGGCTCGGCCACGTGTTACGCATGCCAGCCCACCGAGTCCCGCGACGTGCGTTGTTTGCGCGCCGGTGCTGTGGATGGATGAAGAGGAGAGGTGGCCAAGCGATGACTTGGTCTGGAGGAATGAAGGCCGTCACTTCGAAGCTGGCCTCAGTTGGAGCGTCACGGCTTGCTGGTTGGGATCCGAAACACGATGAACACGTTTGGCTTGATACACTTGTTGATATGGCTAGGAGCCTACCTCAGCGGCGTTCGTGCTGTTTCTTTGTCCCACTCCATCCCTCTTAGCCTCGCCCTCAAATCACGCTCTCATTATTTAACATATTATAATTTTGCGTAGTAAATTACTATTCTTCTGCTGCATAGGATCCGACTAGTAGCATACCGGAACGATGCCTATCCCTTACGGATAGCTCAGCTGGCTTGCACCTGTAGCGTTTTACTCCCTTCTTTTCTTTTAGGTATTGCGGCACAGTAGCTGAGATGTTTCCCACCTCTAGCTAACGTGTATACTGTGTGTGTGAGCTCGACTGGTCCACCAGGCTTCCTTCTCACCGCGTAGGCATCGCTTTAGTTCGCGTCTAATGATCCGTCTGGCCACATTGTACCCAGAGCCGGCCGGGAGGTTTCTTCTGGATTCCAATAGGTTCACCGACCTTTCGGATATCCAATCACTAGTGCGGTGGCGATTGATACTGACACAAGCAGATGCTCCTGCGTAATGCATGACGGCCGAGATCCTATTCCACCAAAGCTCAATGTCGTTAAGACAAGATAGCGAAAGTTCGGTATGCAGTGCGTCTTGATAGGCTTGCCTGACCGAGGGGTGAGACAATTCCTCAGTCGCCAATCGGAGGAGACGCTTGGTGCGCCTCCCGGTAAAGTTCATGAGGAAACGACAGCGTACCAAGGCATGATCAATGTAGTCGCAGGTATTCCAGTACGAGCGGTAGTCCAGGATGGAACCACGCCACTTGTAACTTATAGAAATGTGATCAATTTGGGTCCATCGCTGGACTGCTACGGGAGGACGCCAAGTGGCATCTCCGCGCCCACTGTGCAAAAGCAGTGCTACTAAGAAACGATTGGTGCTCCGCACACAGTTGCAGCAGACGCTCGCTGTCTTCAGTCCGTTCGTAGTTAAGCCCATAACTTCCAGAAATGGACGCCATCCCATTTCAAACCCCTAACCTAGAGGACCAGGAGGCTGGGTTTGTCTGACATTTAGCCATTCACTAACCTCGTAGGAGTAGCTTTCAAGTTGCCCGGAGGCACCACCCAGTATAGCTCAATGGGTCAATGAGCTGTGCAAACCGTGGCACCACGTTAAGTTCCAGTCTCCTTGTGACGGGGTTCTAGCTAACACCGAACAGCCACTGGGAATGATGGATCGGTTCACTTGGCAGCTGCGTCACTTCTGATAGTCACATCACTGAGTAAATTACTTCAACAGCAGTAGTACATCAGCCATTTGAACTGATGCTTCGCTGCCTTACAACCGTGATGACCTAAGGAATAAAGACTAGTAAGAGGGACTTACCGGAAAACCGTAATGCTCTAACCAAACATTTAGAGTCAAGGCACCTACACCTAGTGTAGACAACATACTGCCACAAACAGCTGGC
Organism: Dicrocoelium dendriticum; assembly: GCA_944474145.2. NCBI lineage: Eukaryota > Metazoa > Platyhelminthes > Trematoda > Plagiorchiida > Dicrocoeliidae > Dicrocoelium > Dicrocoelium dendriticum. Next base: position 11,311,113 of record OX104067.1, on the reverse strand, counting down.
TATCATGCAAAGATAAGGCGACATGGGTGAGACCGCTTCCTTGCGGCTTTCACTGCCCTTCGTCATAATCAGCCATTACCCCGCAGATAACTCAGCACCAAACACACTTTAAACAAGCAACCCGATTAGGAGACGGCAGCAGACGCGCCGCTGGTGTCTACTGCGAGCCATGTCCTGTAAAGTCTCGAGCCAAGCACGAGGTGAATCACGTGTACTCCAGCTCGGAAGGCGAGACGGACCAACGGCACCCAGTTTGGTCGTCAGTGATTTCATTTCCCGCTGCCACATCAACTTCTGTCCACCTCGAGCCTTGCGCCACCCTACACCTGGCAGACTAGACAGTGCCCTCCTAGGGAATCGGTGACCAGGCATACGTAGCACTTGCCCGAGCCAACGCAACTTATTCATTGCTATCTCTTGTTCTAAGGAGCTAACATGATTGTGATTACCTAGTACTCGCCTACGCGCACTATCGTTGCGAGCACGCTGATGCCATCCGACACCAGCAATGCTTCTCAGACAACGTTGACCTTAGACTTGAAATTGCCGAGTGTCACTACCCTAGAGCATAGCGGCCCTCACTTTGGCCTTATAAACACGGTCCTTCAGACCGAGGAAAACTCCCTTCTGTCTCCAAAGATGCTGTTGATTCAACAAGGCAGTTCTGGCCTTTGCAACGCATGAACTGACTTCTGTTTCTATGCGCCCATCGTTGCTGATGCAGCTGCCAGGTTAAGTGAATCGATTAATCAGCTCGAGTTTCTCCTTATGAACGGTCAAGGGGTCATCAATTGGCTGGTGGTCCTGCAGCAACACTTTGAAGGTGCGTAGTGCGTACCCAATAATGGGACCAGCCTATACAGGTTATTCAGGGTTGATTGTGCAGCCGCAACAAGGAAATGACTTCGCGTATCATCAAGGCTAGTTTGGCTTTCCAGAGAGTCAGCCATCAGTGAAGACGGCTGAGCATCATCCTGTCAGTGTAAGGTAAGCTGTATAACCCTACCGTGGGGCCGGTGCTATTTTTATACATCAGTGACCTGACCAGTTCGCAGTGAAGTCATTAAACGGTTGGTCGTTTTTGATAAGCGGTGCTTGCGGAATATTGCCCACATTTCATGGGAGTGTTGGACACCTTTTTACATTTTGCTACGTAAGCTTTCCTAGAATATCACCCTTAATCAGCTGACGATCCGCCAGCTGTATTGACCGTCATTCAAAAGCTCCACCTAACATACCATCCATCCTCGAATTTTTGAGCAGCCTATCGTCGAAGGAGTAACATCACTACTAGGCTTCCTCTGTACTTCCGTGCGTAATTTGTGGGAACATTGAAAAAACAATGAAAATACCTGGTTTTACTTCTTGGCATCCGAGAACGACTGGGCATTAATTCCGAAATCCTCACCTAAGAAGCCCTCTCATAAAGTGGCGAACCCTACTTGAATTCTGTGTTTCGGACTCAGCCCGCATCATCCGGTGAATCGTATCCGCTTTCGTCATTTTCTATCACTTCATGTGTGCGAATATGACTTTTCAGCAACCAGGGGAAATTAACACTGTATCTACTAGTTGTTTGCCGACATTTTGGATATAATATTCCCAGCTTTGGTTACATCAGGCCGTCATTGTTCGAAATTACTCGCATACCTAAGGATGCCTTAAGGATTCATCATGTAATTTCCCGACTCCCACCAGAATTATTGCTCCTGGCACAGGATATCCTGAAAACTAGCCCTAGCTACCAACAACTGAGAGACTTTTTAGTTCGCGAGCTTAACCTTAGTGAGCGTAAGAGAGTGCAACGCCTACTTAATGAAGAGCAGTTAGGTGCTCTCATCCCTACAAAACCACTGCGAGCCATGTAAGCTCTGATAGGTTAGTGTTCCATTTTTAAGCAGCTATTTATGCAACTGCTTCCTACACATGTACAACAGATATTGGCTAACGGTCATCAGGATACCGAGCTGAAAGACAGCACTTATGGTTAATAAGATAATGGAGATACAATCGTCAACTTTCTCTTCTTGTACATCTGATGACCCACTCGTAAAAATTGTACGCTCCCTGCAAGAACAACTGGCTTCCATCGCTAGACGAGGGAGCAACTGTCGAGCTAACCAACGGCGTACCCCGAGTGTTAGTAGTTCCAGTGGCATTTGCTGGTACTACCGGAGGTTCCGTAACTGGGCTCAAAAATTCATAAGACCGTGTCAATTTTCTAACTCGGGAAATGAACACACCAGCTGGTAATGGCGACGACGCTAGAAGGCACATGTGAGCCAGATCGCCTCTTTTACTTGCGGGACGTAAGATCTGGCATGTAACTCCTCATAGACACTGGTGCCCAAGTCATTGTGGTTCCCCCACTTCAGGAGGACCTGAAGCACTGCTCGGTATACAGTTCGCAGGCACATCAATCCTCACTTATGGAGAATCTTCTGTCACGCTGAACCTTGGTCTCCTTAGGCTATTTCCTTTTATTTGCATTGTAGCTAAAGTGCCAACTGCAACCCTAGGCCTCGATTTATTTCAACACCATGGTCTTATCATAAATCCCAAACACTGTCAAATCATCGATGGCCTAACGCAACTATCACAGGCTGGCTTCAAAACTTCCTGCATGTCTATAAGTCCGCAACTTGTCCACATCAAGCCTGTACCATTTATTTGGATGTATTACGAGGATTTATCAACATAACGAGGTCCGGATACTAACCTGGTGATACCAAGCACTAGATCGTTTGCAAAATAACGACAGCAGATAGTCCAGTTTTCCAACGACCACGGTGATTAGCGCCTGATAAACTTTCCGTAGCGAAGACTGTATTCAACCATATGTTATAGTTGGGCATAATACGTCCATCCAGAATTATGTGGGCATCGCCCATACATATAGCCTCGAAGAACAAACCTAGAGATTGGAGACCTTATGGGGAATATCAGGGAGTGAAGGACAGCATCGTCCCAGACAGGTATCCCATTCCGCACCTCCAGGATTTCCCAGCATTGCTGTACGGAAAAGCAAGTGT
>OX104067.1:11252108-11307582 GCA_944474145.2 Dicrocoelium dendriticum | reverse complement strand
CCCCACATGTTGGATTTTTGGTAACGTCTTTTGGTTGCGGAGTTCCTGGTTTAATAACACGTCATTCTTTGATGCCAAAAGGGATTTAATGCGTGTATTCCCGTAAATGTATTTTTGGAGCTCCCAAATGTTATACACGAGGCAGTCTAGAGTCAGCCGGCTATTCAAAAGGAAAATTGACTGATGTATGAAGCGTTTGAAAGAATAGTCGATGCAGCTGGTAATATTGTCAGCTGACCAAAAGATTATGTAATGAAAGGTGAAAGAAACACTACAGGCCAATACGGGGAGGTAATTTTGGCGGACTCCACGTAGCAAATCAATTACGGCGGCTACATCCTGTGGCACTGCATGTTTGTGGACGTTAGCGGCCTGGGTATGCGTTTCTTTTGTGCGCTGTTGCCTAATGAGACGGAGGTTGCTTACGAGGAGGCAGTGAGAGGTATGTGGGATTTGGCCCCCGCTGTTGCCGGTGCTCGGAATTTGGTGTTGGACAAGTGCACCGCGCAAGTGAATGCGTTTCGTAATGCGTACCCCAATGCGAACGTCGTTTTCTGCCGGGTACACATTATGCGTGACATGCGGCGGCGTTGCTTACACCTTCCGTTGTGCAACACGGAAAATAAGAGAGCTCTATTCGACATGTTGCGGTCGTTGTTGTACTCGTACGACTGCGCGCATTACCATCGGATTATGGAAGGCATATCCCTGCGCAGCGCGAAATGCTTACAATACCTCCGTCGTACATGGATCCCATGGCGGCTTAGCTAGTCAGGGCGTTTAATAAATAAATAAATAAATAAATAAATAAATAATTTATTCTCAGTTTCATAGAGACACATAGTTTATTCGCGTCACTGCGAGGCACACCATCAATGGCATGATCATTGTGATACAGACATGTAGGATCGGCAATCGCGTAAATGAGTACATTTTGACAAATAATATATTAATTTATTTGTATTGACATGCAAAAGTATGTTTAACTGTGTATTTGGAAGAGTCATGTTGCATGAGTATGTAAATGCGACTCAGTGTTTTTTTGTTTGTTGTGTTTGCCAGCAAAGGGGGAGTCAATGGAACGCTTTGGAGCGGATGACGTTCGTGATGTGTGAATGATCCTCCGGAAAAGGGAAGAGGCAGTGACTTTATTTAGTGGCGGGTCACGTCCGCCACGTCACAGTGTTGTTAAACGGATATCTGTGGTTTTTTATAGGGAAAACGCTTGCCAGGCGAAATCCCACCACATCCTGGCACACTGCCGCCGAACCATTTTCTGGACCGGGATTTACCCGAACAACCCAGCTGGCACCACGAGGTGGTTGTTCGGCTAGCCAGCCCAATAATGTGCCTCCAAGGAAAATCGAACCCCGGTCAACGAATTTCCGGTTCGCTGATCTACCACTGAGCTACCGAGGGCTGATGGGCAATGTGGTTTTATTCAAATGCGACAGCACAAATCGCATTGAAATTGAGAATAAGCAGCTGAAAGGAAGTTTGAGCGAGAGGTCAACGCTACTTCACCTGTTTCAGGTGATAGTGTAGCTTGCCAGTGACATTATTGAGGAAAGGGAAACACTGCTTGCCAGAGAGCAACTTCGTGTATGCGAGGTTCAACGCGGTGTCAACAGTGGGGACGTGATTTTGCTCAGGCTGTCGTCCTACGCCCGGCGGCAGTACGCGCGGCACCGTGTTCGAGTTCGTACTCGCAGAGTAAACCGAGGCGTCGGTTGTTGGCTGGTGGAAGACGAGCGCATTGGGATGCAACTTGTCGCAATCGGTAACGGCATCGCTTGCGGATGCAGATTTAACCGGCAGTGGCGCATTCCATGTGCGCACATTATTCACGTGGCAAGCCTACACGCCTACGAGGAGGAGGATGTGCTTGGTGGTTGCCGTTTGGTGTTGCCAAGGATAAGTACATGTGCGCCGGTCCTTTCGGAGGGCAGGGAAGGGACGTTGACAGTGGCGCAGGCGAGATGCCCGAGTGATGTAGTTCGTGACCCAGCGGAGAAACTTCGCATCACTCGGGATATGTTTGCTGCTCTGGAAACGCAGATCCTAAGCATGGGCACGGAGAAGTTGCAGCGCACCATGGGCGTCTTTGCATGCGTGCGGGTGCTCGCAAGTCACAGTGATGTGCAGCTTTACGCGCGAACATCCCAGTTGGAACAGCTGCAACCGTTATTGTCGGAAGACCTGCCTAGCTTCCAAGGAATGCAGGCGTCATCTTGCGGCTCAGCTACTCAGGTGACGGCAGGCAATGGTACGCGTACCGGCAGCAATTCACCGGAGAGGGACGTCAGCGAAGGGATCCCTTTGGTGTCACCGGTGACTGGCGTTTCCCAGTCTCCTTGCCACGACCGCAGGCGGTGGAAAAGGAAGTCACCTTTGTTATCGCGTGCGGTGGAGGTGGTGGAAGACACCATGCTATCACGAGAGTTGACATTTCTTACCCATAAAAGGAGGACATCCGCGCACCACTGCACAAACACATGGCGTGTTACCTCGCGCTGCCACAGAGCCTTCTCCCAAGTCCTGCCGCCGCCATGTGTTGTTGCATTGATACGTAGTGACAGGTAACATAGATTTTCCATGCTCATCTCTCTTGCAGAGCCACGGATATGTGCCGCCCCTGCGTTGTCACCTCACGCTGCCACAGAGCCACCTCCCACTTATCGCTGGCGCCGTGTGAGAACATCATAACACGCCGCCGCAGGTTATATACGTTGTCCTTCCTCATTGCTCTTTCAGATTTCGTGTGACGTACGTACATTCGACGTCTCCTATCATGGCACCTTGTCCGGTCTTCCTTCGCCTTCCAGTTACTACACTTTTCCCCTTCCTTGGAGAACGGAGCAACGGCCCTATCCAGGGCCACCCCCTGCATCTGTGTCTTGTCGTCCCACACCCCATAGGAAGTATGCGAACTCCGCTATCTACTTGCGGCGGACTATAAGCTCACAGGTTCCGTGGGTGCCTCCGTAATCTTCAGATAAGGTATGGCGGAATACATACATCAACACGTATTAGCAACCCTGCGAAGTATGCGAACAACATGTTCCTCCAAAAACAACGTAGTAATTTAACCTTTCGCAGACATTTTAACCTGTAACATGTCGTTGAATCCGTTCATTATTCGTAAACACTGTTTGGTATTGCTCTGACACTTAGCGATGCTCATCTTCATGAGCCATTTCCTCATACTGTAACGATATTTGATGAACCATTTTTCAGTATTCTGGCTTGGTAGGTGATGAGCGTTCTGAACACTCCCCACTTACACGAGAATATTTGCATATGGTTTGAGCGCCCCGTCTGCCCACTTGTCATATAATCAAACACCGCCTTAACAAGGGATTGCCTACTTCAGTACCACGTAGCCATGCACATCAGTCAGCATTATTTGGACAACATCTTGCGCCAAACATGTACATCTCATTCATGACGTTGTGTTACCTAACTATGCAAGACACTAAAGTATAGCCGTATATATCATTAACATTAACTAAGCCGACTCTTTTGTTCACGTTAATGCACGCAGAGACCTAGGTATTACTTACCTTTTGCTGCATGGTTTACAGTTTTAAATAAACCCTACCTCACAGAACACCATCGATTAGGTCATTCACCCTTAAGGACGCCATATTCTTTGCAACATTCATACTGCCTCCTGAAACCACTTTCCCGCATAGCACCTCTTCCACTCAGAAATCACCGGATTAAGCAATAACATGCTCACACACCATCATTGCATGCGAACTCATTTTCTCTTGCGTGATTTAAGGGCTATAGCACTTACAAATGGTAAATTGGAACCAATAGATTGTCCTAATAAGAAACCCTACGCACTCTAAACGCCTATATATATATATACACTCTGCATCCGCAAATGTATATCGCATAACCAACTGCAATGAAGGATCACTTGCTTATCACGCAACATAGCAATCGGGATACCTTTTACATCCACCACATCACAGGTAACATGCATACAGCATGCTTCAGTATACAGGCTGACACAAATCCTTATATAATGTTAACTTTTGTTAATTTTGATCCTATCAATTTCGTATACCATAAGCAATAACCCACGCATGCTTACAAACATGGGCATTTTGGAGCAATCTATATATATCTATATACATTTCCTTTTACGTTCATATAATATATATACATGATTATATGTATAATGCATAAGTATATATATGTCCTTATAACATATATATATATATTTATACATATAAATATAAATATGCATATATATATTTATATACTTATATATATATGTGTATATATATATATATTTTTTTTACGCCTATACATGTCAGCGTCTCTAACTTATTGCGCTTTGTATGGCGTTTAGGTTATATCATGAGTCGGAAATGCGCATGTAATTCATTGGTTCCCTATAAGTGTATCTACTCCTACATCATTTCTGCATACCACATGTGAAAATGGTTATGGAGGAGATTTCCGTATGGTTATGGCGCCTAACATTCACACTTTGTTTCCTTACAAACATATATGTATATACATTTGTATATGCGTATATATATATGCGTATATATGGTACTGTCCGTTCTTCTATACGGCAGTGAAACGTGGACGATGTACCGTCGGGATGTGCGATATCTCGAGCGGTTCCATCAGCAGCGTCTGCGACGAATTTTGCGGATCGGCTGGGGCGCCAGAGTTGCAGACACGGAAGTGTTGCGCCGAAGTGGGATGTATGCAGTGGACTGCATACTTTTACTGCGACACCTGAGATGGTTCGGTCATGTGAGCCGTATGGATTCGACGCGGATACCGAAACAACTCTTATACGGTCAGCTGAGTATTGGGAAGCGGCATGCTGGGAAACCAAGGTTACGTTACCAGGACATGATTAAAGTGAGCCTCACACGTTCTAATCTTGATTGCAGATCATGGGAATCGAAGGCGGTTGATCGTGGTGCATGGCGCGATCTAATCACGAAGGCAGTTGCTGAAGTGCGGGAGAAATCCCTCATGCACGCAGAGAAGAAGCGGCAGTTGCGGAAGCGGCAAGCACCGATGGATTGTACTCCATCGACATCGAGCGCATGGTGCTGTAAAACATGCGGTCGCGAGTGCCTTAGTCAGGCAGGCCTAGTGAGCCATGAGAGAGGTCACTCGGGACCACTGCCGAAGCGACGACGGGTCCCGCAGTGAACATAGGCAGCACCGGCGCAGCGTTTGTAGGCACGCTGAATTCGATTCACTAACCGCATGGTTGCATGCTAAGTCTCCTTATTTCAGGTGGTGGGTTTTTGGTTCTCTCCTAATGCCTTTCTTTCTCATATAACTGTCTATTGGGCCATGAGCTATGTCATTAGGTGCCACTACAGAAGCGACGACGGGTGCTGCAGAGAATTACTGCGAGCAGGCACAGCGTTTGTAGGCACGCTGAATTCGATTTACTAACCGCGTGCTTGCATGCTAAGTCTCTTTATTTCAGGTGGTGGGTTTACAGTTTTTACCTTAATGCTTCTCTTTCTCATATAAATATCTCCCTGTACTCTATTCCATTAACTTGCACACATCGCTTCAGCCAATTGTATTTGATTTCCATAACATTTTTGTGTTCGTGGCATTCCGTGAACTATACTTCCTGACCTTGTGCACTTAGCTGGGATTTGTTTGTAAACAACTTATTACGTATGCTATTTAATTAAGGTTTATGTCACCGTTTCCTTATGCATTAATCGAGTTTTTCTCTCTTTCTCTCTCAAGTGATTGGCTGTTGTTTGATATCCCCGGTGTGGCTGCGCTTGATGTGCATTTTGACAAGGTGCTTACCTGTCTATTACCCACTACCTCGTCCATACTGGCTCCAGGAGACAGTTGGTCGTTGCTGGAGGGGACGAGGTGCACGGTCCTTGTGACCGTGCTGGGCTCGAAGAGTGGTTCCATGCACTCAGTGTGGAACGGACTACGGTCCAGCCACCGCCTTGGGTGCGGTTGATTCCCCAAATACAGTGTGCTTGTGTTTGCCTGTGAAGGAGTGTGGGCCGGCTCCGTTGATGAAACGTGGCTCCCATCCGCATGCCTCTCGGTCTTATTCCTTCGGGTTTACACTGGATATGGGGTATGTGGTTGGAGCTGTGGGTGGTGAAGCGCAAGCCATCCATGGTCCCTCTGTAGGCGCAGGCGTCCTGTGGCTTGCCACAGTGACAGGCAAATCCGAAACCGGATGTCGCCAACCATGTATGTATGTGTGCCCCATGCTGGGGCTGATGTTGCATTCTTGCTGCTTCTTCACCGCAGTTGGGCTAAACCAACTTACACTTAAACTAGGTCTTTTTAAGCTGGATAAATTTCATTCCGCTTTATTTGGTTTGTTCTGCCTCCCTGAATAATGTTCTATTAACTGGCCACGTTGCTTACGCTAACTGCGCTTATCTTCGGTAATTTTGTTGCGTTTTGTAGCATTTTTAAGTAAATTGTGGACATTTCTTACTTATCACGTATTTGTTGTTAACGCACTTACTTCATATGGTAAATTAGTGAAGAGTTATGCCCCCTTATCTGTATGCATTATTCTATTTATTTTCTTTCAACTTGTCGTTTAAAGTGAATGGCTGTTGTTTGATATCCCCGGTGTGGTTGCGCTTGATGTGTGTGTTGACAAGGTGCCTACCTGTCTATTACCCACTACATCGTTCATACTGGCTCCAGGAGACAGTTGGTCGTTGCTGGAGGGGACGGGGTGCACGGTTCTTGTGGCCGTGCTAGGCTCAAAGAGCGGTTCCATGCAGTCAGTGTGAAGCGGACTACGGTCCAGCCACCGCCTTGGGTGCGCTTGATTCCCCAAATACAGCGTGCTAGTGTTTGCCTGTGAAGGAGTGTGGGCCGGCTCCGTTGATGAAACGTGGCTCCCATCCGCATGCCTCCCGGTCTTATTCCTTCGGGTTTACACTGGATATGAGGTGTGTGGTTGGAGCTGTGGGTGGTGCAGCGCAAGCCATCCATGGTCCCTCTGTAGGCCCAGGCGTCCTGTGGCTTGCCACAGTGACAAGCAAATCCGAAACCGGATGCCGCCAACCATATGCGTATATATATATATATATATTTATATAGCGTTAAACTGCATTCCCCATGCTTACGCACACACGCACACTCCATTATTTATTCGTTAGCAAGGATTCTCATCAGCAAATCGATTATACGCTTAACAAATCCATATGCAAGTTCCACTACAAATTAATCCCCACTTCCATAAGCCAGCTACTGAATGCCGATTCCCCTATGCCTTGCACAATTTACCATACATTCTCCCACTGCCTTCTTTTCTCCTATACGTACGGTGGACTTCCATAAACCATATTTTATAGTCCTTTTCCTTTTTAACGCCTTACTTATCGTTATATTTCCACTTTTACTTTTTTATTTAACTTTGTAAGTAAGCATGGTACAGATCAAATTTTGCATTTTTGGAGCTTCTGACCTCTTTAGAAACATGTCGCGCAAGAAATTCATCCACTGAAACCCTTACTTTGCAGAACGCAGAAACAGGTTGTCCTTATGAACACCAGCACGCAGTTAAAATCGAGCTAGTGGCGGATGGGACGGTCCCGTGATCGGAAGTGTCCTCGACAGCTAATGGCGCCTCATCGTACACACAGAAGAATATTGCGAAGCTGGTAGACAAGCTTTCGCCACGTCATCATGAAGCATGGTGTCTTCTTTGCTTGAATACGGTGCCGGGTATACCGTTGCCAGCTTTGGTGCTTCTTTTAAAGTATGCGTAAAGCGCTCTTTTCAAATCAAGGAAGGAGGGAGACGTGGAGGTGATCGACCACTTCCAATTTCGGTACCAATCTACACAAAACCTACAAACGCAGGAAGGAAGATCACCAGCAGAGGCAATAAGGAAGAGTAAGCTTCGCATGTCATCTGATGCAAGTTCAAGTTCAAGTGTGACTGAAACCACAGGATGATCCCGTGAGTGTTCCTTCTTCTACGGGTCTTTAAACCAGGAGTTTGCGGATTTTGAAATATTGATGGACCTAAAACCAAGACCGCATCACACCCTGTCCAACCAATTAATGCCCACGAAACCAGCCCAAGCAGTCCCTGCTGGGCCGGTTACGTGAAGCAAGAAAGAGAAAAAAGTAAACTGAGAAGGCAAAAGAGAAAGTGGTGAGAGCTAAGCAAGTGGAATACCAAGAAATTTGAGTCAATAAAATAAAGAATTGAAAAGTGAAGTTGAGTCAGCTGGGGAAAGGAAAAGTTTGCCGTTGCCACCCAAGAGCATCGAGCTGGCGCGCAAAACCTCTTACCGTGGGTTCCCTAACCACGTGATCTGGAAGCAAATTTCAGTGATCTATAACTCGGCGCGACAGACGAGTTTCCGTCACTGTGAGCATTACGCGGTAACTAGATTATTTTGGCGTGCCATACTGATCTCGCTTTTCAGCTGAAATAACGTGGAAAACAGCGTTTGAATAACACTTGAAACGAAATTTGACTTATGTTAAATTTTCTCTGATCCAAGCTATCTTGGATCGAATCAAGTGGTACTGGCCAAAGCGTCTTTGGAGCTTACTGGTAACTTTTCCGGTTGCTTCCAGTTTTAATCCCGTTTTGCACCCTGTTTTTGCCTTTTTATTGTGGTCGTTTTCCTATTGTATACGTGTTGTAATTCTACTCTGTTTTTCATATGAACATGGTTGTCTCGCTAAACACCGAGAAGGATAGTCGTCGTTTGATGAGTCTACTGCAGCTTGCGGACAGGTTAACTGTTCAGATCCAGTAACAGATGCATCTAGTGGTATGCAGTGTGACGTCTGCTGCCGCTGGTATCACGAAAGCTATACCGGCCTACAAGCTGACCAGTACAAAATGCGATCATCAAGCGTTCACTTTCTTTTCAGATGCGCTGAATGCTGCGCCAAAAGATCGACGCGCCCGGCTGTCACCGGTGCTAAACTTTCAGCGCTGGCTTCAAGCTTGGCAGATGTTGAGGAGACGATAGCCAAACTCGTATCTATTGCGTCGCTCGAAACGAAAATGGATTTGATTTTAAAATCCCTGAATATTTCGTTCGTAGACGCTGCAATAGATGGCAGCATTGCTGACGATCCATCCATTGGAGTCTTTCACTCGGTCATAAAGTCGCACGTCCTACCGGCCAATCCAGGGAGCATTGTTGACTGTCCTCATGATCCGATCAAAGTGAAGAAAAATAGGGTGCGGAAATACCAAAAGCCCTCTCCTAAACCCAGAGATATAGTTGCCACGGCATCAAAAAGACGCCGTCTTTGACAGTTGTAAAGTCGTCTAACAATTTTACACAGAACTTTCCGAAGATGCTGGCCGTCTCGGTCGCCAGTGAGCCAGCCCATTTTGACGAAGTGCTGGTGACTGCTCAATGCGCTACAAAGTCAACGGCTCCTGCTCCAGTGAACCAAAAGAAGAAGCGGACTAGGTCTGCTGGTAAAACTTTGAAGAGGCTTGAAGACCCAGGAACTAGAAAGAAGCCGGCAATATAGCAAAAACCTTCGCTAACGTTGCTTCGGCGTCGTTTGTCAAGCCAGGGACAGTCCACCGCCAGTGGTAAAATCAGCTGGTATAGGTGTCAACTCCAATGCACGTGGAGTAAACTCTCCTTGTCCTGCAGACACTTTCACAGGTAGTAGCGTTATATTCCGCAACGTTACTGAATCTAAGGAAGTTATCCGAATGGAACGAATCTTGGATGACATCAAGTGGATAAAACTGTGTGTCAACAGGCTGCTTCCACTTGGTTTCCATGGTGTCAATGTCAGAAATCTCACCAGATTGGGGACCGTTCTTAGCGCAACGCCAGACCCACGACCCCGACTACCTCGCGTAGTCCTTTCTACCCCGGAGGAACGCAAATCATTACTGCGAATTGCAGTCAAAATTAAGGGTAGTGGTGTCAGCGTTCAGCCGGACCTACCGCGGGCAGATACATTAAAGTTAAAGGAGGCTATCAAAGACCTCAAAACAAGACAGGCGGCAGGTGAGCAAGGCCTCATTCCGGTAGGATTTCTGGTGGTCAGGGCGGAAGTTACTTTCCGCCCTACCAGAACCAATCCTGATGGCGCACGACCCAGGGATGGTCGTGCCGACTTCCTTGACGCAGTACTTAGCAACGTGCGTAGCCTAAGGAACAGGGTGCACGAGTTTGGTCTACTTGTAAACAAATCTCGTCCCGACATACTTGCGTTCACTGAAACATAGTTGTCTCCGGATATCACAGTCGGTGAGGTATGTCTACCTGGCTACGCGCTGCTTAGAACCGATCGCTCCGTTGGTCGCCAAGATGGAGGCGTTGTACTGTAAATCGGCTGTAACTTAGAGGTGTTAAGTACCTGCACATTCAAGTCGTCGGATCAGACTATTGAAGCCCCATGGGCAATATTTTGCAAATCCTCTACCCAGATTATAGTTGTTGTGATATACAGAAATCCTGGAAATATTTCCAGGAGGATACTTGATTTTATTCGCACTCAGTCTGCGAATATGTGTTTAGTTCTAAGGAATTTCAACCTCCCTGAGTTTTGTTGGGCCGATCTTTCCTGCAATTCGGCATTAGGAACATTCGGTGCAGACTTCCTTGAACTGACTCTCCAAGTGCCTTTGCACCAGTTCGTTGACAATCCCCTAGGTATATGGACAGCAAAACACAATAAATTTTAGATTTTGTTTTCGCTAATTCCCTAGGCTTCGTGACTGACGTTTCATACGATGCACCTCTAGGGTCCAGCGACCACGCATGCATATCCCTTCGATGTGCCCTTTCAAGGCACCAAGAGACCGCTGTTGAATTACTTCCGAATATTTGGCGGACGGACGTTAGTGCAATGTGAACTAAGGCTTCAGTTCTGAACTGTGAGATCTCGATGGCTGACTCTGTCCAGTTAACCTGGGATAACTTTAATGCATACCTTACGGAAGTTTCTAAGCCCTATATTCCACTCATGATGAAAAGAGGGTTAAGGGCACAGCCTCCACGGATAGATACCGCAGGCAAGTACCTACACAAGAAACGGTCAAGATTCTGGCGAACCTACCAAGCAGGGCCATCAGCCATAACCTAATATAGTTGTCAAAATAATAAAAAAATTATTGGAAACTTCGCAAAACCGCTCCTCTCCAGTACGAGCAGGGTTTAGCGGTCTCGGCCGCAGCTAATCCCGAGAAGATTTTGCTCACGTTAAAAGACTCAGCGGGGCAAAACTGCTTATACCAGCGTTATTGCGAGAAGACGGGACCCGTGCGCAAACTTACTATGACAAGGCTTGTATATTTAGTAAGCAGTATACTGGGGTCTGTGCTCGGGAGACCTCTTCACCACCGGTTGAATTGGTTTCAAGTGCTCCAGCGGATTTTTGCTTAGCCGAAATTAGCATAACGGAGACTCAGGTCTTCTAGTTACTGCAAGGCATTAATTCCTCTAAAGCTTTCGGTCCTGATTCAATTCATCCGAAGCTGTTGCATGAGTTGGCCACTGAGCTGAGTGGCACTCACACATGCTTCTTTTCAATATCGCTGGACAGCTGCAGCCTACCTTCGGAATGGAAGGAGGCAAACATCTGTCCGATTTTTAAGGGCGGTGGCAGCGCACTACACGCAAAATACCGGCCTGTCAGTTTGGCAAGCGTAGTAGTCAAGTTGTTGGAAAAGCTGCTAATGGATTCAGTGGAGAGCCACCTGAATCGATTCAACCTTCTCGGTGTTGCGCAACGTAGATTCCGCAAAGGATTTTTATGTCAGACTAATTTATTTGTAGCTCGTGAATGCTGGGCGGAAGCGGTAGACAGTGGCTACGCTGTAGACTTGCTACTCGTAGATTTTTCGAAAGCTTTTGACACCGTTCCACATCTTCGGCTCTCACTTAAGTTGAGATCTTAAGGGGAATCTGGTTGCGCCCTTCAATGGGTGTCTGCCTTCCTTGAGGGGAGGGAACAGTGCGTACGGGTGGGGCGTAGCCCTTCGCTCAGGCAAGCTGTCCTTAAAAGCGTTCCGCAGGGCTCGGTATTGGGACCATTGTTGTTCGCGATCTATGTAAATGACTTACCTGGAGAGCTAGGATTGTCATCACTAATGCTTGCTGACGACCTCAAGCTCTGGAATATTGTGAATATTGCTGGGGGTTCTGAGGCAATTCAGCGTGCCTTGGCTAGGCTCTGGGAATGGTCTATCTTATGGTTCATGCCCATAACTAGGGCCAAGTGCCCTGTTCGCCGATAAGGAGCTGCTAATCCTCCCACCCGATATGTTGTCGGCGGTGATGAACTCACTGTTGTCACTCAGCAGGTTGAAAATGCATAAACCACGGTCTAATAGCTTTAGGACGGAAACTCGTCTATCGTGCCGAGTTATAGATCGTTGGAACTTGCTTCCAGATCACCTGGTTAAGGTACCGACGGTTACGGGATTTTCGCGCCAGCTCGATGTTCTTGGGTGGCAACAGCAAACCTTACCTTTTCCTAGCTGACTCACCTGCACATTTCTGTTCTTTTAATGACTCAAATATCTTGGTATTCCACTTGCTTAGCCCTCACCACTTTCTGTTTTGCCTTCTGCGCTTACATTTTCTCTTTCTTACTTCACGTAACCGACCCAGCAGGGACTGCTTGGGCAGGATACGTGGGCATTAATTGGTTGGACAGGGTGTGATGCGGTCTTTGTTTTAGGTCCATCAGTATTTCAAAGATCGCTAAGTCCTGGTTCAGCGACCCGCTGAAGAAGGAACACTCACGGGATGATCCTAACGTTTCAGTCCTGCTTGAACTTTATCCTATCAGACCGTGGTTTATGCATTTTCAGTGGGGAACCGCGGAGATTATGTAACGTAGCGGGACTAAATAGCCCTGACAAGTCCGGGCCAATCTTACCCGTCGAAATACGATAAGTGAGAATCAGGTCCCCACTTATCCTTCGGTAGTACATTCAGTACATACCTAAGCTGAATAAGCTTTCAGGACACGCCTGTCTCCGTAGACCCTTCACTAGCCGAGTGCCCACTCGTAACACCCTCTCCAAGTCCATTTTGTCTCGGTTAAGACATAAATAAATAAATAAATATTTTATTCTCGACTATGCGAGGCACGCTCATGGAGGCATGATCAGATATGTACAACGGTACAAACATTATAATGCAATTGTAACAGTAACGCAGAAAATTGTTCATATATCCATGATTGGAACTGTACAATGTTGAAAATGCGAAACAATAAGTTGGCTGTCATGAGATACGGGACCTCAGCTAATAAGAGATTGAGAAACCTGAATGATCCACTGAAAGGTAATGGAAGAGCCCGCACACAAGGAAGGAAAAGGGCAACGTGTGGTAGGATGTAAAACGACAACAGTATATACAGATGTAGAAGTCCCAGTGTAACGGTCCTATGTAGAATTGTGACGCTAGTTGACCTGCCAGTGTAAAGTTATGGGCTGTGACTTTATTCGGTGGCGAGTCACATACGCCACGTTGCAGTGTTGTTAAACGGACATTTGTGGCTTTTGTAGGGAGAACGCTTGCCAGGCGAAAACCCACCACGTCCTGGAACACTGCCACCAATCCATTGAATGGCAAATTGTAACTGGCTATGTTTCTTGTTAAAAGTCTGTTTGCTCGGTTATTCGCAGTCAGGTTGCGTCCCATTTTTTCCGCTGGTTGATGCAATAACTGGTTGCCTATTGCGTTCCTGGGTCCTGTCCGTTGGTAGGTCGGGTACTAAACATTCTTATTGAATATAATGTGTTGATCCTTCGCAGAACCACATGAAGTCATCTCTGATTATGTATATTTGCCGGGGAGCGAAGAATTCGTGTCCAGCTACCCTCACTGGACATCGGTGGTTGGGTGCAAATAGTTAGAGTGGAAGTGAGGCCATGGTCCAGGTAAGTACTTGTTGGTTATTTCGTCCCATCCCAGACGGAGGCAGTTCCTCAGTTCAATCCCGAAGCTCTCCGATGTTCACGACCTCAGAGAAAAGGGAGAGAGGAACAAGCCGAGAGAAGACCGAAAAGGAACAGTCGATGTACCTAGCGTTTGATCAAAATCCTACATTAAGACATTTATTTGAGACAACTAGTGTACAAGGTGTAACAGATATTACGCTAAAGATGTTTTTACTTATGCGGAAGGCATGGCCTGATGGGTAGAATACTTTCATGTGCATAGGGATGAAGAGCAGGATTCCGGTAAGATATTCATGAGGTGTAAGCTGACAATGTTCGAATTCTACCTGAGACTAGAAAGTGGGTGTGTAGTCACGATTGGTTGTTATCGGAAACCCAAGGACAGTGACGATGTGGCCGTATTTATATATGCTCACGGGATAAGGATTACCTAAGACACCATAACTACAATGTACATAGGTATATGAATATAGGAAGCTGAGCATATTAGAAGCTGGCTAAGATTAAATGGATATCAAAGGAAGACTAAGTGTTGAAGGTAAGACGATTAGAAGATATCGATACTGGACCGGGTATCAGTGGACAAGGGTGCCTGTTGGGTTAATCATTCGAGGTGCCAATGAATAACAACCGTGTCAAAGGATCGGACAGCAAACCAGCTGAGCTGTGAAAAAACTATACCAGGAGAATAAACAATCTACAGAAGGACTGACGCCTAGCAAGCTAAGGAGTATTCCCAAAGTTGAATAGAGCATACAGCAAACAGCTGCCGCAGAGCAGAGATAGTGGCTAAAGGAATGGAGGTATCAGTGGCTGATTCAACCATATCATTAAGACTTTTGACCACATGTCAAGTAAACGCGAGTAAGACAGACGACGGATAACGGCGCGCTAGGAGAGATGAATGGCCAGCAATAAAGTTCGAAATAAGGCTTCAGCTACCTGCGGGTCCTACGGTGGCACAGAATAGGTCAACAAACAGCTGAGCTGTGACGCAAACAATCAAAGAGATGAACATGGTAAGAACGGAGCGAGCTCCGGGTATCCGCAAAGTTAAATGGAACCTATGGCGACTAGCTGCTGCTAAGCAGAGATAGTGGCTCAAGAAAAGTATGTATCAAAGGCTGGTGTAGCCATATGATTAGGAAGTTTGACCAGTACTGGATGACTACAGTTTCAGTGAATAAAGCAACAGACGAGCGCTGAATAAGGAGACAGACTTCAAAAGAAAATGAACGCTGGAGTGTCAAGAAGTTGCTCCTTCCAGGCTACATGAGGCCAACAACGACTAGCTACTGCCAAAGAAAACTGCACGAGAGTAAGACGAAAAACGGATAACTGCGCGCTAGGAGAGAGATGAATGGCCAGCCACAGAATTCGGATAAGGGTATCAGTTACTAGTGGATCCTACGGTGGTACAGAATAGGTCAACAAACAACTGAGCTGTGACGCAAACAATCAAAGAGAATGAACATTGTAAGAATTGAGCAGCTCCTAGAGAGCTCCGGATGTCAGCAAAGTTGAATTGAGGCTATGGCGACTAGCTGCTGCTAAGCAGAGATAGTGGCTCTAGAAAAGGAAGTATCAGTGGCTGGTGAAGCCATATGATAGTTATAGTTTCAATGAATAGGTCAACAGACGAGCGCTGAATAAAGAGACAGACGTCGGAGGAAAATGAAAGCTGGAGCGTCAGGTAGTTGCTCTTTGTAGGTTTCATGGGGCCAACAATGTCTACCTACTGCCAAGAAGAACGGCGCGCTAGCAGTGAGATAAGTGGCCAGCCATAGAATTCGGATTAAGGCCTCAGGTACTAGTGTATCCTACGGTGGCACAGAATAGGTCAACAAACAGTTGAGCTGTGGCGCAAACAATCCAAGAGAATGAACACTGTAAGAAATGAGCAGCTCCTAGAGAGCTCGGGGTATAAGCAAAGTTTAATTGAGGCTATAACGACTAGCTGCTATAGGCAGAGATAGTGGCTCTAGAAAAGTATGTATCCGAGGCTGGAGTAACCATATGATTAAGAAGTTTGACAACTACTGGATACCTACAGTTTCAATGAATAGGTCAACAGACGAGCGCCAAATAAGGAGACAAACGTTAGAGGAAAATGAAAGCTGGAGTGTCAAGTAGTTGCTGTTTGCAGGTTACATGGGGCCAACAATGACTAGCAACTGACAAGAAGAGTGACGCGACTAAGCAGAACGGCGCGCTAGGATTGAGATAAGTGGCTAGCCATAGAATTCCGATTGAGGCTTCAGGTACTAGTGGATCCTACGGCGGCACAGAATAAGTCAACAAACAGCTGAGCTGTGACGCAAGCAATCAAGAGAATGAACATTATAAGAAATGAGCAGCTCCTAGGGAGCTCAGGGTATCCGCAAAGTTTGATGGAGGCTATGGCGACTAGCTGCTGCTAAGCAGAGATAGTGGCACTAGAAAAGGATGTAACAGTGGCTGGTGAAGCCATATGATTAGGAAGTTTGACAACTACTGGATACCTACAGTTTCAATGAATAGGTCAACAGACGAGCGCCGAATAAGGAGACAAACGTCAGAGGAAAATGAAGGCTGGAGTGTCAAGTAGTTGCTCTTTGCAGGTTACATGGGGCCAACAATGACTAGCTATTGCCAAGAAGATTGACGCTACTAAGAGGAACGGCGCGCTAGCAGTGAGGTAAATGGCCAGCCACAGAATTCGGATTAAGGCATCAGTTACTAGTGGACCCTACGGTGGCACAGAATAGGTCAACAAACAGCTAAACTGTGACGCAAACAATCAAAGAGAATGAACATTGTAAGAAGGGAGCACACTTGAGAGCACTGGGTATCAGTAAAGTTGAATTGAGGCTATGGCGACTAGCTGCTATAAGCAGTGTTAGTGGCTCTAGAAAAGTATGTATCCGAGGCTGGAGTAGCCATATGATTAAGAAGTTTGACCACTACTGGATACCTACAGTTTCAATGAATAGGTCAACAGACGAGCGCCGAATAACTTAACAAACGTCAGAGGAAAATGAAAGCTGGAAAGTCAAGAAGTGGCTCTTTGCAGGTTACATGGGGCCAATAATGGCTAGCTACTGCCAAAGAAAATTGCACGAGAGTAAGACGAAAAACGGATAACTGCGCGCTAGGAGAGAGATGAATGGTCAGCCACAGAATTCGGATTAAGGCATCAGTTACTAGTGGATCCTACGGTGGCACAGAATAGGTCAACAAACAACTGAGCTGTGACGCAAACAATCATGGTGGACAAGCCTGAATACAATATTCCAGGTGAAGTCTGACGAATGCAGAAAGTAGCTTCACAAACAAGTTCGCCGTTAAGATTCCGAAATAGCGACGGATAAACCCTATCATACAAAACCCTCGACAAGCAGACTTCTTCCAGTTTTCTACAGAATGAAGTGCTGATGCGTGCACGGCTCCTAAATCAACCTGCTAAGTGACAACAGTGAGTTCATCACCGCCGACAACATATCGGGTGGGAGGATTAGCAGCTCCTTATCGGCGAACAGGGCACTTGGCCCTAGTTATGGGCATGAACCATAAGATAGACCATTCCCAGAGCCTAGCCAAGGCACGCTGAATTGCCTCAGAACCACCAGCAATATTCACAATATTTCAGAGCTTATGGTCGTCAGCAAGCATTAGTGATGACACTCCTGACTCTCCAGGCAAGTAATTTACATAAATAAATAAATAATTAATTATTTTCGACTATGCGTGGCACTAATTGAGGCATGATCACATAGATCGCGAACAACAATGGCCCCAATACCGAGCCCTGCGGAACGCTTTTAAGGACAGCTTGCCTGAGCGAAGGGCCACGCCCCACCCGTACGCACTGTTCCCTCCCCTCAAGGAAGGCAGACACCCATTGAAGGGCGCAACCAGATTCCCCTTAAGATCTCAACTTAAGTGAGAGCCGAAGATGTGGAACGGTGTCAAAAGCTTTCGAAAAATCTACGAATAGCATGTCTACAGCGTAGCCACTGTCTACCGCTTCCGCCCAGCATTCACGAGCTACAAATAAATTAGTCTGACATAAAAATCCTTTGCGGAATCTACGTTGCGCAACACCGAGAAGGTTGAATCGATTCAGGTGGCTCTCCACTGAATCCATTGGCAGCTTTTCCAACAACTTGACTACTACGCTTGCCAAACTGACAGGCCGGTATTTTGCGTGTAGTGCGCTGCCACCGCCCTTAAAAATCGGACAGAGGATTGCCTCCTTCCATTCCGAAGGTAGGCTGCAGCTGTCCAGCGATATTGAAAAGAAGCATGTGAGAGTACCACTCAGCTCAGTGGCCAACTCATGCAACAGTTTCGGATGAATTGAATCAGGACCGGAAGCTTTAGAGGGATTAATGCCTTGCAGTAACTGGAAGACCTGAGTCTCCGTTATGCTAATTTCAGCTAAGCAAAAATCCGCTGGAGCACTTGAAACCAATTCAACCGGTAGTGAAGAGGTCTCCCGAGCACAGACCCCAGTATACTGCTTACAAGCCTTGTCATAGTAAGTTTGCGCACGGGTCCCGTCTTCTCGCAATAACGCTGGTATAAGCAGTTTTGCCCCGCTGAGTCTTTTAACGTGAGCAAAATCTTCTCGGGATTAGCTGCGGCCGAGACCGCTAAACCCTGCTCGCACTAGAGATGAACAGTACAGCGACGCTGCCTACATTTATTTCTAATCTCTCCAGTGCAAAATGGGTACTGGCTGATGGCCCTGCTTGGTAGGTTCGCCAGCATCTAGACCGTTTCTTGTGTAGGTACTTGCCTGCGGTATCTATCCGTGGAGGCTGTGCCCTTAACCCTCTTTTCATCATGAGTGGAATATAGGGCTTAGAAACTTCCGTAAGGTATGCATTAAAGTTATCCCAGGTTAACTGGACAGAGTCAGCCATCGAGATCTCACAGTTCAGAACTGAAGCCTTAGTTCACATTGCACTAAAGTCCGCCCGCCAAATATTTGGAAGTAATTCAACAGCGGTCTCTTGGTGCCTTGAAAGGGCACATCGAAGGGATATGCATGCGTGGTCGCTGGACCCTAGAGGTGCATCGTATGAAACGTTAGTCACGAAGTCCAGGGACATAGCGAAACCAAATCCGTGGTAAATGGGATTTGGTTGTCCAGACAAATAGTTGGGAATTCCACGAACTGGTGCAAAGGCACTTGGAGAGTCAGTTCAAGGAAGTCTGCACCGAATGTTTCTAATGCTGAATTGCAATAAAGTTTGTCCCAACATACTTCAGGGTGGTTAAAATCCCGGGGAAGAACTTCCAGGACTTCAGTATTTCACAACAACTATAATCTGGGTAGAGGATTTGCAAAATATTGCCCATGGGGCTTCAATAGTCTGATCCGACGACTTGAATGTGCAGGTACTTAACACCTCTAAGTTACAGCTGATTTACAGTACAACGCCTCCATCTTGGCGACCGACGGAGCGATCGGTTCTAAGCAGCGCGTAGCCAGGTAGACATACCTCACCGACTGTGATATCCGGAGACAACTATGTTTCAGTGAACGCAAGTATGTCGGGACGAGATTTGTTTACAAGTAGACCCAACTCGTGCACCTTGTTCCTTAGGCTACGCACGTTGCTAAGTACTGCGTCAAGGAAGTCGGCGCGACCATCCCTGGGTCGTGCGCCATCAGGATTGGTGCTGGTAGGGCGGGAAGTAACTTCTGCCCTGACCACCAGAAATCCTACCGGAATGAGGCCTTGCTCACCTGCCGCCTGTCTTGTTTTGAGGTCTTTGATAGCCTCCTTTAACTTTAATCTATCTGCCCGCGGTAGGTCCGGCTGAACGCTGACACCACTACCCTTAATTTTGACTGCAATTCGCAGTAATGATTTGCGTTCCTCCGGGGTAGAAAGGACTACGCGAGGTAGTCGGGGTCGTGGATTTGGAGTAGCGATAGGGACTTTCTCCAAACTGTTTCCTCTCTCCTCAGGGTGCACAGTTGACGAACGGAGCCCCGAGATAGAACTTTTGTAATCTTCGCGCTAGACGCAATTCGGAAAACGATAATATACTGCTTCACAAAGGTTCTAGCTTAACCGAAGCAAAATGCAAAGCGCTAATGACCTTGACAAGATAACGGATTAATCGCCGCCAGCTTACACCGTACAATTACTGCCAACCTTGTCTTCAGTTATAGGTCCCTTACTGACCTTCGATTTCTAGAATTGGGAGGTCAGCTACCAACGGTTAGTGGTTTCCCATTTCTTTTGCTGAGGTGTCAAGTGGTTTTTCATCACGTGCAGAAGTAGAATATGTCGGAACGTCTGAAATCGATGCGATAATGGTTACTCAGCGATTAAACGCTAAAATAGCGGATTTAGGCAATGCTTACTTATTCTCGGACATCTCCCTATCTATGATATCGTCAGAGGTATAAGTCGAAAACCTTGGAATAACTTGCAGTCTTAGGGGACGGTGTTCTCTGCCTGTCGGTCCACCTCCTTGGCAGAAGCGCCCGAGAACTTTGTTCCGTTGTTCTTGTCCTGAATTCTTTTCTGGTTTGTGTGCACTCATGCACCGCTACCTTCCGCAGGTTGAAGCTTTCCACCAGTAAATCGAAAGCGGGGTCAATAGGCCTTGTTTGTTTGGGTTGGCACGATGTGGGCCGTAACTAATTTGCATGCCGTAGCCAGGTCTGTGCGCCCACCATCAAGTCAGACATGACGTTTCCGCGCTTGCTTTTGACCGTCCCTGCCTTCTAAATCGCATGGCCTTCCCGGTAGTCACGTACAAGCACCTTCTGTCCAAGCGTAAAAGATCGCTTATTCGCTCCATACCGTCGATTAAAACCTTGTTCCATTCTGCGGTTTCTTTCACCAACAGAATACTCCGAGCACAACCGGATGGCGCCGAAAGGCATGCGGAGCTTCCGGTTCATCATGGCCTGTGCTGAAGAGGCTCCGTCTGGCATTTGTGGATTCGGCGTTGATCGGTAGAGAAAAAGGAACCGGTCAACAATCTCCTCCATACATCCCTCCCCTTTTGATTTGTGGAGAGCTCGCTTGAATGTATCGACAAACCTTTTTGCCTGGCCATTCGACTGTGGGTGAAACGGCGGCGAGCGAACGTGCTGTACGGCGCATTGCTTGCAAAACTCCGTAAATGTTGCCGAAGTAAATTGTGAGCCGTTGTGGGTGACAGTGATCTCAGGACAACCGAATCTGCTGAAGGTTTGGCGCAGTTTCCAAATGGTGGCATTGGTGTCTGTGTTCTCCATAAGAAATACGGCAGGCCACGCTGTATTAATCGATTATAATGCGGAAACTTTATCCGTTGATCGGTCCCGCAAAGTCGACACGGATGCGGCACCATGGCTTAGTAACTCTTTGCCATGAATAGAGTACTGCTTTTTGGGGGCGCTTTCAGGACATTGGCACACTTTTGGCAGCGTTTGACTATTTCTTCTAGCTGTTTGTCCATGAATGGCCAATATACATGACTGCGGGCAGGCGCCTTCCTCCGGTTGATTCCAGGATGCCCGGCGTGGAACTGCCGAATAAGACGCTCCTGAAGTGCCTTGAGGATGACCACCCTTTCCGAACATAGTATGCAGTCTTTTATGATAGGGAGCGAGTGTCACTTCTGAAAGTACTGTTGCAACTCTGCCGTAGGACCTGAAGGTGGCCAACTTGTTTTGTGAACTTGTGTAACCTTATTGAGTATTGGGTCCCGAAGTGTTTCGTTTCGTATAGCTTCTGTGGTAACTGGTAGACCGTGCAACGCAACCGTTACCAGAAAGTTGACGCCAGGTTCAATCGCGAGCGAAGCGATGACTGTGTTTTCATGTTGTTGCTAACGGGCATCAATTATGCGTGACAGTGCATCCGCTTGGCCAATGGAAACGGTCGACTGGTATTGGATCTCGAAATCATACCCCATTTAGATAAGGGTCCAACGTTGTAACCGGTTGGCTGTGTAGGCCAGAATGACGTTTTTGAACCAAAGATAGTCAGTAAGGGCTTGTTATCGGTCAGAAGCTTGAAGCGGCGGCCGTATGGCATTTTGTGGAATTTCTTGACCGCGTACACTATGGCAAAGACATCCTTTCAATCAAGCTGTAATTCTTCTCGGTCATCGTAGTTGTTCTGGCGGCATGGGTGATTGCCCTCTGTGATTCATCGGCGTAGGTGTGATATTACTGCACCAATCCCATGGCTGAATGCGTCTGTGGCTAAGCTAATCTCTTCGTAGGGATCAAAATGATTCAAAAGCAAGTATGAGGACAGCAGTGACTTCACCCGTTGGAAAGCATTCTGTCATGCTGATGTCCGCTTCCATCTTTGGCTGTTGGCTAGTAGTTTGTTTAACGGCGATGCATTTCAGACTACAAGGCGCTGTACTGGCAGATGAGCCAACAAAAGAAACTCAAGGAGTGCGATCTGTTGGCGGTGGCATTTTCTAATAGCTTCTAGGTTTTCCGGAGCTGGTCGGCGTTCGTCCTTTTCGGGGAAAGTCCCGACCTATCCGATGATCGGCGTGAAAAATATGCATTTATCTTCACTGATCCCGAAACCGTAAAACTGTATCCAACCAAGAACTTCATCCAGGCGGTTGCATAGTTCTTCCGGTGTTCCACCCTTCACTATAATATCCTGCAGATATGTAGCGGATCCAGGAAGGCCCGCTAGCATGGTATCCATCAAATGTTGGAAGATGGTTGGCGCCGTTTTCACGCCATACGGCAAGCAATTGTATTGGAATAGCCCACGATAAGTGTTGTTCGTCAACAAGTTCCCCGAGCGTTCGTCAACATCCACTTGAAGATAAGCATCGGATAGTTCAAGCTTAGCAAAGTACTTACCACCAATCCGCTTCGCAAAGATATCTTCCGGTACAGGTAATTTGTACTAGTGGTCGTCCAGCGTGGCTTTGAGGCAAGTTGAGTAGTCAGCGCAGACGCGTACCTTGCCATTTACTTCACTGCCACAATAGGTGCTGCCCGTGATGAGTAGCTGGCGGTTATGCTGAAGCCGGCATGTTCCAGTCAATCGATTTATTGCTCAACAGTTGACATGGCTGTGTATGGTGCCGGTCTTTTATCCTTGAACACTGGTTTAACACCTGGCCGCAAGTTTGGTTCTGCCTTGAAGTTCGTACAACGGCCCAAGCCATCCTGAAAAACAGAAGCAAATTTTCGCCTCAGGGTACTTTTCATGTCTTTGACGGACTTTGATGATGGGTCTGGACTTGCTCGAACTCGGTTGCAGACCTGATTCAAGGGAACATCGAGGAGAAGCAAGTTTCAATCCAGTCGAGGCCAATGAGATTCAAATCCGGCCGGTCTGAAATACAGCATGTTCCGACTTTTCCACACCTTGGAAAGCAATCTTGCAAATGAGTTCGCACACTAAGTTTAACGCACCGCCAGATGCATTAAGTGTAACTTTCTGAGACCCGACCATCTTCGGCCTCTTTAGGTGCTTCCAGGTGCTCCTGGAAATAATCGTGATGTCTGAGACCGTATCGACTTGCAGTTTTGTTGGGATCCCATAGAGCAACACACTGATAAAACGTCGCCTCGGTTTTTACTCGCTTTGGAATGTGGCAACTATTGACAGAGACTCGGCGCCATCCTAGCTAGAATTCCCCTTTCGATAAGACTTCTGCACTTTCTTCGACCGGACCTGACTGCAGCATTCCTTTTTATGCACACGCTTATGGCATGTTTGACAAATATGATGTTCGAATGGACAAAAGCGCGCGAAATTCCATTCGCCGCATGACCAGCATGCCGTGGGCGGTTTGGCCGTCGGTTTCTTGAAGGGTTTGCTTCGGTTGCCGGTCCTGGCCCTTTTCACGAGTTGCACGGTATCTGGTGGTGCAAGACTATTGCGTTTGTCCATGGCAGTGTGGTGTTTTAGAGTGAGCAGCCGTTTGCATTCGCTTAAGAGGGGCTTCATTGTCAGATGAGGATCCTGCTCCAGCTTCCATAGAAGCGGCGTGCGGATCATAGCATCACTGGGCGCTTGTAGATCGCTGACGAAAATGAGACACTTACGCTGATCGAACGTTAAAGAGCGTAGTTTAAAAACGTTCACACCCACGAATAAGCATGTCTGCTATGGCACAATAGTCCTCCGATTCCTGTTTGACAATTTCCAAGCACTGATAGTGATTACTAAACAGGGATACTGACTCATCAAACATTTGCTTCAGCTGCTACACTACGTTATCAGAAGTCAGATCCTTCGGCTGTTTGGGCAAACTGTGGTCCATGAATCTTGCATTTTAACTTATTCCCAGCTTGCGGAGTAGCAATCGCAACTTCCAGGAGTCGTCTTGAAGAGTGAAGTCGGTCTGGAACATGTCTTCTCAGAGCTTGAGCCACGTTTCGAATGTGCATTCAGAAGCTGCGTCATAATTGAATTCAGTGATGGCGTTCGTGAGTAGACCAACAGAACTCGCCTGCGTGTCTCGTGCCATTGCTCTTGTTGCCCGCAAACTCAAGCATGGTGTCAGCTTTTTAATCATTTTCATTTGTGCCTCCATTTGAGCTTGCTGTTGAAAAAGTAGCTTTTGAAATGCTTCAGCAAAAAAATTCTGCAACTTTCCAAATTTCTCCGTCGCTATTTGTTATAAACTACTCACTAGACGCAATTCCAAAAACGACAATATACTGCTCCACAAAAATTCCAGCCCAACCGAAGGAAACTGCCAAACGCCGATGACCTTGACACGGTAACGCATTACTCGCCGCCAACGGACACTGTACAACTACTGCGGACCTTGGCTGCAGTTATAGGTCCCTTACTGACCTTCGGCTTCTAGAACTAAAAGGTCAATTACCAAGGTTAGTGGTTCTTCGCTTCTTTTGCCGAGGTGTCAAGTGGTTTTTAATCACGTGCAGAAGTAGAATATTTCGGAACGTCTGAAATCGATGCGATAATGGTTACTCATTGTTTAACCGCTAAAATAGTGGATTTCTTAGGCAATCCATACTTTCTCCCGGAACGGAACGTGAATTTAATGGGCGGTATAGTGCTAAACGACTTTTGGTTAAGCCGGGGCAGCCAGGGCTTGTTGCGTTTATCCGGATGGACACGCAGAATAGACGCCAGACATGATCCAGGGCAAGCGCATAAACGTCATTTACGACATACAGGTTGGCATGCAGTAATGGGCACTCCATGCAAACCAACTGCGATCAACAATGTGTCAGCCACAATCAACAGAATCCGCCTAGCGTCCAGTTGACCTGTTGACGAAATTTTGGATCGCTAAGGATCAGCAGCTCCCGTGATTCAGTCCGGCTTCAAAGTGTCTAGAGCCCGTAGAAGAAACCTGTCAGCAGACGAATGATACCAGACCGCGGAGCACGAACTTCGAATCCAGAAAGCTACAGCCAAGGCGATGGACCGATAGACGTAGAATACCTTCCAGGAGGCTCCAACTCAATCTCTTGCTACCATCATATACCCCAGTAGCCGTTACGGAAGGGAAAGTATCCGGAAAAGCATAAAATAGAAAGGAAAATCCATATTTTAGCAACTAATCGATTATCTTCCATTGTGCATTGCTTTCGAAGGTTTTGGTTCCTTCCATTATATCAGTGATCGCCCGCATACAGAGTTTTGGCAAAAAAGCTACTAATTTTACCAGTTGTCCTTTGTTTTCTAGAAGTCGTAGGTCACTGAGACCCTATGTAACAGGTGATCAACACTAGTTTGACACGCGGCTGAAATTAAATCGTCGCTCTGACGGCACCTTCTTTTCCGTCTGGCTTTCAGAAAGACCTTCCTGTGCAATTATTGAAGTAGGACAAACACCTGAAGAGAACATTTGACTGTAAGCTTTTTTCCCTTTTCCGTTACATGGATTCATCCTTATAGAGCCTATGTGTTGCGTAATAGAAGTTACTTCTTAATCCTTTGAGTTCTCCTCGTCGGCATTTTATAACTGGCGGTCTTGCCAGGATACCAGA
The DNA here is from genome assembly GCA_944474145.2 of Dicrocoelium dendriticum. Classification (NCBI taxonomy): domain Eukaryota; kingdom Metazoa; phylum Platyhelminthes; class Trematoda; order Plagiorchiida; family Dicrocoeliidae; genus Dicrocoelium; species Dicrocoelium dendriticum. The sequence goes on along the minus strand of OX104067.1, from coordinate 11,281,709 downwards.
CTGATGCAGAAATAAAAGTGTCAATATGAAGAGGAAAGTAGAACGTTGTTACTTATCCCGGAGTGAGAAATTCGGTCGCCTTGGAGTTACTGTCGGACGCGTTGTAGAAGCTGACTACGAATCCGCTACCAACCGCGTCCACACCCCCGCTACAACTCCCGGAAGATTTTCACCGGGCATGTCTTACTCAAGGTGGGAAAAATAAGTACAGCTGTAGCTAAAGAACTTCCCTGTTTCGCGACACGGTACCGTTATAATAAGACTGCTCTCAGGACAGGCGTTCGATATGGTGGCGGATACTTAACTTCTGGAAGGAATGGTCACACAGGAAACGTTTGGTTCGCTTCGGCGCTTACTGGATAGACCCGGCTTGCCTGCTGGACTTCGGTGAGAGTTCTACCCCAGATACCAGAGGCCAGGAGCAGCCATCGGAGCCCACGTAAGTTAACTACGCAGATTGCGAGAAACGGCTTCCGCGGAGGAATCACAGGCAGAAGGAGGCAAGCGCACCCTGGAACAGTTGTTTGAGGGCATTCAAACGCCTCCTATTAAGAGTCAATTCCGCCTTCGTCCTCCCGAGTGCCCGGACGCAGACCTACGAGTGGCTGAGCGGTTGAAACAAGTAGACGCGGCGATGGGAAAACAGACCTATTATTGTGGTGCCTTGCGTGGGCACAATCAGCCCAAAGGTACACGGTTCGAAAGGTGAACAAATCAGTCTACCTACCACCGGAGTTGTTGTGAATGACCGACCGCCCAGCGATATTGCGGAAAGCCCCGTTATCAGCAATCAAGAAAGGGGAATTACGGACCACCTCGCGTTAACAGGTCTTTTCAAGGTAAGCGCGACTGTTTATCAGCCAATATTATACCCGCTGTTATCTGTACAGCGGCCGCAACGTCAACATTAACCTTAGAAGTGCAGGTCGGGGAAGTCCCACTGGTACGCTTGGTTGCTACGGGTGTGTGCGAAAATCTACTTAGGTACCACATAATTAAGCAGCTGACAGTTTCTGTTCGGGCACCCTGCCAATACCACCTGATTGTCGCTAACCGCGAGCTCCTCACTGTCCGAGAATCTATTACGGCGCTGTTGGATATCGCTAATGAAAAGTTTAACCATGAGTTTGTTGTTGTCGATAGAATACCATTTGCCGCCATCATTGGTAGCTACGTACTGAGCCGTTTGAAATGCCGACTGGATTTGGGAACTTCTCAGATGGTTACAGATAAGTGTACCATGTTACCTAGGCTTTGCAGAAATGATGTTCTGGAAGCTTTTGCCACCTATGAAAACACTTCCGAGAGCGAGCAGTACATAAACAGGTTTGTCCGTTCTCTCGACCGGCCCACTGACGAGGAAACACAAAATAAGTTAAGTGATGTGTTGCGTCAGCACTCGGATGCAATCGCGTTGTCAGCCGGGACTTAGGTCGTACCAACTTAATGCAGCATCTAATAGATACTGGAGACGCGACCCCGGTTTAGGCTCCAATACGACGGATCCCAATCCACTGGCAAGGCGAACTGCAGATGCTTATTGATCAATGTTAGAAAAGGGGTTAGTGCGCCCATCTACATCTTCCTGCGCATCCCCGGTTGTGCTAGTGAGGAAAAAGGACGGCAGTTTTCGGTTATGTGTTGACTATGGGCGACTAAACGCAGTCACCCGAAAAGACGCATTTCCCTTCCAAGAACCGACGATCTCTTCGAGGGTCGGTCTATTTTATCACGATAAACATGGTGTCCGCTTCTTGGCAGGCAGAGGTCGAAGAGCGTGACAAAGCAAAGACAGCCTTTCTGGTTCCTTCCTGGCTTTACGAGTTTAAAACAATGCCCTTTGGTCTATCGAACGCTCCTGCAACGTTTCAAGGCCTTATGCAGCAAGTTCTTCATGAGCTACTTCCTCACAAGTGTCTCGTTTATTTAGATGCTGTCACTGTACATGCGCAGAAGAAAGAGAAACGTCTATAAAAACTAGCCGCAGTGCTTACAGGTCTGATAAAGGTAGGCCTGAGACTCCAACCAAACAAACGTCAGTTATTACAAGAATAAGTTACCTATCTCGGCACCTCATCTCTAGGGCAGGCATCTGGACAGATCCACGCAAGACAAACATGATAAAGGCGTGGCCAGCCCTTACAAACGTAGAGGACTTACGCAATTTCTTAGGACTGGCGTCCTACTATCTTCGGTTCATCAAAAGGTCCTCGGAAGTCGCGGCCCGGTTAAACACCCAGTTACGAAAAGGTTGCAGTTTCGAGTTGACTGTCGAATGGCAAGCAAGTTTTGATCGATTGCGCGAGTCTCTCTGTACCGCCTCGGTGTTAATCTTTCCCGACTTCTCACCACATGCTGGAGAGTTGGTTTTGTACACGGATGCCCGTGAGCAGGCCATTGGAGCGGTGTTGCCACAGAAAGGGCAGTATGGCGTCGAGAGCGTGTTTTCTTACAACAGTAGAAGCCTTAAGTCAAGTGAACGAAATTACTGTACAACGAGAAAAGAAATGTTGGCGTTGGTGTTTATCATAAAACAACGTCGGCACTATCTTTTAGAAAGAAAATTTCTACTACGGACCGAGCAACAATCTCTCAGGTGGTTGCAGAACTTCCTGGACCCTGAATGTCAGCTTGCTCGCTGACAAGGGCAGCTACAAGCGTACGAGTTCGACTGTTACCATCTGCCTGGGAAACAACACGGCAACTCGGACTCGCTATCGCGGATTCCTTTCCAAGGCCACGGAAACTGTACTAGGCAACACGTAGCGATAGACAGCCCTCAACAAGCCGAGTATAGTCTTTGGCACGGTGCACGGGCTTCGGACCCAGACATGTCACTTATCCTCCACGCGCGACGCTCGGGAAGGGGCAGACTAGTTCCAAAAATGGAGTTGTATAGCTACGAAGTTCGGTGATTATGGGCGGTTTGGGCTAAGCTCGCCATAGAAGAGGGCCTGTTTGTCTTCGACTTCGGTCCGTCTTACCTGAGGAGGCTAGTAGTCCCACAGGTGTTATTTATGAAAGTGCTGCTGAACTGCACCAACAGCTGAGACATGCTGGGATCAATAAACTCGAGGCGGCGGCGCGCCGACGATTCTGGCCTAGGTCTGGTGTAGTAGTATAGCGCTGTGGGCTCCCCAGTAGTAGCATATCTAGCAGGGTACTTTAGAGAGGGCGACGTTTGATAATTGGTTGGAAGGAAGTGAACCAAGTGACCCCTAGACTCTGTCATTCTAGTCTGGTATAGCTTTAAAGCTGTGTTTTATTGTGCTAATATCCCAGCAGCCACTTGCCGCCGATTCGAATGCACGTTAATGCGGTTAACGAAATGTTGTATATTCGGTGAATTAAGTAGACCATAAAATAGCAACTCCCGTATGTCTAATATTGTACGGTGCGCGCAATGTAACGCTAACAGTCAAATTTAGGTTGCCTGTTTTCATGGATACTGTATGTAACTAGTTCGCAGTCTTGGAAGTCCGTATGAGACATTGGATTTCCGTCACTGAAACGCTAAAAGCCATATTTTGTGACAAGTTTATCGGCGCGAGCGTCCAGTAAGTGTTCGTAAGTCCTCATTTATATGTCTTATGGGCGTCCTGTCTAGAGGTTGTTAGACGCAAAAAGGAACCCAGACAAAATGTGCTGCAAAACGGTTTTGAAATGCATGTTAACTAGCGCATACTCCATCAGCAGTTCATGCTGTGTTGCAAGAGTTTCAATACTCAACTCCCGTTACTATGCGTCTACACATAGTTGGTAAAACATCCATGTTTGTAATGCATGCAGCTATATTTGTCTTAAACCTGGACAACCCTAACGCAATATTAGTAACTAAAGTAGAAGTTGTTCACTATAAGGTATAAAATAGAAGCATGCTTTTTTGAGCCCATTTATTAAAAATACCTGCCGTCCAATGATTGTCTCCTCCTGGACTACCTAATTAGTCTCCTATTGTGCAGACAGAAGAGCATCGGAATTTAAGGTGGAAAGCATTAACGATATAATGAAATAAGTACCACTCGGGTTTCTTGAGTTTCCTAGCAGTGGATACATCCTCGCAGCTATATTTAAGTGCCTTACTTAACAGGGAAGATTTTTTAAAATCATAGGAAACTTATGCAGAATTATGGTACCTATGGATTATCATTCTATCCAAACATATGGACAGCGCGTCTTCACAATGAAGAGTGCTTTCGGCCACTCGCGTAGAAGCAAAAGGAGATGAAGCTAAATAGCTTTATATGTCCATGGATGTTGTTAACTAGTGGTCTAACTCCTTAGCGGCACCGGTTGTTTCCTAAAAAGCATTTTTCTAACCGTACTTCTATCATCGCAAGTGACCTTTAGCCCGCCATGAGTGACGAATAATTCTTCACCGTGGTAGCACGCACTTACAAGGCTGTAATCGATTTCCGCATAACCTTGACGGAATATGCATCCCATCCACGCGGGCAGCAAAAATGTGTGCCCTAGTGTGCGTGTTGTAACCCCCTAAGTGACCCAACTTTTGGCCCTCAGCAGTCAAAATGTACACTTAATGGACAGCATTTTGGTCACTCAACATATTTTGCAAGACCCCTGAAATTCCGACATGAACTTTTCAAGGTTGGAAGCTATTAAACATGAAGCGAAGCACGGCCCACTAATTGTGATTACGCAATGCAGTAGCCCAAAGGCCAAAGCCTAATCATTTTGAATGAGGAAAACTCGTCCGAAAGAAAATAACTTCGGATGACTTTTGTCAAGCAGGATGTTTTGCCCGATTCTACCTCACCATATATCGTGCGTGTGTTACCCTCGGTGCCAATGTAATACGCGCACAATCCTCGGAGCCAAGTGGGGTTACAACACACTTGTGTCCAAGTACATCGGCACTAAATGTGCTACTGCCAGAGCCAATGTTCAACCAGCACGAACCCTAGAGCCGTGTGCTATTATAACCCACCTTAGTCCTATTACAGTGACACAAAGGGTGCCACTGATGGAGCCGTTTTACAACAAGCAAGAGCCTTGAAGCCATGTGTTATTACAACCCACCTGGGTCCTAATACACCGGTGCCAAATGTGCCACTTATGGAGCCCCTATCCCAAGACCACGAGCCGTGGAGCCGTGTGCTATTACAACCCACCTGGGGCATACTACATTGGCACCAAATGTGCTACTGCTTAAACCACTAGCACAAGATCACGAGTCTTGGAGCCTTGGGCTATTACAACCCACCTGTGGCCAGTTACATTGGATGTGTTTTGTATTTAACAGAAAACAGCGAGCAAAGTTTCAGCGTGGTTCGCCATATTCGTGCATTGGGCTCGCTTGTCCCACGCAGGGTAGCATTAGACAAAGTTGTATTCATCGGCCAAAATAAAATAGTATGCGAACGCGTAGCCTACTGTCAGGCAATTGAATAAGTTTTCAGCTGAACAAGTTTTTTCCTTCTCAGTGTTTTCTTTACTGTGATAACCACCATGTTGACGCTACAATAAAGTGAACATGGAGTGTAACCTGCAAAGAATGGCTTACTTTGGCACCGCATTCTGCGCAATATCTCTAGTTGCTGAGAATTCTACGGCTCCCTTTTGAAAATCTGTCGTGGAAAGGTAAGGAAAAAGATCATCAGTACCAAGTGCAGGTGAAACACGATGGGGTACGGTTTGTTGACTTTTACTCGGATCGGCGGTAATCTCATCCTGACTGCCTGCGCAGGAACATGTTATACTAAGCTGTCGCTTACCTTCGTAAGCGGGGCAGGTTGATGGGGTAAAGGAAACTATGAAAACCGGTGAGGGTTAACAGTCAACAGCTAAGTAACGAAGGAAAAAGTTGCTTTCCTACCGGTAGTACAGCTTGGAACTGCCATAATGAAAACAGATACTGTTTGTGATGCTTTGACAAAAAGCATATAACGATTCCTGATTGCACACGCAAACACTTTCGATGATAAAGCGATCGATTGTGTGCACAGCGAACTGCGTCAACTGCAACAGGCTTTCTGCATGGGAAACGCAAATCTGCGGACGCCATAATTTTCGACCAACGCGGTTGTTTCTTTGCACGTCGAAAGTCTGATAAATCCCCAATTACTTCGTTTGTCCTTCGCAGAAGCTCTTGCTACAATTCCGGAAATCTGAATAGATTAACCTGTTCAGCACTTCTCAGACTGTTAGAACCCGTGGCAGGTGGTAATTGTTTATTACTAAAGTGGCTTACACTAGGTGTGTTTGTTCATACATTGGAGGCGTCCGCTCATCCTCGTGATTTCCATAGAGTGTTTCCCAACTGGTGCTCGCCTCTGTGTTTACTCCTCGTGCAAATGGAACTGTAATCCTGAGGTCATCTTCAACTTTGGGGAAGTCGGCAAGTCTCGCTGTTGGTGTGTCAGCTTGCACTACGCTACTTATATCCGGCTCAATAGTATCTACCTTTAATCCACTACACTCCTCCCCTCCAAAGGATTCGCGTCAGCTGCCTTCCGTCGGAGTCTTTCTGACCGCCGGGGATGTTCACCGTACGAGCGTGTTTCCTCCTCCAATTCGTACCACTTCCTCAGCTCGCAGGCATTCACCATCCGCGATTCACCTTGCCGAGCGATTGTATACACTGGGCCTCGTCGGTCGATCACTTCGTACGGTCCTTTCCACTTCGCTAGGACTTTCCTCTCCCCTGGGCCGCAAATGGGATGGCGTTGATGGTCCCTGTACTTCACTTTCGAACCAACCTGAAACTCGATATTCCTTCCACCTTTGCTGGTCTGGAAGTTCGCCATCATCCGCGCCTGAGTCGCCTGTAGGTTGCGGTTGGCGGTCTTCCGGTTATTACGTGTCTCCTCGGGAGATATACGGCAAGCTGGCCACATTCCAATCTCTAGGTCCACAGGTAGACGAGGTTGTCGACCGTACATCAAATGGAATGGTGATTTCTTTGTGGAAGCCTGTTTGGTTGCTCGATGGGCCAGCAACAGTAGTGGCAGCGCTTCCTCCCAGTCTCCACCTTTCGCTGCTAGTCACTCCTTGATTGTTCTATTGTCACGTTCAGTCAGGCCATTTGTTTGCGGGTGGTACGGGGTGGTGCGCAATTACTTGATGCCAAGTTTCTCCAAACAGTTCCGGAATTCTTCACTCTCGAAGCACGGCCCTTGGTCTGTTAAGATGGCGTTTGGGATTCTGTGAGCCGCTACCAAGTGATTCATGACAGCATGGGTAACGGTGCTAGCCCGTTGATCCGGGATGCCTGTCGCCTCAATCCATCGCGTGAAGTGCTCCGTCATCAATAAAATGTACTGGTTACCACGCCTGGTCAATGGAAACGGCCCCATCACGTCGACCGACCAAAGTTCACCAATTTCCGAGACCGGGATCGTCATCGTTTGCTGCTGCATTCCTCGGCAATCCGTTTCCATAAGCTGACATTGGCTGCACGAAAGTACGCACTTCTCAACATCCATTTTCATTCCCGGCCAATACGCGCGTTGTTTCAGCAGATCGTAGGTCCTGGAACAACCAGTGTGCGCCATCTCGTGACAAGAAACTACTACATTCCGTCTTCGTTTCATTGGAATGACTGGCACCGAAGGGTTGCTACCTCCTGGTATCCACATTAAGATCCCTGCTTCGTTCACTTGCAGCTTTCCTAGGTCTTTTGCAAACGGTCCCAGCTGCTTGAGTTGGTTTTTGTTGAAGTTTGTCTGACCAGTTAATCGAGCGGTGATCAACTTGCGTAGGAGTTTGTCGCTACGTTGCTCAGTGGCCAACCGTTCTGGATCCTGCACCCACAGTATAACGTTAATACCGAAAGCTACGCTCGGCAGGTCATCATCATCTATCATGCGTGACAAGAAATCCGCCGTCTGATTTTTCCTCCCCGGCACGTGTTTTATCGTGAAATCATACTCTTGTAAGCGCAATGCACATCTCGCCAGCTTTCCTCTGGGGTCTTTGGCAGACTTAATCCACTCCAACTGTCTGTGGTCTGTTTCGAAGTGAAATCGCTGACCCAGGAGATATGGCCGCCATTATCTAACGCCCAGACAATTGCGAGACACTCTTTCTCTATGGTTGAGTGTCTGCGTTCCGCAGGCGTCAAAGTTTGGCCGGCATATTCGATCGTCCCATGGTTTTGTTTCAACACCGCACTGATCCCGACATCGCTGGCGTCAGTGGCTACCGTGAACATCTCACCAGCAATGGGCAATTTCAGGATCAACTCCTGCCTTCACATTTCCTGTAGAAGCTGATCAAAGGCTCGTTGAGATTCTGCATTCCAAGTGGATTTCCTATCTTGTTTCAACAGCTCGTACAAGAGTGAGGCCAATGTTTTAAAATCCTTGAGGAATTTGCTGTAGTCCCCGGCGCAGGAATGTACGGAGTGTGCGTTCCGAGGTGGGAAGTGGGCTGCCTTGTATCGTCATCATCTTCTTAGGTAGCGGTTTAAGTTCGCCTTGTCCTACTTTATGACCCAGTAAGGTGACAGGTCCTTCCGACCTGGGACTTTGGTCCATTTATACTAAGTCCCGACTGCTGAATGCGTTCCAGAACTGCCGCGAGATGATGGATTTGTTCCGCTTCTGATTGGCTATTCACCACGATATCATCCCCGTACACCACCACGTCTTCCAATTCACTCAGCAATCGCAGCATTAGACTTCGGAAGGTAAACGGGGCTCCTGATAATCCAAAGGGCATCCTCTTAAACTGATACTGTTTCTCACCAACGGTAAACGCCGCCTTCTCTCGATCTTCCTGTTTTATTGCCAGCTGCCAGTATCCTGATCTCAAGTCAAGGACCGTGAATATCCTCGACTGCTGCAGCCAATCAAAAATTTCAGCAACTGATGGAACTGGAACGAAGCGAGTCAAGGGCATTTCATTCAGTCTTCGGAAGTTAACACAGAATCGGTACTTCCCATTCGGCTTCTTCACTAAGACCACAGGAGAGTTGTACGGGCTATGTGCCTCCTCAATCACGCCAGCGTCCAGCATTTCCTGCACTTGCCTGTTCACCTCAGCCTCCAGGCGGATTTGTATCCTTCGAGGTCCATGGGGCCGATACGGTTAACGAGTTAGCGGGATGGTGTGCCCGATCCAATCGCAAAACCCATATTGGCTGCTGTCATCCGTAAACAAGGGTTGGTATTTGTTGATCAGTGACTGCAATGACGGGCTCAAATGTAACACAGCAACGACCAACTGCGAATATTTAATTTCTCCACGAATAATGAGTGGTAGTGACCCGCATTTTATTAGCAACTTCCCACGCTTTAGATCAATGACAGCTTTATTGAGCTCCAGGAAATCTGCTCCCAATATGGTTTGTTTCGCATCTGGTGACACGAGAAAGGAGTGTGTTCGCTTTCGTCCCCCTATTCCTACGGTGTGTTCGGCTATACCATCAATTCCCACTGAATGACCGCCAACCGCTATTACGGTCGTGCAGCACGACTGAAGCTTTTCATCTCACCGATGGTTGACTAGTAACAACGCGGCACCCGTATCGATCAGACACCTTTCCATCGTTCCGTCTACCACCACCATTGCTTTAACCGCACTCCTGCTCAACGCCCCAAGTACACAATCTTTGATTCGGAAAGAAAAATAAGGTTGCACACGTTTATTCGACACCCGAGTAACACCACGCCTCTGCGGACATTGTCTCTTCCAGTGCCCCGGGTTCCCGCAGATGAAGCAACATCCCTTTGTGCGCACCCGATAACGCAGAACGCGAAGCCCATTGATGTCTTCCGTAAGCCGCTCCATCATCCGTTCCAATTTGTAAATCCGTTCCACATTCTCACGTGGCTCTTCCTTCAGCGCAGCTAGTGGTGCGTCGCCCAGGTCTCGAGTAACTTGCGCCAACTCCTCCAATTGCATCTTCCGAGTGGCATTTGCAATCCGAACGCGCTCCGCGGTTGGCTGTGGGAGGCCGGCCAAAAACTGATCCACCAGCAACTGCTTCTTTGACGGCCCATCCAACCCCGGCAAGGCGCGGTCCAACAAGCTCCTGAGGCGCACCGCAAACACGAGGGGATCCGTCCCCGCACCAAGCCGCAACTCCTTGAACCGTCGCATTGCCTCCTGGCGGTCCGCTGACGTGTCCAGGCCAGAGAGCAACGCTTCCTTCGCGGCGGTCCACTACAACTTGACCGGACCTCTTCGCGCCGCCTCCAGAACCGCCTTCGCCCTGCCCTTGAGGAGACTCCGCAGGGCCGCCATCTTCGCCCGGTCCGTCTTCAGTCCTACCGCCTCTGCCACCTCCTCGAAATCCTCCAAAAACACCTTCACATCCCCGTCTTCAGATGGTTCCGGCCAGGGGACCTTCATGGATTGCGAGGTAACGGCACCAAATGTTAGAACCCGTGGCAGGCGGTAATTGTTTATTACTAAAGTGGCTTACACCAGGTGTGTTCGTTCATACATTGGAGGCGTCCGCTCATCCGCGTGATTTCCATAGAGTGTTTCCCAACTGGTGCTCGCCTCTGTGTTTACTCCTCGTGCAAATGGAACTGTAATCCTGAGGTCATCTTCAACTTTGGGGAAGTCAGCAAGGCTCGCTGTTGGTGTGTCAGCTTGCACCACACTACTTATATCCGGCTAGGTAGGATCTACCTTTAATCCACCACAAGACGATGTACAAGTTTTGCGATGTTAGATGTAGTCGGTTTCGTTAAGGGAAATTTAAACATCCGCAACTTCATGGACTCTGTGGCTAGGTTGTAGTCCGCCAGCCAGCTAATGCAAATTTGTATTTGGCCTGTAAATGGACGCACATATCAGCAACGGCTTACTTGTCGAGCACGCGTGCTGCTTGTATATCGTCATTAAATGCACACACGGCAGCCACCTGCATTCATAAAATGGGCAGCTACATGTTTCCAAGGGGCAACCGGTGGTGAAGCGGTTTCTCTGGTGAGACGTCTCCATCTTTGGATACGTCTGCTATTTTTATTCACATATCACTCCATTTCCAAGGTCCGAGCAAGCTGCTTGTAACACGGGTTGTGCTAAATGGCGCATCCTTAAGTTGCATGTGTATGTACTTAGGAGGCAAACTATGCGATGCACGTATGCGCTGCATTGGAGTAGCTGACGCGTGTCACAGAACATAGTTGCACGCATATGAGACTCTTTCAGGAGGACTTCCGAATGCTCCTAGGCTTTGCAAACGGCTGCAACAAGGACATCCGCCGCATGCATGCACGTTGGCCTTCTCAACTCGGTTGTTCGTTGTATTGCCAACACGCATCAGGCCTTCTTGTGCGTGTTTCACCGAAGAGCGTCTTACGTGCAACCAGTAGAACGCAAAATGGCGCACAAAGCGGGGCTCTGTTCTTTGAAGGAGTATGAAATCTTGTTGAAATCTAAAACAAGCATAGTATAAATAGAAACAAATTATACTCAGTCTCCCTGTCCTAAATTGCCATGCGATGAAAAATATACCGCGACCGGTTAAAGTTTGGCTACAAAAGGTAGCGAAGGTTTAGCACCTACATGCTTCCTGATGGCCTGGCGGGTGTGGTAGTAGCACAAAAATGTCACATTAAAAACTGCGCGCTGCACGTATTTGAGCAGCCAGTTTGTCTAGCATTATCGTGCCAACGGAAATATAATGACGCATAAAATCCCGGAAAGCTTCGAACAAATTTAGCGATGCTGCACAACCTTCCCTACACCGAAATATCTAAAATATTTGCTGGCCGTAACCCATCTCGTCAGTTATTAAATACTGGTATAGTTTGAAGCCGCACGTAACAACTAAGTCATCTGACAATTCTTACTTCAAAAGGTTAGTACCATGAGTAACGTCTAAACAAACGACCTGCAAGAATCGGCGGAAGAATTCTATTTTTTGATGCCGAGCGAATAATGCATGTGCACAGGCCTTCCTCTGAAATAATTCGCGCAACTCCGTCTTCCTCCATAAACTTGATAACCATATCCAAGTTTACGGCAGGTAGTAAAAGCCATCGACCTAACCTTACGCGCAAAGCCAGGTCCCAGTTTACGACGAACTTTGTGCACATAATCGCTGGTAATAAGCTTTCCGAATCGAACCTCGACGAACTGCTTGATGTCGCTTGAGGTTGTGTTGTGGCGGAAAAGGGCCTGGGACTTACTGAACGCATTGTCCATCAGACGACCATTGATGTGGTGTCGCTAAAAAGAAAGCGGTTAACTGCGTGGCTGTGCGACATATCTAAGGTTGTGACTTGCCGCATGAGTCTAGTTCTGAAGTTCTCGCCAGCTGTGCAGATAGTATCACGTGACCTGAACGATTTAGATTAATAGCAGCAAAAACCTACTTAACACGTCTCATTCCTGTACTATTTGACTAGAGACGTGAGCAGCGGACACATCGACAAATGTACATGTCATACTTCACCCGCGACGCGTTATAATTTCTGCTGCTGTAGCATACTAACTTGAAGTAATGCAGAAGCATAAAGTCTGAAAGCAAACTAGTAAGCTCATCAAAACTATCAACAGAAGACCCAAGGCAGCTGCTACAAAAATCAGACTCCATGACGTACGGATTCATAATGAAGTTCCTAGCGCGTATCTCGTTTCCGGCACATTTAAGCCATTGTAATATCACATTTGCACCGAATTTAATAAAACTGCAAGGCAGTAAGATAGCCGTAAATGGTGCTACAAAATGACCACAAACTACTTGTTGCGCACTAGGTTTTGCGGGGCAACGGTGCTGGAACTACGCTGCAGCGCGTGTTGGCAGCGTCTCTGGCTACATAGGCAGTTTTTGTTAACAAGAGTTTTGTGGTCAAGGTCGTTGGACTGTTGATTTTTCCTCGGCTTGTCTAGAAATTTTGCGATAGTTTGGGGTGTTTAGTTCGGAATAGCGAGAAAATGTGAGAATCTACCAGAGCCACATCAGCTTAAAGTACAAGATTCTAGGCATCACCAACACTGAGGCGCCCGGGGATCGGCTAATCCACAACGCATGCAGCCCTTTACAACCGAAGTGTATCTACAAGCCAGAAATTCGGATAGTCGTTACATGGTTTTTTGACAGCGAAGCGACGAATCCACTGTAAAGAAAAGCACCGTGATCCATTCCGCCAATGGGCTTGATAACAGCTGGGTTTGTGGTATCTGATTGCGCTGAGGAAAGCACGGTGTCTAGGATGTGCGGTGTCTGATCTGCGAAAATTAGAGTTCGCGTCATAACATGTTCAAGAAGGTTGCAATCCAGACGGTTTCCACTAAGGCGCCATCGAAGTCGTCAGATGGGCGGTCACAAAAAGGGAAATTCCGAGCCATCTCTGGTTCATTGAAATACCGCACGATAAGACAGTCCTTGCATCTGCCGTGCGCCCTGATTGAATCCAAAGAACTAGAACCGGAGGCTGGTGGCGCCTTGTAGTCGAGACCGATCAAGCCAGATCGATATCCGTTACGAGTACGGCACAAGATAGCTTTAAAGTTGTTATCATGGTCACTAATAACTCCAGCGACATGCGTTTTGAGTTCCGCCTTCCAACAGAGCAGTAGACCAACACCAAACCTTCTGCTGGGGCGAGAGGACCGAGTTAGTTTCCATCCGGGGGTGGAAACTTCCGAGTCTTGATTTCTGGGAATAACCCAGTTTCAGTAGAGGCCATCAGGTTGGTATGAAACACTGAGGTAAGCAACTAAAGCTCGTGCAGCTTATTCCTTAGACTACGCACGTTAGCGGATAACACTCGTAGTCCGTTCTTAATTTTTACTTTCCGAGGGGAGGAGCGTGGGTCTACAACAGGCTTTCGAAGTCCTCTGAACTACGCAAAAATCTCCAGTATGGAGGCCAGGTTCCCCACTTTTCCTTCTAGCACGTAGCCGTAATACAGCCTTTTTCATTTTGGTTCCCTCCTGTAGAGAGGGGGCAAAAAGTATGTAGAATGGCGCAACTATGAGACGCGAGGTCCGTCGCAGGATGCGTCGGAATTCCTCCTCATACCGCAAACAATTTTAAGGGGGCGAGGCTTCAAGCTATCCTCCTGGTTTTTACCAAGTCGGAAGGCAGGTAAAAGGTTGATCCCCGTTTTGCCTTCATCAGGTAGCAACATGATGAACCCCCAAACGGTGTTTGGTCATCTCGAGTATCCTTTCCACGGGGTTGCGTTTTCCGATTCCGCCGCGTTCACGATGATGAGGTGATGGTTGGGATACGGCTGGGTGCCCTCACGAACTTGTGACTAATTATGAGAAGGACTTTTCTTGAGCAGTTTCTCCATCTCGGATAGTCTGTCGAGAACCAGCTTCAATTGAGACTGAGACGCTGGCTTTAGGTTGGGTTTCCCGACGGGTTTAGGCTTAGGCATGGCCACACCTGTAACCGTGCTTTTGCAAACATGAACGGAGACCGCGCTTTCCCTCACAACCGCAGCATAATATCTTGTTGTAGGATTAATGAACAGGACCTGTGTAGGTGGATCCGAATGAGTAGTGGACGGTGTGCAGCTTCGCTTGCTCAGCAGTGATCCAGCCTGAGGTAGATGGCGAGCAGGGGGAATGGATTTATCGCGTATAGCGTCACGCCTCGTCGGAGAAGAAGAATCAAGGCCCAACGCAGATAGTCCAGCGCGAAGACACCTGCCATTTTGTGCAGCACGACAGTTGTCGCAAAAGCAATTGCTGGCTGGCGAGGTGAATCCCTGCAAGCGCGCATATGAAGCGGGACAGACGCTGCAAAAGCTCACGTGCATCCACTCACCAAATCCAGAGCACTGCACGGCTTTTGAAAATGTGGTGACACCTTCCATGCAGGACAAACATTTAGACGCCATGCAACATGTCCAAGTATTCACTAAATGATTCTCCAAAATCGATCTCGATTCCCTTTTCTTTGCCCGGAAGACCTCAGTGGAACGGAATCCTCAAGTGGAAATAGCAGCTATTTGCTGGGCAGGGTGCCCGAACTAAGAATGAGCAAAGGGTAAAATCGGAAGGGTAGAAAAGGAACGTAAGTAAAAAATCAAACGCTAACATATGTAAGGGATTGCAGAAAAGGAAACTGAATATGAGTCAGTTAGGAAAATGTTTAGGGTTTCTACCCAAGAGCATCAAGATGAAGCAAAAACCCTTAAGCTTAGGCTTCTAAACCACGTAATCCGGAAGCAAGTTCCAGTACTGTATAACGGCGCTGGCTAGTTGACATGTTTGCACCTGTGTGACAACTAATAGCGACATACACCGTAAGGGATATTTGATCTGATTGATTGTGCATGAGATGAATATTGCTGCTAGGTTACAGCTTCTAGTTTGGCAGATACTTTATCTGCCAATCTCCCTTTAACAGTTCAAGTTCAGTTGGGATAGGAACGGCAAGAAGATCCGGTGAATGCTATACCAACGCATTCCCAGTTGGCCTTACAGGGAATCCGGGGGATTGAACTGCTAAAGGAGAGCCAAGTCACCACACGTGATTCACCTGATCAGCCAAACAATGCCATAGTGCCCAGCACTCGCAATCCCCGCCGTGTCGGCCATGTCATGCGAAGAAAACAAAAGGCAATAAGGGGAGGGACAGGCTTACCAAAGTAGTTAACTATTCTTGAGATGCAAGTGGAGAAGAATTAAGGAGAAGTAAGCAGTAACAGACGAGTGAAGGTGATGCGTTGGACGTAGGTGGCACAAGACGGAATAACACGGGGTAGGAAGTGTACGCTTTACTGGGCCAACAACAAAGGTGTATCAGCTGAATGGTAAAGAGTCAAATTCAAGTTGACAGGAACAAAAGGAGATGCCATTGCGGAGAGTCAGCGGCATCACAACAGAGTCTCATGGTCGTGCCATCCTGTATGCGTCGTTGCTCCACATTATAATGCAGTGGCAAGATCGGCCCGTTGTGGGAGCCGAATCAACAAGTACAACTCAAAGCATGGTTAATCAATAAAACCTACGTGCCCTGGGCTAGCAGGCCACGCTGCGCCGGCCACGTGCAATAAAATATGAAAAGAAATGTGTAGACTAGATGTAAAGCGGAAGGGTACGAAAGAGGACAATGTAAAGGAAACTACTAAGAGTGAATAAGAAGGAAGAGAGCTGGAGAGCAAACAGAAACAAAATTAAAAAGAGAAAAGGAAGATCCGGAGCCGCAAGTTAAGGGCGTCGCAGGGCTGTTTAAACTCTGTCACCAACTTCCTCAGGTAGCGCGTTCCGAAAATCCAGCATTTGACGTGACAGGACCGTATGATTACGCAGTGGCCAGTTCAATTAAAGTTCAGCTGCATTATGAACCGTAGTACAGCATAGAGAGTTCATACAGTTCATTGAGTGATCGATAGAAGAAACGAGCTCCCGTGTCAGCTCCTTCACTTCCGATCTTCCAAGGATTGCAGGCGTAGTAGCTGTGGCATAACTCAGAACGTAGTACCAGTCCTTCAGGATCCTGGAGTACTCAGTAGGAAGATGGCTCGCAAACGTTTGAAACACGCGCCGGACTGCGAATGGGTAACGAAGTCCGGCAGTCGGTTCCAGTCGTTAAGTACTCGAGTAGATGGAGCAACCCGTGCGCGGACTTTGAACCTCCTCGAATGAAACAGCTTCCAGTAGTTACCGCGAGTCGAACTGCCAAGTCTTAGCCAAAAACCCTGCCTCAGCTCGTTTCCCAATTCTCCAAGTAGGATACGTTTAGTATAGAAGTCTCCGGGACGTCGGCGGTTGTCTGAAATAAAAGATTCATCCTCTGTAGTCCGGCGGGCTAGGGATTTCGCGTAGCCCAAGGACAAATTTCGAGGCTCGTCGCTGAAGATTTTGAACTTGTCACTTTCATGCTTCGTTAGAGGGGCTATGGCCGGAAGTACAAATTCAAGGATTAGACGGATGCGGGAGCTAAAGAGAAATCTAAATATCTGCGGCTTCATTTTAGAGAATGAGTTCCTTATGCCGCCCACATCCTGCGCTCCGTAGCAGTCTTCGTTATTGTGTCACGGGTAGTTTTGAAATCAGAGGATGCAATAGTCCCCAAGTTCTTTCCTTGTGTGGCAATTCTGAGTAAGTATCCGTCAACATGAGAGCTGCCCAGTGGCTCAGCAGCACCGATGAAAAGGGCAGAGCCCTTAGCTTGGTTGACCGGCAAACCATACTGAACAGAACATGCAAGAAGTAGCTCAAGCGTTTCCTGTAATCGGTCAGCATCTTCGAGACTGGACACCGGACCGTAGCTTGCTGCCATCTGCATAGTCCTTTTGTAGCAAACTCGGAGGGTCATTATATACACCTTGAACAATTCCGGTCCGAGGACGGAGCCTTGTGGTACGCCACTGGACATAAACACTTGAAATGACTTGCAGGATCCGGCCTTTCAAGCAGTCACTGATCCATAGTAGGACATTTCCGCTTGTGCTAACTCCGCATAGCAAAGAGAGTAGTTCCTGCTAACAGACTCCATCAAAAGCTTCGCCGAAGTCGATGAAAATCACACCTATACGTTTTTCAGAGTCCAGTGGCTTAGCCCACTTCCTCCCTGCGAATAACTGGTTAGGGTTGCAAGAACGCCCCTTCCGGAAGCCATGTAGAGTAGACGAAGTGATGTCAAAAGCTTCGCAGTGTCGGTGGACGGCAGGTTTAATGAGAATTTTCATGATCTTGCAGACGACTGACGTCACGCAACTTGGCCGACAGTTCGTAGGGACCTGGCGGTTTACACGCTTTTATTTCGGTAAAACTATAAATGTCTTCCGATCGACGGGTAGTCGCGAATCTTTGAGGGAGAGCTGAAAATTGGTCAAAGTGACGCGCCCATGAATTCCGCCACAAGTTTAAGAAAATGGGGGTGTAGCCCGTCTGGGCCTGATGAGGAACCTGAGTTCAGTTCTAGTAGGACGTCCAAGGTAGCACCTGCATCTATGTTGACATGTGCCAGAGTTAATGTAGGTGCAAGTACATGGCTGTTTGCGAGTGTTACTCTTCATGTATACTGAGAAGAATTGTAAAGCCATGGTTTATCATCCTAGAGCATTATACCTGGCTTATTCGTAGACAATGCAGAAATTCCACAACCTGTCTTGAAAGATTTGTTAAGGTACGCGAATAGTTTCTTTGGTTTAGCAAGGGATTGTTTAGCCAATCCATGCTCATCTCGTGGCCTTTCTGCACTTTTTCAGGGAGCAGAATTGCTTGACGCCCTTGTATTTACAGTAGCCCGAGCTCAGGCGGGAAAGTTTGCATTTGTTTCATACTTTTCGTTAATGTTTCATGTTAGCCCTGAGTTCTTATTTTATCCACGGGACCCTTACAGGGGGCCTGCCACTGTGGAATGTGGCGACTTCTCAATGAGTAGCTTTAAATCGTTGAATGGATCGTTCCAAGTGTTTTGGAACATTCCAGTCCAGAATACTTGCTGCCGGCCTTAAGTTGGATGCGTCGGTCCGCCAGTAGTGCTGATGGGATGCGCTTCGGATTCGAATAACTAGACTGTTAGTCCAAAAGAAGGAGGTCGCACAATATTTGCTTCTACTAAGGGGCTGTATACGGGTCAATTCCGAGACATCAGCAGAATCGGAGTGAGCACAAAACCAAGAGTGTGAGGAGCCTGGTCGGGAAGATGCCGGTTGGGCAAGATTCTATGCTTTGCGTGATTCGTTTCGCGGACAATTTCAAGAAGGCTAGCGTCAAAGTTCGCAGGTGGAAGGCGACAGTGCAGTCCGTACCAAGTGACCTCTGGAACATTGACGTCACCTACGATAAGACGAGCACTGCGGTTCCCATAACATTAGCTAAAGTCTAACACAAAGGCAACATGTCCCCACGGAACTTTGTAGACCACGCCAACCATAAGAGGTTTAAAAAGCTATCATTGCTCCTGTATCAGAACAACTCTTCGCCACCGTCTCCGACGCTGACAGCATCTACGACATTTACGTTAAGATCCCCACTCCCGTGAAGAACTACGCTGCCACCAGCCCTTGTTCCAGATCAGTCAGCACGGAAAAGTTGAAATTGTGAGTGGTAGCACTCGGAGTCGGGAATATCTTCAGTGAGCCAAGACTGAGTAAAGGCCAGCTAGTCAGGAAGCAGCCTTGAAGTACGGGCGTGTACCGCAGCCAATTTATTCCGGAGGTTGCGAAGTTTCACAAACACCACCTGTAGTCGATGCTTCGTCCTTATTTCCAAGTCCCTAGGAGGACAAACAGTGGCATTCGGCGGAAAATCTGTGCTTACTGCACCACCTGAAAACGCACTAAGTGCAAGTTAGTCTTTCCATTTGAGCTGCGGGTTCGTAGTTAGTAAACCGCTTTCCTCATTTTGTTTCGAACTTCGGAGGAGAAACCATTAAAACATAGAAGCTTTTCTCGTGAAACGTGAGTTTCTTCGGAAGATAAGACGGCAACCTTCTTCGGCCTGACAGACATGGTTGAGACGACGGCAGTTGGGAATGGCTTCCCGCTGCCTTCCAAGGTAAGATGTAGAGACGGAGTTGCTCTATTTCCTCACCATACAACAGAAGCGATACCGTGTCCTTTAGGAATGCTTGCTCCTCCGTTATTCCTTCTGCTGGTGTCTCCCTATTTGACTCAAGAGCAGTTACGATGATCAGACACCGCTCAAGGGAGGAACGCTTGTTTCCATAAGGTATATCCGGTTTAGGTGTGCTGATATTAGTCTTGATCAGAGCTTCCAGCTGCTCTGTGCTGATCAACACCAGTCGTGGCTGGAAGGACGTAATCTTCGTTGCTGTTTTAGTTTTCTGTGTCTTGTTAACGGGCGTTTTGTGCGCAGCTGTGTTTGGAGTAACCGAAATTGTTAGTACGCCATTCCTCGCTACAATCGCTTAGGTTTTTGGCTGAGGAACGCTAAACCGCATTTCGTTCTTTGGAGCTGTCGCAGAAGAATCGGCAATGTGTCTACTCCGCTGTCGCGAGATGCCGGCATCTAAGCATTGTATAGGAAGGTGTACGCTCCTCACTTGCGGAGACCCCAGCCTCAGCTGAACAGGAATGCAGTGGCAGTGTCGGGTGCTCGGAAGATGAATGTTTGGCTCCCGGCAGTTTGACACGTGACACACTTAAAGGGGATAAACGGAGTGGACACAGCCAAAGCACATGGTACAGTTCCGCGCTGATGTCATAACCAACAACGTGCAGCCATCCGTTACAAAAGAGCATTCGACAGCTCTGGAACGTGAAGTGACGCCCTTGCTTGCAGGGCACGCATTTGAAAGACATTATTCACGCTTTTAATTCGATTCTGTTTGCAAGCTTGGGACAAGAACGACTTGACCTTGATCAATTCAAATGGAAGCCAGATGTCTCCATGACACTCACTGGTTCATTTGATAGTAGAGAGCTGGAGCATGATCTCTTGTCAGCTCCACCGCCTCCCGATCATTGCTGGGATGCTCGTCATTGCTCAACAAAAGCTCCGGAGAGGCGGTCGCCCTCATAGCTGCAGCAACACGATCCCGGCACATGCAACAGGTGGGAATCAACTAGTCGTTGGAAGCAACCGTCCGTCTGCGCACTAGCGACAGGCGGCAGTAACCGGTTCTAGTTACCCACAATGCGAGTGGCTAGAGCAACAATGGTCGGTAATTTGAGCCGCCTTGGTTTGAATCGCTTTCATCGGTACCATCTACTCGAGCTTCCAAACTTGAGGTGGTAGAATTCCTGCAACTCTCTCCATAGCTCTCCCTGAAGTCACGTCAGGTTAAAAGGAAATCCCCACGATGGCGACGGCACTCCAAAGAAAACTGAGTCAAATGTCGAAGCCGACGGCAGGTCCCGTAACTCAGACAAATTTCGATCCACTCCGTTGGACCTTTTTACTCATGTCGCGTTCAAAGTTGGCAAGCGGGTATGCAGCAGGGAGGCCGTATTCTGGAATCGGGTGTGCCTGCCAGGTGCACAAGCGCCCATAAAGCTCCGGCTGCGGAAGGCTCTGCGGATGGCGTGAAGCATCCTATAGGCAGCGGCAATGTTCTTCATGGTGTACTGAGTGGATCTTAAGTCTGGGAAAACAATTACACCATGATCTCTTACTGAAGTGACATTTTTGAGCAAGCAACCACCTTTGTGATAAGCCAAGAATGATTCAGGAGCTCCAATAATCAGGACGGAATATTTGTCTTGATTCCTGGGTAAACGGCACTGAATCGACCGAGTGTGCAGGTGATCGAGCGTTTATGGTTGTCTATCATCATCCTCTAGAGAGGATACCTGCTTTCATACCTTACGATTAACCGCACAAATCAAGGAATTCGATGGAGGCTCAGCCAACCGATCGTTGCTGAATAACTTGAAGAGTGTGGAGTCGAAGACTGAGCCCTGTGAGACACCGCTGGTCATATGTACAGGAACGGAATATGTTTCGTTCACTCCCACCAGCATGGAACGACTGTGCAGGAAAGCAGAAATCCAAGAGAGAAGATTTCAGTGACGCCCATTCCTCGGAGTTTGTAGAGAAGCTGTTTATGCAGGAAGTTATCAAAGGCCTTACTGAAATACAAGAACAAAACCTCCAGGCGTTTGACAACCTTCAATGAATTTGCCAATTTTTCTCCAGCCATAAGCAAGTTAGTGGAGTAGGAGCGAGCTTTGCGGAGGCCGTGCTGAGCACCAAGCATCAGATCTAACCTCTGGAGATGAAGCCGAAGTGTCCGTTTCAGGACCCGTTCCAGGAGTTTGCTCACTATCGGTGTAAGGAAAATGAAGCGGTAGTTTGCTGCAGCTTGCTGGTTCCCTCCTTTGTACGTGGACTTGCCGATGCCCTGCTTCTAACCGGTCGAGAGAAGTACAGACTGAAAAGATCTACGGAAGACTTGAAAGATATGTGAATCAATGTACTTGGCCACAGTCTTGGGGAACAAGGAGTGTAAGCCGTCAAGACCAGGCAATAAGTAAGGATCCAAATTACAGGGAAGTTTCAACGGGACCTCAGTGTTAATGCCGACGTGCTCTAACGGCGAAGGAAGAGTACACAAGTACTGTAAGAGTACAACGCTGTTGTCAAGTACACTGAAGAATATTGCCGTGCCAGTGGCTGGCTTTGTAGGTGCCTACGCGAACTGGATCCCCATGCTCAAAGGAACATCGGGCATGGATAAATTTGCCCACCCAAATGCTCAGTCCGAGGTAGGAGCAAAGCTTCTTGGGAGTCTTTCTAAAGAGTGTGGCTGGGATGACTTCATGTTTTTGAGGTTTCTTAC
This sequence comes from Dicrocoelium dendriticum, assembly GCA_944474145.2. NCBI lineage: Eukaryota > Metazoa > Platyhelminthes > Trematoda > Plagiorchiida > Dicrocoeliidae > Dicrocoelium > Dicrocoelium dendriticum. Next base: position 11,259,571 of record OX104067.1, on the reverse strand, counting down.
GTCTTCTCGTGGTACAAGCCTTCCTAACCGTGACGTAACCTAGGTGGTCCGGCTCTGATCGTGTGAGCCTAAAGTGGACCAACTACCTCTGTCTTCTGTTCAGAGGGATCTCAATTCGCGACCGATTCAGGAAGGACCTCTAGAGAGCGGTCGACTTTTGGAGCTAGGGACAACTTATTTAATCCGTGACGTCAGCTTGGAGTACAGAAGATTTCAGGCACCGTCAGCATGGAAGTGTTCGGTAATACCCCAATCCACAATACCTGCAGTGAGCGAGCATATTGTCAGGTAATAGTCAGATGAAGGACCATGATGGCGCTGTGGCGCGCAAAAACTGTTGCGTCAAGATACAAGTGGGGGGTAAATTTGCCATGTAGTGATCCATGAGCACAGGAGCCTAAACAAGGTTTAGTGCAATCGATGACCATTACGAAGCCGGGATGATCTGTACTCCCCTTAAGCATCCTTCATAGTAAAATCAGTTGCACAGGTTGGAAGTAGGAGGCTGAAGACTGCGTCAGTGTGAAATGCATAGCTGTGACTTTATCTTGTGGCGAGTCACATCCGCCACGTTACAGTGTTGTTAAGCGGACATTTGTGGTTTTTTATATGGAGAACGCTTGCCAGGCGAAAACCCACCACGTACTGGAACACTGTCATAGCTTCCGTTGAACTGTAGTGCTAGTCGGCTATGCATCGTATAGACCGATTTTGCACTCTATTATTCGCAGTCGGTTGACAGCTAAAATTCTTCCTTCGTCGGCCGAATGGCTTAGTAATGATCCGGCAGAAGTTGCTGAAGCCGGTCAAAGATGTAAAAGAGTCGCATAGTCGAAAGATATTGACGCAGGCGAGTAAAGACATTGTTGCTAGAGGCCCCCTTTACTATTATATTGTCCGGCTTGCAACCCGTGTCCAGCTATCCATGCTAGACTTGTCATGGGGACGGTGAGTGTAGTTGTTTCTTTTGTCTGAATATGTCCATAACAGGAAAAGTGCTATTATCCGCAAGGCAGAATAGTAATGTCCATAAAAGTAAGTGTAATTTTCTCCATGGCCAAGTGAGAACTCCATGAAAGATCATCAAACAAGTCGCTTATACGCGCGCAGTGTTGTCCCCGAAATGACATCGGAAAAGCTCCAGGTGAATAGAGAATCGGAATGTTTGAGGCAGTGAAGGTAATCACGCCAGAATTGTCTGTCTTCGGTTGTGGAACAGTGGATCCATATAAATACATTATTCCAGGTAAGTAAATTGTTCTACTGTGAGTACGAGGCGAGCTAAACCCATTTGTTTAGACCCCGTGGTGGTAGCTTCTCCAGAATGGCGGAAAGAGCTCCATTTGGAACGATGTGTGGGTTCTTCATCACCCGGAGAAAAGATCAAGCATGTTAACCAGCTGGCTATTGAGGGTGGGTCGACCAGTCCCAGTGGATAAACCTGCTTGTTTTGGCGGATGTATCTGTGGAAATCTCGGGAGAAAACTGGCAACGGACAAGAGGCAGCCAAACAGAAAGACAGCAATGAATCAAGAAGCACAAACACAGACTGGTGGCGCGCAACGGTGCCTATGATACATTAAAATTTTTGTAATTTTGTTTAGTATACATAATTTGTAAGCGCGTTCTTAACATCACGTCGCTGGTGTGACTCAGACTGCAACTACTACGTAGGAAGAAGGATCTGCCCGCGCAGAGTCAAGAGACGGATATAACAAAGCGTGTTGACAAAGTTAGGCGATTAATATGATTGTTGGAGAGTAACAGGTAAACCGATGATGATGACAGCAGTCCGAATGCGAGCGGCATCTTAGGTGAAACTAAGGACAACTAGGTTGAGACCGCATGCGGGAGCAACATAGGTAAAGCAACGTTCCAAGAAGAAAAGGAAATTTAAAGAATCAGCTATGAGCGGAAGAACGCGGACGGCAGTGCGAAGAGTAACTCGTGAGGGTAATTAGGAGACGATAGGCAGGATGAAAAAGGTTAACTAATAAAGTGTGGTGAAGCCAAGGACGCTCTCGTGCGAAGTATGCGTCATTCAGCTCTGAAAAATCACCGGTCATATCCCGGTAGTCTGATAGAACTCTGAGAGCCGGAGACCGAACAGACGAGACGTGAATAGTCGACACATCCTTAGGCCTCGTAGTAATCCCAGAGAATTTCACTGATCAGATGATGACAAAGAAGGGCATGGCACTAAGCGTCAGTCTTCCGATTGAAGGTTTGAAGGTACAGGTTACTGATGGAAGTGCCTACATTAATAAAGGGTAAACAAGTCTAACGGGCTGTCAATGAAGCTAGACATAGTTTTGGGTCTACAGAGATTAGATCGGTATGTCTTGCTAGTCTGGAAAAGGTCAAAGGAGCATACCGGTCAGGTGAGACTAGGTTATTACAGGGCACCGAGAGTTAACAGTCCGATTAGAGAAGAACTGATAGTAGAGAACGCTATAAGGAGAGGAGACGGTCCGGATAGAGAGGGGTTTACTTATAAGGTGTGCAAAAGTCCATGGGGCTCGCGAGGTAATGGAGACAGAGCGTTCGGACTTCTCATCAAATGCCGGTGACGTCACAGCAGCCCGAATGAATTCAAAGAGCAGGGGACCGATCAGACGAGACTAGGTTAGTCAGCACATTGAGAGTAAGTCGAAGCGTTAAGATGGGAAGATAAATAAAGAGTCAGCGGAGACGGATAGGTTTCGGATTGAAGAGGGTAAATGAATATAAGATATACACTTCAGGCAGGCTTGCAATGTGTTTGATGTTGTGTGTTGGTGAAGCGGAGCGTTGAACTACGTTTCGTTATCCAGGAAGCAATCAACGAGGATAATTGGGCAGGGCGCAGAGAGCACGCTCTCCGGATGAAGAAGAATTAAAGACAAGGCGTGTTGAGGGGAGGACAGAGTCGAGAGGAGACTTTTAGGGTAAGAAGTGCGACAGTTAACGTGGCTCACGAGGTAATGGAGACAGAACGTTCAGTCTGCTGAGCAATGGTCGGCCACGTCACAGAAGTCCAGCAAGTTGTCGAAGTGAGGGAAACACGGCTTTGAATCGACCGAGCCTAGACCGCCAACATCCCGTTAACCTGTAGTCCCAGATTATTTGGCCCAGGGGATTAGGCTTATTTAGGGCAGGGCGCTGAGAGTTGGCCGTCCGGTTGAAGAATGATTGAACGATGGCTAGTAATGTTACAAGAGTCTGAGACTGGATTAGTCGGCGCATTTTGATTGAGGCTGTAGTTCATTTGGGGAGGCAGTTGTAGTGAGTCGAGAGGTGGACAGTTAAAGATGGATGTGGCTACAGTAATAATGGGTGAACAAGCGCAACAGGCTGTCTTGGTGAGGAAGGCATTGCGTTGCGTCTACAGAGCCTGGAACGTTAACATCCTGGTAGTAAATAAATAAATAAATAGTTTACTCTCGAATTTGTCGAGACACACCAAGTAAGGCATGATCAATATTTACATGCAATATTGCTTCGCAACAAACACGTTGCTATGAGTGTAGTAGGGCGGAAAAAAAACAGATCAGCAGCATAATCAAGGTGAAAGAGGTAAATTGCCTTAGGATCGTAACGGAGCCTAGACCGCTGACATCCCGGTAGCCCTGGTGCGCACCGTTCACCCATAGGAATTGGCTGCATGCCGCCTAGAGGCTGAGTTACTGTGCAATGACAGTCGACAGCTCAATGCGGTGCCGCGATTGACCGAATGAGTTGGATACCGAACGGCGCTCTCAGTCCATGCTGAATACGAGGGCTTAGTATAAGGTACCATCGGAGTCTGAGAGAGGAGTTGTGAAAACGAGGTGACCAGCATCTCAGACGAGTACAGGATTAGTCGGCGCCGCGAAGCGACATATGAGGTCCAAACAACAGTCTAAATTTTTAGGGGGAGTGGCAGATGGAGTGCGGGCACGAGAGGTGGAGGTGACTATCATAAAGTAGAGGGTGGAAGCAAGTCCAGATCAGGCTGTCAGACGTATGTGCCGATTAAGCTTGAGTCTACAGAGTTTCTTAGACCGTTTAAATGTTGCATGGTCTGTGACATGGGTCCACAAGCAGCAGACCGGTCAGATGGAGTACGAGGTTACTTACAGGGCATCATGAGAGTTGGCAGTCCGATTAGAAGCAGGAAGCTTGAAAGTGGAGAACGTCATTCGGAGAACGTGACTCCGGATAGGGGGAGAGGTTATACTTATTAAGGTGATGGAAAGTCTCATGGGGCATCGAGGAGGAGTAAGTGGCGGACAGAGCGTTCGTCACTTCTCCTGTCCCAATGCCACGGGCGTTAACGTTCCACCAGCAGGTAGCTGAATGATATTCGGAGAGTGCAGGGGATCGCGAGATCAGACGAGACTGATTAGGTCGGCACCCTTAGAGTAAGTGAGTAAACAGTAGAGGTTGTTAGGTAACGAAAATAGTCAGATCGGAGGACGTGATGGTTGAGATGGAAGATGATATTATGTATATAAGTGTCAATGCAAACTCAGGCAGGCGTCGCAGATGTGTAGAGAAAGGTTGTGGTATTTGAGAAGCATAGCCCTAGAACAGAATTTCTGATAGACTAAGAGGAAACTAGGCAGTGCACTGAGAGCACGCTCTCCGTTTACGAAGAAATAAAGTCAGAGCGCGATAAGTAAGGACTGAGTCGAGAGTTATAACTTTACGGTTAAGAAAATGCCATAAGGAGAGTGAGAACGGCCCTTATATTGGGGGGTATAAACACAATATAAGGTTGATAAACAGTCCCATGGTGGCTCGAGAGGAAAAGGTGGACAGAGCGCTCGCACATTCTCATCCAATTGGCCGGTAACTACACAGCAGTCAGAAAGAATTCGGAGATGTGTGCATGGTGTACCGTGATCCTACGAGACTTGTGAAAATCGGGCAAATTGAGAGTGTCGAACAGTTAGGAAGGAAGAATATAAAGTAGTCAGCAGTAGACGGAAAGGTTTATGTGATGCAGGAGCTACATTTGTAAAAGTAATTCAAGTCAGGACAGAAGTCTGAGAGAAGTTGGAAAAGCAGGAGACCGACCAGACGAACAGTATTAAGTACGGTGAAACTGATATTGTAGGTCCATCAGCATATTTTAGAAGACAAATAGGGAGGGGCAGCAGAAATGGACCCTGAGTTGCCATCCGATAGCATAAGAGAATGAAGGAAGAGCGCGTATAAGGAGCGGACGGTTTGTGGAAGGAAGGGAGCTTTATTAGTATGAGTTGAAGAATTTTGTGTGCTATATGTGATCGGGGCCGTTCTCCCGAGCTCGTCCTCGGGGATGCAGATGCCCAGGATCTCTGCTACCTTGGGGACGCTTAAATAGTCTATATATGGCCGTGGAGAATTGCGTGATACTATTCAGATGCTCTGACGGTCTCCGGTAGCTTATTCCAGACATGCGCATATCTATAGAGGAAGAAGTTAGAACGTATGGAGCAACGTGTGTTTGGGTAGTGAAGAATGTGTGTCGCCTTATGGCGTAAGGATAACGTGTATCGCCAGGCGGCTGAAAAAAACAAGCGGCACTTGAGTTGCGATATTTTGAGTAGCTTAATATGGAAAACAAGGTTGGTTTTGAGACGTCGCATCCAAAGCGGTATTCCAGACCAAGCTGCATGCAGCGGCCTTGAAAGTTGAGCGCAGAGCGCTTCTAAAAGACGCTTAGTGAACGAGGCGCTGACATATCTCAATAACCATCCCTGTTCACTATTACGTGAGTTAGATAACAACCATTGAGCAGTACTCTACTATAGGCCTGGCACACAACTTAATAGCAATGAGTATCGAGACTCTAACAAGCACATCGTACTTCATTATATACCAATGATAGACCTGGCTTTTGGCAGGTGAGCTGTAGCTCGCATTGTAATCCGCAAAATATCAATGAACAGAATAGTTGACACACGAGACGCGCTACACTGAAGCTGTTAATCAAGTTGTATTACCGTTAAGATGTTAATAGTTTTGGGTATATCGCGATCGTAAAAGACGGTTGCAATCTTAGGTGGAAACACTAGTTTCCATAGATCGCCCATGTTTCAAGAGCACTACGCATGTATAGCTTTGAAATGCTAGTAGAGAGACTATTACGAATACAGCTAGTGTCAAATGAGAAAATAACCTTATATGTCATCGGCAAAAAGGTACGGCGTGCCGTGTTTGAAGACCTTGGAATACATCATTAATGTACAACAAAAACAGCAGAGGACCCAGGACGCTGTCCTTGAATACTCCGCATGGTTACGATGCCTTTTGGATGAGAAGTCGCCCAGTTGCACAGACTGCGTATTCGGTTTGGAAATGGTAGTAAGGAACAACCAGTGAAAGGAGATTGGCATGGAGACACCTTGTAAGCATCTCTATGTTATATAGTTCATTAAACCCCTTGAGTGTTTTGTTACCGCCGATCAAACGCCTTATTTCTCATGTACCCAGTGAAGATAATAACTCAGTGCCATGACCTAGGTCGCTCGGAGTGTTGTCCACTTGGTGTTATAAGGAAAAAGAAGAAATTCAATACTAGGCGAGGTATAATTTGCGCAAGGAATAAAGTTCGGTCACGACCCCGTTGTTGGGACTGGGCCCTATTTGCTAAAGTGTGGCCATCGTTGCAACAGCAAAGCAACGTGCAGCGCGATCCCTTTATTATGCCCTTCAATACCATTAGTGCGAGACGCAGCATAGCTCAGGTTGACTACTGGTGGAGCGAAAAGATAGTCCAATCGTTAGGCGACAGCCCTCGATTTGTGTCCGTGGTATGACGTTGCGTGCTTCCAGCTTGGACGGGTAGTGACCCACTCGATTCAGTTGAGAGGTGAAGACATTGGAGGAGAAGGACTGGGATGTCCGGACCATCCGAGATTAAAATGGAAGAAGGCAATACCGTCATGACCAGGTAGTGGTGACATGTTTCAACGAGCAAAGGCTCGCTTGATAGTGCATAAGTCAAAGTCAATAGTATGAATTTGTGCTGCAGGGTTGAACTGGAGGAATCGTGTATTGTGGCAGTCGCCAAGATTCCATTGCTGAGTGAAGAAAGTGTCGTACAGAAATCGTGTGTTTAATGATACTCGCCAGGAGGATCAGCCCGGCCACCATTGAGTGATCACGTTTATGCCAGGTAAGTCACTGAAGGTTAGTAAAAAATCGTCGGGATAGATGCGTTTGCGGCCACCTCCTGCTGCTTCACAGCAGTCGTAATGATAGACTTTGCTTTGTTTTTCAGTACAAAGCGCGTGCACATGCTCTACTAATGTACGCGCAGTACTTTGTGAATTTCTCCAGTCGACTAACAATTCGTTCAGACGGATGATTAGGTGAAAGCTTTTCGTCTTGATGTAGCGGGAGCGCATTTTCTTGAGCCTGCTGGTCAGTTTGCGTGTGGAAGTGTCATCAAGATCTTGACGCTTTTTTGCAGCTTTCTTCTGTTGTTGGAGTAAGGACATCTAAGCAGTTAG